>CM033642.1:259662441-259863368 GCA_019512145.1 Engystomops pustulosus
TCGACTTTGCACATGTCTCATGGTGCGATGTATTGACGTATTATGCCGACAAAAAAATGGTGCATTACCATATTGTTACCATATTGGGCCATTCTTAAGCGTTAAGGTCTTGAGATTAATTATAATTATTAATTCATCATTTTTCTTAAGGGGGTTCATTTATCTGTATTTTTCTTGTGTTTTTCTTTTGATTTGAGACCTTTTTTGCGCGCATGCAATGTTTGGGGCCATTTGGGAAATGTCCCGCCAAAATTTTGTTTTTCGTTGTTACTTTGTTTTCTTAATGATAACTCAGAAATGGAAACAAGTACTTGAGAGATTTGAGCAACATTTTGACACATTTTAACAATGTCCTGAAAACGAGATCTGACAATAACCTATTTAAGAAAACAGTGAGATTGATGATAAATATCAAAGAAGCTGAGGCAAAAACAATCCAAAACAACAGATATAAGATAAATCACCTCTAATTTTTTTTTTTTCAAGCAAAAAATGGTTGTGATATTTTATTTAGGTAATTTTAGGATATTTTTTAAGTATTCATATTTTTTTGTTGTTGTACCTACAAGCAATATTTAAAATATGTCAAAAAGCAAAGAAAAATAAAATTAAATTTAATACATTTTATATAACAAATTTGTGTATCGAAGTGATGAATCACCTCTTATCTAGTTGTTCAGTGGATGACACATATGTCATTATGTCATACTTATATTCGCAATCTTTCAGCACTTTGGTCTTTATAAAAAAAAGTATGAAAGCATCTCGAAAAAGTGTTAATAGCTAAATTTGAGATTTAAAGACATTTAACAGAATGACAAAGAGGGTGAACGACATGAAGTTACATTTGATTGATGGATGAATGTCTTTCCTATGACATGCACAAACCATGTGTCATAGAAAAAGCAAAAAAATTATACTTTTATACTTCAATGGTAAAAAAAATCTAAGTTTTTTTAAAAATATAGAACAAAATTATGTAAAAATTTTGCACAGTTTCCATTAAGTTCCAAATATAATAGGTAATTGGAAATATTTCAATAAATAATAATTATAAATAAATTTATTAAAAGTTAAGTTTAAATATTCTCACTTACCTATAGTATTTAGAGTTTTCATTGTTGGGTTTAGTAAGTTTGGTTGGGTCTTCATTAGAGATGAGCGAGCACTAAAATGCTCGGGTGCTCGTTACTCGAGCCGAACATTTCCCGATGCTCGAGTGCTCGTTTCGAGTAACGAGCCCCATTGAAATCAATGGGAGACCCCAGCATTTTTCAGTAAAATTACAAACTGAACGAGCACTGTTCAGTGCAGAGGGACAAGGCTCTGCCACAGGGAAGCTTGGCCAAACACCTGGGAACCTCAGAAAGCATGGAAACACCACGGAATGGACAGGAAACAGCAGGGGCGCATGGCTGATGCCTCTGAGGCTGCTTAAATGCACCATTATGCCAAATTATGGGCAACAGCATGGCCATGACAGAGTGACAGAATGAAGCTAGTAGCATCTAAAACATCAATAATTGACCCTGACACTATAGGGGACGGCATGCAGAGGCAGCGGCCAAGCAGCGGAGGCAGGCTTTAGAGAGTGGCATTGGCGGACATACCCTAAAATGGACCAGGCTTCAAACCATGGGTGGGCAGACAGGAACAGGAGGTGAGAAGAAGCGGCCAAATAATATCGTACATGATAAATAGTAGCAATGTACGTTTTGCCAGTATATTTTGTGGATTACCAGGCAGGGTTGCGACAAAGTTAACAAGTTTGATGTGGGAACCATGAAACAACCCACAATTCTGCCCAGGACACAGGCGTTGCATAAGGGGGACCATGTATGGAGGCAGTGAAGTACTGTAGTAGATTAAAGGTGCTGCATTATTTAAACGTTTAGTTGGTTGGCATGGAGGTGGCGCTACGCCTTCCAGGCAGAACCTCGTAGTCGGCCATCAAGCGCCCCTTTCTCTAGGCATACTCCCCAAACAAGCTCTTCAAGAACCTTTGTATAAGGATCAAAGTGTAGTAGAGGTTCTTAAAGTTTAGGATTGGCGGGGTGAGTGGACTGTAACACAGTATGCGCAAGAAGCGCTTGAAAAATTCCGTAATGTTAAGTTTGCCGTGTAATTTTGTGGATAACACGCAGGGTGGCGACAGTTTAAGCAACTTTGATGTGGAACCATGACAACAACCCAAATTTCGGCCTGACACACCTCGTTTGAAAGGCACGATGTATGGAGGCAGCTATATGGACGACTTTGGAGGTAGCATGGAGACCACGTTGTGGAGGCTGTTATGGAGACACTTCAATTTGAATAGTCCTGTATGTGGGCAGTCCAAAAAAGTTTTTTTTCAACCAGAGAGCAGTGGTGGGCCCTCCAGAAAAATGGATAGATTGGAGTGCATGTATGTGTCAGTCCCAAAAAGTTTTCAAATCGAGGAGCAGGTAGTTGGGCCCTCCAGAAAAATGGAATAGATGAGATGCCTGTATGTGGTCAGTCGCAAAAAAGTTTTCAAACCAGAGAGGCAGCGAGGTGGCCCTCCAGTAAAAATGGAATGAATTAGATGGTGCCCGTATGTGGCGGCAGTCCAAAAAAGTTTTCAACCAGAGGAGCAGTGTAGTGGCCCATCCAGAAAATGAAATACATTGGTGCCTGTATGTGGCAGTCAAAAAAGTTTTCAAACCAGCGGGGCAGTAGGTGGCCCTCCATAAAAATGGGAAAGATGTGTGCCTGTTATGTGGCAGTCGCAAAAAGTTTTCAAAACCCAGGAGGATGCAGGTAGTGGCGCGCTCCAGAAAAAATGGAAATGATGAGTGCCTGTATTGGGACATGCGCAAAAAAGTTTTCAAACCAGAGGAGCAGGTAGGTGTGCCCTCAGAAAAATGGAATACACTTGGTGCCTGTATGTGGTCAGTCCAAAAGTTTTCAAACCAGGAGGGCAGTGTAGGTGTGGCCCTCCAGAAAAATGGAATAGATTGATGCCTGTATGTGGCAGTCAAACAAAGTTTTTTCAAACCAGAGGAGGCGGTAGTGTGGCCCTCCAAAAATTGAATAGTATTGAGTGCCTGTATGTGCACCCCCAAAAATTGTTTTAAAAACAGGGACCGGGTCAGTGGCCCTCCCTAGAAAATTAAATGCATAAATTACCTAAGTAGAGCCAGGGGCCCTGTCAAAAAATAAGCCAGTTCTTCACTTTTTTTTTAATTAAATGCTCGTTATCGAGCAGGGCAAATACTCATCCGAGCAACGAGCCGGTCCAAGTATGCTAATACTCGACCGAGCATCAAGCTCGGACGAGTATACTCGCTCATCACTAGTCTTCATTAAACCCAATGTTGATGAAATTAAGTTTTCTTTAAGTGACAGATTAATTTTAAAGTAAATGAATGATTGAGAAATGTAAAACATAAGTTCCAGAATCTAAGAAAAATGTACAAAATCTGTCATTTAACTTTATTGCGGCATAATGGTTCTTTACTTTAGACTTTTTTTTAGCATTTACATGTTTTTATTGAGAGGGAGCACAACATATGGCATCCAGAAGGCAAAAAAAAGACGAGCATAAGTAAGAGCCATAGATTTTGACAGGTCCTTCATTTTCTATGTTATAAGTAAATCATCTATATTAATATATACATAAGCTCAATGCATTTAGTATACACCCTAATTGTGGGTTTAATAAATTTCTTCATGCAGTAAATACTATAAAGATATACAAGGTTTTATGTTAGTGTTGAGTGGAGCCAAATTCAGAATTTTTAAAAACTGTATCCAAAACCAAACCCCCTCCAGTAACACCCGATCACCGATAACAATCAGTGCCAGCATAACTGTGGAATTTAACTGTTTAAATACTGCCGTCACCAGCTACATTTAAATAACTTCAGCCATGTCACGGATTACCATTTTGGGGAGGGTAATTGCTCCCGATGACATCATCAGGAGCCAACAATCACTCTTATAATGGCAGGGTCCAGTACTGGCAACTTTTCCAGTGGCATTTAAAGAGTTTATTATTGGTCCGATGGTCCGATTCCACACCAGAATAAGAAAGTTCAGGGTTGAGCACCAAAACTTTGTGTTTTGGGTTCGCTCAACACTATTTGATGGGTCACAATCATTCATCTAATTTATTTCTTAATTTAAAGGAAATTTTAAAAGTCTTTATTAGAGGAATAGGTTCTCATATATAATAATCCTAGCAGGGTTTGTGTATTATTATCCCGAGTAAGAGAACATTGGAAGACAACAGTGCTTGTCACAAAATTTACATGTCCGTTTTTAGATGTTGACTTTATATGGAAAGATCATTGCGTTTTTAATCTCAACTTCTGCTGTGAATTTTCAAGGTGTAGAATCCAAAATTTTTACTTTGTGCATATGGATGTTTAAAGTGATTAATCTCAGGTAAATATAATTTTCTGCTCATTTGCGAATGACTTTGAAAACAAATTTGTGGGGTAAACGGGCAAATTTAGACAAAAACAAGGAATACTAGGACATTTTATACCTTAACTGAAATTTCTGGTAGTTAAGTGATGTACAGTTTGCTGACCAAGACCCTCTAAGGAAATCACTAAATTCTTTGATTAAACTTTTGCAGCATGTCTATATATATATATATACTTTACATGTTTAAAGTGTTTTTATCTTAATTGCTTTAGCTAAGAGAAGTTTTGGAGCCACACACAAACACCCAGATTGGTCACAATGGAACTCCAGCCCAACAGTCCATCAGAGAACCTGAGATAGCATCAGTCCAGGAGAGAGCATTATTATTCCTGTCACACCTACAGAGTAGCAGCCAAGATTCCTTCCACCAGAAGACCTTACAACAGCATGTGGTCAACCTGGGAACCAAAACCTAACTAGAGCAAAACAACAATCAATCATGACAAAAATCAGAATTACAATAAGTCAATGGAACAATACATCTCTCCAAATGCAAATCCAATAATTAGCTATGAGTTGCTGATGTGAAGGGAGGTGAAATATGTTCTTTTTTTAAAGTGTTTATTTTTTTTTATTTTTGAACCAGACATGTAAAAAATCGAACAATAAAACAAGATTCAAACATGTTGGAAAAATGTTCTAGATGGGATAGGCAGAGCCTGCAGTGGGGGGGATAAATTTGATGGAGCTTAATGATCTTCATTTATCAATTTTTGCAAAATGTTGGCTGACCAAAACAGCAGTGTTTCTGGGGGGAAAAAAATTATCCTTGGAAAAACTTTCAAAAAGGAAAAATGTCAACAAAGCCACACACAAACACCCAGATTGGTCACAATGGAACTCCAGCCCAACAGTCCATAAGAGAACCTGAGATAGCATCAGTCCAGGAGAGGGCATTATTATTCCTGTCACACCTACAGAGTAGCAGCCAAGATTAACCTAACTATTGAAAGTTGGAATCTGCTTTATCTTATACATTTAACAAAGTCAAGTGGTTGTGCTGTGGTATGTGCCAGAATTCGGGCAATTTGTTACTATCGAAAGAATCATAAATTTTATAGAACCATAAATTCCATTTTATATCGGCTTTATCTACGTCAATTTTGCATCAAGTCATTGATCCAAATCACCTATCTGAAGTCTGAAGACCAATAAATATAAACATGTGTTAGTAATGTAAAAGTTTAGGACCTTATGAAGAAAGCTAAAAATAATACATATAAATGATGTTTCTCTGCTCTCTCTAGTATAAGCTTTTAGTTGAGTATCTGGTATGATCAAGTTTCTAATAGAAAATATCGACTAGTGTGTAGGTTAAGCTTTTTATAGATTGTCTACAGTGTATTACTTGAATTCATTAAAGTTTATTTATCTCATTATGAAAAACCCAAATTCGTTAAATAAAACATAGTCCTATAATGTCTATAAAAAAATACTTTGCAAATAGTCTTATAATAAACAAAAATGTAAATTGTGTCTACTGCTACATAATATGCAAATATGAAAGGTTTCCCCAATGTGGCCTGTGCCCTTTCTGTTCAGCTTGAATCCTTTTAGAAAACTGTGAAAACGTCCCAATCAAGCCACACATGGTTTTAGAGAAGTGGATGTCGAGATAATTATTTTCCAATATAGACACACTGTAGTTCTCATAATGGACCTGCTGCCAGGTAATACACTTTCTTTAATGGGAACTTGTCAGGACTTTTGGGACACTAATCTATCCACAGCAGCTAATAGTCTTCCTGCACAAGTGTGCCGCCAATCATGGGTGTGACCAGCATAGGGATATCGGGGCCAAATGCAAATTCTGGTCTTGAATTCTGAGTTTGGGTCTGCTCATCTCTAATCTTTAGTTCTCCCACCACCTGAAGCAAATCTCTTTAACTGGGGAATTACTGAATATGTTCCAAAGCGCTCAAAATATCTTACTATAGAATTGGGCAGGAGTAGGATGAGCCACTTAAGCATTTATGTTGTTGTTTTTTTTATTTGACTGAATTATTTAATAAAAAATGCTTTAAAACATTAAAGAGTAAACATCTTGCTGCTTTCACTGCTATACAGCAGCCTTCCCCCTGTTATTATTGACTTCTCCTATGGCTGTTGCTAGGCACTTCCCGTCCGTACTGGGCTGAATATGGAGTGAAAATGTACATGTGAAATACAACCTCTCTCCCTGCTCTGAGCTCATTCTCCTCATGGCTGCTGCCAGCACTCAGGACTCCTAACTAATGTAGTAACAATCTCTCCCTGTCTCTCCCTAACTAATGTTGGAATAATCTCTCCCTGAAGACCCTCAGTTTATGTAAACAAATGCACAGGCCTCCCTCCCCCCAATAGCCACAACTCACTATTCCTCCTCTGTGCACAATTGTGGAATAGAATTCTGCAGAAAAGGGGGCAGTACTGTGCACCAAAAATTATGCAACTGCAGCAAAAAATTGGTGCATTTTCAACTTTACCAGATTTATCATTCAGTGTGACCAACCGGACACTTTTATAGTCTAACTGCACTGGTCTACTCTGGTACACATTGATAAATATAATTAAATATCAAATATAATTTCAGCTCAATATAATAACCCTGAGCCATCATTAACACTACTGACATAGATGATGTCACAGCTTATCTCCTCCCCCTCCCTGTACAATGACCTCTATATAGATAACACTGACCCATCATTACATCACTACTGACAATACATGATGTCACAGCTTATCTCCTCCTCCCTGTACAATGACCTCTATATAGATAACACTGACCCATCATTACATCACTACTGACAATAGATGATGTCAGCTTATTCCTCCCCTTCCTGTACAATGACCTCTATATAGTAAACACTGACCCATCATACAGACTGACAATAGGTGATGTCACAGCTTATCTCCTCCCCCTCCCTGTACAATGTCCTCTATATAGATAACAATGACCCATCATTACATCACTACTGACAAAGATGATGTCACAGCTTATCTCCCCCCCCTCCCTGTACATGACCTCTATATAGATAACACTGACCCATCATTACATCACTACTGACAATAGATGATGTCACAGCTTATCTCCTCCCCTCCCTGTACAATGACCTCTATATAGATAACACTGACCCATCATTACATCACTACTGACAATAGATGATGTCACAGCTTATCTCCTCCCCTCCCTGTATAATGACCTCTATATATAACACTGACCCATCTTACATCACTACTGACAATAGATGATGTCACAGCTATCTTCCTCCCTTCCGTACAATGACCTCTATAGAAAACACTGACACACTCATTCACATCACTAGACAATAGATGATGTCACAAGTATCTTCTCCCCTCCCTGTACAATGTCCTCTATATAGATAACACTGACCTCTCATTACATCACTACTGACAATAGATGATATCCAGCGTTATCTCCTCCCCTCCCTGTACAATGACCTCTATATAGATAACACTGACCCGTTTTCTGGCATAGACAGGTTGATAAATCTCCTCCAATATGTCTATAAGAGTGTATATTGCAATTTCTGATTTACCCATATTATGAAATGGAGTGGTAGGAACATGCTGGACCTGCCAATCTAACCATTAATGAGATTAAAAACCCCTGTTCCAGGGTCCTCAACGGTCAGCTGTTATCCAGATAGGTGAATAAGCTTTACAGTTTTCTGCAATCGCTTGTGTAGCCTGCGCGTTTTGTAACTTAAAAAAAAAATGTGATTTCTTCATCTTTAGATTCTCACAACGTTCCTTTATAACATGTGTTCTCTACAGAAGGTGGATATTGTTTGTATCTTATTTCCATTCATAAGGAACTGAAAATGTAGTTGGTGTAACAAATGTCTAATCAGATTTTTCTCAAAGGTTTCTGAATTTCTTATTATTGTTGCAATCACAACTTCTTATGAAAAGCTCAAAACCCAACTTATTCTGAAACAAAATACTTGATTTTAAAAGTTGACTTCTGATCAAATTTCATTTAGTTATTTGTATACTGTATCATTTTTTAGTTTTTTCTGTGATTTTGACTGCCAATATTTTGTTTGTTAGCTTAACTTTTTTTACTTTATAGATTGGTGATAACTTCGCTTTGAGCACAAAAACCAAATGTTAGAACACTAAATACAAAAATAATCTTTTTTAAACTAGTTGCACATCTGACATAGCAAAGTTTTAACATTTAGGAAATCCCATGTGTACAAGGTAATTCAATTTTTTAATAAAAAATAATCTTAGCTCCCCCAAAAGCACCGAAAGTCATAATTTGCCGTCTGGCTTACACAATTAGGTTCAATAAAGATTTTATGATAAAGATTAAAAAGACAATAAAAAAACAGGCAGTGTGAGATATACCAGTATGATACACATTTAAGCAATATCAAGAAAGGAAATCAAAATTCTGCTTTCGAAATTCTTAAAGGCAGGGCCTAAACACCTGACCACAATCTACAAAACTGCAACACAAATATATGCATAGTAACCAAAACACAAAAGACAAACTTGACAAGATGAGCACACATGGGCGAACACTAATGGTGGGAGTAGGAGGGGATGGTAATGGAGGGGGGGATCAGTACCCT
The DNA here is from genome assembly GCA_019512145.1 of Engystomops pustulosus. Lineage (NCBI taxonomy): Eukaryota > Metazoa > Chordata > Amphibia > Anura > Leptodactylidae > Engystomops > Engystomops pustulosus. Next base: position 259,671,477 of record CM033642.1, read on the forward strand.
CGGTATACAAGTGTATTAATGTCCAGGGACCAAAACAGGAAACTCAGAGGGGTCTATAAAAGGCCTCCATAGAAAGCCACTAAAGGTGGAACGTGGGGGCAGCATCAAACTAAGGTCATCTAAATCACCAGTTCCTCCATCCTCAAAAACGTATGCCATTTCAGCCATTCAAAATTGCCCTGGAAAGCACAGTGTCTAATTTGCACAGTCTAGGGATAAAATGTCTCATGACCATAACAAAATGTCTCAACAGTCCCTGTTTAACGTTCTTGTAAGTCCCAGGGAACATCCAGAGAAGGGCATATCAGTCTGGCAAGGGTCGAGGTGAAGTCAGGAGATTATAGAGAGTTAATATGGACTCCCACAGCTCATGCACCCCTAGACACAACCAATATATGTAAATCATCAACCCCCTCTGGGTGGAAACAGCAGGATTCTGTACCACTGGGCAGGATTTTATAACTTGTCTCTTGAAATTGGCACTAGACTGAGGGTCATAGTCCTTGACCACTCCCCCTCCATAAACTCCCTCTGGCAGTTCACCTGCCAGGCACCGCGGAATCCAAGCATGAGACCACTATAGCTTTCCTAAGCAGCAACCCGTTACAACAAAAATTAGGTGAGCATTGTTAACTAACCAGTCCTCAAATGTAGTTAGATCTCTTTAAATGTCTGCCACACACACCAAAGCTATTGATCTGATGTATGGAAAGCACCTATGACCCAAGGAATATCCTGAGGAAGCATATATCCTACTGGTTTGAGACCAGGTGGTATCATACATGCCTGGTTTAAATCACTGGAGTCTTGTTAAAAAAACAATAAAAAGATTATATAAAAAAAAAAATCATGGAGTCTCAGGAAACACCAAAGAAACCAGGGTCAGACCAGCCCGAAGAAAAAGTCCAGGTTGTAGGACAGAGGAGACAACGGGCCAGGGCAAGACAAGGGTTCAACTCCACACCTGCAGTAATGAACTGGGGGGAGAAATTCAAAGGGCAGCCAACAAGGTATAGCGATTACAGTGCACCTCAATCTCAACCCACAACAAGTGAGCAGCATGGCAGCGTGGTAGAGAGAGAACCCCTCTTTGAGCCTAGCCAATGTGAAAGAGACGGCCGAGGTTTCGATGCCCTCCTGACAAAGGGGAGTTTCATGGACTGAAGGTACAAGAAATGCACCAGGGACCGCCCACGGAACAAATCTGAAAAATGTACAAGATTGAACAATGCCATTTTTGCCCATTCATCCTACCCATCCAAAGGAGGGGCAACTTGACCCAACCGGCCAGGTCCTTTTTCATCCTGCTAATCATCAGTGTGCAGTTAAGATCATATGTCCTAGTACATTAAAGGGGATGAGCATGGCTCAAGTATTTCATTGACCCTTTACACCACTTAAAGGGAAGTATCTCTAACAGGTCAGTGACCTCTTGTTTAGAGAGTTCCTGTTGAGATTCTCCAAATTAAGAAAAATTAGCTTTGATGTTAGAGACTAGTGAGTATCGAACCAGTTCCCTCCAAATAGCCAGGAGGCTGGAATTCTGGTTTGTGAACATAAAATAACAAGGCATCTGTAAAGGACATTTTGTAAATGGAGCCGCCAACATTATCTCTGTGATGCCCCATTATCTCTAATGGCATTTACCAAAGACTCCATCACCAGAATGTACAATAACGAGATAGGGGGCACCCAGGTGTGTCCCATTGGGGAGGGGGAAAAATTCTGAAATGATCACATTGATTTGAATCTGCACCCTAGGATTGTGATATAGGGCCATCATTCTGGCCATCATGACAGGGCCCAGGTCGATGTTACGCAACATCGCCTCCAAAAATCCCCACCCCCACTTTATCAAAATCTTCTAGGCATCAATTCCTAGAAGACACAATGGTATCTTTTAGACTCTAGCTCTTTGAGTCAGTCTAATGGGACAAATGCCATTCTCCTGTGTACCAACTCGGGAATGGGACTTCTCATGCTTAGAGCCAACATTTTCCAGCAAATATTATGTCAATTTGATGAGGGAGATTTGTCTAAGTTGGCACAATGATAGCATCCCTACCTGCCTTAGGCAGGATTACAATATTACAAACATAGATTGTGGATAAACTAATGGCCTTCGGCTATACCATTGAGTAAGGATAGCATAAGACCCTGCAGAGCAGACACAAACACTTAATAAATTAGTGTTGAACTCATCAGGGCTTGGGCTCTTAGCTATTTTCAATTCCTTAATGACTCTATACAACTCCTGCTCTGTTAATTCACTCTCCAGTTCTGCCGCCACTACCCACTGATTACAGTGGCGAGTGGGCCCGACCGATAAACCTGGATCCCTCGATCCTCACTGTTTTCTCCAATCCCCTGGCTGTAAAGTTCCTATGTGAACTCATAGAGGGAGCTTTGATGAACCCATTAGTTGGTGAATTCAGGGAAAGAACGTTTGTAGCAGGCAGGCTTAGGGTTGAGTGCCTCCGGCCACACTTGTTACTATACTTGAAGCATCCCTTTCATAGACAATCCCTAGCAAGGTTGGGATCTCTAACCCAGGATCTGAATAATTTGCTGCCTAGTGGACGCCAATTCAACCCACAAAGCACCTTCGTTGCCCCCATGAACATGATGGGCTTCTAAGCCAGCAATTTAGGGATTCCACTGAAGAGGAGTCATCCCTGTCCAGGCAAAAGGCAGGGGCAAGTGAGGTAATGGCCCACTTAATCTTCCACACCACACCAAGTCTCGCAGTTGGTTATGATTTAAGCATCAGGAGTGAATTCTCTGTGGCAATACTCCATATTGAAGCACTCCCACGACTAGGCCAGTCTAATCACAGTAATTTATTCTGCGAGCAATGTGGGGAGAGATCAGAAGGCCATGTGGCACAAACAAATATCTAGTAAGAATTTTGAGATTGAGCATGGTGGTTATAGTCCCTAACTCCTGGATGTTGGACTCTCCAGAGATCAAGGAGTCTATGAGTTGCTGCAAAAGAAACTGATGACCTACCAGAAGTAATGTCCAAACTGTCGTCCAAGGGCCATCATGTTCAGCTTGAATGTGTATATGATCTGGGGAGAAAAAGGAGTGGTGTAGGACAGGGCTCATAGAATGGTACCATTTATCAAGTACCTATTCCTGCCCAATGGGGCAGAACCGGTTTTGTAGTGCATCTTCTGAAGCATAAGGACTAGGAGCCTTTGCCTATGTAAATGATGCAGGATTTCCATCGCTTGCTAGGTTTGTGAAGCCCCTTAAGTTATAAGATTAAAAATTTCAGTGTGGCAATAGTGACAGCACTAAAGCACCACACAGGACACTGGAAAGGAAATGGAAGAAACAATAGGAAAATTAAAAAGATGCTACAACAGACAACACACATACAAAACAGATACACACCAACCACAACCGCGCTAAGTAGACGCAAAATGCTACTTAGCATACTACAGTGGACAATTGTGCAAAGTGAGATTCGGATCTGTGTGGTCAATCCAAATTGACCACACCAGATCCAATCCAGACTGAGGGGAAAAGATAGAAAGAAGTAACTGCAAAACACTCATCCTAATAACAGGATGATGAATACAATCAATGCCACTAGTTAAGAGACCTACAAAATTGCATAATAACATAAAATAATCTGCAAAAAGGCAGTAATGAGAGAGGAATATCTTTGGCAAAGAAGGAGGGAAGAGGATGCCTGACCCCTGTGGGGAAAAAAGCTATTTAGTCAGCCACAATTGTGCAAGTTCTCCCACTTAAAAGATGAGAGGTAATTGACAACAAATGTAGAACACAGCTATGAAAGACAAAATGTGAGATCAAATCCAGAAAATTGGTCAATTACAAAAGTTCATCTCAATACTTTGTTATACAGGCAGTCCTCGGGTTACATACAAGATAGGGTCTGTAGGTTTGTTCTTACGTTGAATTGTATGTAAGTCGGAACTGTATATTTTTATCATTGTAATCCCAGCAAGAACTTTTTTGGTCTCTGTGACAATTGGATTTTAAAAATGTTGGGTTGTCATAAGAATCAGGATTAACAATAAATCTTCATTACAGACACTGTGAACCTGTTATAGCTGTTTATTGTTGCCTGGGACTAAAGTGCAATTAATTACCATATCCAGTGGTCCGTTTGTAACTATGGGTCGTATGTAAGTCGAGTGTTCTTAAGTGGGGACCGCCTGTATATCCTTTGTTGGCAATAACAGGGATCAAACATTTTCTGATAGATGTCACAAGGTTGGAAAACACTGCTGCTAGTATGCTGCCATTCCTCCATAACGATCTCCTCTAGGTCAGTTGCTGGGTAACACGAACTTCCAACTCCTTCCAAAGTTTTCAATGGGGTTGAGACCTGAAGCCTGGCTAGGCCACTCCAGGACCTTGAAATGCTTCTACGAAGCCTGGTGGTGTTCTGGGATCATTGTCATTCTGAAAGACAAGCCAAACATTTCATACTTCAAAGAAGAAATGGACAAGTCGTCACTCACCATCCATTAAAATGTCTTTGTCTTTATTTCGTCTCTTCATAAAAAAGCGTTTGGTGACACATGGAGGGATAAACATGTGGGATAAGTGTGTGAAAGATGACTCGTTTTGCGCTATACAAAGCGCTTGTTATAGCGCCTTCATGCACTTATCCCCTGCATGTTGTATCCCATCCCTGTGTCCACTCAACGCTTTTTATGAAGAGATGAAATAAAGACAAAGATTTTAATGGATGGTGAGTGACGACTTTTCTTTTCTCTTTGAATAAAAGAAGACAACGTCTTATTATAGCAGCTGAGCACCCCCACCTCACTTTGACACAGGTCACTCATGTAATAAGACCCACGGCTGACGTATAATCCGACTTTTATACAGAGATAGTGCCCTTTTCTTATTGTACTTATACCATCCCATTTCATCTTCAATGCCCATGTTGACAATATATGACCCAATTTATTCTTTCATGAACCTGTGATCTTTGCAGGAAACAGCCACAAGTATGATGTTCCACCCCCACCCCCCCCCCCCCCCCCCCACCCCCCCCCCCCCCCCCCCCCCCCCCCCCCCCCCCCCCCCCTCACCCCCTTGATTAACAGTAGGTACGTTGCTCTTGCATTTGCAAATTTGCACAAAAATGTGCAACTTTGGTGCAAAAAAAAGGACATAAAAAGGACAGGTCCAAAATTGTAGACTAAAGATAAAACAGCGTCAATATGCCACAACTCACTATTCCTCCTCTGTGCACAATTGTGGAATAGAATTCTGCAGAAAAGGGGGCAAGTCTGTGCACCAAAAATTATGCAACTGCAGCAAAAAATTGGTGCATTTTCACACTTTACCAGATTTATCATTCAGTGTGAACAACCGGACACTTTTATAGTCTAACTGCACTGGTCTACTCTGGTACACATTGATAAATATAATTTAAATATCAAATATAATTTCAGACTCACTATAAATTACCCTGACCCATCATTACATCACTACTAACAATAGATGATGTCACAGCTTATCTCCTCCCTCTCCCTGTACAATGACCTCTATATAGATAACACTGACCCATCATTACATCACTATGACAATACCTGATTTCACAAGCTTATCTCCTCCTCCCTGTACAATGACCTCTATATGATAACACGACCCATCATTACATCACTACTGACAATATGATGTCACAGCTTATCTCCTCCCCTCCCTGTACAATGACCTCTATATAGATAACACTGACCCATCATTACATCACTACGACAATAGATGATGTCACAGCTTATCTCCTCCCCTCCCTGTAAATGACCCTCTATATAGATAACACTGACCCTCATTACATCACTACTGACAATAATGAAGTACATTGCTCACCTCTATCTCTCTGACACTGACCTCTATATGATAACACTGACCATCATTACATCACTACTGACAATAGATGATGTCACAGCTATCTCCTCCCCTTCCCTGTACAATGACCTCTATATAGATAACACGGACCCATCATTACATCACTACTGACATAGATGAATGTCACGCTTATCTCCTCCCCCCTGTAAATGACCTCTATATAGATAACACTGACCCATCATTACATCACTACTGACCATAGATGATGTCACAGCTTATCTCCTCCCCCTCCCTGTACAATGTCCTCTATATAGATAACACTGACCTCTCATTACATCACTACTGACAATAGATGATATCACAGCTTATCTCCTCCCCCTCCCTGTACAATGACCTCTATATAGATAACACTGACCCATCATTACATCACTACTGACAATAGATGATGTCACAGCTTATCTCCTCCCCTCCCTGTACAATGACCTCTATATAGATAACACTGACCCATCATTACATCACTACTGACAATAGATGATGTCACAGCTTATCTCCTCCCCTCCCTGTAAATGACCTCTATATAGATAACACTGACCCATCTTACATCACTACTGACAATAGATGATGTCACAGCTATTCTCCTCCCTTCCGTACAATGACCTCTATAGAAAACACTGACCTCATTCATCACTAGACAATAGATGATGTCACAGGTATCTCTCTCCCCTCCCTGTACAATGTCCTCTATATAGATAACACTGACCCCTCATTACATCACTACTGACATAGATGATATCACGCATTATCTCCTCCCCTCCCTGTACAATGACCTCTATATAGATAACACTGACCCGTTTTCTGGCATAGACAGGTTGATAAATCTCCTCCAATATGTCTATAAGAGTGTATATTTGCAATTTCTGATTTACCCATATTATGAAATGGAGTGGTAGGAAACATGCTGGACCTGCCAATCTAACCATTAATGAGATTAAAAACCCCTGTTCTCCAGGGTCCTCAACGGTCAGCTTGTTATCCAGATAGGTGAATAAGCTTTACAGTTTTCTGCAATCGCTTGTGTAGCCTGCGCGTTTTGTAACTTAAAAAAAAAATGTGATTTTCTTCATCTTTAGATTCCTCACAACGTTCCTTTATAATCATGTGTTCTCTAACAGAAGGTGGATATTGTTTGTATCTTTATTTCCATTCATAAGGAACTGAAAATTGTAGTTTGGTGTAACAAATGTCTAATCAGATTTTTCTCAAAGGTTTCTGAATTTCTTATTATTGTTGCAATCACAACTTCTTATGAAAAGCTCAAAACCCAACTTATTCTGAACAAAATACTTGATTTTAAAAGTTGACTTCTGATCAAATTTCATTTAGTTATTTGTATACTGTATCATTTTTTAGTTTTTTCTGTGATTTTGACTGCCAATATTTTGTTTGTTAGCTTAACTTTTTTTTACTCTTATAGATTGGTGATAACTTCGCTTTGAGCACAAAAACCAAATGTTAGAACACTAAATACAAAAATATATCTTTTTTAAACTAGTTGCACATCTGACATAGCAAAGTTTTAACATTTAGGAAATCCCATGTGTACAAGGTAATTAACATTTTTTAATAAAAAATAATCTTAGCTCCCCCAAAAGCACCGAAAGTCATAATTTGCAGTCTGGCTTTACACAATTAGGTTCAATAAAGATTTATTGATAAAGATTAAAAAGAACAATAAAAAACAAGGCAGTGTGAGATATACCAGTATGATACACATTTAAGCAATATCAAGAAAGGAAATAAAAATTCTGCTTTCAGAAATTCTTAAAGGCAGGGCCTAACACCTGACCACAATCTACAAAACTGCAACACAAATATATGCATAGTAACCAAAACACAAAAGACAAACTTGACAAGATGAGCACACATGGGCGAACACTAATGGTGGGAGTAGGAGGGGATGGTAATGGAGGGGGGGATCAGTATCCCTCGGTATACAAGTGTATTAATGTCCAGGGACCAAAACAGGAAACTCAGAGGGGTCTATAAAAGACCTCCATAGAAGCCTCTAAAGGTGGAACGTGTAGGCAGCATCAAACCTAAGGTCATCTAATATCACCAGTTCCTCCATCCTCACAACGTATGCCATTTCAGCCATTCAAATTGCCCTGGAAAGCACAGTGTCTGATTTGCACAGTCTAGGGATAATATGTCACATGACCATAACAAAATGTCTCAACAGTCCCTGTTTAACGTTCTTGTAAGTCCCAGGGAACATCCAGAGAAGGGCAATATCAGTCTGGCAAGTGGTCGAGGATGAAATCAGGAGATTATAGAGAGTTAATATGGACTCCCACAGCTCATGCACCCCTAGACACAACCAATATATGTAAATCATCAACCCCCTCTGTGGAGAACAGCAGGAGTCCTGTACCACTGCGGCAGGATTTTATAACTTGTCTCTTGAAATTGGCACTAGACTGAGGGTCATAGTCCTTGACCACTCCCCCTCCATAAACTCCCTCTGGCAGTTCACTTGCCAGGCATCCCGGAATCCAAGCCTGAGACAACTATAGCTTTTCCTAAGCAGCAACCCGTATACCACAAAAATTAGGTGAGCATTGTTAACTAACCAGTCCTCAAATGTAGTTAGATCTTTTTAAATGTCTGCCACCAACACCAAAGCTATTGATCTGATGTATGGAAAGCCACCTATGACCCGAAGGAATATCCTGAGGAAGCATATATCCTACTGGTTTGAGACCAGGTGGTATCATTACATGCCTGGTTTAAATCACTGGAGTCTTGTTAAAAAACAATAAAAAGATTTATATAAAAAAAAAAATCACTGGAGTCTCAGGAAACACCAAGAAACCAGGGTCAGACCGACCCAAAGAAAAGTCCAGGTTGTAGGACAGAGGAGACAACGGGCCAGGGCAAGACAAGGGTTCAACTCCACACCTGCAGTAATGAACTGGGGGGAGAAATTCAAAGGGCAGCCAACAAGGTATAGCGATTACAGTGCACCTCAATCTCAACCCACAACAAGTGAGCAGCATGGCAGCGTGGTAGAGAGAGAACCCCCTCTTTGAGCCTAGCCAATGTGAAAAGAGACGGCCGAGGTTTCGATGCCCTCCTGACAAAGGGAGTTTCCATGGACTGAAGTTTACATAGAAATGCACCAGGGACCGCCCACGGAACAATCTGAAAAATGTACAAGATTGAACAATAGCCATTTTTAGCCCATTCATCCTACCCATCCAAAGGAGGGGCAACTTGACCCAACCGGCCAGGTCCTTTTTCATCCTGCTAATCATCAGTGTGCAGTTAAGATAATATGTCCTAAGTACATTAAAGGGGATGAGCATGCTCAAGTATTTCATTGACCCTTTACACCACTTAAAGGGAAGTATCTCTAACAGGTCAGTGACCTCTTGTTTAGAGAGATTCCTGTTGAGATGCTCCAAATTAAGAAAAATTAGCTTTGATGTTAGAGACTAGTGAGTATCGAACCAGTTCCCTCCAAATAGCCAGGAGGCTGGAATTCTGGTTTGTGACATAAAATAACAAGGCATCTGTAAAGACATTTTGTAAATGGAGCCGCCAACATTAATCTCTGTGATTGCCCCATTATCTCTAATGGCATTTACCAAAGACTCCATCACCAGAATGTACAATAACAGAGATAGGGGGCACCCCAGGTGTGTCCCATTGGGGATGGGGAAAAATTCTGAAATGATCACATTGATTTGAATCTGCACCCTAGGATTGTGATATAGGGCCATCATTCTGGCCATCATGACAGGGCCCAGGTCGATGTTACGCAACATCGCCTCCAAAAATCCCCACCCCACTTTATCAAAATCCTTCTAGGCATCAATTCCTAGAAGACACAATGGTATCTTTTAGACTCTAGCTCTTTGAGTCAGTCTTAATGGGACAAATGCCATTTCTCCCTGTGTACCAACTCGGGAATGGGACTTCTCATGCTTAGAGCCAACATTTTCCAGCAAACTTTTATGTCAATGTTGATGAGGGAGATTTGTCTAAAGTTGGCACAATGCATAGCATCCCTACCTGCCTTAGGCAGGATTACAATATGTACAAACATAGATTGTGGATAAAACTAATGGCCTTCGGCTATACCATTGAGTAAGGATAGCATAAGACCCTGCAGAGCAGACACAAACAACTTAATAAATTTAGTGTTGAACTCATCAGGGCTTGGGCTCTTAGCTATTTTCAATTCCTTAATGACTCTATACAACTCCTGCTCTGTTAATTCACTCTCCAGTTCTGCCGCCACCTACCCACTGATTACAGTGGCGAGTGGGCCCGACAGATAAACCTGGATCCCTCGATCCTCACTGTTTTCTCCAATCCCCTGGCTGTAAAGTTCCTATGTGAAACTCATAGAGGGAGCTTTGATGAACCCATTAGTTGGTGAATTCAGGGAAAGAACGTTTGTAGCAGGCAGCTTAGGGTTGAGTGCCTCCGGCCACACTTGTTACTATACTTGAAGCATCCCTTTCATAGACAATCCCTAGCATGTTGGGATCTCTAACCCAGGATCTGAATAATTTGCTGCCTAGTGGACGCCAATTCAACCCACAAAGCACCTGTCTGTTGCCCCCATGGAACATGAATGGGCTTCTAAGCCAGCAATTTAGGGATTCCCACTGAAGAGGGATGTCATCCCTGTCCAGGGCAAAGGCAGGGGCAAGTGAGGTAATGGCCCACTTAATCTCTTCCACACACACCAAGTCTCGCAGTTGGTTATGATTTAAGCATCAGGAGTGAATTCTCTGTGGCAATACTCCATATTGAAGCACTCCCACGACTAGGCCATGATCTAATCACAGTAATTTATTCTGCGAGCAATGTGGGGAGAGATCAAGAAGGCCATGTGGCACAAACAAATGATCTACTGTAAGAATTTTGAGATTGAGCATGGTGGTTATAGTCCCTAACTCCTGGATGTTGGACTCTCCAGAGATCAACGGAGTCTATGAGTTGCTGCAAAAGAAACTGATGACCTACCAGAAGTAATGTCCAAACTGTCGTCCAAGGGCCATCATGTCAGCTTGAATGTGTATATGATCTGGGGAGAAAAGGAGTGGTGTAGGACAGGGCTCATAGAATGGTACCATTTATCAAAGTACCTATTCCTGCCCAATGGGGCAGAACCGGTTTTGTAGTGCATCTTCTGAAGCATAAGGACTAGGAGCCTTTGCCTATGTAAATGATGCAGGATCTTCCATCGCTTGCTAGGTTTGTTGAAGCCCCTTAAGTTATAAGATTAAAATTTCAGTGTGGACATAGTGACAGCACTAGAAGCACCACACAGGACACTGGAAAGGAAATGGAAGAAACAATAGGAAAATTAAAAAGATGCTACAACAGACAACACACATACAAAACAGATACACACCAACCACAACCGCGCTAAGTAGACGCAAAATGCTACTTAGCATACTACAGTGGACAATTGTGCAAAGTGAGATTCGGATCTGGTGTGGTCAATCCAAATTGACCACACCAGATCCAATCCAGACTGAGGGGAAAAGATAGAAAGAAGTAACTGCAAAACACTCATCATAATACAGGATGATGAATACAATCAATGCCACTAGTTAATGAGACCTACAAAATTGCATAATAACATAAATAATCTGCAAAAAGGCAGTAATGAGAGAGGAATATCTTTGGCAAAGAAGGAGGGAGAGGGAATGCCTGAACCCCTGTGGGGAAAAAAGCTATTTAGTCAGCCAACAATTGTGCAAGTTCTCCCACTTAAAAGATGAGAGGTAATTGACAACAAATGTAGAACACAGCTATGAAAGACAAAATGTGAGATCAAATCCAGAAAATTGGTCAATTACAAAAGTTCATCTCAATACTTTGTTATTACAGCACAGTACTCGGGTTACATACAAGATAGGGTCTGTAGGTTTGTTCTTACGTTGAATTTGTATGTAAGTCGGAACTGTATATTTTATCATTGTAATCCCAGCAAGAACTTTTTTGGTCTCTGTGACAATTGGATTTTAAAAATGTTGGGTTGTCATAAGAATCAGGATTAACAATAAATCTTCATTACAGACACCTGTGATACCTGTTATAGCTGTTTATTGTTGCCTGGGACTAAAGTGCAATTAATTACCAATATCCAGTGGTCCGTTTGTAACTATGGGTCGTATGTAAGTCGAGTGTTCTTAAGTAGGGGACCGCCTGTATATCCTTTGTTGGCAATAACAGAGATCAAACATTTTCTGATAGATGTCACAAGGTTGGAAAACACTGCTGCTAGTATGCTGGCCCATTCCTCCATAAAGATCTCCTCTAGGTCAGTTGCTGGGTAACACGAACTTCCAACTCCTTTCAAAGGTTTTCAGTGGGGTTGAGACCTGAAGTCTGGCTAGGCCACTCCAGGACCTTGAAATGCTTCTTACGAAGCCTGGTGGTGTTCTTGGGATCATTGTCATTCTGAAAGACCAAGCCAAACCATTTCATACATTCAAAGAAGAAATGGACAAGTCGTCACTCACCATCCATTAAAATGTCTTTGTCTTTATTTCGTCTCTTCATAAAAAGCGTTTGAGTGACACATGGAGGGATAAAACATGTGGTGGATAAGTGTGTGAAAGATGACTCGTTTTGCGCTATACAAAGCGCTTTGTAAAGTCGCCCTTCATGCACTTATCCCCTGCATGTTGTATCCCTCCCTGTGTCACTCAAACGCTTTTTATGAAGAGATGAAATAAAGACAAAGACATTTTAATGGATGGTGAGTGACGACTTTTCCTTTTCTCCTTTGAATAAAAGAAGACAACGTCTTATTATAGCAGCCTGAGCACCACCACCTCACTTTGACACAGGTCACTCATGTAATAAGACCCACGGCTGACGTTATAATCCGACTTTTATACAGAGATAGTGCCCCTTTTCTTATTGTTACTATACCATCCCCATTTCATCTTCAATGCCCATGTTGACAATATATGACCCAATTTATTCTTTCATGAACCTGGATCCTTTTGCAGAGAAACAGCCCCAAAGTATGATGTTGCCACCCCCATGCTTCACAGTAGGTACGGTGCTCTTTGGATGCAACTCAGCATTCACTTTCCTCCAAACACAAGGATTTTCTACCAAACAGTTCTACTTTGGTTTTATCTGACCATATGACATTGGGGCAGATTTATCAAGCTGTCTGAAAGTCAGAATATTTCTAGTTGATCACGGCAACCAATCACAGCTCCCCTTTAAAATATTCATGAGCACTGGTAAAATGAAAGCTGAGCTGTGATTGGTTGCCATGGGCAACTAGAAATATTCTGAATTTCAAACATCAAAAAGGTCTCTGAAAAACTTCAGACGTACCTGGATATGTACTGGCTCAAGCAGGGGGAAATATGTGGCATTGCAGTATCCCTGGTGGCGTAGTGTGTTACTGATGGTAGCCTTTGTTACGTTGGTCACATCTGCAGGTCATTTACAAGTTCCCCCCTGTGTGGTTCCAGGAATTTTGCTCACATTCTTGTGATCATTTTGACCCCACAGGTTGAGATCTTGCATGGAGTCCCTGATCGAGCGAGATTATCAGTGCTCCTGTATGTTTTCCATTTTCTAATACATTTCTTCATAACAAGCTGCTTGTCTACTGCAGATTCAGTCTGCCCAGCCTGGTGAAGGTCTACAATTTTGTTTCTGCTGTCCTTCAACAGCTCCTTGGTTTTCACCATAGTTGATTTTTTAATGTGACTGTTTGAGATTGTTGACAGTTGTCTTTTTTACTGATAACAAGTTCAAAAAGGATCCATTACTACAGGTTGTGAGTGGAGGACAGAGGAACTACTTTACAGAAGAACTTAAAAGGTCTGTGAGAGCCAGAAATCTTGCTGGTTTGTAAGTGACCAAATAATTATTTTCCATTATAATTTGCAAAAAATTCTTTAAAAATCAGACGATGGCATTTTCTGTATTTGTTTTCACATTTCATCTCTCATAGTTGAGGTTCTACCTATGCTATTAATTACAGGCCTATCTCATTTTGGAACAACTCGCACAATTGGTGGCTGACAAAATATTTTTTTCCCCACTGTATTTGTATTGGCTATGTTGCAGGAATTTAAGAATAGCCAGATAATAATTGTATGTAGCTGTGTAGTGGCGCCATAGAACTGGTTTCACTGGTGGGCCAAAGGCATCTCAATCCAGCACCGGAAGGACACAAATCTTCAAATAAACAAAGGCAGAAAAGTCACTCGTAATAGCATTAGAAGCCACATGAATTCTTCACACAGCTTACGGTTTCCTCAACAAATAAATGACATTTTTCATGTTTAGATTTCAGTTTCCAAGAAAACGTATATGTTCATTTGAAATAAATTAGTGGAGGCAGCAGATGGCATGTTAATACAAATGAATCACACAAGGCGGTTTTTAGATTCAATTCTATTTGGACAGGTTAAGTTAGAAATCAGATAATATAAACACCACAGGAGTTATTCATCATTATAATTCCTTTCTGGTAAAATACAACTTTCATGCTGCTTGAATGAAGAAATGGATAGAACTATTTCACACAGAGAGGATTCTGGAGAATTATCAAAATAATATCTGCAAGCAGAACGCATTATCTGTCTGATGAGATCAGTCTACGCTGAACAATGCAAGTACTCAATATACATGCAAATGAAGCAAGGCTTATACTATATATATATATATATATTATATATATATGAGAGAGAGAGAGAGGAGAGAGGAGAGAGAGAGAGAGAGAGAGAGAGAGAAAAGAGGAGAAAGAGAGAGAAGTATTGGCACTGTTTGAAAAATCATGTGATGCTTCTCTAATTTGTGAATTAAAAGCACCTGTAACTTACCCGTGGCACCTAACAGGTGGCGGCATTAACTAAATCACACTTGCAGCCAGTTGACTCAACCTCTGTCTTGTGTCCTCGTGTGGACCACATTGAGCATGAGAAAAGAAAGATGACCAAACAACTGTCTGAGGACTTGAGAATCAAAATTGTGAGCACTAGCAATCTCAAGACTAGAAGTCCATCTCCAAAGACCTGAATGTTCCTGCGTCTACCGTGCTCACTGTCATCTAGAAGTTTAAGGCCCCTGGCACTGTGACACCTCCCTAGATGAAGAAGTTTAAAGCCCCTGGCACTGTTGCTAACCTCACTAGATATGGACGGAAAAGAAAAATTAATGAGAGATTTTAACGCAAGATTGTGCGGATGGTGCATAAAGAACAACGATTAACATCCAAGCAAGTTCAAGCTGCCCTGCAGTCCAAGGGTAAAACAGTGTCAACCCATACTATCCGTCGGCATCTGAATAAAAAGGGAAAAGATACCCAGGAAGACCCCACTTCTTACACAGAAACATGAAAAAGCCTCAAAACAGAAAAGTCTCAAAAAACTTCATTGCAGCTTAGATTTCATTATCCAAAAAATGTCCAGTAAAAAAAATAACCTCAGAACTGGGTAGATATATAGGGAGTACCTGGACACCTCCCCCAGCAGCCAACTGGTACAGTCATCCATTGCTTGAGTTATAGCTGATACTACCACAAAGGTTGTGATGAAACCCCTCCAGCTTTCCAGGGGAACGCACACCTAGCCAAGGAAATTACTCAGCTGTAAATCAATGCTCCTGGTGAAGGAGCTCTGAGTGTGGCTACAAGCACAGAAACGTTGCATTACAGGACCATGCAGGAGCAAATTCAGTGAGTCCTGACTGTTGATACAGAAGAAGGCAAAAGCAAACCCTACAACGCTAAGGTCAATTGTTCCATAGCAGGGACCCCAAATATGGCAGAATTTATCCAAGGGTCAACATCAACTATTAACTAAACATTTGTTCCTATATTCAATATAGTAAATTGACATTTTTTACTCTCAAGATCCAGACCCCTCAGGGATCGTTACGGATGACTATGTATCTTATAGTTCCTGTTAATTAGAATACTAATATTATAATAAGTATTCAGCCTAGTGACTGGGAGTGGGGAGAGGCAGATCAGAATTGTTGAGAGAGATAGATTATTCGGGCAGCTAAGGTTAAGGATGGATTGGAAGCTCCCATGAATACTCCATTTTAATTTTATTGTAGATATGACTCACAGATCATATCCAGTTTTAATACTTTTAGCATTTGTATACATATAATGGAAATGGTAATACTAAGGAAGTTGTGTGATGAGTTTTATACAGTGCAGGAATTGCACCGATACTGGTTATGGGTCCGTTGCTGCAGCTCTATTCCCACTGCCGGGTATATGTACGGTATATGCTTCCTTCCAGTAACTCCAGCAGAATATTTCTTATTGAAATTGTATCTGGCGCTGTCTGAATGAAGGGAAATGCCACATTTATTAGCATTTCTTTCTTCGGTTCCGAGACTTAGTGTCACTTTCTATTCATTAGAAATATTTTTGAGTCTCGATAATCCACAGCTGACAAAAAGGATTCATTCATCGCTTTCTTTTTCTGCCTTTTCTCCCCGATTCCCAACACCTAACAGCTGCGCCAAAATATTTTACATTTTCAGAAAGTCTGCAGTTTAGACAGATGCTATTTACAATTTACATGGTAATGACACTAGGCTAAGCAAAAATAGGAGTTTACTCTGAAGAATTATCTCATTTCTGTTGGAAGGGAAAATAAAAAGTAAATCGACTTTATCTCTGGAAAACATTAAATGTCACTTTTGCCAAATGTACACTTTCCGTAGATAATGTATGTGCAGAAGCAATGACTGCATCTATCCCCTTGGGTACTGCCTAACATTTTGAAACATCATCATGATCACCGGGGGACTACTTAATGATACCTAGTGTTGGAATTTAGCTTATAAAGCTCAACAAGAAAACTAGCAGAGCGTTGTTTCTCAAAACGAAATTATTTCCTTTCTAATAGAAGGACACTTACAATAATCAGCTTCTACCTGAAACATTTCCAGCTGAAGCTCGGAATAATAAAGAGGAAGTAAACGGATGTAATTAAGAGTGGCATAAATTAATTCCCATTGTAACCAATGCTATCCATCATTGCCTTGCATAACAGAGGTACCAAAGTGTCACAATTAGTATTGAGTGTACCCATGGCAAAAATTGTTTTTTTAAAACTCGATTTTTAATAAGTAAAAAGGCTTTTCAGCACTCTTCAAGATATGGCTTTTACCCTTCATAAATATTCTGGTCGTTTTGTTCTGCTGTGGGAATAAAAATTGCATAAAAAGTAGAAAAATACTTTAAAAAGTTGCAGCACATAGACTATGGCGGGAACTGGAGTGAATTTGTGCCAAAATATTGTGCCTTTACAAAAAGTCACAATTCATAAATTCAGTAATAAGAGTAGAAAAAAGCATTGGGGTCATTTATCTTATTTCCCCTTCTCTGAGCTCTTTCTGCAAATTTTCTGAGTGTATTTTTTGGTACTTTGTCTTTGTCATTTAGGCTCTTCGTTTTTTGAGATGCAAATTTTTTAAAAGGTGCAATTTTGTTGTGCAAATCCTTTCCTAAACATGGTCAGGGCTGGCGTGTTATTTGCGCCCATGTAGGTGCAAATCAATGTTAGATAAGGTGCAATTATCTGGAAGTAGGAGAAATACAAAGACAAATTAGGCGCAAACCAGGAAATTGCTACACAGCGAACTCCGGTAAACTGCTGGAAATAAACCGCTGGAAAAAATTGCACAGATACCCTAATGCGCCCAAAAAGTCACTTAAATATAACCAAAAAAAGTGCATCAGACTAAGACTAATAGACTAATAAGCTCAACTAATCACAGATGGTTATAACATGTGATAATTCAGGTGCGACTAGAAAAAAAAAAATCAAGTGCGCTACAACTGGTACATCCGGCACAATGGTTTGATATTTCTAAGATTTACACTTAGTTAAAATAAAATGGAGATTTATTATATGTATATGGTGTATTATAGGGGCCAAGCACCGCTTTGATCCACTGGAGGACTCTTGATGTATCCGGCAGGAGGTGTGGCTGGTGAGCAAAACGACACCAGGTCTGATCTAGCGTAGTGCTAAGTAATGACCAGTAAATAAAATGTCATACTCGCCACCTCCACCAGCCGCCCAACCCTTCTATACCCCTCTACGCCCACATGGCATGGTAGTGGCATATATTTGCTATTTTAATCACAAATTCTAGCACAGCACAATGACTGCGATATCTTGAAGATATATCATTTTCCTACAAATTGTTCTTTCATTATAACAAGTAGTTTGTCCTCATATGCCAAATTATCCTCGTACATGTTCTGGTTTAACTAACTGACAAGTTTTATATTAATTGACAAGCAAAGAACAAAGAGAGAAAGTCTGGAAATTACTGGCAGCCAAATGACCTTCAGTAGGAACAAAGGATGTGTAAATGCAATGTACATTTATTACTATATTTGTAATTAAATCCATAATACATTGTGAACACAAAGCCGACGACTTCACGCTCTCCTATGTTATCATACCATCTTTTTAAATATCTCTTAAATATATATTTTTTATAGTATTCTGCAGGAAAAATATAACTTTCTAGCAGAATAATGATGTCTCTTCTGTTTCTTTCCTTTTGGCTGGATATGATAAGCTTTTAAGATAATGATGTTATATTATACTATATCATATAGTGATATCTGCTATATGAAGAGTTGATCACCAGTTTGAAAAACGTTCAATGAATGTATGTAGGATAACAATAAGCGGACGCTAATCCAGGTAGTTGAGTATGAGGCAATGCAAATGTGTAGCAATGAGCGGAGCTGTACAGGTTCTGGATAACCGAACTTCAGCCGAACGATCAACAAAAGTTCAGTTTGGTAACCTTAATGTTAACATTTGAATGTTGGAGGCATGTGCACGCTACCATTTCCACTAAAACGGTCACACCCTAGGGCTTTTTAAAAGGTTAATACCTGCCAGTACCAATTTCCGGTGTTGCTGTGGGGGTTAACACAAATGCCAAGCCCGAACTTCCGGCTGAAATTCAGTATTGGGTCCTCAAACCATTCAGGACCCAAACATAGCAGTTCGGGATTGTGAAACATTACTAAGGTTTTCTTTAAAATCTGCAACAAAGAAGGACGGTTTTGGCTGCAAGGGACCCAGTTGGGGTGTGCCAGACTATACGTTTATGGAAATGACCACTTCACAGACAGAGAACCAGGAGGAGAACACATAATACATAATATTTTGCCAGTTACTTCCAAAATTTATATTTCACATTTCTTAATAGCAATCAATTTTATTACCCCGTTTTCCTGAAAATAAGACGCCCCCCAAAAATTAGACCTAGCGCAATTTTTTCAAGCTTAGTACAGACTGCAATGTTTTCGATAAATATGGCCCACTGCATTATTGTTGTTACAATGAAAGCAATTGTGTTTTTACTGTTCAATTTTATCACATACCAGTAGATTTATGTAAAATATAGGCAAACTGGACTTGACATGTAATTGATTTCCTCCCAAACTACAAAACATACTGGTAGGTTGATTAGAATGTGAGCCCCATGGGGACAGGGACTGATCTGGAAAGCTCTGTGTAGCGCTGCTGAATCTGTAGGTGCTATATAAAGGAATTATTATTATTTTATTATTATTTTACCAGATTACAGAGAGTGCTGACTTTCTCTTCCATTATAGCTCAGAGAGCAACAACTTTGGGATTGATCCTTGAAAAGATCTTGGAACACTTGGGTATTCTAAGAAGTCTAAACCAACAATTTGCCCCAAATTGGCTTTCATTTGTTCAAAAGTGATTTTCTAAAAAGCAATTCCCTAACACTACCAAAATTCTTACAACATAATACACACTTTTTTATGAAAATAGGGGGGTCACACAAAGAAATGGTAGAACTTACAGTCACGGGTACCCCTGCGACCCATGTTCCAGGTTGCAGGTGTGCCGGTGTGCCCTCCTGTGCCTCTGGTGCCCTGCTGCAGCATTTCCTACTGCTCCAGCGGTGGTCCTCACCCCCTAAGGTGAGCGCCGGCTTTCAAAGATTTAAAGGTCCAGCGTGCCGATGATTGGTGCTGGCTAGCCACCCTTCTTGTTAAAAATCCAGCCCCTTCCTGTGTCCCCTGATGGATCTTCGTGCTTCATGCCTCTTAAAAAGCGTTTCTATTCTGCCTGTCCCATAGTTACCTCTGATCCTTTGTCTACTACCCCAACTATAAACCCGTGCTGCCTGACCTCCTGCCTGTCCATGAACACATTTCTGCTCTACGATTCTGTACTTTGTCTTGGCCACTACCGCAAAAAAAGTCACTCCTGTGGAAAGACCTGGTGGTATCCCGTTGCATCAAGACCAACCCACTTTGCGGCGGGCTCTGGTAAAAACTGGGTACCACTCAGATTCCAGTCCCAGGTGTCGGCTTACATCATTGCTCGCGGTGGTACAGTGGATCCACTACCCCTGATGCTGACACCTACTGCACTAGCTCCTATACTTGCTTGCATTATGATAAACATTGCTTATTAGTCCACAGGAAAAAAGTTGTAGTTGAAAATTATTCAAACGGAACTAACATTTTTCTAAAAAAGTTTTAGAATATGTACTTATCTGCAATTTTTTGTCAACATAAAAATGTACTAATCTCTGTCATCAAGTCTTGTAATGTATAGCTGAGCAGATCTCAGAGCTGCCATTATTACAGTCACTCAAAAGCTGTTTACAATGATTACATAAACTGCAAGAATCATGTCAAGCAGTGACAGGCATATTTTAAGAATCTACACTATGTTTTATTTTATAAGCAAGGAACATTAGTAGAAAAGGAAAAGTCGAAGTACTGATAGTTTTGACTACGTTAAAGTCTTGGTTATATGTCATAGGTTCATTGCAGACAGGTTCATAGGTTCATGTTGATCCAGGGTACAGTACATTCAAATTGAAAGAGATTTGTATGTAAGTCGAAACTGAATGTTTTATAATTGTAAATCCAAATTTTTTTTTGCCTCAGTGGCAATTGGAGTTTAAAATTTTTTTGCTGTAATGGGACCAATGATTATCAATAAATCTTCATTACGGCTGATCATTGCAGTCTGGGACTATAGTAAAGCATTTAGAGAGCTTCACCAGAGGTTATAGAGGGCAGAGGGGCCCGGCTTTAACTAGGGGTCATCTGTAAGTCGGGTGTCCTTAAGTAGGGGACCGTCTGTATTAGTATTAGTTTTATTTCGAAAATAGCTTTTTCAGCATAGTGGACATGCTCTGTGAGTTTGGAGAAGGTTGTTGGGGGTTCTAATAAGTACTCATCGGAGATAATTTTCACCAAAAATCTCTTTAAAGGAAATCTACTACCAGGATCAGACATTGTAAACCCAGCACACTTACATACTGGTGTGTTCCCCCTCTGGAAGGATCAACACTTCTTTAAGCTTCTTATGCAATTTCTCCACTAACACATATAGAGCCTGAATTGCATAACTTTTAAAACCTGTAAAAAAAAAAACCAGGGCGTAGTAAGTTAAGAGAAGAGCAGATCCTGCCAGAGGGGGCACATACCAGATCCTAGTGGTAGATGTCCTGGTTCTAACTTCAATAAGGTTGCAAAGTGAGTTAGGAGGTCAGATAAATTTCTAGATAAAATGACTATGGTATCTTAAAGTTTTCCTCCTAATGATCCCTGAAAATGACCCAAATCTGGACATGCAAATAAAGCTTACCTTATATACTCGAGTATAAGCCGACCCAAGTATAAGCCGAGACCCCTAATTTTACCACCAAAACTAGGAAAACCTATTGACTTGAGTATAAGCCGAGGGTCACCAGAGGTTATAGAGGGCAGAGGGGCCCGGCTTTAACTAGGGGTCGTCTGTAAGTCGGGTGTCCTTAAGTAGGGGACCGCCTGTATTAGTATTAGTTTTATTTCGAAAATAGCTTTTTGCAGCACAGTGGATATGCTCTGTGAGTTTGGAGAAGGTTGTTGGGGGTTCTAATAAGTACTCATCAGAGATAATTTTCACCTAAAATCTCTTTAAAGGAAATCTACTACCATGATCAGGTATTGTAAACCAAGCACACTTACATACTGGTGTGTTCCCCCTCTGGAAGGATCAACACTTCTTTAAGCTTCTTATGCAATTGCTCCACTAACACATATAGAGCCTGGAGCCCATCAGGCTCATTTGCATAATTTTTAAAACAGGGCATAGTAAGTTAAGAGAAGAGCAGGTAATGTCAGAGGGGGCACATACCAGATCCTAGTGGTAGAAAGCCTGGTTCTAACTTCAATAAGGTTGCAAAGTGAGTTAGGAGGTCAGAGAAATTTCTAGATAAAATGACTATGGTATCTTAATGTTTTCCTCCTGATGATCCCTGAAAATGACCCAAATCTGTACATGCAAATAAAGCTTACCTTATATACTTGAGTATAAGCCGACCCGAGTATAAGCCGAGACCCCTAATTTTACCACCAAAACTAGGAAAACCTATTGACTCGAGTATAAGCCAAGAGTGTAGTATACAGCCAGCTAGCCCCCATGTAGTATACAGTGAGCCAGCCAGTCCCCTGTAGTATACAGCCAGCACCATGTTGTATACAGCCAGCCCCCTGTAGTATACAGCCAGCCCCATGTAGTATACAGCCAGCCCCATGAAGTATACAGCCAGCCCCATGAAGTATACAGCCAGTTCCCTGTAGTATACAGCCAGCCCCATATAGTATACAGTCAGCCACAAGTAGTATACAGCCAGCCCCATATAGTATACAGCCCCCTGTATGCCAAGCACATAAAAAAAAATATACTAAATACTCATCCTCCGGCGATACTCACTCACCCCCGATGCTCGACGGGGCTTCGATCCTCGGCGCGGTTCCCGGCGGCTCCTCTTCTCTCTTCTTTCTTCTCCATCTGGCAGAGTCACGTCCATGCAATCTCCTGGTGGGCACACACTATGATGCGGTGGTGTCGCCGCTTGCGACGTCATCAGTGGCTACTTCGCCACTCCATAGTGTGCGCTGGCTAGGAGATCGCATGAATGCAACTCTGCCATCTAGAGAGGAAAGAAAAGAGATGATGAGCAAGCGGGAACCGCGCCGAGGATCGGGAGCCACACTAAGGATCCGGGCGCCGGAGGTAAGCATTACGTTTTTTTTTAATACTAACTCATGTATAAGCCGAGGTGAGTTTTTTCAGCACATTTTTTGTGCTGAAAAACTTGGCTTATACACAAGTATATACAGTAAATACTGAAAACAAATAGTGAGTCACATTAGGATGAGGGGAACCAAAATCCAGAGTTGCGGGTTCAAGTTGGTGTTTGGCGCTATCCTAGTGGTAAGAACGGCGATTGCGTGCTGGTTCATTCGCTAGGATTGGTTTGCACTTTCCTAAGTTGTCACTCCAAATCACAGTTACACGAATTTATGCAGAAGTGGCAGTGTTCACAGCATGATCATCCAGCACGACTGGAGGTGTAAGCTCCGAGGCGTTATAATAACTGATCGCACCCCTCATGACTCACAGTGGGGGGGGGGGTTAGCGATTGAATCCAAACATGGCAGTGCCAATTTCACAGCGAAGATTAAATGCCCTCCAACTGCTTTTCCAGCGGGCACATTTACATGACAGCACACATGCTGGTGTACTGGTGGG
Organism: Engystomops pustulosus; assembly: GCA_019512145.1. Classification (NCBI taxonomy): domain Eukaryota; kingdom Metazoa; phylum Chordata; class Amphibia; order Anura; family Leptodactylidae; genus Engystomops; species Engystomops pustulosus. The sequence goes on from CM033642.1 coordinate 259,694,945, forward strand.
TGTTTGCTGATATGCAGGCAAACACCCACATTGTTTTGGAGAGGGCTCAGCCATGGCTTCTGCTACAGTGGCAGACGACGTGTGACATACATATTAGTCGACTCTCAGTCAGGGGTTAAAGCTTTGTAAGAGACTCTATTTGGCTCATTAGACGATTGATAATACTTAGAGATGAGCGAACACTAATGCTCGGGTACTCTGTTATGTCGAGCCGAACTTTTCCCGCTGCTCGAGTTGCCGTCTCGAATAACGAAACCCGATTGAGGTCAATGGGAGGATCTTCTTTTCGAGCATTTTTCAATGGGGAGAACCAGGGTCTGACACAGGGAAGCGCTGGCCAAACACTGGGAAACCTCAGAAAAGGCATGGAACACACCACGGAAATGGTACAGGAACAGCAGGGTGCAGCAGCATGATGATCTTGAGGCTGCTAATACGCACCATGGATGCCAAAATCATGGCAAAGCATGGGCCTGACAGAGGAGAATGAAGTAGATAGCATCTCAAAACATCCCAATAATGACCCTGACAACATTATAGGGGATGGCAATGCAGACGGCAGTGGCAGCAGGCTAGAGGTGTCATGGGACATAACCCTAAATGGACTCAGGCTTCAAACACAATGGGTGGCAGAGAGGAACCAAAGGACGGTGAGCAAGGAGCCGCCTCAAATATCGGTACATGAAAAGTTTGCCAGATAATTTTCGTGATACACAGCAGGAGGTGGCGACAAAGTTAAAATGAAGCCATTTGAAAACAACCCAAAATTCTGCCTTGACCAACAGCACATTTGATAAGGTGGACGATGTACTGGAGCAGTGAACTAGTAGTAGATTAACAGGTGCTGCAGTTAAAACTATGTTAGTGGAATCTGGCATGGAGCTGGCGACTACGCTGCCAGGCGAGCCTTTCGCCAATCAAGCCCCTGTCTGAGGCTGATCCCAAAACAGCATTAAGAACCTGTTGTATAAGATCAAGTGTAGTAGCGATTCTCAAGTTTAGGATATGCCAGGGTTGAGGGGAAGTGTAAACAGATGCGACAAAGAAGCGTTGAAATAATATCCTAAAATGGTAAAAGTTTGCCATTATATTTTGTGGAAACACAGAGCCAGGGTGGCGACAAACGTAACACTTGATGTGGCAATCCATGAAAACACCCAAATTTCTGCGCTGACACACCTGCGTTTGATAAAGGGACGCTTCATGGAGGCGGCTTATGGACGACTTTTGGAGGTGTAGCCAATGGAGACAACGTGTGGGGCGCGCATGCTATGGAGACAATTTAATTGGATAGGCCTGTTAGTGGCAGTTCCCAAACATTTTTCAAACCAAGGGAGGCAGGTACGGTGGACTCCAGTAAAAGGGAAGATATGAGTGCCTGATGTGGCAGTCCCAAACTGTTTCAAAACCAGAGGAGCAGGTAGGTGGCCCTGCAGTTAAATGGAATAGATTGAGTGCCGTATGTGCGCAGTCCCAAAAATTGTTCAAACCAGAGGTGCAGGTAGGTGGCTCCTGCAGTAAAATGGAATAGATTGAGTGCCTGGTAGTGGCATTTAGTCCCAAAATGTTCAAACCGAGGAGCAGGGTAGGGGCCCTCCAGAAATCGGGATAGATTGAGTGCATGTAGATTGGCAGTGCCCAAAAAGGTTTCAAACCAGCGGAGCAGGTAGGTGGCCCTCCAGTAAAATGGAATAGATGAGTGCCTTGTATGTGGCCGTCACCAAAAAATTTTCAACACAGAGGAGCAGGTAGGGGCCTCCAGTAAAATGGATAGATTGAGTGCCTGTATGTGGCAGTCCCCAAAATTGTTCAAACCAGAGGAGCAGGTGGGGACTGCAGTAAAATGGAATAGATTGAGTGCTGTATGTGGCAGTCCCAAAATGTTCAAACCAGAGGAGCAGGTAGGTGGCCCTCCAGTAAATGGATAGATGTGAGTGCCTGTATGTGGCAGTCCCAAAAATTGTTCAAACCAGAGGACGCAGGTAGGTGGCCCGCAGTAAATGGTAATAGAGATTGAGGCTGTATGTGGCACTCACAAAATAGTGTTTCAAACAGAGGACGGTAGGTGGCCTCCAGAAAAATAAAAGCATGGAAGATGAGACTAGCAGAGCCAGTGGGCCCTGTCAAAAAATAGCAGTTCCTCTGCTTTACTGTACAAAGAGGAGGAGAAGAGGAAAATGAGGAGGAGAGAGGAGGAGTGGATCAATTATAGTTGAGCTTCCTCACCTGGTGGGATTGGAAATTCTGAGAAATCCAGCCTTATCAATTTTAATAAGCGTCAGCCTGTACAGCGGCTTTCAGGTCGACAGGACGTGTGTAGCTTATCGGTGACTGTGCCACCAGCTGCACTGATAACCCGCTCGCGGCAAGAGGCTGGGCTGGCAGGGCAGGCAAGAACCTCCAAGGCAGTAGAGAGCCAGTTCGGTGCCACATGTCAGCTTTGAACCCGTAGTTGTCGGGAGCGTGTGATCTTAGGGACGATGGCTTTTATGGTCAGCTGACGTATGTCCTCGTCACCATCTTTCTGTAAAAGATCAGCCCTACTTGCCGCGACTGGGCGGGACAGGTGCGTTGGTCTTGGCTGGGGCGACATAAAGCTGCAAAAGCTTGTAAAGCGTCGCCTTGCCAGTGTGGGACAAGCGCAGCTCCCTACTGCATACCTCGTCTACTTTGTCCGCGAATACGCACTTCTGCGCTAGCGGCTGTCAGAAGGGAAATACTGTTTCAGCTTGTGCACCAGGGCCTGCGGTATTCATGCTATCTCACACTCCTTCCTTCCAGGGAGGAAGAGTGGGAAGATTTTGCTGTTACCGTGGGGTCCAGGAGCAGGTAACACCCAGTAACCGGTGTGGAATAAATTCTTTGAACGCGGGGTCACAGGGATAGGCAGCCTAGCATGAAATACTGCCACATTGCGCCAGAGTACACGAGGTAAGAATCCACACTCACCTCACTGGCCCGATGTCCATTCCCTCCTCCAACTCCCCAACTCCTCTCTTCTGCCCACACGCTGGACCAGTGGAGACTCAAACAAATGGTCCCTCTTGTGTCCGCCAAATTTGACCTCCTCTTCCTCCTCATAATCCTCCACCTCCCCTCCTCCGAATTGCCGTGAGCAACAGCCTGCGGTGCTTTGGCTATCAACCCAAGGGCATATATTCCCCCGTCTGCTTGACGAGGCAAAAGCTTCCGATTCATGCGACGCAGAGCGTTTTTTCACGAAAGGCCAAGCAGCGGGATGTGAGGCTGATGATGGGGATCGCCACTGACCCATCTGTGTTGAACTCCTCAAAAGTTTCAGCCCTGAAAGATATCAGAGCTCCCGGTCCATCCTCACTGTAAGACCGAGGAATGCTGACTGACTGACCAGTTATGGTGAGAAGTTGAACATCTGGCAGTCTACAATCATCTAGCGCTGCTGGAAACTCTGATAACATGGTCAAGATGTGAATTCCCCCCCCCCACCTCGGGGGCACGTCGCACAAAACAGTCGGTGAGCGGGACAGATTGGAAGGCGGCGCATGCCGTTGGCTTGAGCGTAGTGGACAGCATATGGCGACTGGACTTCCTGAATAGCAGCACAGATGGGCGCAACCTCATGAGCAAATCAGACGTTGGGGGATGTCTGAGGAAACAGCTGGCACTATCACGATTTAAACCATGGCCAGGGCATGGCCACATGTGTCAGTCTGCCGAGTTGCAGAGCGCCCCAGTGTAGGCCGTTGTCACAACACAACCAATTCCAGGCTCTTGAGTTCAGCGGTGCCAGCCACAGATCAGTCGGCGCAGTCGATGCCCTGTAATAGATCTCTGGGCGGTGTGCCTGTGTCGCTAGGCTCAGCCAGTTTGGCCGCCTGCTGTCGCGTATGCGACGGCACCTGTTTGCTTGTATCATCCAAAGATTGACCGATAGAGCTAATTAATCCGATTGATGCGAGAGTGCCCACAGAGAATGGTAGTTCGGGGAGGAGGTGGAGGGGGGTGGGAAGGGAAGGAGGAGGACAGAGGTAGGGCATGAAACACACTGGACCGGAGGGTAGGCCACCGCAATCTCGGAGTACGGGAAGTATATGAGCAGAGCCCCAGGGGTCAGATCAGGGTCCAGGCCTACCACCAAGTAACCAATGTGCAGTCAGCGATATATGTAGGCCCTGCCGGCAGCATCGTCCACGTGTCAGTGGTCCAGGTGGACCTTGTCAGAAACGGCAGTTGGTCAGGGACAGGATGATGTTGTTGACAGTGCTGGTGCAGGGCTGGACGAGCACATGGGAAAAGTAGTGGCGGTGGGGGACGAAATACCGAGGGGCGACGCCGCCGCAATTGAGGTTGCGAGAACGGCCTCGGTCTATACTACCCTATAGGGCAGGCATCTCCAGGCATAGCAATCTGGAGAGATGTGCACAGTAGGGTTGGGACGTGCGGTGTGGGTTGCACTATATTTGAGTTCCGCTCCAGGCTTGGGGTATGGAGAGCTTAACGCTGGTGGATGCTGGTGGAGGATCGTTGAGGAGACGATGGGGTTTTTGGGGCGGTGTCTGGGCAGGGGGGACTAGCAGCTGACACAGGGGAAGGAGACACGTGGGTGCACGGCCGGAGTGGAACGGGCTGCTGCCATGAGTGGGTGCTTAGCATTCATATGCGCTGGCAAATGGTGGTGTTAAGCTAGTAGTGGTGGAAAACCCATGCCGGCTGGTTTGGCAATGTTGCCACACCACAGTGCGCCGGTCAATGCCGGTGTTATTCCTTAAAAGAAACTCACAATTTGAAGATCTAAGCCTCGCCGCAAGAGCCTACCCGGGACTTCACTTAGTTGACAGGGCGCTGCGGCACCAGCTCTGGCCCTGCCCTCCGTCTAGGCCCCACCATGCCTCTTCAAATTCAGGTGCGAATCTCCTCCGTCTCAGAAGCACTGTGTTCACCGGGCTCTCAACCCAGCTTGGTCTGTCACCTGCATCTCCTCGATCCCTCAGCGTCGATCACCCCTCGGACTTCCTGCCCTGACACCAAACTTCGTCCCCACTGTCTGACAACCGTGTCTCTCATCGTGGACACTCATTTACAAACTTCCACTACGTCAAGACGAGTCACTATCACCACAAGACTGTGACTGGTGGAAAAACCTGGGGCATCGGAAATTGCCTAGCAGCAACGGACAAGTGGTTTGGATGTGGGAAGTGCAGTCCAGAAAACAGTTCCTCCGAGTATGCCGGTTCAAAGCCCCATTTCATGAGGATGGGGGCAGACCTGGGGGGGGTATTGGAGTGCTGTTTTCCGGTGCAGGAGCTGTTGGGTTCTTTGTGGAGATTTGTCTGTGTGTGACCTCCACGGCGTCGGACTGCTCGTGGAAGACCCGACTGGATGGTGGAAAAGTGGATTCTGAATCCGTGCGTCAGTCAAATATCCCCGACCACTATCACTGTTCGCACTGCTTACCTGGATTATTCAACAGTTCTTTTTACCATACGATGTCCCCTAGTGTAACATCAGACATGAACCTACGGTGTGTGTAGTCGCACGGCGTTCCCCTGCTTCCCTCTGTCTATCGGCACCGGTGCGTGTCTCACCCCGACCTTGGCCACAGGCCATTGAATCCCTGCAGTAGTGGCCGACACGTCCCTGACATGTGTTTTACGCTACCCTAGCCTCGGCGTTATTTTTCTAAATTTTAAACATGCGGAGTTATACTTTTTATTTTTTTTTGACTGTTTTTTGTTTTTCTTGTGTTGTTCGTTTTTTTGTTGCGGTTTTTTGTGTTTTTTGAGTTTAATAATCCCCATCAATGCTATGAGCGATTGCTATTGGTCTATTTTTCTAGCCAGCTCCAAGGATTCATATATGGAATGCACTCAGTAACTATGTCGATGAGATGACACTGAGTTATGCTGATAGAATTAAAACTCCTACTGAATTTTGCCACTTGCACTTTGCTATTTGGATATGTGGCCAATAAGCGCAGAAAATTCACAAGCGGTCGCAAGTCCCCAATACAAATTGCTCAGATCGGTGCAAGTACATTTGCAATTGCAAGGAACCACTAAAGCCACCCAGCAGATTCAACCAGAAATCAACAGATTATATGACGCTATCGGTTATTGTGCTTCAGATTCATCGCACGCCCGCTGATATGTATTTCCCCGATGGACTATTTTTATAGCCAAGTATAAAAGGAAGTACAGTATCTATGCCGGGATGAGATGACACTGAGTATGCTAATGACTAATCCAACCTACTGAATTTGCCAACTTCGGCTTTGTAGGAGAGTGGCCAATAAGGCATTTGAAATACACAGCCCTGGTCGAAGTCCCCCACATCAAATTTGGCAGAATGGTCAAGTACATGTCCTTGCAGAGAACGAAATTTAAATTCTTACAGCCACCAGCAGATCAACCAGAAAACCATATATAAGAATAGCTAATTTGTAGGACTCAGCACTGTTTGTTCTTTTCTCCTTCGGCTCTTCTAGCCAACAGTACAAAGGAAGCACTAGTACATGCAGGTGCCGATGACAATGAGGTCGTGCTGTAATAGAAATTGCAACCCTATTTATGAATTTTGCCATTTCGGGCCTTCTGCTTAGGATATGGCCCGCCCACACTAAGGCACAGTCACCACCCAGATTTTCTCCGGTCGCATTTCAGTTCACCGACAAATGCGAGAATTGTGACAAGACATGCATGCAGAAATTACCGCCACCCAGCAGATTCAACCGCAACTTCATAAAAATATGAACGATATCTGTATTTGGCTCAAGCGTGTTTGTCTTTATCCTATGGTATTCTGCCAAGTACCTCAAAGAAGCAGTAGTACTATGCCGTGATGAGTTATTGACCCGGAGTATTGCCAATAGACATCCAACCCCTACTGAATTTTGCACTTCGGCTGTATCGGGGATCTGTCGCCCACTAATCGTCAGACAGAACACCAGCTTTTTTGGGCGCAAGTCTCTCCCCTCCAAATTGCTCAGCATTGGCAGTACATGCATTCTGCAGAAAATTCCAAGCCCCAGCCGATCAACCGACATCACATATATAGAATGTCTAATGTATTGGCGGTCAACGCGCTGTTTTGATTCTTCCATGGTTATTTTTATCAGCAACGTATCAAAGGAAGCCAGGTACTTATGTCACGGATGATGCGACCCTGACGTTATTGCCTAAAAGGTATAATCCAACCCCTGACGAATTATGCCAATTCTGGCCGTTTGCTCTTCCATGGAATGTGGCTGCACTAAGCGCTTCTTTCTGAATAACAATTGTTTCTTTGGGTTCGCAAGTCCCACACAAATGCTCAGTAATGGCACAAGTCTACCATGCACTGCAGCATACCTAACCCAGCTTACCGCAGATCAACCGATATCAACACATATGTCGACTCGCTACTCTTGTAGGCTTCACAGAGTGATTTTGTATTCTCCTATGGTATTTTTCTAGCCATCGCTTCTCAACCTGGAAGCCTTTAGTACCGATGCGGATGAGATGACACTGAGTTATGTAATAGCAATTTTATACAACTACTGAATTTGCCATCATTCCGGCCTCTCTTTGCTTATGGTTTATCTTGTGCGCCCTTACTAAGCGCAGAACACAGCATCTCCCTTTTTTCGGGTCGCAAGTCCTCACTACAAACCTCTTGCTAGAATTGGAAGTAATGCACTTGCTATGAAGAACACTCACGCATACAAGCAGATCAACCTGAATATTCAAATATATTAGAACTGCTCCGGTAGGCACTCATGAAGCTGTTTGTATTTCTTTCTATGGCGATCTTATAGCAAGTATTGCATAAGGATTAAGCACACCTCTTAGTGTACTATGACAGATCGAGATGACACTGAGTATTGGCTTAACAAACAAATTAGAATATCAACCCTACTTAATTGCCATCTTCAGCTGTGGCCTATTTGGGGATTAATATTCTTTTATTTCACCCACTATTATTTTCTGCCACCACCCGTTCATCTCCCTCCATCCTTCCTTCATCTCCCCCCAACTTATTTTTATTTTTCCCTTGACTAACCCCCCCCCCCTCCCTTTCTTCTATTATTATCCCCTCTTTTTTTCCCTCCCCCCTTCCCTTACTTTTTCCGCCCCCTTTTTCCTCTTTCTTATTCTTATCCCTTCTCCCCCTTTTTTCCTCACCATTTTTAACTTGTTCCCCTTTTATATTTTAGTTACCCTTTACCCTTCCCCCCTTACTTTTAACACCCCCTTAGTTTTTAAATTAGGATCCCTCAGCCCTTTATTATATCCCCCTCAGTCCATTCTCCCAAAATTTTTCCTTTATTGTCACCCCTATCTTTCCTATTCCCCTAATATTCATGTTTCTATGTGCGCACGAAGAGCCAGTAATCATAGCTTTGGTCGCCATCAGGATTCACTACAAACTTGTCCGCAGTGGCATTTAGGAAAAGCACCTGTTTCCGAAACGACAGCCACCAGCAGAGTAAACCAGAAATCCAATTATAGAACAGCTACCGTAGGCTTCAGCAAGTGTCTGTATTCTCCTTATGGTATTTTCAGCAAGTATTCAAAGCGAAGCACCGTACTAACAGCTGAGATTTGCCAGTTAGGTATTACTCATAGAAACCAACCCTTTTCCTATAATTTTTTGCCCTTCAGCTTTGCTTTTTATGTGACTATGTGCGCACTAAGCGCACGAAACACAGCTGTTGGTGCGCAATTGTCTCACTAACAAATTGCCACAATTGGCAATTATACAGTCACGCAGCAACTACCCCGACCTCAAAAGCAGCTCAACCCAGGAAATGATCAAATATATTCACGAACGTACCCTGGTTACGGCCTCTACAATGAACGCTTTGTATTTACTCTGGCTATTTCTAGCCCAACGGATCAAAAGGAAGCACTAGTTACTTATGCCAGAGTAGATGACACTGAGTTATTGCCTATAGAAACAACCCCTACTCAATGTTTGCTTTACTCTAGCCCTTTGCTATGGATATGTGCGACCAACTACATTGCGCAGAAAACATCAGAGTCGCAAGTTTCTCCTCATCAAAATGTTCAGATTTTCATTGGAATGTACTTGCATTATTTGCCCCAGCTAACTAAAGTCACCAGCAGATCAACCAGAATCAAACATTATGAGAACGTAATTGTAGGCTTCAAGACCGCGCGTTTGTACTCGGCACCCTATGGTATTTATAGCTCACGCGTATCCCAAAGGAAAGCACATTGTCACTACCTGCCCGCTGAGCATGACACTGAGTTATCTGCCTAATTTAGTAATCAAACCCCTCATTCTTATTGTTGGTCCATTAGCTTGCTTCTTTTTTTTTTTCTTCTTATTTTTTGGGCCCTACCTGTGCGACCCTAAGCGCGAACACCGCGGTCGCAAGTTCTCATTTCACAATTGCATTTTCACACATGGCAAGTACTAGGCACGTGCATGAGAAAACGACCAGCCACCAGCACGATCACCAGAAATCCAATATATGAGAACGTTTATGCATGGCTTCAAGAAGCTGTTATTCTTAATATTCTGGTTCTATTTAGCAAAGTATAAGGACCAGACAACCAGGTTCCTATGCCTAGAATTTGGCTGACAGCGTTATGCCTACATAGAAAATCCAACCCTCTACTTTGTATATGTCTGCCAACCTCAGATTGCTCATTCGTGGATATGTGTCGCCATTTCATAATGGCCTCTATGAATCCCACAGCTTTTCATTTTTTTTTTTGGCTAGCATTAGTATCCACATACAAATGTATCGGAAATTGGCCCTCCAGTATTATTGCATCTGCAGAAATTTCTTACAGCCTTACCAGCAGATGTCAACAGCAACATCACATATAGTAGATTACTGCTACTGTAGCTTCAAGAAGCTGTGTGTATCTCCGACTGGCTATTTCTAGCCCCCAAGCCTCTCTCAAGGAAGCCACACTACTATTGATCATGATGATGACTGCATTTTCAATGAGTTATTGTTCCTAATAGACAAATCATAACCCCTACTGATTTTTCCACTTCGGTCTGTATGGATTATTCCTTTTGTGTGCCACTAAGAGCTAACACACACTCTTTGTGAGCAATCCCTCTTGCAGTAAGTTCTCGGTTACAAAATGGTAAAAGATTGAATTAAACATTTTTTGTAAAATAAAGTATAGTTACGTTAGGGGTAGCTACGAAGGGTTCTGTGGTGTTCTTTTGAAGCAATCACTTGCATTTGTCCAACTAGTATAGCTAATAGATACAAACCCTCACGCCTCGTCCCTGAGCAGAAGACGCTCTCTTCCCTTTTAGCGGCATCCAGAGACAGATATGCATTTCCGAGTCACGCGAGCCGAGGCTATGTCAAGCCAGCTGGTCACCTCGATCTGGCCATTTCTATCTGCCATTTATATCATCTGCTATCGAGTGTAAGCGGTACCACATCATGCCTTCTGGGTGGAGTGCAGAGTCTTCGCGGCGGTTGATGGCTCTGTTATGGCCGTCCAACAAGACAAAACGGAGGGAGCTCGCAATTTTCTCAGGATTTTTTTTTGTTTGGGCAGAAGTATTTTCGTCCCTTTTTTTTTTTTTCGAGTACGAGCAGTTTCGAGTCATAATGCTCGATTCCCTCCGAGCCTTTCAAGCTCGGTACGAGCTATGTGGTCGCTCATCTCTATAATAATCACAAGTTCTGCATTTGGGGTCTTCCAATAATACTTCCTTTTTTTTTTCCCTTTTTTTTTTTTTTCATTATCAAGTTTTCCACTTTTCGGTCATCCTAAACAGACCAGTATACTAGCTTATGAACCACATTATTAGAAATATTTCTTCAAGTAGAATATCAGCGCCCCGTAAAGAGTAAGGGGATTTATGATTTTTCCTCCCTACCAATCCGAAGAAGACTTCTGGGGGAATATCTGCAACAAGTTTCTTTAATTAGTGTAAAACTGAGGCAGGTTTCTTTTCTAAATAATGGAATTTTATTTTATTCTTAGATAACTTGTGCTCACAGTATTACGTACACATATAAAGCGAAAATATTTGGTCTTTGTTTATATTTAAATGGTTACATTTGTAATACTAGTAGGAGAGTCAATTTAAGGTTAGATTATATCTTAACTTTAGAGATCAACATGTATCATAAAGTTAGAAAGTTTGCAGTCTATTGACCTTGTTTTCTTTTGAGGCCAGTCACACACACATTTTTTATAATGATTCCCCGAACATATTCCGACGCTTGACAGATCTTACCTGTAAATATATTTGTTATTTTACTAGCACAATATCAATGATTTTGATTCCCCACATATTAGTGCTCCCTTTTATCATCTAATTGTAAACCGCCTCAGAGAGATTATTGTTGGGCTATAGAATTAGGTACAATGAATAATGCAGCACACGGATAAATTGACCTTTGAAAAACCTACTAATTATTTGAAAAGCCCGCATCCTAAAATTAAGGACTGAGTAAATGGAGAAAAAATAAATAACAAATTTGGTCTTTACAGCAGATGATCGTAAGACAGAACTTAACAACTGCTTAGAACAAAGACATTTAACTTCTAGCTCATTTCACCACAAGGTCACAAAAGTGAATTCCAATGTCCCCGAGTAGTAACAAGGAAACGTGTTGTTCAGGAGAAAGAATTGGATTTGCATTGAATAGACTGGTACATCGAGAGATTTTGTTGACTGTGGGCAACGGAAAAAAAGATGAATAAATTTAAGTAACTTTCAGCAAGGGCGGTGTATGTTGTGAAAAACGTAATGTACCTGCATTGAATAGACAAATAAAATTAAAAAAATTTAAAATAAGTGGACGTAAGTCTATCAAAAAACTCCGTGCTGCCGCTGCCCCATGTCTCCGTGCTGCCGCTGCCCCGGTGTCTCCTAGCTGCTCCCCGGTGTCTCTGTGCTGCTCCCTGGTGTCTCCGTCCTGCTCACCGTGTTCTTCAATGTGTTCTTCACACATATATATTGTTCTTCACATACTATTTTGTTCGCACCGTTCCGCGCGTATCTTCCGACAAGTAAGCAGATGTGCCGAACATCTGTAATCTATTCTTCACTGTGTTCTTTACTGTGTTTTTCACTTAAATGATCCTGTGGTCACTGTGTTCACTGTTTTTATTCTATTCTTCATTGTTCTTCACTGTGTTTTTTTAATTAAATGCTCGATCTCGAGCAGGGGAACTACTCGTCCGAGCAACGAGCCGTCTCGAGTACCCTAATGCTCGACCGAGCATCAAGCTCGGACGAGCATGTTCGCTCATCTCTAATAATAATCAAAGAGTTTATGGCTACGAAAGTGCAACATAAATTCTTGAGTGTCTTCATGGCCTCTTGATATATTCGGGGAGGCCATCGAGGGTCAGGCCAACATTAAGCTCTGGCAGCAGTAGGGGGTTCAGCTCAGAGGGGGCAAACACATTCATGTGGCCCCCAATCAAGGTATGCTAATATTAGAGAATGTCAGTGCCAGAGGCCGTTAGCTCCCGCTTTCGGTATCATGTAGAACACATCCTGTTCGTCTGAATTCTATTGTAAATGATTCCCAATGTCATTCCTCAGTCAAGTGCAAACTTTATTGGTCCAAGGGCCGACCTTGTCATACTGCTCAATTATAAGGGGCATCACCGGTAACCAGCACCTTAGCAGCACCTTAGGCTGAGTTCACACTACAGTTCAGATCTCTGCGTTAAAAAAAGGTAAAGAAGAGAGGTTTACGCATCAGTTAAAAATCCCATTGACATCAATGTAAGTTTTATTTATCCGTTATGAAACCAAATACTGCATTTAGACAACAACTAATGAAGATCAAAGACCAGGCAATAATCAACAATACAGACCCCAGACCAGACAATAATCAACAATACAGACCCCAGACCAGGCAATAAATCAACAATACAGACCCCAGACCAGGCAATAATCAACAATACAGACAAAACTTGGCTTATACACAAGTATATACAGTAAATACTGAAAACAAAAAGTGATGTCATCATTAGGATTGAGGGGACCAAAATCCAGAAGTGCAGGGTTCAGGTTTGGTGTTTGAGCGCTATCCTAGTGGTAAGACACGCGATTGGTGCTGGTTCGTTTCGCTAGGTTTGTTTGCACTTTCCCTAAGTTTGTCACTCCCAAATCACGTTACAGCGTTCATGCAGAGCTGGCAGGGTTTACACGCATGATCACTTCCAGCACCGACTGGAGGTGTTACTGGTGAGCAGTCATGTTCAGGTTCAAAGTTTACCAAAACTCGGCGAACTCTGCTTGCAAGAGCTTGCAGTCTATGAGGATGGAAGGGGTGACGAAAAGGTGACTTGTACAATAGTCATTCTTTAAAGGATAAAATTATTTAATAAATAAAATATTGATAAAAAATGCTGAATCCACCAGACACCAGCAGCTATTGATATTTACGAGAAGCAGGGTGCATTGGTCTACAGAAAAAACTTGTTTAATGGGATTACATAGACAGGAGGAGAAATCATTGGAAGTTTAAAGAAAAAAAAGCTGAAAGTTACATGCATTTAGGGAATGTGATTGGCCTCCCTGAAAAGATGTGGTTTTAAGGCACATTGGAAAGTTTGTTAGTTAAGTATTAACCAGATAGTTTAGGGCAGTACAAACCAGAGAAGGTTGTAATAAATTAGGCAGGAAAATAACAGCAATTGTTCAATTTTGTCCCATGGTGTTTCCCCTTTTACTGTTCTAATCAGATGATCCCTCGAGTACAGAGTCTGATGCACAAGCAGCTGCCAGGTTTCCAGCATTGAAAATTGAACTGGCATTACCTGGCAAGTGAATGGCACACACATCCAGGTTCTAGAGATTTTTCTGGCACAGACAGGTTTTAATTTCCACAGCTAAGTAAATCTCTTCATAGCAGTAGCTGCAACTCAATGTTGTTTTTTAGGTAGGTTCTTTAAAGGATTCATTCTCAAATTAAATGTTTTATTGATAAACTAGAAAACATTATGGTATTTTTAATCCTTACTCTTATCTGTGCCATTTAGAAGGGCTTTGTGTTTCTCATTTGACCTGGTAATGATAATAGAGATCTTTTTAATGCTATTCATTTTGTTACATGGGTAAGTAAAGACACAATGATCTTAATATCACACCATCTTTTTTTACTTTGAATAATAATTAGAGATGAGCGAACACTAAAATGCTCGGGTACTCGTTATTCGAGACGAACTTTTCCCGATGCTCGAGTGCTCGTCTCGAATAACGAACCCCATTGAAGTCAATGGGAGACTCGAGCATTTTTCAAGGGGACCAAGGCTCTGCACAGGGAAGCTTGGCCAAACACCTGGGAACCTCAGAAAAGGATGGAAACACCACGGAAATGGACAGGAAACAGCAGGGGCAGCATGCATGGATGCCTCTGAGGCTGCCTAATCGCACCATTATGCCAAAATTATGGGCAACAGCATGGCCATGACAGAGTGACAGAATGAAGCTAGATAGCATCTAAAACATCCAATAATTGACCCTGACACTATAGGGGACGGCATGCAGAGGCAGCGGCAGCAGCGGAAGGCTAGAGAGTGGCATGGCGACATACCCTAAATGGACTCAGGCTTCAAACCAATGGGTGGCAGAGAGGAACCAAAGGAGGTGAGCAAGAAGCGCTCAAATAATATCGGTACATGATAAAAGTTTGCCAGTATATTTTGTGGATTACACAGCAGGGTGGCGACAAAGTTAACATGGAAGCCATGAAAACAACCCAAAATTCTGCCTGACACAGCTCGTTTGATAAGGGGACCATGTATGGAGGCAGTGAACTAGTAGTAGATTAAAGGTGCTGCAGTTAAAACTATGTTAGTTGGATCTTGGCATGGAGCTGGCGCTCCGCTGCCAGGCGAGCTTTCGCCAATCCAAGCCCCTGTCTCTAGGCTACTCCCCAAACAGCACTTTTGTATAAGATCAAGTGTAGTAGCGTTCTTATAAGTTTAGGATATGCCGGGTGAGGGGAATGTAAACAGATGCGCAAGAAGCGCATGATGCGCATGGAGCGTGGGTCCAGGAGAGTGAATACCCAGTAATCGGTGGTGGAATAAATTCTTTGAATGCGAGGGTCACGGGATAGGCAGCCTAGCATGAAATCTGCCATATGCGCCAAAGTCCCAACGCACAAGAATTCACTCCCCTCACTGGCCTGACTCTCCATTTCCTCCTCCTCCTCCTCCAACTCCTCTTCTTCTGCGCATACACGCTGAACAGTTAAGGACTGAGCAATGCTCCCCTCTTCACGCCAACATTCTTCCTCCTCATCCTCCTCCATCTCCTCTGACACACGCTGAGAAACAGACCGGAGGGTGCCTTGGCTATCAACAAGGGAATCTTCTTCCCCCGTCTCTTGCGACGAGCGCAAAGCTTCCGACTTCATGCTGACCAGAGAGTTTTTCAACAGGCCAAGCAGCGGGATGGTGAGGCTGATGATGGCGGGCGGCATCGCCACTGACCATCTGTGTTGACTCCTCAAAGCTCCTCACCACCTGACAGATATCAGACATCCACTTCCACTCCTCATTGTAGACTTGAGGAAGCTGACTGACCTGACTACCAGTTCTGGTGGAAGTTGACATCTGGCAGTCTTCAACATGGTTAATGTTGAATTCTACCTCATGGGCACATCGCACAACAGTTGATGAGCAGGCAGTTGGAGGCGGCGCTGCGCTACCCTGCCCTGAGAGTGGCAGCATCTGTGCTGGACTTCCTGAAATGCGCACAGATGCGGCGCACCTTCGTGAGCAAATCAGACAGATTAAGGTATGTCTTGAGGAACCGCTGAACTATGAGATTTAACACATGGGCCAGGTTACGGCCGTTGTCACACACAACCATGCCTGGCTTCAGGTTCAGCGGTGCCAGCCACAGATCAGTCTGCGCCATGATGCCCTGTAATAGCTCTTGGGCAGAGTGCCTTTTATCGCCTAGGCTTAGCAGATTGAGCACCGCCTGCTGTGGCTTAGCTACGGCACTGCTGCTGTGCCTAGAGCTACCGACTGATGGTGCCATGCCCACGGATGGTAATTCGGAGGAGGAGGTGGAGGAGGGTTGGGAGGAGGAGGAGGCATAGTAGGCCTGAGAGACCTGGACCGAAGTAGGCCCCGCAATCCTCGCCGTTGGCAGTATATGAGCAGCCCCAGAGTCAGACTTGGTCCCAGCCTCCAATAAGTTAACCCAATGTGCCGTAAGCGATATATAGTGGCCCTGCCCGGCAGCACTCGTCCAGGTGTCCGCAGTCATGGTGGACCTTGTCAGAAACGGCGTTGGCCAGGGCACGGGTGATGTTGTCTGACACGTGCTGGTGCAGGGCTGGGACGGCACATCGGGAAAAGTAGTGGCGGCTGGGGACCGAATACCCAAGGGCGGCCGCAGTAATGAGGTTGCGAAGGGCCTCGGTCTCTACCAGCCTATAGGGCTGCATCGCCAGGCTGAGTAATTTGGAGATGTGGACGTGGGCTTGGGCGTGTGGGTGGGTTGCACTGTATTTCCTCTTGCGCTCCAGCATCTGGGGTATAGTGAGCTGGACACTGGCCATGGAGATATTGGTGGACACTGTGGATGATCGTGGAGGCGAAGGTGTGGTTTTCGCCCCGGAGGTGTTTGTGCTGGGGTCCTGGGCAGGGGACTGACTAGCAGAGGCAGCAAATGACACAGGGGAAGGAGCAGTGGTGGACCTGGCCGGAGGTGAACGGCCTTGGTTCCATTGAGTGGGGTGTTTAGCATTCATAAGCCTGCGCATACTGGTGGTGGTTAAGCTAGTAGTGGTGGAACCCCTGCTGATCCTGGTGTGGCACAGGTTGCACACCACAGTCCGTCGGTCATCCGGTGTTTCTTTAAAGAACCTCCAGACTTCAGAAAATCTAGCCCTCGCCACGGAAGCTTCACTACGTGAAACATTTGGTGCTAATGCACCAGCTCTGGCCCTGCCTCTCCGTCTGGCCCCACCACTGCCTCTTCCAACCTGTTCTCGTATAGGACTCGCCTCCGTCTCACAAGCACTGTGTTCACCCGGCCTATCAACCCAGCTTGGGTCTGTCACCTCATCATGCTCCGATCCCTCAGTCTGCTCCTCCCTCGGACTTCCTGCCCTGACAACAACTTCACCACTGTCTGACAACCGTGTCTCCTCATCGTCCGACACCTCTTTACACACTTCTTCCACTACGTCAATAATGTCATCATCACCCACAGACTGCGACCGGTGGAAAACCTGGGCATCTCCGTGCTGCCGCTGCCCCATGTCTCCGTGCTGCCGCTGCCCCGGTGTCTCCTAGCTGCTCCCCGGTGTCTCTGTGCTGCTCCCTGGTGTCTCCGTCCTGCTCACCGTGTTCTTCAATGTGTTCTTCACACATATATATTGTTCTTCACATACTATTTTGTTCGCACCGTTCCGCGCGTATCTTCCGACAAGTAAGCAGATGTGCCGAACATCTGTAATCTATTCTTCACTGTGTTCTTTACTGTGTTTTTCACTTAAATGATCCTGTGGTCACTGTGTTCACTGTTTTTATTCTATTCTTCATTGTTCTTCACTGTGTTTTTTTAATTAAATGCTCGATCTCGAGCAGGGGAACTACTCGTCCGAGCAACGAGCCGTCTCGAGTACCCTAATGCTCGACCGAGCATCAAGCTCGGACGAGCATGTTCGCTCATCTCTAATAATAATCAAAGAGTTTATGGCTACGAAAGTGCAACATAAATTCTTGAGTGTCTTCATGGCCTCTTGATATATTCGGGGAGGCCATCGAGGGTCAGGCCAACATTAAGCTCTGGCAGCAGTAGGGGGTTCAGCTCAGAGGGGGCAAACACATTCATGTGGCCCCCAATCAAGGTATGCTAATATTAGAGAATGTCAGTGCCAGAGGCCGTTAGCTCCCGCTTTCGGTATCATGTAGAACACATCCTGTTCGTCTGAATTCTATTGTAAATGATTCCCAATGTCATTCCTCAGTCAAGTGCAAACTTTATTGGTCCAAGGGCCGACCTTGTCATACTGCTCAATTATAAGGGGCATCACCGGTAACCAGCACCTTAGCAGCACCTTAGGCTGAGTTCACACTACAGTTCAGATCTCTGCGTTAAAAAAAGGTAAAGAAGAGAGGTTTACGCATCAGTTAAAAATCCCATTGACATCAATGTAAGTTTTATTTATCCGTTATGAAACCAAATACTGCATTTAGACAACAACTAATGAAGATCAAAGACCAGGCAATAATCAACAATACAGACCCCAGACCAGACAATAATCAACAATACAGACCCCAGACCAGGCAATAAATCAACAATACAGACCCCAGACCAGGCAATAATCAACAATACAGACAAGTTCTGCAATTATGGGTCTTAATAACTTATCAAAGTTCATTCTGGTCATCTAAACAGACCAGTATACATAGTCTTTATGAAACACATTTATTCAGCACATATTTCTTAAAGAGAAATAAGCCTTAAAGAAGGGGATTTAGAATCCATCCCTACCAATAGTAAGAAGACTTCTGTGGGAACCTGTCACAAGGCTTAAATGTGAAAACCTGATGGCAGGTTCTCTTTAAACCAATGGAATTTTATTTTATTCTAGAAATGTTGCCCAGTATTGTAAAATATAAAGGAAAAATGGTTTTGCTTTATATTTAAATGGCATTTTAATTACAGTTAGGAGAGCAACTTAAGGTTAGATTCACTTAAACTTTAAGAGATCAAAAGTATCTAAAAGTTAGAAAGTGCAGCTATTGACTGTTCTTCTTTGAGGCATTCAACCACTTATAATGATTTCCTATACAACAGCCTCTTAGAAGATTCACCTGTAAATCATTTGTTATTTAACTTACACAACTCATTTATTTTTGATCCCACAAATAAGTGTTCCTTTTATCCAACATAATAAAAGCTCATCAGAGATATTGTCTGGTTAGTAAGAACTAGGATACAAGAATAATGCAGCACACAGATAAATTGACCTTTGAAAAAATAATAATTTATTTTGAAAAGCCGTCATCATAAAAAATGTACCTGAGAAAATGGAAAAAAATAAATTGGTATTTACAGCAGAATGATCTTAAGAAATTAACAACTGCTTAGAAAACTAAAGAATTTGAACTTCTAGCTCTCACACAAAGGTCACAAAAAAGTGAATTCCATTTTAGAGTAGAAAAAGGAAGTTGTTAGTCAGAAGACTTGGACTTGAATTGAAATTAACGGTCCATGCGAGATTTTTGCGTGGGCATGGAAAAAAAAACATGAATAAATTTAAAAAAAAATTTAAGCAAGTGCTGTGCATATGTTGTGAAAAACAGTAATGTAACTGCAATGAATAGACAAAATAAATTAAAAACATTTAAAATAAGTGGACTTAAGCCTCAAAAAATAGGAATGGGAACAAGGTAAAGTCTAAATACATTCACATCCAAGATTATCACATGAACAATTGCTGGACATCGACCATATGTGCATGAAAACAAATAAGTATATGCCAAGACCAAAGTAATACAAAAGATGTCAACAGAAGCTTCGACAACGTTCTGTGGCTGAAGCCTGGGTTCGTATTTGGTGTTTGGCTCCGCCGCTTCATTGGTAAGACCCATAAATGGTACTTGGAAACTTGTAGCTTATTCCAGATTCTTCCTCCAGGGGTACTACTCCCTTCACATGCTATGAATACAATCAGAGTTTGTCACACACCCTTAACATGCTGTTAACACTCATGTTAACACACTTTTTGAAGCTTCTACTTTGACCAAGGAATTTTCAAATGCTGTTGGTTGTATCCCAATCCATAGATCTGATTGTAACATCATGTAAATTCCACTTTTATGTTGAATACTTTATTACTTCAGTAAGTATCTATTACTGAAAACTGTCAAAGCAGAGGAGAAGTGTGAGCCCTGCACTTTCCACAATCGTTGTCCCTGCCTACTTGCTATCCTGATGCTACTTTACAGGTGACAAATGGGTGGCATACCCTGGATATGTTTAAAAAACAGGCAAAGAAAAGGACATACAAATAGCCAGATCAGGCAAAACGAGTAAAAATCAGTGAGTTAATAGTCGTGATCTGTGCCAGAATTATAGATAACAATGGTGGATGAACCTGAATGTCAAACCTGAAATTCTCAATGAAATCTGGGCTAGGAATTCACTCAACACTACAAAAGACCTGCATATAATTCTACTTTAGCTTAAAGGATATCTACCAACAGATTACCTGATGGTAGATGACTATTACGTACCTCCTCACCCCGTCCTCTTGTGTCCCAAGCTTCATTTCTTATACCTTTTCAAGGCTACATTTCTGTAGAAAACAAGTTTATAAGATATGCAAATTAGCCTGTGGTGCTCTACAGAGCACCATCGGTCTCCAACATGATAGAATACCAGCCGCGTACTGAGAGCCAGTGATGTCATTGGCTCTATTTTCAAATCTCACCGGCACTCAGCACGCAGCTGCCGCGGCCCCGGGGCAAGCCTAAATTATATTACAGTGTGTGGATTAAAGATAAATTATATTACAGTGGAGCCTGATGGTGCTCAGCAGAGCACCATAGGCTAATTTGCATATCTTATAAACTTATTTTTTACAGAAATGTGGCCTTGAAGAGAAATAAGAAATTAAGCTTGGGACACAGTGGGGTGGGGATGTGGGTAGTAGACACCTACGATCAGGCAATCTGATGGTAGATGTCCTTTAATTGTTGAGATTGATTCAGGAAACATCTGTAAGGTGCCCACAACAGTTTATAGGAATCTGTCAATTGTCCCTTTGACTTCCTTATTATAGTATGTAATTAATATTCTTAGATATCAGTGTATCATAATTTTTTTTTTTTACTTTCTCATTTGAATATGTGACCATTCAAATAATTTTATAATTATTCCCTTGTCCGAGTTCAGTTGATGTCAAATTCTCTTTTGACTTTGCTTTAGTAGACATATTAATTTCTAAGAGCTTTATTATACAACCATAAACTGTAAGTACCTTAAAATATCTCCAGTAACTCCCTCTGCATGAAAACATTTATTGCTCACTTTCCATTAGGGATGCACAAATTGGTCCCATGTAAATGCGTGGGAGCGATTCCAGGCACAAATAGAGTGTGTATTCTTCAGAAAACAGCAAATGGAAAATATCTGAAACTTAATATTCATATATTTTGATGCATTTGAAGGTGATTTCAATGTGACACATATAAAAGGCTTTTCTAATTAATGCACCTAAACTGCATTTCTTAACTGTAAAAGACGCGATTTGTTGTTTTCAGTAAAAAAAAAAAGAAGACACTGGTTAATGGATTAAAAAGTAAATTAAAATAGAAGGAAAACAAACAATAACATACAATCATATTCCAAATGTGAATTTTTTTAAGCATAAATACAGTACAAACAGTATTGAATAAGTTGTATCTATGTGCAATAGCACGAATATCCAACATTAACTTAAAGGGAAACTGCCACCAGACCCATTTTTAGCACTCCACCAGTGCCCACAGAGCATAGTACATACACTGCCAAAGAGTTTTTGTATATAAAATAGGTTTTACAGAAAAAAATATATGTTATACAGTAACTTTTGATGCCATGTGCTCTGTGACTAGGTACTTGCCCCCTGGGAGTGGCTATAAGGGAGCAGTCCCCCCCCTCCTTTGTGAAACCGCTCCTCATGTGTCCTTTTCAAATATATGAAAATGCTCATTACTTGGCTTAGCGACGCCCCCTTCTCCTCTATAGCCGAGTGATGGGAGTTATTCATACATTTGAAAAGGACACATGAAGGAGTGGTTTCCCAAGGGGCGGGGAATGCTCCTCTATAGCCACTCCCAGGTGACAGAGCACATGGCATTGAAAGGTTCTATATAACATATCTTTTTTTCTGTAAAACCTTCGTTATATACAAAACACTTTGGCAGTGTATGTACTATGCTCTGCGGGCACTGTTGAAGTGCTAAAAATGGGTCTCCTGGTGACAGGTTCCCTTTAAAAAGCTGGTTAATAGCTCTCTGTCATCAGATTTACCCCATTAAACTACTAAAACCATCAGATAGGGTATGAAATGTACTTTCTAAAAATACTTCTTTATTTGAAATTTCACCATTTACATAAATAAAACAGTTCCCAAATGAGCAGAAAAAAAGGAATATTTGCCTGGGCCAGGTCACTTTTAGAGGCTGCAGGTTTAGTAAGTATCACTTTACCTGCCCCTATCTTCTGTTGCTATAGTTTATTCTTTGGGTCGTTAGGATTACAGTGACATCAAATGTATATAGGTTTTATTAGGTTTTAGTAGATATTAAAAATTAAAATCTTTTGTACAAAAAAAATATTGCCATTTTGCCAAACTCTTAGGTCAATAACTTTTTCATACCAATATCAGTTTGGGACCTATATGAATGTTTGATAATTTTTTATTCAAATATACACATATGGAACAATGGAGAAAAATTGTGTTTATGTAAAAATTGTGTTACTTTTTATGTATTTGTATATGTAATCTAGGGAAAGGGGTGTGATATACATTTTTTAATATTATTTCAGACCCTTTAGGCTACTTTAACCCTAGAGGGTCTGATTGCTCATACTATACACTACAATACTACTGTATTGCAGTATATAGTAATTTTGATGAAGGTATCTAATAGCCTACCATCTGTAAGCTATTGGATATCATTACAAATGGCAAGCCTAGAAGTCTCTATGAGACTATAAGCTGCCATGGCCACCCCCTGATGAGGTCACGGGGAGCAACCATAAGCCATCCACGATAGTAGTACCCATCGGAAAGTAAGTTAGGTGCCGCGGACCGTTAAACTTAACAGGTTAGCTACCGCAATCAGTGCTCTTTCCATTCCCCCCTGCAGCACCAGGACCTAATAGTACAGCCTGGTGTGCACAAGGATTAATGACTGAGGCATTTTCAGCGAATTTTGTGGTGGTTTAAGGGGCATCATTTTTTTGCGTGCTGCCTTAAGATTTTTTGTGGGCCTTTTTTGGTAGTTAAAATGTAATAAAAGTTTTAAGACTTTTCTTTCATTTTTACTTTTATTTGGGGGTTAAAAGTAAAAAAAAGTGTTTTTTGTAATGTTTAGTATATATGGTTTTTTTACTTTTCAAATTAACGGATATTAAACAATATTAGGGGATTCTGTATTTTGTTTTGGTTGTTTTGATATATAATATGTATAGTCTTGGGAAAACGGAGCAACTATAGCAACGTTTTTTTGTAGTGAAAGGTACAGGGAGAGCCAGATTAATGAAGAATGTAGGCCACAAATCATGATTCTGTTGAACACTGCACCCTCTATAGGCAAACTTCAGTGCAGTTTGCATTTCTTTTGATAAATTTGGGACATTTGGGCAGATTTACTTACCCGGTCCTGTCGCAATCCCACGGTGCGTTGTCCGACATGGATTCAGGTCTGACCCGATTCACTAAGGCCGTGCCCCCGAGTTTCTCGATCCGTCGCTTATGCACTGAGGTCCACCGGAGTTCACCTGCTTCTTCCTGGTTATGTGAGACACATTTCCGTTTTTAAATTCTGCGGTGTGTCCGAATCTGTCGGGTTGTCCAACGGCCACGCCCCCCCTGATTTCTGTCACGTGCAAGCCGGCGCCGATACGCCACAATCCGATCGTGTGCGCCAAAAACCCGGGGCAATTCGGCGTACAATGGAAGTATTTGGGAAACCCAACAGAATCGCGATCCCGTGGACCCATAGTAAATGAGCCCCATTGGGGCACATTTAGCAAGGGTCCGAACGCAGCACTTTCGTCGGGTTTCCCGAATATTTCTCTTTTGCCCTGAATTGCCCCGGGTTTTTGGTGCACGTGATTGGATTGTGACGCATCGACCCCGGCTTGCATGCAACAGAAATCGGGGGCGTGGCCGTCAGACAACCCAAAGGAAATGTGTCGCAAGATCAGCACTCACATGCACCAGGAAGAAGCAGGTGAACTCTGGTGGACCTCGGCGCGGAATCGACACATTTCAGAGAAATGGTACCATTAGAAAATTTGTGAGCAAGTATCCTGTTCTTGCTGTTCCAGTTACCAGTTGCAATGCTCAGTTACCTCAGGCGATCTCATTCACTGTCTCAGGGTGCTATAGATACCTGAACACTCTACACGGAATCTGTTAGCAATTCCTTTGTATCGTGGAGCTGGACATTGTGTTTCGAGTCAGCAGTAATCCAAAGGAGGCTGGATAGGAGGTCCATGCTTGATCGATCCACAAGGGTGCAAAATCAACACTCCAGGTGAGCTGACATTACCATTGCTGTAGACATTGTTTGGAAGCTTTCAAGTCGTGCACACCTTATTTCGGAGTTGATACCCACGTGATATGAGCACGGAGTCACACAATGGAGCAACTTGTTTACTCCACAATGCCAGTGAAAGAATATCCAAAGCCGCAAGTATTTTTGATGTGAATGTCACATCAATGAATTAACTTTTTAATCTGAGGACGTGTATGCATCAACTGGAGGATTTATTGACGACGGAATTAAAAATATGGTGGGATTCGACCACTCTAAAATCATATGTAGACAAGGAGATGATCCCAAGAGGTCTACGTTTGAAGAAACTACCAACATTTGTATATACCACTGACTTTCTAAAAAATGGAACTGTATCTTGTCAGGCTGTTCATTCAGGCTGATGAAGTTGATTATAGAGCATGAAGAAAAAGAGCTGGCGTTAGTACGTGTACAGATCAAGGATTTACAATCAAAGGTACAAAATGCTACCAATCTTCCGGACTTTGATATATTTGATAAGAAAATTAAAGAAAATATGATCAAACTTGAACAAAATATTATGGACATAAAAAAGTCCAAATTTCAGCGGGACACACAGGACTATGCTCTCGACAAAGTCTATGACTGGAAAAGAAATAAATCTCCTAATCCAGGCACTGCAAAAAAATTGATCCTATAGAATAAAAATAAAAAAGGGACTAAATCGGACCTTAAAGTTAGCTTTTCGGACACTGAACAGGACACCTCCTACAATGCCACCTCGGATGATGCATCAGACTCATTTACAAATTCAAGATCAACAACTAAAAACAAAAAGAAAAAACGTAAGTCATCAGCGTCAAAAAACGAAGAAGAGCCGAGAGGAAACACCGAAAGACGGTATGTGCTAAGGCAACAAAAGTAATGGACAGTCCAGTGTTTAACCTCTCGAGCTATATTATTTCCAATGAACAGATAGAGCTATTGTCGAAAGGTCTAGGCTTCTCTCCGTCTATATAGTTTAATCTTTTCAACACCTTGTTGGACATTAATAGATTTGCAAGGAATATTACTTTGAAAAAACATTTTAATCTTATAACTGATAGACAGGATGATAACATGAATGTTAATACCAATGTATTTGATGACTGTAATCAGATAGAGTTGTCTTTAAATGCAGTGATCAATTCCTTTTATGACCAAATGCAGATTACCACACTCCGCAGGTTGACTGCTGTAACATGTTCTAATAAATATACTGACAGAAATCTATTGTTCAGAACAAACAACCGTTATTTCTACCCTGTCCAGTCACGTCCTGATGTTTTGGATGTTTTTCAGGACAGGGTGGAACAGGAACTAATTGAATTGAATAAAAAGGTCTCCGAAAACAGACCTACTGCATTTGACAATCTCACCACTCCACTAAGACGGGCTTTGAAACAACTAAAAAATAATAATGATCTTGTCATACGCCAGGCTAATAAAGGCGGAGCGGTGGTATTGCTAGACGCGGGTCTGTACAGAAGACTTAATTTTCTTTTTCTTTCAGATGAGACTACATATAGGGAACTTGGCAGTGATCCTACCAAAAGTTTCCAAATATGTCTGAGAAACTTAGTGGAGGAGGGTGTCAAAATGGGAACTTTTGATAAGAAAATTGCCAAATATCTAATAGTAAATAACCCTGTAGTTCCAATTCCCATTCCCTTCCAAAAACTCATAAAGAAATTTTCCCTCCCCCACTCAGACCCATAGTATCGGGTATAGGGTCCTTATCAGAGAGACTGAGTGAGTGGGTAGATCATCATTTGCAACCCCTAGTTAAAGCTCTTCCTGGATATCTCCGAGACACAAAACATGTTGTCTCATTGTTAGATGGATTGGTATGGAAAGACACATACTGTTGGTTAACATGTGATGTAATCTCGTTGTATCCTTCCCTTACACACGATGTAGCCCTAAAATCATTATCACATTTTCTGACATATTATATTGACTATGCTCCGTGTGTAAAGGAGTTCATTATTATGGCAATGGAATTTCTCTTGTCGAAAAATTACTTTACATTTGATAATAGATTTTTTGTTCAGCAATGTGGAGCGGCCATGGGGGGGGAAATGTTCTCCCTCCCTGGCAAATATTTACAATGTGGGAAGAGATTTTTCTGTTTTCACCTGACAATCCTTTTCTCTCCCATATCAGGTGGTATGGTAGTTATATCGACGACCTGCTCCTGATATGGGAGAGAACTGAATTGCAGGTCGCTGAATTCCATAAATATATCAATGAGAATCATATGAATCTAAAATTTATTTTTTGTTGTAATCCTGAGAGGATGAATTTTTTGGACATTACACTTAACAGTGGAGAACATGTATCGATCACTCCATATGTAAACCAACAGCAGTCAATTCAATACTTGAGGCCACCTCCTGTCATGCTTCCCACACTCTAAAAAATATACCAGTAGGTGAATTGATAAGATTAAAAAGAAATTGTTCGCAACCGACTGTGTATAAAGAACAAAATCAGAGAATAAGTCAGGGTTTACGAAATAGGAAGTATCCACCTTGGATGCTAAATAGAGCAACCAGTATAGTCAGCAAAATTCCCAGAACCCAGCTTACAAGTGAGAACAGGACTCAAACCAAACCCTCGAATCGACCCCAAGAATGCCCAATCACTTTTCCCACAGCCTTTAGTTCCCAGTATTCAGAAATGATTAACATCATTAAAAGATACTTACCTTTTTTATCGGCAGACAATACCATTGAGAAATTTGTAGATAGGAACGTCAGGTTTGTTTCAAGGAAAGCACCTACATTAGCGAGTATTTTGTCTCCCAATCTATTTAGCTCGGGGGAGAATAAAAATACCTGCCTTTCAACGGTAGGATTCTATAAAAGTGGTTATACCAAATGTATTTGTTGTACTCATACATTGCCTTCTAGAGAATTTTTAGTACAGGCAAACACTTCAAAGTATGCCATTTTATTAACTGCAACACTTCATTTGTTATCTACATTATTACATGCAACATTTGCCGGGTCCAGTATGTAGGGTGTACTAGTGGACCACTAAAGGTTCGCCGACATTTGCCGACATTTATCTGATGCTAAAAATAAAGAAGCTGTAAACATTTCTATGACATTTTCGGAATGTACATGACGGTGATTGCAGTGCCTTTAGTTGTACGGGCATAGAAAAGGTTTCTAAACCGATACGTGGAGGTGTTCATAGAAGGAAACTCCTTAACCGGGAAACATACTGGATTTTTTCTCTTGAATCCAGAGTACCGAAGGGGTTAAACAAAAGACTGGATGTCATTTGTCAGTACTAAGAACAAGCAAAATATGAAAGTCTAAGGGGTAATAGCTTCTAATAAGTATTCCTGTTCTTACACATCCTCATTCTTAATGTATATTGTTTGTAAATGTGTGTTCATATGTTTTTTCTTTTTCTATGTAATGCATTAGCGATTCCCACCTGTGACCGGATCGGGCGTTTCCGGCCTGGGTCTGATCACATGATGGAATACGCTCCCATTTAAATTCATGGTTATCAAAACCTTCACTGATCAGCTTGTGATCCCATATCGTGGTCATAAGGGATAAAATCCAAATTGGTATGACACCTTTAAAGTGGTTTTTCCTCAGGATCATTGGGCACCCGGAGAATTGAAAGATTGCTGTACAGGGAGCCCTCTAGAAGTGAAAGACCACCAGTTATGTATGACTAGCAGTTCTTTGTAAAGAGGGCCATTGACAATGATTTCCTAACACTAACAGGTGTTAATATGTGGATCAGCAGGTCCAGATGTCCAGACAAAAGTAAAGGAAGTGTCAATGTTTGAAGTCCATTTTCTAAACCACTGTATTGGACAATCAAAATGTGGGGCACTGTATCTGCAAAAACATCCCCAAAATACAGAAAATACAATTTCTTTTCATATTTTAATCATTTTTACAAAATACACAAAAGTGAACCTCTGTGTCCGCTTGATAAAAATTGAGAACACGATGTAACAGGAATCTTTGTTCTCATATTTCCTGAATGATGAATGCTCCTGCCCTACCATTATCTGGCTGCAAAGTACTAGATAAATGCTGCAAATGCCAATATTTTATTATCAATTATTCTGTTAACTTCTCTCAACTTGGCATTTGTAAATCAAGAGTCTGCATGACCTATTTTGTTGCATATTTGTTTAAAGCATGAAAAAATTGTAATTTTGTATTCAATTTACAAAATATTCAAGTGAATGTCTTCAAGCTGATTTTGATATCAGCACTGAATATCTTTATTCAGCTGAATCAACTGTATTATCAACTGTAGGTGCCCCTTTCACCTGTAGGGACAGGAAGAGGGAGAGGTTAAAAGACTCCTCCCCGAAATCCCTCCAGTGTCTTCCTGTATACTAGGGGAAAGGCTTGATAGGTGTTCTCTCTCCCTCCAGTTGGGAGGGTGGTAGACCCCTGGTCCTGCCCTTGATTGGTCCTCCACTATTCCTGGAGATCCAGAGATCCTTTTTGGTCCACCAGCAGCTTCAGGCATGCATGTGTTTGGAATAGAGGTGCAGCTGGATCCTGCCGCCGAGTAGACACCAAATCATGGTAGGTTAAAAGTGGGTTCTGTCCGGACTGTTCTGAGCTCTCTCATTTCTCTGTACTCTTTCCACCATGGCGGCTGATGCAGACATTGGACCCTTTCCTGCTCCCTGCATTTTGAGTTACAGAAAAGAAGTATGGTCTATAACTAACATGGTTATATATGAAATTAAGGATGCTCCTTTTATTCGTTTGTTAGAAGTCTTCCAGAGAAAGGGAAAAGATACAATCTAAAAGATGCAATGCTTGCAATGCTAGTCTACCAGATGCCTACAAAAAAACTAATTGTAAAGACTACTAAAAATTCTGAAGGAAGAAAGATCTTCCTTTTTGGACAAGTGGTTCAAGCCTCATCTGGATCAGGACCCCCTCCCCCCTTAAAATCATAGATCAATGGAGCTTATCCATGATTCACCCTCTGATTCTGATTCAATCAGATTCAGATAGCTGGTTAAAATATTGAGAATGTTGGGTCTAAATGTTTGCACCCCTCATCTTTCTCTGATTTCTCCTTTTCTCATTTCCTCCTAGATATTGAACCCGATAGCTTGTCTCAGAAATACAGTACTAAATATCTTTTTCCTTCAAAAGAACTAGAACCTCTGATAAAAAGCTTTACTTGATATATTAAAAATGGAGGATGTGGTGAAAGAAAAATCTATCTAGGATCATTTATTCGGTGGCTTAAGATCCAAAAAGAGCCTTCCCAATTAATGACAATCTCAAGGAGCTAGTAGTGGAGGAGTGGAAAGACACTGAGAAACATATACTACTATCTAATTAGTTTATACAGTTTTTTATGTAGAGGAGAGAAAAATTTGGGTTAATGCCCCTAAAATGGATGTTCCAAAAGCCAAAGTTGTCTGGAAAACAGAACTCTCATTTGAAGATTCAGTCTAGTGTAAGGACCCAATGGTACCGTATGCTTATAGCTGCCTATTTTGTCTGTGGTTGATCAATAACTTAATGTGGTATTCTTTCTTTTAGGACAGGAAATCAGATGCCTATTAAGAAAAGCATGGGATTCTTCAATGCTCAATTTATAAACAAATCTTAACTACACATCAGTGGCCAGAACTCTATTCTTCTAGATAAGAAAACTTTAAAACTTAGAGAAGGAACCCCTTGGGAAACTATCCTGAAAATCCATTCTGTTATTGAAATCTGCTTCCTGTCTGATTGAAAGAATGGAGTGGAGATATCAGATCTAAATCCAAATTATGCTGCTTTCCTTCAGGGAAGTTTGGGTTTGAGAAAGAACTGGATGAGATCCTGGATAAATCAGCTGATCGGAAGAAAGGGTTCCCATTGACTAGGCCTAATCCTAGTAAACAGTTTTTTTTGGATACGGGAAGGAGGAGTATCAAAGAAAAGGCAAGGATTCAATACCCCAATACTGAAAAAAGAGTAATGCCAAGGTGAGGAGGAAGACAACTGAGTTTCTTCTCCAATGAACCAGGCTTACATCCAACGAATAGACACTAACGGTCATCAGAGAGGGATATTGTTTTAGCCTTTAAGATCTTACCCCACCAAGATTCATGTCTTGCATCAAAAACCAGAATCTCTTAAATTTCACCTCTGGGAGAAAGTGTTAACCTTAATCAAATCAGAAATAGTGGTGAGGATTCCCCCCAGTGGAACAGACAAGTGGTCTATATCCCACTGTTTTTGATAAAGGAACCAAATGGATAATTCTTCAAACCGGAAAACCTTAATAAACGGGTAAGATATTACAGGTTCAAAATGGAATCTATAAAATCTGTGGTAAATATCAGACCTTTGTTCAAAGTATATTGAGGGGTGATATTAGACTTAAGAACGTAATCTTTCTTCCTCACACAAGACCAACTAAAGATTCTGCAAGTTTCAGTCTAAAAATTTGCCAATAAATGCCAAAAAATGTACAAAAGAGAAGCCTCAAGGGAAACTGATAGCATGTATCCAGAGTATCTCAAGGTATACTCTCAGTATATACTAGAGTATATTTTGCTCTTGGTGTGATTTTCCCCCTAACCAAAATTCTCCTAATATTTTGCCAGATTCAAGAAAGGTCTCCGTCCAAGCATGTTAAAAGTCCAGATATCGGCGCTGTCTGCATCCTTGTTGTGGTTGTGGTAATCCCAAACGTCTTCAATTTAAGGATTATGGAGGACAATGTGCTCTTAGGAACTTGGGTGCTGCATAAATTCAGCTTGTGTCTCTGAGCTAATTGGGCAGCTCCTTAAACCTCATGATTCTCATGTGTGAACTGTGAGTTCTTATATAGACAGGTGTGTGCCTTTCCTAATCAAGTCCAATCATGACTCCTTTGTATGCAAATGTGAAATGTATGCTCAACCAAGCTAATCAATAATTTAAATTTCCACATTATGATCTTAAAAATGTTACAATGTTGAAAAAGTGTATTAAAATTTTATTGTCCAATTGATGGTTTTTGGTGGCAAAATTTTCCAAATTTTTAATGGCCTTTTAAAAAAGTCTCATATTTTCCCAGTTAAAATGTGTCTAAACATCTGGATCAATAAGATAGATATCTCTGGTTCAGCTCATCCTAGTGCACAAAGCAAATTCACAACTGCTTAAAAATCTTTTCACATTAAGACTTTTTCATCTTAGGAAAAAAAAGAACAAAACTAAATCCCCCCAGTGTTTTTTATGTTTTTTCTTATGGTTTCCAAAAACCGTTCACACAAACACAGTTCAATGCCCATGTGCCATGACAGGTAACATTTGGTTTAGGAATGAGAATATATATAGGTATACAAATTAATCAATAACATATATTTTTTTTTTTATCTGGTCCTCGTGTGGATCACATTTATCATTATGGACACAGTTAAGGCAAAATGCACTGGTAACATGTTGAAAAGATAAATCAGCAAAAATAATGAATAAAGCAGTTTATTTATGTTGGTTGCTGGCCATGATCACTCATGCAAGGTATGTTATGTCAACAGTGTGTAGCAAGGTAGATTGTGGTAGGCAATAGGGTGAGATAAAGTAATTTTTTTAAAATGAGGGATTAGAAATAAATGTTATATTTTTCTTAATAACAAATATGGATTGAAATTCCATTCAGTACAAAGCAAGAGAATTGTGGATTTGGTTTAAAGGGGAGTTACGTTTTTTATCAATGAAGACTACCAAATAGCGCATGTCTTATAGGCATCCAAATTAGCTCCCCTCTAAAGAAAAGAGGACTGTCACTTATAGGAGGCTACCACGTCAGTCAATGCTATGGTAAAACTGAACTTAAAGTTAAAGTACCGGTAACCTGCAGTAGTTAAGTTGTTACTTGTGATAAGCAGACCTGGTGCCCCCACACGTGCCAGCAGAAGCTTTCATGGTTGTTATCAACTGGGGTGAGCATTCATGTTGAGTAACCAAACCCAGACCCGAACAGAACTTTCAGGGATGGCCAAGTTCTTGAACGGATTCGCTCATCTCTACTTGTTACATGTCAAATAAAACTTTGCTATATCTGTACCATGTTAAGGGCTTTTCATCCTGCCAACCTATAGAACCTCAAGCAAGTTCCCTACAGATGGCTGTCTATTCATTTTGGAAGCTTGGCTTAAATCTCTTTTTAATGCTTGAGAGATTTAAAATGGGTTGGGCATGGAGCCATAGGGTAAATTTCTAATCTGTATGAGAACTAATTTGTTTGCCATTTCATTTTTACAATGTAACAACACAGAGTAAATTTCAAATTTTATTTAAAAAAAGAAAAGTCTAAATCCATGCTAAACTGGTTCCCAAATTTCACCCGACCCTCAGAATTCCACTTCCAAACTGGTGACCTCTTTCCCTGAATGTCCTAGATAACATTGGGTTCAAACCAAATGTGTTCAACGGAATGGTTTATTACAGCAAATATGTTATCTCAATGTTGTGTAGGTCTGATTCTACTAACATCTATGGATGCATGAAGTGGACACATATTTAATGAGTCTGGTTTATTTATGTGGAGAACACTTCTCTCACTCTTCCACTCCAGACCATTGATTCGTAGGGTAATGTACATCTTTCAGCACTCCTATTAACCAAACATCACAGCATTTAAATCGGTACTGTTGGTAAACCTGCTTATTTTACTAATTTACTAATGGTAGACTGTCCAAGCTTACATGCTCCTTAAATTTCACAGTATATGGCAACCCATTCTTCTAAAAAAAACTTTTTAAAAATATGGAAATGAGCCAGAGGCACTCTGGCCTCCGTCGCTGGAGAGCTTCTTGGCCCCTCCATCCTTATATATGCACACACCCACTCTTTGTATTTTAGCCTGCTCCTGCATGCCGATTGTGATGTTTTTAACGATCTGCAAGCCAAATAAAAGAGTGGGGGCATGCATATAGATCTTTTTACCAAACTTTTTTTTACAAAAATGCAACCATTCAATTACATTAGTAAAACGATGCCATATATTTTAAAAATGAAGGAGCTTATAGGGTTGGGCAGTCTACGACGAGTAAATCTGATGGTCAATGTCCTTTATAGTTCAGTGGGAAAGGGCTTTATTAAGGGTAATGATTTGCTTAGCACGGTCATTATCTTTGTTCTGATAGAAAAAATTCAAATTTTTTTAATTCATTATGTTACACACAAATATTAAACTAGAATCTGTCATATGAATCCATGCATGGAGCTGTGAATTTGTAATTGAGTTAAGGACAGGATTGTTTTCTGCTGTAACCTTGACGCTATCATTGACTATTCCTAAGATAATGCCTTGCACCGAGCAGCACATTTAAGTAACTTTCTCTGCTTTATGTAGAACATGAAGAAACCTTCATCGACTTTTAAATTAGAAACTCGATGCTGATGTTCCATTTACTCCTTTTTTTGTTTATTTCGTATATATTCCAGCAGCATGCCGAGATGATATAAACTCATTCACATCCTCATAAAATTGCTGCTTTGATCATTTTCATGTTTGTAGTCAATCAATGACTCATGCCAATGTGCACTTCAGTTAAGCTCACCGGGGGGAGAGCTGAATCGACTGACAAGATCTCGGAAGGTTTCTTGCTGCTTTGCCATACAACTGGCTATAACGACACAAACAAAACATTTGTAAGACTATTTTATTTTAAGGTTGCCCATGTCGCAATGAGTTATATTCCGATGGTTTATATTCCGAACGAAACTTCTCAAGTGCAAAATCTCATTAACAGAGCAATAATAATCAGCGATGAGGAGTGAAATTTTGTTCTGCATTTAGACTAAATGTGTTAATTGCGTTAATTATTCAGCCAGTTCTTTTGGAAAAAAAAATTAAGGGAAAAATGTATTTATCTCCTGTTGTTAGATAAATATACACATAACAGCGTTTCTATTATCTCTTTTTAATGTAGCGACATATATCCGTTTATTAAAGCAGGAGAACATCTGCAGACATCTATGGGGCTCAAAGATAAGTTCTCTGCCTAAAAAGTCATTATGTGACCCCCGAAGACGGTTTGGAGTCACAAAGGAATTATATGACCATATAAATACAAAAGGCTAAAGACCAACTGTATTATTCTGACTGTAGAGCCCTAAAGTGATATCTGTTAAAGGACATTGCCATGAAAGAATACTTTGGCAGTAAGAGACATTGCCAAGGCTAGAAAATGATGCTGTAGCTCCTCGGTTGCTAGTAAATCTGTTAGCTGAGCTATGGATAAAGAAAGATTCGGCTACATCTAATTTATGTCTATGACTAGAGAGGTCAGATTCGGCAATCAGGTCGGGGTTCTGCCCCGTACACATTCCCAGGATTTTGGACGAATAGCAAATCCATAAAATTCATGCCCCTTGCAACTAATCTTGGCTGTGATTGGTCATCCTGCTGAATCCAACCATCGGGTCCGCTCACCTCTTTCTATGACCCATCATTTTCCACCGGCTACAATAACTGCAAAGCCACATGTGTCATCAACTTTTGCAAAAAAAAAAAATTATCAAGAGACCAAAGGCTTTAAAAATGATGCAAATGAGCTCAGGCTTTAAAAGTATTAAAAAAAACAGGGCTTAAGAAACTTAAAGAAGAGCAGATTCTTCCAAAGGGGGCAGACACCACTATGTCAGTGTGCTTGGTTTAGAATCCTTCATCCTGGTGGTAGATGTCCTTTAAACCTAACATGGCAGAGTATTAAAACAACCCACAATGTGAAACATCAAGAGACTGGATGCACACTGCCAAGATTAACCAGGTTGTTTCCCTCTGGTGTCCACCAAGATCAAACAAAGTGGTCCCGACACTGGCAGATATTGTCCTTAGAGTCATAGCCATGCAGAATATTCTCCTATATTGCTACAAAACCTCAGCAATTCATGTGTACACTGTACTCAACCGGCCTCATTACTTTGAGGTCTGCCACTATCATCTGCTTCTCTTTTCTTCTGAGAAGCACCAATGGAGATGTTGGGTTCCATGTGAAGGCTGAAGGTATGGATAATTATGTGGGTCAGCTAATGACTTGGTACTCATAATCTATTTCAACTAGTTTAGCCTTTGTGCTGTCATTGTTGATGTGCCATTTATTGCAAATTACATTTTGATGCCCCGTCTCTGTGATATTTCTGTTGACCCTTATTATTCGGACCCTATTGATCTTCAAAACTCTCCTGGACAAACTCTCGGCTGTCTTGTGGTTTGGTCCTGGATTGTTCTGGTTATGCCTAACTCTTACCCTAAATATATTTATGAAAATAAATATTTATGAAAATAGGGTCAAAATTAAATTTAACATATGGGATTTTCTAAGGCTTTGTGAAAAATTTACATACAATTTTTAAATTAGAAATTAAAAAGTTATCTGATCTCCTGCTTGAATACAATTTCTCATGGAACCAATTCAATATCTATTAAGTATGTAACATAATAATAAAATGGCACCAGTCACTTTTTTTTAATTAGGGTTCCATGAAACATCTATGGACATTTTGATTAAAACATCCTGAGGACCCCCACTGGCTCTTCTGCTAGTCACTAACTATGTCAATCTTTTACATTGTTGTTATGATATTATTTCTTTGGTTTCTTTTCCTGTTTTTATTTTTTCACTGCCTTTTACTCTTATTAAAATAGGAAACTACTATCTAAGTAAAACCCAGGTTTCCTATGTGAATTGCCTTCTGGATGAGCATGGTGTCTTATATGTCTCTCGTAGGTTTCTGGATGAAATAAATATCTGACAGTGAATCTGGGTTGTTGCATAGCAACAATTCAGTAATGTACTGGGTAACAGCCAGAAATCTTCTTAGCCCCATGGATTCTGTGGATTTCCAGTTTTTGTGCATTGCACGTGGCTACTATCTACTAGTTATTTCTGTTCCTTCCTGCAGTGGACTGAATGTACGGACTGAATGTACACACTGCTTGTAACATGTGTGCTGCTGCGTAGAACAAGGACAACATCTCTTTATTGTATCCAATGCTGACCATTGACTTTGGATATCTGTCTGCGGAATGATTGTTTCGAATACCACCCATACACCTACATTTTTGGCTTGCTTTACTCTGACATCAAATGATAGGTGTAGCAAAGTGTATCTTGCCTTTTTTTCTCAATGGCTCGTTGTATTCACATTTTGTTTTATTTGTTAAATAAACGCTTGTGCAAAGGGCGTAGCTGCAGTATAAATATGTCACATAACGTCCTTTAGCCATGGGGCATTGGGGCATCTAGACATTGGGGCACATTTATCAGTTTTTTTGCTGCCACTTTTTCAAGTTTCCTGAAGTCGACTACTTAATCATTGCAATGTATCTTTTTTTCCCTTTGTGATACACGTGATGAGTTGCCTGTTTAGTCTCACTTTTGCAACTTCTTGTGGTGTGACTTTTTAGTCCCAAATAGTATCTCCCAAAAGTAAGTCTGGGTCTAGCCTGCTCTGTTTTTGGACTTATTAGGTGCAAGAATGGACAATTTTAGAACCCAAATGTCGCACAAGTTCAACAAACATCTGGGCTACAAAGATAAATCCGGCCACTGCATTGCATCCTTGAGGCAGCTAACTTTTGTCTGCTGTTTGATTCTGCACCAAAAAAGTCTCAAATAGTTGCAAAAAAAAGAAAAAGAAAACAATGAGAGTTATACATGCCCCCCATTGAGTTTTACTCCAATTGTCCCTTCTGGCAATCTGAAATAACTGACTGACCTGATATCTGCCATACCCTTCACTCTGTACTCTGCCTTTTCCTTTCAAGAGTTAACTCTACGTGCCTGTGATTCCTTGCTCTTTCCACCTGCAGCAGGGCCTATCCTCCCTATAAGTGTCCAGCACAGGCTACACCCTTTTTTGGCCAAACTTCTGTCAAGCCTTGTTCACACTTGTTCTGTTTATCTATTTTCTAACCTTCTTGTATCTGACCCATGGTCTGTATTTCCCACTTCCTCATTGGATTGTGTTATGGTCATTGTTTATTCCCGCTATTGCTAACCCAGTTTGTTCACTCCACTTTATTGTGTTTTTTGTTTTTTAATTGAATCCTCTAATATTTGTCTACCCCTTACCTGGGTGGGGGCTGGGCAATAAGAATGAACAGCTGGGTACTGGGTTTAGTATCAAAACCCGCTGTCTGTGTCATCTTTCTCCGAGTCTGCCTTACAAAATATCTATATTGCATTAATATTTGTGATTATACATCAGCAAGAGGGAATACACAAAGTATGTTGAGCTGTAAAATACATCAGCCATTATGGTAGACTATCCCACTTTCATTGTAAGACCAGTTTAAGGTTTCATTTTTAAGTCATTCTAAACAAGGGGAAAAGAGACATGAGTTCCATTTCCCACAGTAAATCTCATATGGACAAATAGAAGGAATAGACACAGTACATGTGTTAATAGTAATGACATGAGAGGATTATGTCCAGAACTACTCATTTTGTATAGTAAACCATCTGTGGTGGTTTTTGACTCATATAAAGATGTAGCCAAGCTTCGAGCTTAGAGCAAACAAGTAAACTGCTGCAGCCATCCTTAAAATGGACCTTTCACCATCTTCATCAACCGCAACTGTTCTGCTCTCAGGTACTTCTGATAAATCACCCTTAAAGGGGACCTACCACCACGATTCTACCTATAAAGGTAGAACGGGTGGTAGGTGGATGAATGGGAAGTAAGGATAGCCCTTTTTGGGCTAATCCTTACGTCCCGGCTATCCTTTTGTAAACTTTAATGAGTTTATATGCTAATTTATTTAAGCGGCTACTGGGGCGTGGAGTAGCCAGACATGAGGCTACTAGTCGCGGCTACTCCACGCCCCAGTAGCCTCGTTCCTCTGCCTACCAGGTAATCTTGGCGCGCATGGAGCTTATCTCACAAGCAGACAGGATAGCCCTAATCAAGATGATTATATTACCTCAACTGAATTATATCATATCTGCCACTCCAATGTGTATAAATACTTTAAGACAATACTAAATATTTTAAGACATTAGAAACCTTGCTAATTTAACTGATTTGGGGCAGAAAGAGGGTGTGAATCAAAATCCAATACCTAAACAGACCTAGAGGTAAAAGGGGTATAGAGCTACCCAATTTCTTCTGGTATTATACGACTTCTACCCTGCAATACTTAACAGCTGAGAACAGTAAGATGATAATTAAGGCTATAGCTAAAAGGGTAAACTTAGAGACTGATAATGGACTTGTATTGGCAGAATCTGGATTATTAAGGGATATTAGAATTTCACGAATACCTTTATGTAAACTTTTTCTAAAAGTATGGGAGTGGTTCAAGCACAGTTTTAGCATTAAGGGAGGTACAGAATATTCACCTTTGTGGAATAATTTAGGCTTAAAAGAATTTAGGGATTATCACAACAAACTATTCTGGGAAGATAGGCGAATATGGTCGGTTCCACAGCTGGTTGAAAACGGAAATTTAAGGACTTTTACACAGTTTACACAGTTCTTTTCAAGATAATATGAACAAATTAAATTTTTGGGGGGCTTACGGGACAAAAAGAAGACACTATCTAAGATATATAAATACTTGCTGAGGAGGTTGAACACTGAAAATGAACATGTCAGTAAGCGTAAGTGGGTGAGGGAGATAGGTGCACTAGGTGAAGCACAAAGGGATAGCATCTACAATAATATAGAATTGGATGGACTACCAGAATCTTTTAAGCTGATACAAATCAAGATAATCTATAGACTGTACTGTAGCCCAAGGATGATCAGTAAATATAAAAAAGGGAAAGAGAAAGAATGCCGTAAATGCAAGGAGAAAAATGTGGATATACTACACATGCCCAGGAACTGCAAACCAATTATGGACTTTTGGGAAGAAGTCCACAAAAGGATAAAAGTGGTTACGCAGATTGACATACCAGATACCCCGGACGTAGTGATTTTAGGTAGTTTGACAAAATTAGAAGGCACCGCATGTAAAATCAAATGGATATTAAGAGCATTATTTATAGCAAGGTATCTAACAGTCAGGAGATGGATGTCACAAGAACCACCAAAATTAAAGGAGTGGGAAGGGCAACTAGATCGGATTAAAAAATCTGAAGAGATCAAATATTGTGATCTAGGTAAAGAACAGATATGGAAAAAAAGATGGCTAATCTCATAGAAGGGAAAATGGACCCCCTTGTTCCTGGTGCCTATGGATATTTGTGTGTTTTGTTTTTTTTTTGCTATCTCTTTTTGTGACCCTGACTGGAGGGGGGGAGAGTAGTAGTAGGGGGTCGGGGCGGTATTGCAGTAGACATATCTTTTGTTAGATGTGTGTGATTTTTGTAATAAGAAAATTTAATAAAGAAATAAAAAAAGAAAACAAACAAAAACAAAATGGAGCTTAAATAGTTTGCTGTTATAATTTGCAGCATTTTATGGGCTTTCTAAAGTAGACAGACTTATTTCCAAGATGGTCTACACAGAGTACTACAACTCCTATGAGCCCTCAGTTCTCTGCAACAGCTCCTCCCTCTCATGTTCTGCTCTCAGTGATTTCTGAGATGATGAT
Source organism: Engystomops pustulosus (assembly GCA_019512145.1). NCBI lineage: Eukaryota > Metazoa > Chordata > Amphibia > Anura > Leptodactylidae > Engystomops > Engystomops pustulosus. The sequence continues at coordinate 259,734,730 of CM033642.1, forward strand.
CTAGCAGACTTGCTCTATTACCATAGTTATTGCAACTAGTGAGATGTTTCTCTCACTTACTACATCTGTGTCTGTAACTGACATCACTGCACATTACCACAGCCCCACCTGTTCTGCCTCACACAGCTTTGTTTTTGACTCATGCAGACACTGTTTATTTCCTGTACTGCTTAGGCTTCTGCGCTTCTTGATGATGAATCTGACTCCTATTCATAACAGGTCCCATGCAGTTGCAGGACATGTGATGTAAACATGTGGCCAGAAGCTATCTTCTGTCCTTTACTGGGACAAAGTCACAGGACAAATTCAATGGGCTGTGCGATTTTATTAAAAAACCTTGTGGTTGGGGAGGAGCTCTTAAAAAAAATAACTTTTTTTCTATGGTGCACCCAGTGTCCCACGCCAAAGTCCGTCAGAGCCATGCACCTGTTTTTTGCATGGGCAGGCACACTTTGTTCTGGCAACTTCCATCTGTCTGGCACATCCACCCATCCCCTGTCCCAGAATGTATTAGAGACGGCAGCACGTGACACCTGGAGCACTAGAGAAGGTAGGTGCAAGTTTATTTTTTTTGCAACTCCCCCTATTCCACCAGTAGATTTTTTAATAAAGTCGGACAACCCCTGAAATTTCAGTAACATTTTAATTTATTTCACATTCATTTCATATGTTCAGAGCATTTTTTCTGCTAAGAGGAACAAATTTTAAACAACATATTACCGTATATACTCATGTATAAGCCGAGTTTTTCAGCACAAAAAATGTGCTGAAAAGCGTCCCCTCGGCTTATACACAAGTCTACTACAAAAAAAAAATGACCACTTAAAAAAAATAACTTAAATACTCACCCCGATGTCAGTGCGGCTCCCCGATGTCGGCGCGGCTACCGATGTCCCCGATGTCAGGTGTGTTCGTCTTCTTTCTCTCCCTCTCTTCGGCTCCTCTCTTTTCTTCTTCCGGGATGGACGTGGCCATGTTCTTTTGTGCCCGCATACTATGACGTCAGCAGCGGCCGCGTCATAGTATGCGCATGCTAGAAGAAACATGGCCGCGTCCATGCGGAAGAGAGAAGGGAGCCGCGGAGAAGAAAGAAGACGGGACGCGCTGACATCGGGGACATCGGTAAGCCGCGCCGACATCGGGAGCCGCGCTGACATCGGAGGGTGAGTATTTAAGTTTATTTTTTAAGGGGTGGGGGAGGCTGCTGTATACTACTAGGGGCTTGCTGTATAGTACTAGGGGCTTGCTGTATACTGCTAGGGCCTTGCTGTATAGTACCAGGGGCTTGCTGTATACTACTAGGGGCTTGCTGTATACTACTAGGGACTTGCTGTATACTACTAGGGGCTTGCTGTATTCCCACCCTCGGCTTATACTCGAGTCAGTAGTTTTTCCCAGTTTTGGGTGGTAAAATTAGGGGTCTCGGCTTATACTCGGGTTGGCTTATACTCGAGTATATATGGTAACTATTAGCTTATATTTTAGTGATCTATTCGAATATTCATTGTGCGTATTCCTGGTATAGCCCTTTAAGCAACCCAAATAGTAGGATGAAAAATGGAGCTAAAAAGAGTGAAAAATTCTTGTGAAACGTTTTTTATGGATTTCAAAAGCCTTTGTTGTATGTGCACCATGCTTAAGAGAGGAAGCCACTTCTGTACAAATGTCACCATCTTTGATACCCTGATGGTAGATGATTAGTACTCAGCTCCCCATCCCATCCCCTTTTGAAGTAATCTTATTTTGGTGTATATTTGAATGGTTGCCGTTTGGAGCCAAATACCCTCTGAATGTGCGGTAGGCAGTGCTAGTCAGACAGGGGGAGCCACCTGAGGCTCATTTGAATAATTTGAAAAACGTACTAATCATCTGCTGGTACATATCAATGGTAGATGTCAATTGTAGATGTCATTTAATTCCATAATGGGGGGTTTGTGATAAGTGGTTTTAGTAATAAGATTCTTGGTGGTCTAAACATTTCTATTTACAACATGTGCACCTCTTAGATCATTTTGGTTGAAATAGATTCTCATAGGTGGCACGGGTAGGTTTACCCTAAAAACCCAAAGCAATTTCTTGGGACCAAAGAGATCAAGAACTCCTGCACTGAATTCCTCCTAAATTTATTGCAAAAGACAATAGGTATGGCATCATTTTTTCTAACCACTGTTTTATACATTTCATGAGATGACTAGCTTTCACAGGAACAAGATAGCTCCAAACGTGTCCATCATACATGGTCAGCCAAATGTCAATTTCCCATGCCAAGGGTTTTGCTATTTTAAAGATGGATTGATCTATATGTATTATTAAGTTTATCTAGAGTAATAGTGGAATTGTATAGCTAAAAGTTGAGAGTCCTCAGTTGTTGATACCTTTTATAGGCTAACTATAAAGAGTGATGATAATTGCAAACTTTCGAGACGATTCCGGTCTCTTCATCAGGCATTGGGTATAAGACAATAACTTAATAGAACACAAATTTATACATACCGTAAATGGATACAGAAATGGTTGATGAGACAGTTAATACGAATTAATGGACTCTCAACTGTCTAACACGGTACATATATTAGCCAGATAAATTGTCATGGATTTAGAGTTATTTAGATTATTTTGGCTCTTGCTAAATATTGTGCTGCAGGAAGGTCAAAAGCATGTCCTTATCAGGACCTTTGTGCCACTTACGATTATTTGCCACCAGTGGGGCAGGAAGGGGCATGAAGGGGGGTGCGGCTGGCCGTGCGGAGGGCGCGGCCAGGAGTGGGCCAGTGCGGGGCATTACTGTCCCCATTCCAGCGTACTTGCTGCTGCGAGTGACCTTTCACATGTGAGGAGTCGCCGGCCATGTTTATTTCTACGCCAGGCATAGAATAAATGCTGCACGGCAGCCTGCCTGATACATCAAGAGGCGGAAGCCTCTTGATGTATCCCGCTGCGAATATGATAAATATGCCCTATAGCATTGCAAAAAATCACTGTTATAAACATTACCCACTGAGGTTTTACCATAAAGATCTTGGCAGATTGAAGTCCTACTGACAACAAATCTGCTTTTCCTTGTTTTCTATTAGCCTGAGGTAGGATCAACTGGTGTCCAAATGTTATCTTCTCCATATTACAAGCACCATGCCTTTTTATTCCCCATGGTAATGACTGAGCGCCACTCAATTAAAGTAGAATATTGATCCTAATTATATCTTAGAATCCTGTTATTAACATTCTGAGTCCATTTATCACTTCATTACCATTGTATTAGATATCAGACATGAGTGAATTCTCATATTTTTTAGCTCCGTACTTATTATTTATTATTGCTTGGCAACAGTGTTGTGCTATAGAATTGAGGTCTATCATTATTCTACATTTCCATCTGCGCACTTGTCAAAGGCCAAGGGCTGTAACTGACTTTACTGATTATACCTCAATGTATTGTTCCCAGCACAATGTACCATGCTCCAAATTCAGGTTTGTTCTAAACTGTGCAATTTCTTCAACTGCTTTTGCCCAAGTGACTCATAATTTCCTGCGTTCAAGGTGAGAAAATGCAAAAAACAGAAGTAGAAGTAAAACAGTAATATATACTATAAAGAATAAGTAATATATCTTTAAATACTCTACAGACTCCTCATCTGTAGCCTCTTTTGTGAGCAAACTGAGATTCTCAGTTACCATAATTATCATCTCGGTTGTGAAGCCAACAAACCAACAAGAAAATACCACCTACTGTTTTGACAAAGCAAATTGTACATTTGTGCAGGTGTGTAAAGCTACACAGAATACTGAAACGCGCAAGATCCAGGCTATTACGAAATCGTAAGAACATTTGTAGAGAAATGTTTTTCTGTAAATTGTGGCAATTAAAATTTTTTTCATGATTTTATTGTGTCTATAGGCAGGTTTGGGCGGGAACAAACTATTGAGTAATCTGGGATTGGGTGATAAATAAAGGATTTTTACCACCAGGATGAAGGGTTGTAATCCAAGCACACTGACATACTGGTGTGTGCCCTTCTGGCAGGATCCACTCTTCTTTAAGATTCCCATGTCTTTGTTTTTACAAAAAAAGGCTTTAAAACTATGCAAATGAGCTTGAGGGGTTCCAGAGCTGTTAATGGATCCCAGAGCATGTCAGGCTAATTTGCATAATTTTTTAAGCTTTCTTTTAAAAAAAAGAAGGGCACAAGAAGCTAAAATAAGAGTGGATCCTTCCAGAGGGGGAAAGCACCTGTATGTAAGTTTGCTTGGTTTACAATCCTCCATCTTGGTGACAAAATATTTACCCTTTCCCACCAATCTCCTCTTTTGTTGTTGTGCCTCCATTTTTCACTCACCACATGCTAAAATCTGTCACTTATCGTGCACTGAGCTGTATGAGGCCTTGTTTACTGTTCAAATTGTACTTCCTAGTGACGGTATTTAATATAAGATCTTATTTATGGGAAAGCTAGAAAACAATTTCGAATTAGGTGAAATCGCCATTTTCTTGAGGGCGGCTTTCACTGTGCGCTTCAAATGACACCTCTGCTTTATTTTTTGGGTCGGTACGATCACTGAGATAACAAACTTATATATATATATATATATATATATATATATATACTATATATATATATATTGTTTATTACATTTTAAAAAAAGAAAATCTTTTGTTTAAAATATACTGTTTATTTCACCATAGTCTGAAGATAATGGGGCACATTTACTAAGGGTCCAATTAGCGTTTTCCCGTCGGGTTTCCCGAATTTTTCCGATTTGCAACAAAATTCTCCGGGACTTTGGTGCACACAATCGGATTATGGCGCATCGGCGCAGACATAAATCTGGTGGTGTGGCCATCAGAAAACTTGATGGATTCGGAAAAGCTGCGGAATTTTAAAGAAATTGGTGTCGCAAAAATAGCACTCACATACACCGAGACATAGGAGGTGAATTCCGGCGGACTTCAACGCAGCAGCGACATCCGGTGGACATCGGGCGCAGGACCTTAGTGAACCCGAATCAGCATCGGAGAACGCGCGGCTGGATCGCGACTGGACCGGGTAAGTAAATCTGCCCCAATAAGTTTTCATTCTTTGATGTATGAAACTCTGTAAGGTGTGAATTTTTTTCAGGATGAGCCTACATTTTCACAAAATAGTGAAGATTCAGATATTTTACCACTATTTTCTGTTACGGGCTAATAGCTGGGAATAATTGTTTTTAAATTTTGATAGACCAGGTATTCTGGGACATGCTAATATAAAGCATTTATAATGATTTTTTAAAATGTTTTATTTATTTGTATATTTTGAAAAATTTAGAAAAATTTTCTACATTTTTAGACCACCCTAGAGGGCCTGATTGTTTCAACCATATACTGCAATATATGCCCGTCAGCTCTTAAATATTCAGAAGGCAGTATATTGAAGAGATGGTGACACCTACGAGAATTGCTGAGTAATGCACCGGCTCTCTAGCTTGCATGGAGGAAAGAGGAAGCAGATAGTAAGATTGTTGAGGGCTTGAATAACCATGAGAAAACAGAGCCCAAAGGGACTCTGATGATGCCCCTGAGGCTTATTAGCATATTTTAAAACATTATTTTTTATCAAAACCAGACAATGCAAAGGAATTAAAAGAAAAACTACAGAACGAGGGAGCCAAGAGCAGCATGAGAGTGACATTGCTTTATATTATAGTAAAGTGGTGGTAAATTTCCTTTAATGGCATCATGACATGCAAATAAGTCCTGACGGATTAAGAGGTTAAAAAGTATAACATAAAACATGTCCCAATTAACTAAATTTCACAAACTATTTAAAAAAAAAACTGCTATGAATAATGTATTTCTCCTAAAACTGTATTGCCGTACTGCTGCTAAGATGTTACAAATTTGCTGCTGGGTCCCTTTGCAGAATTTGGAAGGCTTACCGTATATAATATTCTATTAAAAAAGGTGAATATGCAAAGTGGAGGAATAGTGATTTTATTTTGTAACATTGTGTCAAAATGTAAAATTTTTTACATCTATAAGTATGTAAATGTGAATTGTTAAGTCTTCAAAGGGAATTACTTTGCCTACTTTTAAACATAATGATGCTTTTATGGTCTATTAATTCTTGAAATATAAAAAAACATAGCAAATGTAATTTAAGTTACAGCAAAACACATTTAATGAACTAAGAAAATAAAGTACATAGTGGATTTCCTATTTTAATCCAAGCCTGTCGCTAATCTGTTGTTAATCTGTAATCCCTTGCTATGTCCCTAGGGTGGAGATCCAAAGTCCTTACTTTAATGGCATTGCACACTGTACCGCACTAATATAGACATTTGGATGATGTGCTGTCACTCGGATTCCCAGAGGTCAAAAGGTATCTGAAATTACCACCTCCATGTCATAACATAATAACACTGAATGCAGTACTTAAAAGTGAGCATTATGTCTACTATGACTACATGGTGCCTTACTAACTACTAGGGTGTGAATGCAATAGGAACCTGTGACTAGAAATGAGCAAAACGTTTTGTCCTCATATGATTTTGGGCCATATACTTAGGGGTTTTACAAACATGAAAGGTTTTGTTTTTATTTTTTGGGGGATTTGTTTTGGGTGAACTAAAAGAAGAACAGATGAGGACACTTGAAGACAGAGAGGATGAAACACATGACCTTGGGTGTTGGAAAGGTTTTGCAGGGATGTCTTCTACGAGGGCAATTCAGCTCCGAATTCAGTGATGACTCAACAGCAACCACAGCCACATTTGTTATCTTTATGGTTAGAATGCCCACCTTAAAAGTGTTTGCCTTTCAAGAGTTGTGAGTTATAGGGACAAAGGAAAAGACAACGATTATTTGAAAAAGATGGAGGGAAGTTTAGAGATCATATTTACTGCCTGTATACTGTATTACTTAAATGTTATGAAGCATCAGGGAATAGGGGCAGTGGGCCCTGGGAATAAAACCCCTTCCTAGCTGTCTATGACTTTTTTGCCTTTCTGACTACTAGATTTAAGGTAGACAACTTATTGACGTCCCCTACATGTGTCAAAGTATAAACACAGAAACAAAGAAAATTCAATACAAACCATTGAAAAATTCTGGACACAACCAAGAGGGCAACACAGTACAAAATCACTGAGTAATTAGATTGTCCAAAAGGGGCAAAGCAGCAAAAATACCAGAATACATAATTTAATTATAACAGCTTACTAAGTACAAGACTATAGCAGGCAAAGAGAAATAATTGACAAGACCTTAAATGAGAATCCATAGCCCCGGTCTTGAAAGTAATTGGATCAGTACTCATCAGACAGGATGAAAATGGGAACGGTGAGAGATTCTGTCAATCACATTATTGATTACAAAATATATTGATAGACAAGGACAGAGATATTAGAGAAAAAGGAGGAGGCTAAGGTGACTTTACAGTAACTTTACGGTTTTAGACAGGAGGAGAGTCAGAGCCAACAGAAGCAATAACACTCCTGTAAAATCCATGGTGCATCAGCAAACTCAAATTCAGTCAGTGAATTTTATTGTTCCAGCAAAATTGAAATTCTGTGACAAAGTTAAGGTATGCCCTGCTGTTTATTTAGTGTATACTTCCACATAATCTTCCCCAGGTGTTATGCTATACATTGTGAGTAATATCTCCACACTTTCACTTTTCTGTGGCAGGTAGATGATGACAAGATGACACACGCTAATTAATTGCTGTTATACACATTTCGCATAGCGTCTTCATTAATGGCAGATACAAGGTGCAGTCATTTATTATTGCCTTTTTACATATTTTGAAGAAATATCTGTGACATTTATGGAATTGTATTCTGTTAGAATGATCAATGAAGATAATTGATCACTGTTATATAAATTTGTAGTAGATATATACTTTCTGTAGCATAGTGACATCTAGCATCATCAACTATTTACTTCTGTTATGTATAGTTTTAGAAAACCTCCAAAACATAGCAAGTTACGGGGGGGGGGGGGGGGGGGGGGAATAGCAGAAACTGGACAGTGACTCCCCATGACTATCCATTTGTGTGAAATACCTCCAATAGTGATGAATTAACCAAAACCTGAACTTTAGCCAGAAGTTTGATATTTGGACTCACCCCAACGGTGCTGGTACTATTCATGGATTTTAACCCTTGCCGCTGGCAAACTGGCTGGTACATTTTAGCATTTTCCATAAGATCAGCACTCCCTGATAACATCACATCAGTATTGCAAAATTATGTTTAGTTTTATGGTCAAAGATAGTAAAGTGCAGTGCAGCATGACAAGAACACAGATAAAGAAGAATACATTCTGTGCTATATCTCTGTATTTGGAATATAGAGATATGTATCACAAAATTTAAATAACTTCATGGGGGTCATTTATCGTATCTCTGATTGTCTGGGCAGGGTTTTGACTCTCTTTTTTTCCAGCTGCTTCTTTGGTCATTCTCATTTTCCTCGGGTTAAATGAGTTTTTTTCAGATCTAGTTATGAAACATTTGTTACGAATGTTGCAAAAATGTTGCACAAATGTCTCAAGATATTTCTTTCCATTTTCTACGTTTTTGAAGGTATGGTTTCGTCTGAAGTTTTTTTGCGCCCAATAATATAGCAAATGTTAGACAATTTGAAATGATAAATGTCATTTGCGACTTTTAGAACATCCAGAATTGTAGATAAATGTGTCTTACTGACGAAAAACAAATGTCATTTCAAAATGTCCCCAAAAAGGTGCAAAAATTGCAATGCGCAAAAAAATTTCTCAAAAAAGACAGAAAAAACTGAAAGAAAAACAAAGATAAATAACCACAACATGACTACCATGCAGCTTTAATCTTGCTAATTGCACATACCACATACTGTGGAATGTTTATAGACTTCAATACAGTGGTCAACTACAATTGTCATATCTCCGTAACTGTGGCACTTAGAAACACAATTCTAATGTCCTATTAAAGTGTTGAGCATACAAGAACTACAAGAACCACAATTTTCAGGTTTGGCTTTGCTGCAGACCCTTGTAATTGTCTTCCATGTTCTTATTCTATTTTTTTTCAGATGTTTTTACAATTTTGTTAATAAATACTAAAGTTTTTTTAAGGGACCGTTGCATCAGAAGCTGGATTTTTCTGTTCTCTTGGAATATGCTTGAATTCTTTGGTGAATGCTAATCCTTGCTCACTGCAACCTACAATCTCCGTCCTCTATGTCCAGGTGAGCTGACTTTTTCTTAATTCATATTTTAAAATTTCCACTATCTTGTCCCAGTAGAATAGTTTTCAGTCTATGGCCTTAATGTGTTAACCAAGATCAACACTACTACTTTACAAATACAAAAAATTGGACTTTTTACCTAAAAACCTGCATGAATTTTTTAACCACTGACGCAATAATTGTTCAAATGACATTAAATGACCTATGAAAACAACCTTTTTGTGCTAAAAGTTTCTGGTCAAAATGTTCATCTTTGGCAGAGTAGGAAAGGAGATAAAATGAGATCTATAGCTCTTCCTTTCTTAGAATTGCTTCAGAGCACAGTGACCTTGTCACCAAGATAACCGATCAGAAATGAGAGGTCAACCTAAAAATCTATAAATGCAAAGACCCAGATACTAAGAAATGGCAAACACTGACTACAAATATAAATTCTAGATCAGAATGAGTAAAAGTGTTTACAAAGTTTTGTTTCATAATAAGTTTTTTATCATAAAAATGTTTAAACTATGACAAATTCAAATGTATGTAGTAAATAACAATGAAGAAAGTAAATTACTGTCATATTTCATGAGTGACCTTAATGTGTTTCACAGATTGAAAAGGGTTGGCCACTCTACTTTATGTTTTATGTAGTGTGTGTGTGGGGGGGGGGAAGGGGGGTTTGCAGGATGTAATTAACCAATATACATTTATTACATGTTATGCTCAGCTTTCTTGATATGTAAAGTGAAGCCTCCTGTCTCCACATCAGCCAGATATTCCTGTCCATAAAAAGGCCAGAGATCGAGGATCACATGATCTCTAACTGTCCATGACCAATGAACCTTATATGATGGTTCCTTATGATGACATTTAGGAATGCAATATTAAGGTCCTGAAAGGTTGATTGGTCATGGACAGTTAGAGATCACATGATCCTCCATCTGTGGCCATTTCAAATATAGGAATGGTTAATTTATTTATCTTGCTTTTATATCACATCCCCCACAAAAGATAATAAAGTAACTTCTTATGATATGAAGATATGCAGTACAAGTACTTATGGGCATATTTGAATCCAGGTATTACAAGGCAACAGGGCTACCCACTAAACAATCATGCCGCCCAGAAAGTGTCCTGCAACTTTCACATATACCAAAATGTTTTAGGTTTCACTTCTACTGTTCTGTGCAGTGAAGACAAAGCTCTTTGAGATAAATCAAAATAAGCATCTGCAGAAATCTCTCTGTAACTTTTCATTAGTCTTGAGTAAAACCAATGTGACGTAGAAGAAAATACAGCAATGATTTTACACCACCTACACTTCCCAAGAGGCATCCCCATCAACTGGCGATGAAAGCTACTTTCATGTCCCTTGTTGTAAATATACACATTAGGGTTCAAAAGAGAGAACCACAGGAGATTTTCAGATGGGAAAATTACTCTGTTACTCCCTCAATCCTCTTTAAGTCCTTGTTTTCTATATGAATTACTGTAACTACCCATAAGAAGAAAGAAAAGAATGTTAAACCAACATAATAAAATCTCCTTATATCAACTAAGCTGTTTTTGAGATTAAGTCCATTATTGGTACAGAAACAGGTTTTTGGTTGGCTACTATGAAAAGGTAGCTTAGATGCAGCTTAGAACAGATTCTTTACTATTTCAAAATATCCAGGTGGTAGGACAATTTTTATTTTGGGCAATATTTCATGACAGTTAAGTGTGAAAACTGAAACAAAGTCTCAATAACAAACTGCATCTCTTCATCAAGAATCAAAATCCCTTGAGCTGATCTAAGACATGGCATCCAACCAACCAACCAGTACTTTGTCCTGATTAAGGGTGAGAACCTTGACCTTGCTCTTTTTTTTAGAAGGACCTGTTGGTTTGCCTTACTTTTCTAAAGCAAGAAATATGCACAGTTGTTCTATGTAGCTTTTGACCTCTTGGGCACAGTTGTCGCTTCAGGGATTCATACTCTTATTTCATGGAAGACCATAATGGAAATGAAATAGGGAAGGTCAATGGAATCCCTTTCGTAAACCTCCTGTTGCCATTTGGATATGGATCATTCCATCATGCTTTGCTAGATAGTGGGAAAAAGTGTCCAATACACTGTTTTTCCAAGCTAAATAATGGAAAAGTCTAAAACAGACAGTGTTTTGCAACAAGTATCCAGAGAGAAGTATGTGATCTTTTCTTCTCCCTCTCCTGCCCCATTGGGGGTAAACCTATTTTTGGAAAACCGCCATAAGCTAGAAACACACATATGTTTTGCAGTTGCTAAAAGCCCTTCTTGTTTTTGACGATATTCAGCTTTATCGTACCTGAATATTGTACAGGGAAATGTATTTGAGTATAAGTTGAGTATTTGTTTCTGAAAATTGTTTCCTATTTGTGCTATTTTTTATACAAGTGTCTTTACTTTGTATTTTTCTCTAGGTTAGAGAGTGACACAAAGACAATAAGGACGCAGTAAGTGACCTGATAAGACTTGGCACAAGGTGCATTGTTTGTAATTGGCTTTTGCCACCGGTGTTTGAACAGCTTAGCTCCCAAAGACTCAAATGCAATAATAATATACAAAGATTATATTTTATAAATCATAAGAGACTTAAAAACATTACAGTCCAGCAAATTCCATCATACATCATCATTCAAACTCCCCTGTTTATGCAGTAAAGTCAATAGCGCTAAAATACTTTGAGCTTTCAATGCGAAGAAATAACTTTACACATTCTTCATGTCCATGTTATCAGCTTGACTTAAAATGTAGAAACCAAAAAGCCTCGTCTTAATTTCAAAGACACATTTTGTAACAGTCGGGCAAATTTGTCAAACTAAATTGCTGCAATCCATGGACAAGCAACTCTAAATGGTCTGAATATATCAGAGAAAGTGGTTCCGGGGAAATAAGCCGAATGTTTTCTGCTGATAAATAAGTTATTATTTCTTTGTCTCAGGATTTACTGTTCTACCTTGATACATAAAGACTAGAAAAGATACAAATGTTTCGAACATCAGATTTTTTAGGTTAACATGGATTATCATGAAGAATCCCTGTTTGGGGAAAAAAATGACTAAGGCGCCGTGTTTACCTTGCTATGTCTTATCTCACAGTTACAAAGCAAAAATAATTTCCAAGTATCTGGCTTGAGATACTTCTGCTTCAGAATGAATGTCAAAATAAATACATGCAACTGTTGACCTTTTGTATCTCATAGTTCTCGATTCTCACAGAGCTATTTTAACAGAGTGCCGCATTACACAACTTATCAGCAAGGAATACAACCCCCATCGCTACAGTTCACAATTCGAGCCGTGCAATTTTTCTTTGAACTTGTAGCATTACATTTTTAGAATATGGTCACTGAAATTGTATTCCCAATAGACATATTACTCAGCGGAAGATTTGTTTTTTTCTTTATTTTTAATTGTCCTAATATTTGTCTTTTGCAATGAAATTGTTAAATCATATTGAAAATATACCTGCTGGTTTTCCTGGCATTTATTTTCTGCTCCGTAGATTATGCTGACCCTATTTGATTTATATAGTCGTTTCCACTTGATTATCCTTTGGTCATCAAACAGTAAAGAATTCTATCAAATTTAAAAGGAATGTCAACATTTTAAGAATGCTATTTTATTGCAAGTCCTTATAGATAGAAGCTCCACTTGTCGTAAAAATTAGAAGCATCAATCCCTTTTTTTACCTAATAACCACAATTTACTGATTCATATTTTTTAAAGGAAAAAAGGAATATGTGTGTATGGAGAGGGCACAGGGGCTGTGCTTACATCTGTGGTTGGTGCTGGCACTGATTGCGGGTTCTAACTATTTAAACGCATCTGGCAAAGCTGCCGGAGGCATTTAAATTGGCCGGCGCCCAAGCACCATCTTGGATTTGTTCCCAGCCCCCCAATGACAATATGAGAGCATGGATCAAATCCAAGATGGACACTTGGGCTATGACAACCTTAAGTGCTATACAGATTCCAGGACCAGTCATTTTAAACCATGGCAGCTACTGACAGATCAATAGCAAAACTGCAATATACTGCAATACAGTGGTATTGCAGTATATGGCATGAGCGATTTGACTCCCTAGGGTTAAAGTACCTTGAAGGGGGGGCTGAAAAAATGTAAACATTTAAAAAAATAAAACAAATTGATAAAAATATTTACCGCAAGCTCATATAAAAATCATAAACATGTTAGGTATAGCCGCGTGCCAAAATACCTGATCTATCAAAATATAAAAACCCTCTGATGTAAAATAACAAATAAGCCACTGATAAGCAATTTTTGCCATTTTACAACACATAAAAAAATTGTGATCAATGTGATCAAAAGACTGCACAGTCTCCAAAATGACAACGACATCATGTCCGCAAAGAATGACGCCGTACACAATATGAAAACGTTATTGGCCTCAGAATATGGCAAAATGAAAAAAATAAACATTTTTGTATATAAGGTTTTATATTTTTGAATCTGTTAAAACACAATTAAACAAATATAAATTTGGTATCCACATGATCGAACCAACTTAAAGAATAAGAGGAAGTGCCATTTGGAGAATCTAATGAAATCCGTAGCAACAAAGTCCACAAGAATTTTTTCTTGCTTCTCAGAACATGCCATACAATATTAGATAATGAAACTAGAAAGTAGAATTTGTTATGCTGAAAACAAGCCTTCATACTTCAGTAAATGGAAACAAAAAAAAGTTATACATTTTTGGCCTGTTCTTAAGGGGCAAAATACACAGATACCTTTACTTTAAAATAGGCAATAGCATTCCAGGTGTTAAATCTGCTTAATCTGATCAAATACCTTGGTCGATTATGCAGCAGAGACCTGGAGGTTATCACCCAGATTCTGAGCAGATGCCATCTTTACACAGCCAACATCTGCTAAAAATGTACGGTGAAAGTTGAAAAGGTGTTAAATTGCTTATGTAAAAGTCTATACTTGAACCATATGCTCATCCTGTTGTGTTAAATCTATTCTGGCTGTTTTTCTGTCTTCTATGTCACTCAGAAGATAAGAGTGGTGCTTTGAGCAGTCCAATGCAGAGAAGTAAAGTCTATTCAGGCTTAAAAACCCACCGAATCTTGTCTGCGAGGTCTTCATGTCATCGAGGTTGTCGGGCATGGATTTGTAAGTCTGTACTTTGCAAGTCATCTGACCCCAGCTGATCAAATGGGATAAAAGTTTGGAAAAAGTGCAAGGCATTCAACTTGAGATACCCTGGTCTCCACCAGCAGATCCTAATGATGCGACCTCGATAAGCACATTGTCATCCATTAAGATTAAAATAAGCCATGGAAAGGCATGGACAGATTTTGTTATTCAAATAAAATAGGCTTGTTATTGTACCTTCCTCTTGGGGATGAGGTAGCATGTGCCAGGTCATCGCTGAGAGGAAGTCCCAGCTAGTCACTAGTGTAAGTGATGGCCCGTGAGCAAGCAGAAGAGAGGCGAGTGCCTGGATTCCCCTATTCCCTGGACCACCAATGAGGCAGTTGCACCCATCAGACAGCATTTGGGTATGTTACACTAAAGCAAGGGTTTTAAGTGTCATATAATTGGAAAAAGGCTACCTACCAAGAGAATTTTATTAGTATGTGCAGTTTTTTACCTGATAGGTGTCCTTTAAGTTCACCTGAAAATTTTAGAAAGTGTTAGATTCATTCTGAAATTTTGCCCACAATCCAAATATTTTTTGTGAGTAAAAAAAAGAAAATCTAAATATTTATATCCATCTATCTCTTTATATATATTTTATATATTTTTATATATTTTGTTATTTTTGACCTGCAATATAGTGGGGCATGGGCTACATATGATGGATTAACTGCTTTGTGCCGTATAAGATTGTTACCCCGTCCTATACCCCATATTTTGGAGCACAAGTGACCTGGATGTTTTTTGAGTTACGTGGTAACAGTCATAGAAATGGTCACCAAATGCTCTTTATGATGGATTTAGGCTCCATACAGGCCATCATGGTATGCATCACACGTTCCATTGGGGATTAGACCTTCTATACTCACATAGTGCGCTCCATCACCAAACCGCTTATGAGTATGTACTGGATGCCTTGAATAAGTATGGCTACAGTGTACTCACGTGTCACGTGTGCGCATGCGCCAGATTTTTAGTGCTCTTACTAAACGGAACATCAGTGTTACTATCGGCACTTACGCTAAGTTCGGAATGCTTGTAAACCTTACACCTTAAACTTTCGGTTTGAGCATATTAATGGTGTAGCAGTGATACACACATGCAGCTTGTATTCTAATTTGTATAACTTTTGTAAATGAATTACATGAGACAGTGGATTTCATGGTTTTGAATATGTGTTTTTCGTGTTTTTCTGTACCTACATATGATCAGTATATTAATGCATTAACCAGTTACTGCCATCTTTATTATGAATGCATTTTGATGCACCACCAAATTGTTCACTTTTATATCTGACCAATCAGAGTAAAGTTTGCTTCTAAAGGGAGAACCCTCCATATCTATATATGGTATATTAATATATATCTTTATATATTAATACCGTATATACTCGTGTATAAGCCGAGTTTTTCATCACAAAAAATGTGCTGAAAAACGTCCCATCGGCTTATACACGAGTCACAACGAGTTAAAAAATACTTAAAAAATAATAAGCTTATATACTCACCCTCCGGTGGCCCCCGATCTGCAGCGCTGCTTGTGATGGAGAAGTAAATATTATGAGGAATTAACAAAAAGTTTTTAGCAGACACAATTGCTAGAACCATAAACTTCCAATTTAATCAATTTCAGCTTCTTTCACTTGTCTTAGCTTTTTTTATTACTTTGGCTAATGCTTTCTCTGCACAAATATCTGAAATGTGCCCCAATGCTTCAGCGCCACTGGCCATCGCCCTTTATGTATTGTCTGCCATGCATTAAAACCTATCACAGATGTCTGTAAAAGTAATATTACTGCCCGTACATCCATCACAATTATGTCACACTGATATGATGCCATACGGCTAATGGCAAATGTCACAGCAATGTCTGTGTTTGCAGGATGTGTTTGAACACTTCTCTCTGCGCTAGAGTGGTTTGAATAGTGACAGGCAACATTCGATACTAGAGAGAGAAGGCAATTTTAGATCTAAGACTAGATTATCCTGATGATTTGGGAAATAACATCTTACTTTTTGAGGGCAGGGTGATACACAATATTTCCATGTATTCCACTATTATATCTATCTTAATCTATCGCCTGTTTTGAGATGTTGTCCTCATCTTTCTATACCACATTTTCATAAAATTTCAAGTGCAACTAAAAATTCTATAATAGGCAAAGACTTGTTTTGCAACTTTGACACCAGAAGTCTAACAAGCTGATAATATTTACAAAAGTGCTTTACAATATTTGCCTGCAGTTATCAGATAATATCTGTGCCCTTTGAAATCTATAAAGGCAAATACAAAATGGAAACCAGATCACACCACTCTATGTATCGATGGTTCACACAAACCACACTGCCGGTGGTGCTCAACTACAGTCCACAGTACAACCGGACCAGCATATACCAGAAAAAAAGGCAAATTGTTTCCAGAACTCTAACACCTCGAAGGGATTGACTCAAAAAGTTCAACTTATTCAGGGTAAATCACATGCAACATAAACATACAGATGCCAAAAGATCAAATGTTTTGACTCGTAGCATCGTATCATGAATAATGATGAGAAATAAATTGGTGAATTTATCTCACAAATAAAATGCAATTACAAATTGTCGTTTTTTTTTTGGGCACAAATATCTGAAATGTGCCCCAATGCTTCAGCGCCACTGGCCATCTCTTTATTGTATTGTACTGCCATGCATTAAAACATATCACAGATGGTCTGTAAAAGTAAATATTACTGCCCGTAACATCCATCACATTATGTCACACTGATATGATGCCAATACGGCTAATGGCAAATGTCACAGCAATGTCTGTGTTTGCAGGATGTGTTTGAACACTTTCTGCTGCTCTAAGTGGTTTGAAATAGTGACAGGCAACATTCGATATCTAGAGAGAGAAAGGCAATTTTAGATCTAAGACTAGATTATCCTGATGATTTGGGAAATAACATCTTACTTTTTGAGGCAGGGTGATACACAATAATTTCCATGTATGTCCATCTATTATATCTATCTTTATCTATCTGCCTGTTTTGAGATGTTCCTCATCTTTCTATACCACATTTTCATAAAAGTTCAAGTGCAACTAAAAATTCTAATAATAGGCAAAGACTTGTTTTGCAACTTTTTGACACCAGAAGTCTAACAAGCTGATAAATATTTACAAAAGTGCTTTACAATATTTGCCTGCAGTTATCAGAATAATAATCTGTGCCCTTTGAAATCTATAAAGGCAAATACAAAATGGAAAACCAGATCACACACTCTATGTATCGATGGTTCACATCAAACCACACTGCCGGTGGTGCTCAACATACCGTCCACAGTACACCGGACCAGCAATACCAGAAAAAAAGGCAAATTGTTTCCAGAACTCTAACACCTCGAAGGGATTGAACTCAAAAAGTTCATCTTTATTCAGGGTAAAATCACATGCAACATAAACATACAGATGCCAAAAGATCAAAGTGTTTTGACTCGTAGCATCGTATTCATGAATAATGAATGAGAAATAAAATTGTGAATTTACTCACAAAATTAAAAGGCAATTAAAAATTGTCCTTACAATGTATTTCAGGTTTTGTACATCAGATCTTCAGAAAATGGACAAAGTACAGTTTATGTACTGACTAGAGATGAGCGAGCACTAAAATGCTCGAGTGCTCGTTATTCGAGACAAACTTTTCCCGATGCTCGAGTGCTCGTCTCGAATAACGAGCCCCATTGAAGTCAATGGGAGACTCGAGCATTTTTCAAAGGGACCATGATTCGGGAATAAAATGTGTTATTTAATTGAAAAAGAATGTCTTCTGATAAGTTAGCAGATGTATGGAAACATCTGCAATCTATTCTTCACTGTTCCGCGCGTATATTATCTCCCGACAAGTTTGCAGATGTGAAGAACAGTGAAGAATAGAATAAAAACAGTGAACACAGTGATCACAGGATCATTTAAGTGAAAAACGCAGTGAAAAACACAGTGAAGAATAGATTGCAGATGTTCGGCACATCTGCTTACTTGTCGGAATAAATACCTGCCGGGATCCGCTCCTCTTCTTTTCCACTGAACTCTCCCCGATCTCTCTGCCCTTCCCGATTTCTCTCTGCCCCGATGTCCTCCGTGCTGCCCATGTCTCTCTGCCCCAATGTCTCCGTCCGCTGCCCATGTCTCTGCCCCGATGCTCCTGTCTCCTGCGCTGCCCATGTCCTCTGCCCCCCGATTCTCCACCCTGCCCAGTCTCTCTGCCCCGATGTCTCCAGCCTGCCAGCTGTCTCTCCTGCCCCCGATGTCTCCCGCGCTTCCCATGTCTCGCTGCCCTATCTCTCTGCCCCGAGTCCTCCACGCTGCCCATGTCTCCTCGCACCCCGATGTCTCATTCTCCGCGCTGCCATAGTCTCGCTGCCCATGTTCTCTCTGCCCCGATGTCTCCACGCCATGGGCCCATTTCTCTCTCTCTGCCCCGATGTCTCGCGCTAGCCATTCCCTCCCCAGATGTCTCCCGCTGCCATGTCCCGCTGCGCCGGCATGCTCTGCCCCTATGTCTCACGCTCTTCCTGTCCTGTCTCTTGCCCCGATGTCTCGCGCTGCCCATGTCCCCTCCAGATGTCTCCGCGCTGCCCATTCCTCTCATGTCTTCTACCCCGATTCCTCCTCCGCGGTCCCATTCTCTCTGCCCCGATTTCTCCACTCGCTGCCCATGTCTCTCTGCCCCGATGTCTCTGCCCGGGCTTGCTCCATGTCCTCGCGCCCATGTCTCTCTCCCCGATGTCTCCGCGCTGCCCATGTCTCCTCTATCCCATGTCTTCGCGATGCCCATGTCTCTGGCCCCGATGCTCTCACGCTCACTGCCCCCGATGTCTCGCGCTGCCCGTCCCTGCACTGTCCTGCCCCGTTGCCTGCCATGTCTCCTGCCCATGCTCTCCATGTCTTCCCGGCTCAGTCTCGTGACCCTTCTTCGCGTTGCCCATGCTCCGTGCCCCCGAGCTCTACCACTCTGCCCATGTCCTCATCTTGACCCCCGATGTCTCCGCCGCTGGCCATGGCTCGCCTGCCCAGTCGTCGGCCCCTGATGTCTCGCGCCGGCCACATGTCTCTCTCGCGCACCCATCGTCTTGCCGCTGTGCCCATGTCTCTGCCCGATGTCCCCCGCCCATGTCTCTTCCCCGATGTCACCCCACGCGACTTGCCCATGTCCCTGCCTGCCACCCCGATGTCTCCCACTACTGCCCATGGCTTCTGCCCCCGATGTCATCCCACAGCGCTGTCCTCATGTCTCTGCCCCGATGTCTCCGCGCTGCCCATGTCTCTGCCCCGACGTCTCCGCGCTGCCCATGTCTCTCTGCCCCGATGTCTCCGCGCTGCCCATGTCTCTCTGCCCCGATGTCTCCGCGCTGCCCATGTCTCTGCCTCTCTGTCCTGCTCACCGTGTTCTTCAATGTGTTCTTCACACATATATATTGGTCTTCACATACTATTTTGTTTGCACCGTTCCGCATGTATCTCCCGACAAGTAAGCAGATGTGCCGAACATCTGTAATCTATTCTTCACTGTGTTTTTCACTGTGTTTTTCACTTAAATGATCCTGTGTTCACAGTTTTTATTCTATTCTTCATTGTTCTTCACTGTGTTTTTTTAATTAAATGCTCGATCTCGAGCAGGGGAAATACTCGTCCGAGCAACGAGCCGTTTTGAGTACCTTAATACTCGAACGAGCATCAAGCTCGGACGAGTATACTCACTCATCTCTAGTACTGACCTAAGGAATAAAGTGGTTGTGTCTTTTCCACCAAGCAAGAAAAGCCATATAGACAGAGCCCATAAGAACATGACTTCTCTCTCATCTGTCCACCTCGTTCTCTCTCCGATCAGACTCCCGCCGTCTAGGCGCCTTAGTCTCTCTGAATCTCTCTGCCGCCCGATGTCTCTGCGCCTTGCCCATGTCTCCGCCAAGTCTCTTGCCCCGATGTCCTCACGTGGCCCAGTCTCTCTGCCCCGATTCTCTGTGCGTTCCCAGTGTCTCGTGGCCCATGTCTCTCGCCCCGATGATCTCAGCGTGCTGCTCATGTCTCTCTGCCCCGAGTGTCTTCGCGATGCCCAGCTCTGCCCCCGATTCTCACGCTGCCCAGTCTCTCTGCCCCGATGCTCTGCGTCTGCCCAGTCTCGCTGCCCATTCTCGTGCCCCGATCGTATCTCCATGTCTCTTGCCACATGTCTCGCTGCCAATGTCTCTGCACGTTCCCCGTTCCAGTCTTCTGCAGATTCTCGGCTGCTATGTCTGCTGCCCGCCTTGCCACGATGTCTCCCCTGACCAGTATCGCTGCCCGATGTCATTCGCGCCTGCCTTCTGCCCCCGATGTCCCGCGCTGAGCCATTGTCCCGCCCCGATGTCTCCACGCTGCCCATGTCTCTTGCCACGATGTCTCCGCGATGCTCATTCTATGCACCGATGTCTCCCGCGCTGCCCATGTCTCTACTGTCCGCCGATGTCTGCCACCGCTGCCCATGTCCTCTTGCCCGCCGATGTCTCTCGCGCTGCCATGTCTCTGCCCCGATGTCTCCCGCGCTGCCCAGTCCCCTCCCCGATGTCTCACGACTGCCCATTGTCCTCTCTCTGCCCTGATCTCTCCGCGCTTCACATGTCTCTGCCCCGATGTCTCCCGCGCTGCCCATGTCTCTGCCGCATGCTCCACGCTTGCCCCATGTCTTCTCTGACCCCCGATGTCTCCGCGCGGGCCCAGTCTCTCTTTCCTCCCGATGTCTCCCATGCCTGCCCATGTCTCGGGTCTCTGTCCTGCTCACCGTGTTCGTCAATGTGTTCTTCACACATATATATTGTTCTTCACATATATTTGTTTGCACCGTTCCGCGGTATCTCCCGACAAGGAAGCAGATGTGTCCGAACATCTGTAATCTATTTTCACTGTGTTTTTCACAAACTGTGTGTTTCACTTTAAATGATCCTGTGTTTCACAGTTTATTTATCTTTCTCATGTTCTTCACTGTGTTTTTTTTAATTAAATGCTCGATCTCGAGCAGGGGAATACTCGTGCCGAGCAACGAGCCGTTTTGAGTACCTTAATACTCGAACGAGCATCAAGCTCGGACGAGTATACCACCTCATCTCTAGTACTGACCTAAGGAAGTAAGTGGTGTGTCTTTTTTCTTCCCTCTCTCATCTGTCCACCTCGTTCTCTCTCCGATCAGACTCCCGCCGTCTAGGCGCCTTAGTCTCTCTGAATCTCTCTGCCGCCCGATGTCTTCGCCGATTCCCATGTCTCTGCCAAGTCTCTGCTCTGCCCCGATGTCCTCCCGTGCTGCCCAGTCCTCTCTGCCCGATTCTCCGCCGTGCCCGTCTTCCCCATGCTCGTCTGGTGCCCATGTCCTCTGCCCCACGATCTCCTCCTGCCATGTCTCTCTGCCCCCGATGTCTCCGTACCTGCCCAGCTGTCTCTCCTGCCCCCTCTCCCGCATTCCCATTCTGCTGCCCAGTCTCTCTGCCCGAGCTCCGCGCCTGCCCTACATGTCTCAGCTGCCCATAAGTCTCGCTGCCCGATGTTCTCCGCCCCGATGCTCACCCATGTGCCTGTTCTCTCTCTTGCCCCGATGTCTGCGCTGCCATCCTGCCCCAGATGTCTCCACCTGCCCCCGATTCTGCCCCGTCCGCCTGCCCCTAGTCTCTAGCCTCTGCCTCTGCCCGACGAATGTCTCGCGCTGCCCATGTCCCTCTCCCGATGTCTCCCGCGCTGCCCATTCTCTCCTCCATTCTCTACCCCGATGTCCTCCGCACTCGCGATCATATCTCTCGCCCGATTTCTCCACGGCTGCCCATGTCTCTCTGCCCCGATTCTCTGCGCTGCCACGTCTGCCCACTGTCTCTCTGCCCCGATGTCTCCGCCTGCCATGCTCCTAGCCCATGTCTTCGGATGCCCTTCTTGCCCCGATGTCTCACCCCCAGTCTCGCCCCGATGTCGTTCCCCCATTCCGATTCCTGCGATGTCTCCGACGGCTCGCTCGCACCCCATTCTCGGTCCTTCCGCCGTTCTCACGTGCCCATGTCCCTTAATGTCTCGCTGCTTCCGCGCTTCCGCCCTTTCTCGTGCCACCCCTGCTACTCGTCTGCCGCTGCCTGTCTCGCCCATGTCCTCCGCTGCCCCATGTCTCTCCCATTCACCGCTTGCCCATTCCTCCCACCCTGTCTCTCTGCTGGCTTCTCCGTGCACCGCGCTGTCCTATTGCCCGATGTCTCCGCGCGTGCCCATGTCTCTCTCCGTTCTCCGTAGCCATGTCTCTGCATGTCTCTGCCTGCCATGTCTTCCAGGTCTCCGCCTGCCATGTCCTGCCGATGCTCCAGCTCATACTGTCCTCTGCATTTTCTTCCACTCCGTCGTCTCGCCTGCACCCGTACCTGTCTCCGCCATGTCTCCGTTCCATCTCCGCCCATCCGCCCATTCTCCGGGCCATTTCATGTACTTCGCGGTTTGTCTGCACGTTTCAAGTTCCACTATTATGGTCTCACATACTATTTGTTTGCAACCGTTCCGCGCGGTATCTCCCACGGAAGCAGATGTTCCGAACATCTGTAACTATTCTTCACTACTGTGTTTTTCACTGTGTTTTCACTTAAATGACCGGTTTCACAGTTTATTCTATTCTTTCTTCTTGTTCTTCACTGTGTTTTTTAATTAATCTTCGTCTCGAGCAGGGGAAATACTCGTCCGGCAACGAGCCGTTTTTGAGTACCTTAATACTCGAACGAGCATCAAGCTCGGACAGTATACTCACCTCATCTCTAGTACTGACCTAAGGAATAAGTGGTGTGTCTTTCCCCAAGCAAGAAAAAGCCTATAGACAGAGCCCATAAGAACATGGACTTTGGAAGTGTTTTCCAGATTTCCAATTTATTAAGCTGAGTATTAAGTGGTGCCAACTAGGAAGTACAATGAGGCGACTGTATCATGGACCCATGGCTTTTTTCACCAGATTTCATAATCCTTCAGCAAGAAAAATCAGTATAGTTAACAGGTCCCCACATTTTAATATTCTGAGTGGCGCTTGCATGAGGAATCAAAGTCGGTCTGGTGCAGATTACAATCACATCCGGCTCCTACTTTTTGACGTGATAATAGTAAATTCAGCCGGCCTTGCAACATACCCAGTGGTGGATGTGAAAGAATACAATGGGGCAGGACTTACCCGGTCCTGTCGCGATCCCTGAGGTGCTTCTCTGAATGAGGATGAGTCCTTCCCCCCTGAGGTCCCCGGGTTCCACCTTCTTCTTCCCGTTTATGTGAGTGCATTGTCTTGCGACACAATTTGATTGTAAATCTACGCTCAGTCTGAAATCAATCGGCCACCGCCCCCCGATTTTGTGCGTATGCAAGTCGCCGCCAAAATTCCGATCGCATGCACCAAAAACGTCACCTTAAATGCGGCGCATTGGAAATATCTCGGAAACCGACGAAAATGCCGCTGTGCGGACCCTTATTAAATGTGCCCCAATTGTATTCCATTGTGTGTGCTGGAAATTTGCACTCAAAATAGCAGTGTTCATGGCATGATCCATCAGCCCTATTCTGAAATAACGAAACAATCCTTAATATAGCTCTCCAAATGGAAAAAAAAAAAGTAACTTAGAAATGGTGGGAGGGAAAAATTTAAACAGAATAGTGGAAAAGGACTGTCCTTTGTATGTGTTTTTGGGCCACCCAACCTTCCTATTATGACTGGATATTTTTTTGGCCCAAAAACAATAATCTCCATTTAAGACTAGAGTTTTGTGTTAGTTGTGTAGTCACGTACCTTTCTATATATGTGGTGTTATGCCTCATTCTTATGGCCATAAATTTTGGCCAAGAGCTTGCATTTGTTTCCTCCAACTCACAGCTTCATTGCAGCACCCTGGGCTAGTTTGAGGCACATGTGTGGCATAAGCATGTAAATATTTCTTTGTGGTGTGGGCAGTAATTTTCATTTCTATTGCCAGGGTGCTCACCCAGGTGCATTGTGTGCCTAGCTCACCTTCTATTCGAGGTCCCTGCTAGGGTAGCAGAGGGTGAGGAATAGGTAGAATTCCCGGCTTCTGCCCCAGGAACTGTGACTAAATCACTGCTTCAGCCATTCAAGCTGTAATAAATCTCCTCATACTTTGGACTGTTATACTTGTGTCCTTTTTAACTTTGGTAACAGATAAATATAAATGTCAACAATAATTAAGAAATAATTTAATTTCCCTTAAGACCTTGGTTACTTCTCGCACACAAGTCATAACGCCTATAGAAATCCATTTTACTAAGATCCTTACCCACATAATATTCGCTCGTACTTTGTAACACACGATTCCACAAATGAGGCAATTTTCCTCCTCTTAAGAGCTAACCACAATACTCATGATTTTAGGTCACAATAATTACCAAATCAATATTGATTTTCTTATACATTCTGTAAATGACTTTAAAGAAATAACAGTTTCGGCTCTTATTTTTTCTGTATTTTTTTTCCCCATTAAACACCCTTTATATGTTGCTTTTTGTGTTATGTTCCACAACAAAAACAGATTTTTATCTTTGTATTTTTGAGCTTTTAAATTATCAAAATCCAAAACAGAAATAGATCAGACTTTTAATTAATTAAGCATTTCATTGAAAATTATAGCTCCTACCTTCAAAGTATTTTCATATAAATAAAGTTTTTTTAAAATAAAGATAAATTGCTACTTAGTGATTTTGTTTAAACAATCTGGAATAACACCACTTAAAGGTGTGCCACTTACCTCATGTTTTTTTTTAAGTGTGGGGGGGCAAGATATTAGGAATTTACCAATATAAATCTATTAAAAGTTCTGCTGCTCCGCTTTCTGAAATGTTAGTGAAGCCTCCTCAAGTGTGAAATTATAAAATAATAAATAAATCTTTATTTCTATTGCACCAAATATTCCACAGCGCTTAAGACCATTTGGCTACATTACTAAGAAAATAAGAATTATTACAGCTCGAAAGATGTCCATTCAGAGACCTAAGGACACGAACATCTTATCCTTTAGATACCATTGATGAGTTTTCTCACCACGACAAACTGTCTACACTCCCCAGGTGTGCGCCATAATCAGTGTACTATATCTTTCATCAAAAATTGCTATAAATACTGTTGATATCAATGTGAATTGTCCTGTCCCTACATAAAATGCTGACATGTTATTTATGCCTGCAGTGAATAGCTCCAAATTTAAATTACAAATAATCTTGAATTAACGTACAGTTTACAGGGCAGAAAGTTATGTTAACGTTTGCTCCTCTTACGTTTTATGTTAATTTGAAATTCCCTCGCTCCCCTCCAAATAAATAAAAAGTGAATTGATGAATAAATGCAAGTCAGTCTATCACGCACATCTATTTCTCAATATAATGGAACAAGTCTTCTGTTATCTTAACTTTGACCACAAGTTATGTACAATTAAAAAAACCATATGCTCTCAAGCCAGTATAAGAGTTGTATTTGTAAATTAATTTGCTAATTAATCTTGAAGGTTTAAAAATAGAGAATGAATGTAATAAAAGAATGAAGCAAACCCTTGGGTCCATGAATTCATTGCAAATTTCTTGACACCCTCCATGTCACCCACCATGTTTTCTCAATTATTATTATACTACTATTTTATTAATTTATAAGATTCATTAAGGGGTTTGCCTCATCTAAACAATTATCCATGGATAGTGCCTAACTTGTTTGAATAGGACACCCCTTTAATTCCATGGTGCCGTACAATCAACAAGGGATCCACAGGCATAAACTTTAAACAAGACAAATGCAGTACAATACAAAACTATATTTATCAAGAGACAAGTAAGGAGGACCCTAATATACAAATGTTTCTGCTTATTTGATTGAGAAGGAAGAAGTCCAGGTTGGAGAAGCATTCTTTGGGTGCTAAGGACACAGCTAAGTGCACACACTGACTCATTAGCATGCCAATTAAAAAGCTAATGTTTTCATGGTGCCTTTCTTTTCTACATGCTGCCAACAGATTATATGCATGTTAAGTGGTAGACTCTCTTAAACATGATAAGAAGTGGTAAATAAGAAAAGACGTGAATTTCTTGATGTCCTCTAAGACTAGTGTCCTCAGCTGTACACTATTACTATATGGCTACTGTGGGGGAACTGTTTCTATTTGGCTACTGTGGGTGCACTGTTGTCTATATTGGCTACTGGTGGCACAATGGATTCATATTGGTTGCAGTGCAAGTCTGTAACTTATTAGCTACTGTGTGGCCCCTGTTACTAATGAGCTACTGGGGCACCCTTAAATTCCTAGCGGCACCCATGGGTATATGACAGTCCAGTAGACATAAATAGTGATAATTGTCATGGTTTATCGATGCTTATATCAAGGCCCTAACCATCAGAAAGCTACTTCTAAATGATGGTTAATGTCTATAGTAAGATGATTATCCATAGTTTATATAGCCCTTTATAATAAATGTTGAATACACAGCAACACGTCCTGTTAGAGATGAGCGAGCACTAAAATGCCGAGTGCTCGTTATCTCGAGACGAACTTTTCCAATGCTCGAGCGCTCGTCTCAATAACAGCCCCATTGAAGTCAATGGGAGACTCGAGCATTTTTCAAAGGTACCAGGGTTCGGAATAAAATGTGTTAATTAATTGAAAAAGAATGTCTTCTGATAAGTTAGCAGATGTATGCAAACATCTGCAATCTATCTTCCTGTTCCGCGCGATATTATCTCCCGACCCAGTTAGCAGATGTGAAAGACAGTGAAGAATAGGATCATTTAAGTGAAAACACACAGTGAAGAATAGATGCAGATGTTCGGCCATCTGCTTACTTTGTCGGGAGATACGCTGTCTCCGTGCCCCGCTGTCTCCGTGCACCGCTGTCGTCCGGCCCCGCTGTCTCCGTGCCCGCTGTCTCCGTGCCATGTCCCTGCCCCGTGTCTCCGTGCCCCGATGTCTCCCCGTGCCGCTCCCCGATGTTCCGTGCAACGATGTCTCCGTGCGGCTCCCCCGCTCCCCGATGAGTCTCCGGCCCCGATGTCTCCGTGCCGCTGCCGGATGTCTCCATGCTGGCCCGCTGCCCCATGTCTCCGTGCTGCCCTGCCCCATGTCTTCGTGCTGCCACGCGTCCCATTCTCCGTGCTGCTCCCCCTGTCTCTGTGCTGCTGTCCCGGTGTCCTGGGCTGCTCCTCGTTGTCTCCTGTCCTGCTCACCTGTGTCTGCCACTGTGTTTCTCACACATATATATTGTTCTTCACATACTATTTTGTCGCACCGTCCGCCGTATCTCCCGACAAGTAAGCAGATGTGCCGACATCTGTAATCTATTCTTCACTGTGTTTTTCACTGTGTTTTTTCACTTAATGATCCTGTGTTCACTGTGTTCACTTATGTTTTTTATTCTATTCTTCATTGTTCTTCACTGTGTTTTCTTAATTAATGCTCGATCTCGAGCAGGGAAATACTCGTCCGAGCAACGAGCCGTTTCGGTACCTTAATACTCGAACGAGCATCAAGCTCGGACGAGTATACTCGCTCATCTCTATCCTATGTATTCTGCAATTTTTATTTTAAGTGTTTTTATCTTTTCTACTGATAATTAGTTGCACTAAAATAAAATGCAGTAAATGTACAAAGTTCTTGGTAAAATGACATTTCAGGGTACCCACCAAACTATTAATTGTCTTCTTATTACAGTGGGAGGTTTCCCATTCTTCACAGTTCTGCATCTACTGTCATGGAGACAATTAGTCAAATTGAAACTCGGTTTCTGTAAATGTTTAGTTTTTTCTTTAACTCCCAATGTACTGGACGATATTAAACCAGTATTGTAATACATATTTCTCTATGCAATATTAAATGTGATGGTAGAGCATGTAAAGACCATGTAAAAAACATGTACAATATATACATGTTTAATTGTATTATGTATATATTATAGCCTTTACTTGAAAATGGTGAAACAATGGGGAGATTTATAAGCTGTCTGAAGTCAGTCCTGTTGCCCATGGCAAGCAGCTTTCATTTTTTCCAGTGCTCATGAATATTTTAAGGGGAGCTGTGATTGGTTGCCATGGGCAATTAGAAATATTCTGACTTTAAGACAGCTTGATAAATCTGCCCCAATGTTCTGTGATATGAAACTGCAACTGAAACTTTTTTAGACTAAAAATATTGTTTCAAGTTTAGGATATATCCCTTATGTGTTGGGTACACATATAATTACAGGGGACTGGCAGGGTCGCCAGTGGTCAGAAGAGGCCACACACAGATATGTTTTGCATATGAGTACTGAACCCAAATATTTTGCCCTACTGGTAAGCCTGTGATCATTGCTAGTACGAATTAACCCCTTTAAATGCTTCCAACAAGGCTGGTACATGCATGTCATCATTTTAACTGAGGGTTTGTTTGCTTCCCATTATGTCACAGGAAGTGGCTATCCTCAGTGAAATGTCATATGGCATATTTAACACCAGTTGGCATTATATTGTTAATGGTGAGTGTGAACCTGAACACCAAACCCCAACTCAAACTTCTAGTTCAGGTCTCCTGAGCATTCCCAAACATGCAGTTTTTGGTCCGCTCATCACTATCACATGATAATGTTCTTCTAACTAATGTTCCTCAATGATGCCACACAGCCTGTATGGACAACCTACGATTCTAGCAGTCTTTATTGTTTCCCACTACTGACCACTATTCTACTAGCCATTGATATCGCTTTCGTTCTTTCTCTATTTGCCTCAATATCCATGCTGAAGAAGGTTCTTATTTCGGATTGCCACACCAACATACTATTATAAAAAATAAATTTCTAATGAGCATCTGACATAAGGGCGTGCACATTTTTTTTTCTACAATCGATTGCTGATCAGGTTGTTAAACTTTTAACCTGTTCTTGACTTTGCAATCACTTTTGTTTTTGACTACTATATACTATATAATCTTAGCTAGTCCTGAATAAAAATCAATGCGTGCCCACACTGTCCTTTGGCTTTTCTATTTTGCCTCTGCTTGCCCCTGCCCAAAGCTTTATCCTCTCCATTCCTGCTTAATATGCCCTTGGTGCTTTGTACTGGATCTCTTGACTTACCAGTTATTCACTGTTAGGAGTTGACTATAGCCAACCTAGATAGTGGCTCTGTGGCCTAGACTGTGCCACTATGCCTAGACTGCCTCTTCCACTATTGATGTTGATGAATCATCGTGGGTTTCCTTCGAGTCCTCCGCTTCTCCCACACTACAAAAGTACTTGTGGTCGATTAGATTGCGAGCCCCATTGGGGACAGGGACCAATTTGGCAAAACTCTGTGCAGCGCTCATTATCGTGTGGGAACATATAAGTAAAGTAATTATATTATTAATTTTTATTATTCTATATTATTATATCGAATAAGAGCTGACTTTAATTTCTGGCATGAAGCGTTCCCATCCCTTGATAAACCCTCCGTACTCTCATATTCTTACTTTTAGAAAAAGTATATTTGTTTTAACATTGTTAATATAATTGTGCTATTTTGACTTTTAATTACTACTTTGTTAATGCAGTTCATGTGTTAATTAAAAGATAAAATTTTTATGTGTTTATGAATTGTTGGTTTTACAGCACTATAAGCAGTTTTTCGTCAGTAAAGTCATAATACGAATTACATTTATACTTGCGATGACATGAGATTATAGTTATTTGTGGCCTTGTCATAAAATCCATCTCAGATTTAATTACACTTTTTTTTACATCATTCTTCTTGTGTTCAAGCTGTCTCATCACTACATAAATTCCAGTTTGCAAATGCACTTTTTTTAGTATGTTATGTTGGGCATTTATATTTATGTGAACATTGTGGACATATATTATTATAATTATTTACATATTTATTAAAACTGTTATAAAATATATAACAACCAACTGCTGAAATTAATGGCACCGCACCAGTGTGCCATGGTCACCACACAAATCATTTGGTACAAGCCAGAATTACACTACAAATTAATTATTTCTTGGGGGATTTGTCATTCTGTACTGCAGAGTTGTATCTTAACTCTTACGCCTGCGCCGTAGCTCTACGGCGCAGGGTATAAGGGAAGTATATGAAAAGGGCTCACGCTGAGTCCTCTTCATACGAGGTGGGGGTTTTTGCATTTTGCACAAAACCCCACCGCTAATAACGGCGGTCGGTGGCTTGCACCGATCGCGCTATTAAAACCCTCTAAACGCCGCCCCAAAGTCGCGGGCGGCGTTAAAAGACGGCGGCGCGCGCGCGCACGCCATCTTTTTTCTGTCGCCATCGCCCCCCCCGAACTGTCCATCGGGGGGCGGCGATCGTTACCATGGTAGCCTCGGGTCTTCTCTTGACACGAGGCTACATGGTTTTATGCGGTTCGTTCAATTACCAGTGGCGCATTGTAATGTAAACCTGCAAAACGCCATATATTGCAATCTGTGTATTGCAGTTATGGTAGGAGCGATCTGATCATCTAGGGTTATTGTACCCTAGATTGGTCTAAAAATGAGTGAAAAAAAAAAGAAACAAAAAAGTTTTAAAAAAAAAAAAATAATAAATATTAAAAGTTCAAATCCACCCCCCTTTCCCTAGAACGGATATAAAACATAACAACAGAAAAATCACCTGACTATTAGTATCGCCGCTTCCCAAAATGCCGGATCTATCAAAATATAAACGGTTACGACGGCCGGCGTGACCTCCAGTGCGGGAAAGGGCGCCCAAATGTCCGAAATGCGACTTTTCAACAACCTTTTTTACATAACATAAAAAATGAAATAACAAAATGATCAAAATGTGCAACGACCTCAAAGGTACATGAAAACGTGCCTCATTTCGCAAAAAATACCCCTCAAACATTCCGTTCCCAAGTAATGAAAAGTTTAGCTCAGAAGATGGCAAAAATTTTTTTTCTTTTTTTACACATTCGTTTAATTTTTTGAAAATGTATAAAAACACAATAAAACCTATATAATTTGTTAGCACCGCGATCGCACCGAACCAAAGAATAAAGTCAGGGCGGTTATTTGGAGCGAAGAGTGAAAGTCGTAAAAACTGAGCCCACAAAACGTGACGCACGTGCGTTTTTTTTTCAATTTTTCCACATTTGGATTTTTTTTCAGCTTCGCAGTACACGCATGTTAAATAAATACCATTACGGGAAAGGTAAAATTTGTTACGCACAAAATAACCCTCACACAGGTCTACACGGAAAAATGAAAAAGTTTGGGATTTTTGAAGTTGAGGCGAGAAAATGCCGGAAAAACCCTCCGCCTTAAGGGGTTAAAAAAGTCATAAAGTTGGGCATTTAAGACCTTTTGGGGCTCATTTTCAGAATAGCTTGCAGTTTTTGCCTTCTCACACACCCATCCATTTTTTGCAAAGAGGATAGTAGTGTTTTTGTTGACCAGTTTTAGTTAGTTTTTGTGAAATCTGATTTTGTGTGACATACATATTCATCGTATAGACCATGAAAAGCTAGGTATTTGTATTTTGAAATAAAGAATAGATCGGCCAATCTAACTTTCTCTTTCTCGTGTATTTAAGCAACATGGTGACATCAATGCATACAACTTAAAAAAAAACATTTCCTGATAGTGATGAGTGTACTATGAAAATTGGATTCAGCCAATCTATTTAAGTTAGGCTGCAAAACCTAAACCTTTTCCCTGCTGGTAATGTCATGATTGCTGATGGCATTTGGGAAGAAAATTATAGTCCTCCCGAAATGTTGGAGTGATGTCACCGTCGGCATTCTATGCTGGCACCTCACATTACAAAGACTTGAATAAAAATGACTTATTTTTTAAATCTATGAATCTACACATAAAGCGGTATTTAAAGAGTTAACACTCACAATCTGTGCCTGTGTTTGGGCGAGCCGAACCAGAACCCCAAACCGGAACCTCTAATGAGGCTCAGAGCTGGGTTGAGGAAACTTACCCACACTTTGCGATTTGGGTCCAATCAACACTAATCCTTAGTCCTTTCACATAGAACAATATTATTGAAAAGATTTGCCAACTGAGATAGTTTTAAAAAATCACAAAAATGTTTTCAATCGCACGACATTAAAGGTAAAAGGTGGTGAACAAAATGGATGAAAATTTCATAACAGACCTGTAAAATACATCAGATTTCATAAAAATTTAATTTGGTGAATTTTGAAGTCTATGCAGTCTCTAGCAAAACTGACTTCACAAAGTTGCATGAGGATACATTTCCACCTCTGTGATTTTTACAAGGTGCAACTACTAGATCTTGCCACTACAAATAAATAGAATATTAACCTTCTGTAAAATTCATTTATTTGCCTTTTTTAACTAATCACTGCTCTAGAGCAGTGATTTTCAACCAGTGTGCCGTGGCACACTAGTGTGCCGCGACACATGGTCGGGTGTGCCGCGGGGAATGTTCCCCAAACACTCTCTCATCTGTCCACCTCGTTCTCTCTCCGATCAGACTCCCGCCGTCTAGGCGCCTTAGTCTCTCTGAATCTCTCTGCCGCCCGATGTCTTCGCCGATTCCCATGTCTCTGCCAAGTCTCTGCTCTGCCCCGATGTCCTCCACGCTGGCCCCAGTCTCTCTGCCCGATTTCGCTGCGCTTCCCATGTCTCGCTGGGCCCTGTCTCTGCCCCATGATCTCCGTGGCTGCTCATGTCTCTCTGCCCCGATGTCTTCGCGTTGCCCAGTCCTCTGCCCCCCCGATTCTCCACGCTGCCCAGTCTCTCTGCCCCGATGCTCCGCGCTGCCCTATGTCTCGCTGCCCATATCTCGCTGCCCCGATGTCTCCGCCTGCCCATGTGCTGCCTCTCTTCCCCGATGTCTTTGCGCTGGCCATGTCTCTGCCCCCGATTCTGCCCCTCCGCGCTGCCCAGTCTCTGCCCTGCCTCTGCCCGACCGATGTCCCCGCGCTGGCCCAGTCCCTGCCCCGATTCTCCACGCTGGCCCATGTCTCTCTCTCTCGCCCCGATGTCTCCGCGCTGCTCATTCTCTCCCCGATTGTCTCCCGCGCTGCCCATGTCTCTCTGTCCCCGATTCTGCCACCACGCTGCCCATGTCTCTCTGCCCGCCGATGTCTCTCCCTGCGCTGCCCATGGTCTCTTGCCCCGATGTCTCCCCCGCGCTGCCCATCTTCCCTCCACCGATGTCTCCACGCTGGCCCATGTCCTCTCTACTGCCCTATTTCTCTCCGCGCTTCCCATTTCTCTGCCCCCGATGTCTCCCGCGCTGCCCATGTCCTCTGCCCCATGTCTCCACCTTCCCCATGGTCTTCTCTGCGCCCCGATGCTCCGCGCGGGCCCATGTCTCTCTCTCTCCTCCCCGATGTCTCCAAGCTGCCCATGTCTCGGGTCTCTGTCCCTGCTCACCGTGTTCGTCAATGTGTTCTTTCACACATATATATATTGGTCTTCACATACTATTTGTTTGCAACCGTTCCGCGTGTATCTCCCATACGGAAGCAGAGGTGTTCCGAACATCTGTAATGCTATTTCACTAGTGTTTTTCATCAACTGTGTTTTTCACCTTAAATGCCTGTGTTCACAGTTTTTATTCTTTCTTTTGTTCTTCACGTGTTTTTTAAATTAAATGCTTCGTCTCGAGCAGGGGAAATACGTCGTCCGAGCAACGACAGTTTTGAGTACCCTTTACTCGAACGAGCATCAAGCTCGGACAGTATACTCACCTCATCTCTAGTACTGACCTTAAGGAAAAGTGGTGGTCTTTTCTCCCAAGCAAGAAAAGCTATAGAACAGAAGCCCAAAGAACATGGACTTGGAAGTGTTTTCCAGATTTCCAGATTTATTAAGCTGAGTATAAGTGGTGCCACTAGGAAGTACAATGAGGCGACTGTATCATGGACCCATGGCTTTTTTCACCAGATTTCATAATCCTTCAGCAAGAAAAATCAGTATAGTTAACAGGTCCCCACATTTTAATATTCTGAGTGGCGCTTGCATGAGGAATCAAAGTCGGTCTGGTGCAGATTACAATCACATCCGGCTCCTACTTTTTGACGTGATAATAGTAAATTCAGCCGGCCTTGCAACATCCCAGTGGTGGATGTGAAAGAATACAATGGGGCAGACTTACCCGGTCCTGTCGCGATCCCTGAGGTGCTTCTCTGAGTGAGGATGAGTCCTTCCCCCCTGAGGTCCCCGGGTTCCACCTTCTTCTTCCCGTTTATGTGAGTGCATTGTCTTGCGACACAATTTGATTGTAAATCTACGCTCAGTCTGAAATCAATCGGCCACCGCCCCCCGATTTTGTGCGTATGCAAGTCGCCGCCAAAATTCCGATCGCATGCACCAAAAACGTCACCTTAAATGCGGCGCATTGGAAATATCCGGAAACCGACGAAAATGCCGCTGTGCGGACCCTTATTAAATGTGCCCCAATTGTATTCCATTGTGTGTGCTGGAAATTTGCACTCAAAATAGCAGTGTTCATGGCATGATCCATCAGCCCTATTCTGAAATAACGAAACAATCCTTAATATAGCTCTCCAAATGGAAAAAAAAAAAGTAACTTAGAAATGGTGGGAGGGAAAAATTTAAACAGAATAGTGGAAAAGGACTGTCCTTTGTATGTGTTTTTGGGCCACCCAACCTTCCTATTATGACTGGATATTTTTTTGGCCCAAAAACAATAATCTCCATTTAAGACTAGAGTTTTGTGTTAGTTGTGTAGTCACGTACCTTTCTATATATGTGGTGTTATGCCTCATTCTTATGGCCATAAATTTTGGCCAAGAGCTTGCATTTGTTTCTCCAACTACACAGCTTCATTGCAGCACCCTGGGCTAGTTTGAGCACAGTGTGGGCATAAGCATTAATATTTCTTTGTGGTGTGGGCAGTAATTTCATTTTCTATTGCCAGGGTGCTCACCCAGGTCATTGTGTGCCTAGCTCACCTTCTATTCGAGGTCCTGCTAGGGTAGCAGAGGGTGAGGAATGAGGTAGAATTCCCGGCTCTCTGCCCCAGGAACTGTGACTAAATCACTGCTTCAGCCATTCAAGCTGTAATAAATCTCCTCATACTTTGGACTGTTATACTTGTGTCCTTTTTAACTTTGGTAACAGATAAATATAAATGTCAACAATAATTAAGAAATAATTTAATTTCCCTTAAGACCTTGGTTACTTCTCGCACACAAGTCAATAACGCATAGAAATGCCATTTTAATAAGATCCTTACCCACATAATATATCGCTCGTACTTTGTAACACACGATTCCACAAATGAGGCAATTTTCCTCCTCTTAAGAGCTAACCACAATACTCATATTTTAGGTCACAATAATTACCAAATCAATATTGATTTTCTTATACATTCTGTAAATGACTTTAAAGAAATAACAGTTTCGGCTTCTTATTTTTCTGTATTTTTTTTCCCCATTAAACACACCATTTATATGTTGCTTTTTTGTTATGTTCCACAACAAAAACAGATTTTTATCTTTGTATTTTTGAGCTTTTAAATTATCAAAATCCAAAACAGAAATAGATCAGACTTTAATTAATTAAGCATTTCATTGAAAATTATAGCTCCTACCTTCAAAGTATTTTCATATAAATAAAGTTTTTTTAAAATAAAGATAAATTCTACTTAGTGATTTTTGTTTAAACAAATCTGGAATAAACCACTTAAAGGTGTGCCACTTTACCTCATGTTTTTTTTTAAGTGTGGGGGGGCAAGATATTAGGAAATTTACCAATATAATCTATTAAAAGTTCTGCTGCCCGCTTTCTGAAATGTTAAGTGAAGCCTCCTCAATGTGTGAAATTATAAAATAATAAATAAATCTTTATTTCTATTGCACCAAATATTCCACAGCGCTTAAAGACCATTTGGCTACATACTAAGAAAATAAGAATTATACAGCTCGAAAGATGTCCATTCAGAGGACCTAAGGACACAACATCTTATCCTTTAGATACCATTGATGAGTTTTCTCACCACGACAAACTGTCTACACTCCCCAGGTGTGCGCCATATCAGTGTACTATATCTTTCATCAAAAATTGCTATAAATACTGTTGATATCAATGTGATTGTCCTGTCCCTACATAAAATGCTGACATTTTATTTATGCCTGCAGTGAATAGCTCCAAATTTAAATATACCAAATAATCTTGAATTAACGTACAAGTTTACAGGGCAGAAGTTATGTTAACGTTTGCTCCTCTTACTTTTATGTTAATTTGAAAATTCCCTCGTCCCCTCAAATAAATAAAAAGTGAATTGATGAATAAATGCAAGGTCAGTCTATCCGCACATCTATTTCTCAATATAATGGAACAAGTCTTCTGTTATCTTAACTTTGACCACAAGTTATGTACAATTAAAAAAAACCATATTGCTCTCCAAGCACAGTACTAAGAGTTGTATTTGTAAATTAATTTGCTAATTAATCTTGAAGGTTTTAAAAATAGAGAATGAATGTAATAAAAGGAATGAAGCAACCCTGGGTCCATGAATTCATTGCAAATTTTCTTGACAGCCCTCCATGTCACCCACCATGTTTTCTCAATTATTATTATACTACTATTTTATTAATTTATAAGATTCATTAAAGGGGTTGCCTCATCCTAAAACAATTATCCAATGGATATGCCTAACTTGTTTGAATAGGACAACCCCTTTAATTCCATGGTGCCGTACAATCAACAAGGGATCCACAGGCTAAACTTTAAACAAGACAAATGCAGTACAATACAAAACTATATTTATCAAGAGACAAGTAAGGAGGACCCCTAATATACAAATGTTTCTGCTTATTTGATTGAAAGGAAGAGTCCAGGTTGGAGAAGCATTCTTTGGGTGCTAAGGACACAGCTAAGTGCACCACTGACTCATTAGCATGCCAATTAAAAAGCTAATGTTTTCATGGTGCCTTTCTTTTCTACATGCGCCAACAGATTATATGCATGTTAAGGTGGTAGACTCTCTTAAACAGTGATATAGAAGTGGTAAATAAGAAAAGACGTGATTTCTTGATGTCCTCTAAGACTAGTGTCCTCAGCTGTACACTATTACTATATGTGGCTACTGTGGGGGAACTGTTTCTATTTGGCTACTGTGGGTGCACTGTTCTCTATATTGGCTACTGGTGGCACAATGGATTCATATTGGTTGCAGTGCAAGTCTGTAACTTATTAGCTACTGTGTGGCCCCTGTTACTATATTAGCTACTGTGGGCACCCTTAAATTTCCAGCGGCACCCATGGGTATATGACAGTCCAGTAGACATAAATAGTGGATAATTGTCATGGTTTATCTGATGCTTATATCAAGGCCCTAACCATCAGAAAGCTACTTCTAAATGATGGTTAATGTCTATAGTAAGATGATTATCCATAGTTATATAGCCCTTTATAATAAATGTTGAATACACAGCAACACGTCCTGTTAGAGATGAGCGAGCACTAAATGCTCGAGTGCTCGTTATTCGAGACGAACTTTTCCAATGCTCGAGCGCTCGTCTCAATCAACAGCCCCATTGAAGTCAATGGGAGACTCGAGCATTTTTTCAAAGGTACCAGGGTTCGGGAATAAAATGTGTTAATAATTGAAAAGATGTCTTCTGATAAGTTAGCAGATGTATGCAAACATCTGCAATCTATCTTCCTGTTCCGCGCGATATTATCTCCTCGCCCAGTTAGCAGATGTGAAAACAGTGAAGAATAGGATCATTTAAGTGAAAAACACGTGAAGAATAGATGCAGATGTTCGGCACATCTGCTTACTTTGTCGGGAGATACGCTGTCTCCGTGCCCCGCTGCTCCGTGCCCGCTGTCGTCCGGCCCCGCTGTCTCCGTGCCCCGCTGTCCTCCGTGCCCATGTCCCTGCCCCGATTCTCCGTGCCCCGATGTCTCCCGTGCCGCTCCCGATGTCTCCGTGCAACGATGTCTCCGTGCGGCTCCCCCGCTCCCCGATCGAGTCTCCGGCCCCGATGTCTCCGTGCCGCTGCCGATGTCCTCCATGCTGGCCCGCTGCCCCATGTCTCCGTGCTGCCCCTGCCCCATGTCTTCGTGCTGCCACGCGTTCCCATTCTCCGTGCTGCTCCCCCTGTCTCTGTGCTGCTTCCCGGTGTCCTGGGCTGCTCCTCGTTGTCTCCTGTCCTGCTCACCGTGTCTGCACTGTGTTTCTCACACATAATATTGTTCTTCACATACTATTTTGTCGCACCGTCCGCCGTATCTCCCGACAAGTAAGCAGATGTGCCGACATCTGTAATCTATTCTTCACTGTGTTTTTTCACTGTGTTTTTTCACTTAATGATCCTGTGTTCACTGTGTTCAGTTTCACTGTTTTTTATTCTATTCTTCATTGTTCTTCACTGTGTTTTCTTAATTAATGCTCGATCTCGAGCAGGGAAATACTCGTCCGAGCAACGACCGTTTCGAGTACCTAATACTCGAACGAGCATCAAGCTCGGACGAGTATACTCGCTCATCTCTTATTCCTGATGTATTCTGCAATTTTTATTTTAAGTGTTTTTATCTTATTCTACTGATAATTAGTTGCACTAAAATAAAATGCAGTAAATGTACAAAGTTCTTGGTAAATGACATTTCGGGTACCCACCAAACTATTAATTGTCTTCTTATTACAGTGGGAGGTTTCCCATTCTTCACAGTTCCGCAATCTACTGTCATGGAGACAATTAGTCAAATTGAAAGCTCGGTTTCCTGTAAATGTTTAGTTTTTTCTTAACTCCCAATGACTGGACGATATTAAACCAGGTATTGTAATACATATTTCTTTATCGCAATATTAAAATGTGATGGTAGAGCATGTAAAGACCATGTAAAAACATGTACAATATATACATGTTAATTGTATTATGTATATATTATAGCCTTTACTTGAAAATGGTGAAACAATGGGGAGATTTATAAGCTGTCTGAAGTCAGTCCTGTTGCCCATGGCAAGCAGCTTTTTCATTTTTTCCAGTGCTCATGAATATTTTAAGGGGAGCTGTGATTGGTTGCCATGGGCAATTAGAAATATTCTGACTTTAAGACAGCTTGATAAATCTGCCCCAATGTTCTGTGATATGAAACTGCAACTGAAACTTTTTTAGACTAAAAATATTGTTTCAAGTTTAGGATATATCCCTTATGTGTTGGGTAACATATAATTACAAGGGGACTGGCAGGGTCGCCAGTGGTCAGAAGAGGCCAACACCAGATATGTTTTTGCATATGAGTACTGAACCCAAATATTTGTGCCCTACTGGTAAAGCCTGTGATCATTGCTAGTACGAATTACCCTTTAAAATGCTTCCAACAAGGCTGGTACATGCATGTCATCATTTTACTGAGGTTTGTTTGCTTCCCATGATGTCACAGGAAGTGGCTATCCTCAGTGAAATGTCATATGGCATATTTAACACACCAGTTGGCATTATGATTGTTAATGGTGAGTGTGAACCTGAACCCAAACCCCACTCAAACTTCTAGTTTCAGGTCTCCTGAGCATTCCCAAACATGCAGTTTTGGTCCGCTCATCACTATCACATGATAATGTTTCTTCTTAACTAATGTTCCGTCAATGATGCCACACAGCCTGTATGGACAACCTACGATTCTAGCGTCTTTATTGTTTCCCACTACTGCCACTATTCTACTAGCCATTGATATCGCTTTCGTTCTTTCTATTATGCCTCCAATATCCATGCGAAGAAGGGTTCTTATTTCGGATTGCCACACCACATACTATTATAAAAAATAAATTTCTAATGAGCATCTGACATAAGGGCGTGCCACATTTTTGTTTTCTACAATCGATTGCTGAGCAGGTTGTTAAACTTTTAACCTGTTCTTGACTTTGAATCACCTTTTGTTTTTGATCTACTATATACTATATAATCTTAGCTAGTCCTGAATAAAAATCAATGCGTGCCCCACTGTCCTTTGGCTTTTCTTATTTTGCCTCTGCTTGCCCCTGCCCAAGCTTTATCCTCTCCATTCCTGCTTAATATGCCCTTGGTGCTTTGTACTGGATCTCTTGACTTACCCGTTATCACTGTTAGGAGTTGACTATAGCCAACCTAGATAGTGGCTCTGTGGCCTAGACTGTGCCACTATGCCTAGACTGCCTCTTACACTATTGATGTTGATGAATCATCGTGGTTTCCTTCGATCCTCCGCTTCCTCCCACACTACAAAAGTACTTGTGGTCGATTAGATTGCGAGCCCCATTGGGGACAGGGACCAATTGGCAAAACTCTGTGCAGCGCTCATTATCGCTGTGGAACATATAAGTAAAGTAATTACTATTATTATATTTTTATATTCTATATATATTATATCGAATAAGAGCTGACTTAATTTCTGGCATGAAGCTGTTCCCATCCCTTGATAAACCCTCCGTACTCTCATATTCTTACTGTTTAGAAAAAGTATATTTGTTTTAACATTGTTAATATAATTGTGCTATTTGACTTTTAATTACTACTTTGTTAATGCAGTTCATGTGTTAATTAAAAGATAAAATTTTTATGTGTTTATGAATTGTTGGTTTTACAGCACTATAGCAGTTTTTCGTCAGTAAAGTCATAATACGAATTACATTATACTCTGCGATGACTGAGATTAATAGTTATTTGGCCTTGTCATAAAATCCATCTCAGATTTAATTACACTTTTTTTTACATCATTCTTCTTGTGTTCAACTGTCTCATCACTACATAAATTCCAGTTTGCAAATGCACTTTTTTTAGTATGTTATGCTGGGCATTTATATTTATGTGAACATTGTGGACATATATTATTATAATTAATTTACATATTTATTAAAACTGTTATAAAATATATAACAAACCAACTGCTGAAATTAATGGCACCGCACCAGTGTGCCATGAGTCACACACACAAATCATTTGGTACAGAGCCAGAATTAACACTACAAATTAATTATTTCTTGGGGGATTTGTCATTCTGTACTGCAGAGTTGTATCTTAACTCTTACGCCTGCGCCGTAGCTCTACGGCGCAGGGTATAAGGGAAGTAATAAAAGGGCTCACGCTGAGTCCTCTTCATACGAGGTGGGGGTTTTTGCATTTTGCACAAAACCCCACCGCTAATAACGGCGGTCGGTGGCTTGCACCGATCGCGCTATTAAAACCCTCTAAACGCCGCCCCAAAGTCGCGGGCGGCGTTAAAAGACGGCGGCGCGCGCGCGCACGCCATCTTTTTTTCTGTCGCCATCGCCCCCCCCGAACTGTCCATCGGGGGCGGCGATCGGTTACCATGGTAGCCTCGGGTCTTCTCTGACACGAGGCTACATGGTTTTATGCCGGTTCGTTCAATTACCAGTGGCCATTGTAATGTAAACCTGCAAAACGCCATATATTGCAATCTGTGTATTGCAGTTATGGTAGGAGCGATCTGATCATCTAGGGTTATTGTACCCTAGATTGGTCTAAAAATGAGTGAAAAAAAAAGAACAAAAAAGTTTAAAAAAAAAAAATAATAAATATTGTTCAAATCCACCCCCCTTTCCCAGAACGGATATAAAACATAACAACAGAAAAATCACTGACTATTATGTATCGCCCGCTCCCAAAATGCCGGATCTATCAAAATATAAACGGTTACGACGGCCGGCGTGACCTCCAGGCGGGAAAGGGCGCCCAAATGTCCGAAATGCGACTTTTCAACAACCTTTTTTTTACATAACATAAAAAATGAAATAACAAAATGATCAAAATGTGCAACGACCTCAAAGGTACATGAAAACGTGGCCTCATTTCGCAAAAAATGACCCCTCAAACATTTCCGTTCCCAAGTATGAAAAGTTTAGCTCAGAGATGGCAAAATTTTTTTTCTTTTTGTTACACATTCGTTTAATTTTTTGAAAATGTATAAAAACACAATAAAACTATATAATTTGTTATCACCGCGATCGCACGAACCAAAGAATAAAGTCAGGGCGTTATTGGAGCGAAGAGTGAAAGTCGTAAAAACTGAGCCCACAAAACGTGACGCACGTGCGTTTTTTTTTCAATTTTTCCACATTTGGATTTTTTTTCAGCTCGCAGTACCACGCATGTTAAATAAATACCATTACGGGAAAGTAAAATTTGTTACGCACAAAATAAGCCTCACACAGGTCTACCGGAAAAATGAAAAGTTTGGATTTTTGAAGTTGGAGAGCGAGAAATGTCCGGAAAACCCTCCGCCTTAAGGGGTTAAAAAAGTCATAAAGTTGGGCATTTAAGACCTTTTGGGGCTCATTTTCAGAATAGCTTGCAGTTTTTGCCTTCTCAACACACCCATCCATTTTTTGCAAAGAGGATAGTAGTGTTTTTGTTGACCAGTTTTAGTTAGTTTTTGTGAAATCTGATTTTGTGTGACATACATATTCATCTGTATAGACCATGAAAAGCTAGGTATTTGTATTTTGAATAAAGATATGATCGGCCAATCTAACTTCTCTCTTTCTCGTTATTTAAGCAACATGGTGACATCAATGCATACACTTAAAAAAAAACATATTCCTGATAGTGATGAGTGACTATGAAAATTGGATTCAGCCAATCTATTTAAGTTAGGCTGCAAAAACCTAAACCTTATTCCCTGCTGGGTAATGTCATGATTGCTGATGGCATTTGGGAAGAAAATTATAGTCCTCTCCTGAAATGTTGGAGCTGGCTGCACCGTCGCATTCTATGCTGGCACCTCACATTACAAAGACTTGAATAAAAACTTATTTAAATCTATGAATCTACACATAAAGCGGTATTTAAAGGTTACACTCACAATGGCCTGTGTTTTGGGCGAGCCGAACCAGAACCCCAAACCGGAACCCCTCTAATGAGGCTCAAGCTGGGTTGAGGAAACTTACCCCACCTTTGCATTTGGGTCCAATCAACACTAATCCTTAGTCC
The DNA here is from genome assembly GCA_019512145.1 of Engystomops pustulosus. Taxonomy (NCBI): domain Eukaryota; kingdom Metazoa; phylum Chordata; class Amphibia; order Anura; family Leptodactylidae; genus Engystomops; species Engystomops pustulosus. The sequence goes on from CM033642.1 coordinate 259,778,020, forward strand.
TTTCCATAGAACATTTATTATTTAAAGATTTGCCAACTGAGATAGTTTTAAAAAATCACAAAAATTTTTCAATCGCACGACATTAAAGGTAAAGGTGGTGAACAAAATGGATGAAATTTCATAAAACAGACCTGTAAAATACATCAGATTTCATAAAAATTTAATTTGGTGAATTTTGAAGTCTATTGCAGTCTCTAGCAAAACTGACTTCACAAAGTTGCATGAGGATACATTTCCACCTCTGTGATTTTTACAATGGGCAACACTAGATCTTGCCTACTACAATAAATAGAATATTTAACCTTCTGTAAAATTCATTTATTTGCCTTATTTTTAACTAATCACTTAGCTCTAGAGCAGTGATTTTCAACACAGTGTGCCGTGGCACACTAGTGTGCCGCGACACATGGTCGGGTGTGCCGCGGGAATGTTCCCCAAACACAGTTCCCCCCATGTTTTTTGTTTCCCTGTCAATGCGCAGCGATTGTAAAATGAGAAATACAATAGTCATGAGGCTGGAGTACTACAAGTACCAGCTCATATGCTGAGTATATGAGCTGGCACTTGTACTTTGGCCTCATGGCCATAGTATTCTCATTGTACACCCTTTATTTTGCAGTTACTATGAGCCACATATAATCAGCAACCATATACTAAACCAGGGAGAAACTGAGACACTGTTGAGGAAGATAAATTTAGAATCTATATCTTTTAACTATATTATATACCAAGCAAGAAAAGCCATATAGACAGAGCCCATAAGAACATGACTTTGGAAGTGTTTTCCAGATTTCCAATTTATTAAGCTGAGTATTAAGTGGTGCCACTAGGAAGTACAATGAGGCGACTGTATCATGACCCATGCTTTTTTCACCAGTTTTCATAATCCTTCAGCAAGAAAAATCAGTATAGTTAACAGGTCCCAACATTTTAATAATTCTGAGTGGTGCTTGCATGATGGAATTCAAAGTCGGAGCTGGTGCAGATTACATCTACAGCCTGCTCCTACTTTTTGACGTTGATAATAGTAAATTCAGCCGGCCTTGCAACATGCCCCAGTGGTGGATGTGAAAGAATACAATGGGGCAGACTTACCCGGTCCTGTCGCGATCCCTGAGGTGCATTCTCTGATGAGGATGAAGTCCTTCCCCCCTGAGGTCCGCCGGAGTTCACCTTCTTCTTCCCGGTTTATGTGAGTGCATTGTCTTGCGACACAATTTGAATTGTAAATCTAGCGCTTAGTCTGAATCAATCGGCCACGCCTCCCGATTTGTGTCGTATGCAAGTCGGCGCCAAAATTCCGATCGCATGCACCAAAAACGTCACTTAAATGCGGCGCTAATTGGAAATAGTCGGGAAACCGACGAAAATGCGCTGTGCGGACCCTTATTAAATGTGCCCCAATGTATTTCCATTGTGTGTGCTGGAAATTGCACCAGATAGCAGGTGTTCATGGCATGATCCATCAGCCCTATTCTGTATAACAGATAACAAGCCTTAATATAGCTCTCCAAATGGAAAAAAAAAAAGTAACTTTGAAATGTGGGAGGGAAAAATTGAAAGAGAATAGTGGAAAAGGACTGTCCTTTTGTCCTTTTTTATTTGGTCTATGCGCGCCTTCAATATTATGTATTATGACTCGACATTTTTTTGCCCAATAATTCTCCATTTAAAGGACATAGAGTTTTTGTTAGTTGTGTAGTCGTACCTTTCTATATATGTGGTGTTATGCCTCATGCTAATGGCCATATATTTTGGCCGAAAGCTCGCATTTGTTTTCCTCCCAACTCACAGCTTGATTGGACCCTGGGCTAGGTCGAGGCACAGTGCGGCATGATGCATGTAAATTATATTCTTTGTGGTGTGGGCAGAAATTTTATTTTCTATTGCCAGGGTGCTCACCAGGTGCATTGTGCGCCTGGCTCACTTCTACGCGAGGTCTTGCCTAGGGTAGCAGAGGGTGAGGAATAGGTAGAATTCTCGGCTCTGCCCCAGGAACTGTGACTAAATCACTGCTTCAGCCATTCAAGCTGTAATAAATCTCCTCCATACTTTGGACTGGTTAGACTTGGTGTCCTTTTTAACTTTGGTAACTAGATAAATATAAATGTCAACAATAATATAGAGAAATACTTTAATTTCCTTAAGACCTTAGTTACTTCTCGCACACAAGTCAATAACGCTATAGAAATCCATTCTTAACTAAAGATCCTTAACCCACATAATATATCGCTCTGTACTTTGTAACTAACACAGATCCACAATGAGGCAATTTCCCTCCTCTTAAGAGCTAACCACAATATCTCATGATTTTAGGTCACAAATAATTACCAAATCAGTATTGATTTTCTATAGACATTCTGTAAATGACAATTTAAAGAAATAACAGTTTCGGCTCTTATTTTTTCTGTATTTTTTTTCCCATTAAACAAACATTTATATTTTGCTTTTTGTTATGTTTCACAACACAAAAACAGATTTTTATCTTTTGTATTTTTTGAGCTTTTAAATTAACAAAATCCAAAACAGAAATATGATCAGACTTTTAATTAATTAAGCATTTCATTGAAAATTATAGCTCCTACCTTCAAAAGTAAATTTTCATATAAATAAAGGTTTTTTAAAATAAAGATAAACTGTTACTTAGTGAGTTTGTTTAGTAAACAAATCTGGAATAACCACTTAAAGGTATTGGCCACTTTACCTCATGTTTTTTTTTAAAGTGTGGGGGGCAGGATATTAGGTAATTTACCAATATACATCTATTAAAAGTTCTGCTCCACTTTCTTGAAATGTTAAGTGAAGCCTAATGCAATGTGTGCAATTATGAAATAATATAATAAATCTTTATTTCTATTGCGCCAAATATTCCACAGCGCTTTAAAGACCATGGGCTACGTTACATATACTAAGAAAATAAGAATTAGTACAGCTCGAAAGATGTCCATTCAGAGGACCTAAGGACATGAACATCTTATCCTTTGGATACCATTGTGAGTTTTCTCACCACGACAAACTCTCTACACCCCCCCAATGTGCGCCATAATCAGTGTACTATATCTTTCATCAAAAATTGATATAATTACTGTTGATATCAATGTGATTGTCCTGTCCTACATAAAAATGCTGACATGTTATTTATGCCATGCAGTGAATAGCTCCAAATTTAAATTACAAAATAATCTTGAATTAACGTACAAGTTTACAGGGCAGAAAGTTATGTTAACATTTGCTCCATCTGTACGTTTTATGTTAGTTTGGAAATTCCCTCTACCCCTCCAAATAAATAAATAAAAGTGAATTGATGAATAAAATGCAAGGTCAGTCTATACGCACATCAATTTCTCAATATAATGGAACAAGTCTTCTGTTATCTAAACTTTGACCCACAAGTTTATGTATAATTAAAAACCAATATGCTTCTCAAGCACAGTAATAAGAGCTTGATTTGTAAATTAATTTGCTAATGTAATCTTGAAGGTTTTAAAAATAGAGAATGAATGTAATAAAAGAATGAAGCAAACCGGTGGGTCCAATGCATTCATTTCAAAATTCTCGACAACCCTCCAGTGTCACCCCATGCTTCTCAAATTATTATTATTACTATTATTTATTAATTTAGAAAGATTCATTAAAGGGGTTGCCTCATCTAAACAAATTATCCATGGATAGTGCCTAACTTTTTTGAATGGGACAACCCCTTTAATACCATGGTGCCGTACAATCAACAAGGGATCCACAGGCATAACTTTAAAGCAAGAACAAATGCAAGTACAAATACAAAACTATATTTATCAAGAAACAAGTAGAAGGAGGACCCTACTATACAAATGTTCTGCTTATTTGATGGAGAAGGAAGAAGCCCAGGTTGGATCAGCAGTTCTCTGGGTACTAAGGACACAGCTAAGTGCACCAACTGACTCATTTGCATACCAATTAAAATGCTTTTCATGGTGTCTTTCTTTTCTACATGCTGCCAACGGATTATAATGCATGTTGAGGTGATAGACTCTCTTTAACAGTGATATAGAAGTGGTACATCAGAGAAGATGTGATTTCTCGATGTCCTCTAAGACTAGTGTCCACAGCTGTACACTATTACTATATTGACTACTGTGGGGGCACTGTTTCTATTTTGGCTACTGTGGGGGCACTGTTTCTATATTGGCTACTGGTGGCACAATGGATTCATATTGGTTGCAGTGCAAGTACTGTAACTATATCAGCTACTGTGTGGCCCCTGTTACTATATTAGCTACTGTGGGCACCCTTAAATTCCTAGCGGCACCCATGGGTATGACAGTCCAATAGACATAAATAGTGGATCATTGTCATGTGTATCTGATGCTTATATCAAGGACCCTAACCAATCAGAAAGCTACTTCTAAATGATGGTTAATGTCTATAGTAAGATGATTGTCGATAGTTATATAGCCCTTTATAATGAATGTTGAATACACAGCAACACGTCCTGATGTATTCTGCAATTTTTATTTTAAGTGGTTTTTTTTATCTTATTCTACTGATAATTAGATAGCACAGAAAATAAAATGCAGTAAATGTACAAAGTTCTTGGTAAAATGACATTTAGGTTTTAAAAATAGAGAATGAATGTAATAAAAGAATGAAGCAAACCCGTGGGTCCAATGAATTCATTTCAAAATTCTTGACAGCCCTCCAATGTCACCCCATGTTTCTCAAATTATTATTATTACTATTATTTATTAATTTATAAAGATTCATTAAAGGGGTTGCCTCATCTAAACAAATTATCCATGGATAGTGCCTAACTTGTTTGAATAGGACAACCCCTTTAATTCCATGGTGCCGTACAATCAACAAGGGATCCACAGGCATAACTTTAAAGCAAGAACAAATGCAAGTACAAATACAAAACTATATTTATCAAGAGACAAGTAGAAGGAGGACCCTAATATACAAATGTTCTGCTTATTTGATTGAGAAGGAAGAAGTCCAGGTTGGAGAAGCAGTTCTTTGGGTGCTAAGGACACAGCTAAGTGCACCAACTGACTCATTAGCATGCCAATTAAAAAGCTAATGTTTTCATGGTGCCTTTCTTTTCTACATGCTGCCAACAGATTATAATGCATGTTAAGGTGGTAGACTCTCTTAAACAGTGATATAGAAGTGGTAAATAAGAAAAGACGTGATTTCTTGATGTCCTCTAAGACTAGTGTCCTCAGCTGTACACTATTACTATATTGGCTACTGTGGGGGAACTGTTTCTATTTTGGCTACTGTGGGGGCACTGTTTCTATATTGGCTACTGGTGGCACAATGGATTCATATTGGTTGCAGTGCAAGTACTGTAACTATATTAGCTACTGTGTGGCCCCTGTTACTATATTAGCTACTGTGGGCACCCTTAAATTCCTAGCGGCACCCATGGGTATGACAGTCCAGTAGACATAAATAGTGGATAATTGTCATGTGTATCTGATGCTTATATCAAGGACCCTAACCAATCAGAAAGCTACTTCTAAATGATGGTTAATGTCTATAGTAAGATGATTATCCATAGTTATATAGCCCTTTATAATAAATGTTGAATACACAGCAACACGTCCTGATTAGAGATGAGCGAGCACTAAAATGCTCGAGTGCTCGTTATTCGAGACGAACTTTTCCAGATGCTCGAGCGCTCGTCTCGAATAACGAGCCCCATTGAAGTCAATGGGAGACTCGAGCATTTTTCAAAGGGACCATGGTTCGGGAATAAAATGTGTTAATTAATTGAAAAAGAATGTCTTCTGATAAGTTAGCAGATGTATGCAAACATCTGCAATCTATTCTCCACTGTTCCGCGCGTATATTATCTCCCGACAAGTTAGCAGATGTGAAGAACAGTGAAGAATAGGATCATTTAAGTGAAAAACACAGTGAAGAATAGATTGCAGATGTTCGGCACATCTGCTTACTTGTCGGGAGATACGCTGTCTCCGTGCCCCGCTGTCTCCGTGCCCCGCTGTCTCCGTGCCAATAATATGACTGTTTTAGTGTCATTTTGTGCTATTTTGGTTGGTGGTGTGCCCCAGGATTTTCTAAGTATAAAAAGTGTGCCGCGGCTCAAAAAAGGTTGAAAATCACTGCTCTAGAGTATTAAATACAATGAAACATATTCAAAGGAAATCTACCATCATGATAAACCAGGGACACTTAATCATAGATCCAGGCACCATTACAGTGGTAATCTTCTTAGATTTGTTATCCATGGCCTGCTTCACTGTGTGTTATAATGTGCACTTCCCCCTCCCACTGTAATCTCACTGCTGCCAAGATTACAGTAAGTACAGTAAGGAAGGAAGGGGAGACTCAGATGTGCTGCTGCGCAGTTTAACAACAGCTTGTAAAGCTTGCAGCTTGCCTATATCCCCTTAGGGCTAATTAGCATAATTTTAAATGTTGATTTTAAATGGTCACGGTGTAAGTGCCCCCGGTTTATCATAATGGTTTATGATGGTAATTTTTATTTTATTACGCTGGATCATGTTTATCTCTCACTATTACTAAACTTATTTTATGACCTAATTTTTTTAAAATGAATGTTTCAGAGAAAAAAGTTCCATAACAAATAACTTCCTCAGGTGAAAAAAAAAAATAATAAAACATTTTATCTGTGGTATGTATAAATGTAAATTTCTTTTTATTATTATTCATTCTGTTGAGACAAAATGCCAACTTTCTGCCAAAAAGCTTTTAGCACCATGCATTAAATTCATACATCCATTAGTGAATGTATCCTGCCGGTCCTGGGGGATACGGGATATAATTATTAATTTATTTTACATTCACACATTTTCCTTTTAAAAATACTCTAGCTGAACTGTTAATAATAATTACAATGACATCGGTGAGGTTGTCGGTTAAGTTGATCGCTGCATCTTAGACAATGTGTTAATGTTTTAAATCAAAAATATGTTTTGTTGTAAATAGGGCAAGGTTTGTTAAACATTTACTCGTTTTCGATGCTTTTGGAACCGTTCCGCGTGTATCTCCCGAAAGGAAGCAGAGTGCCGAACATCTGTAATCTATTCTTCTACTGTGTTTTTCACTGTGTTTTCACTTAAATGCCGGGTTCACAGTTTTTTATTCTATTCTTATTGTTCTTCACTGTGTTTTTTAATTAAATGCTCGATCTCGAGCAGGGGAAATACTCGTCCGAGCAACGAGCGTTTTGAGTACCTTAATACTCGAACGAGCATCAAGCTCGGACAGTATACTCACTCATCTCTAGTACTGACTAAGGAATAAGTGGTGTGTCTTTTCCACCAAGCAAGAAAAGCATATAGACAGAAGCCCATAAGAACATGGACTTTGGAAGTGTTTTCCAGATTTCCAATTTATTAAGCTGAGTATTAAGTGGTGCCACTAGGAAGACAATGAGGCGACTGTCATCAGGACCCATGAGCTTTTTTCACCAGATTTCATAATCCTTCAGCAAGAAAAATCAGTATAGTTAACAGGTCCCAACATTTTATAATTCTGAGTGGCGCTTGCATGAGGAATTCAAAGTCGGAGCCTGGTGCAGATTACAATCACAGCTGCTCCTACTTTTTGACGTGATAATAGTAAATTCAGCCGGCCTTGCAACATGCCCAGTGGTGGATGTGAAAGAATACAATGGGGCAGACTTACCCGGTCCTGTCGCGATCCCTGAGGTGCATTCTCTGATGAGGATGAAGTCCTTCCCCCCTGAGGTCCGCCGGAGTTCACCTTCTTCTTCCCGGTTTATGTGAGTGCATTGCTTGCGACACAATTTGATTGTAAACTAGCGCTCAGTCTGAAATCAATCGGCCACCGCCCCCCGATTTGTTGTCGTATGCAAGTCGCCGCCAAAATTCCGATCGCATGCACCAAAAACGTCACTAAATGCGGCGTAATTGGAAATATCGGGAAACCGACGAAAATGCGCTGTGCGGACCCTTATTAAATGTGCCCCAATGTTATTCCATTGTGTGTCCTGGAAATTTGCACCAGATAGCAGGTGTTCATGGCATGATCCATCAGCCCTATTCTGAATAAACGATAACAAGCCTTAATATAGCTCTCCAAATGGAAAAAAAAAAAGTAACTTAGAAATGTGGGAGGGAAAAATTTAAACAGAATAGTGGAAAAGGACTGTCCTTTTGTATTGTTTTTTTGGGCCACCCAAGCCTTCCATATTATGACTGGATATTTTTTTGCCCAAAAATCAATAATTCTCCATTTAAAGGACATAGAGTTTTTGTTAGTTGTGTAGTCGTACCTTTCTATATATGTGGTGTTATGCCTCATTCTTATGGCCATAAATTTTGGCCAAGAGCTTGCATTGGTGTTTCCTCCAACTAACAGACTTCATTGCAGGGGCAGGTGAGGAACTACAGTGTGGCATAAGCATGTAAATTATATTCTTTGTGGTGTGGGCAGTAATTTTCATTTTCTATTGCCAGGGTGCTCACCCAGGTGCATTGTGTGCCTAGCTCACTTCTATTCGAGGTCCTGCTAGGGTAGCAGAGGGTGAGGAATAGGTAGAATTCCCGCTCTGCCCCAGGAACTGTGACTAAATCACTGCTTCAGCCATTCAAGCTGTAATAAATCTCCTCATACTTTGGACTGGTTATACTTGTGTCCTTTTTAACTTTGGTAACTAGATAAATATAATGTCAACAATAATATAAGAAATAATTTAATTTCCTTAAGACCTTGGTTACTTCTCGCACACAAGTCAATAACGCTATAGAAATCTCATCTTTTATCTAAGATCCTTAACCCACATAATATCGTCTGTACTTTGTAACTAACACAGATCACAATGAGGCAATTTTCCTCCTCTTAAGAGGCTAACCACAATACTCATATTTTAGGTCACAATAATTACCAAATCAATATGATTTTCTATAACATCTGTAAATGCAATTTAAAGAATAACAGTTTCGGCTCTTTTTTTTCTGTATTTTTTTTCCCATTAAACACATTTATATGTTGCTTTTTGTTATGTTTCACAACACAAAAAAAACAGATTTTTATCTTTGTATTTTTGAGCTTTTAAATTATCAAAATCCAAAACAGAAATATGATCAGACTTTAATTAATTAAGCATTTCATTGAAAATTATAGCTCCTACCTTCAAAGTAAATTTTCATATAAATAAAGTTTTTTTAAAATAAAGATAAATTGCTACTTAGTGATTTTGTTTAGTAAACAATCTGGAATAACACTTAAAGGTTGTGCCACTTACCTCATGTTTTTTTTTAAGTGTGGGGGGCAAGATATTAGTATATTACCAATATAATCTATTAAAAGTTCTGCTCCGCTTTCTGAAATGTAAGTGAAGCCTCCGCAATGTGTGAAATATAAAATAATAAATAAATCTTTATTTCTATTGCACCAAATATTCACAGCGCTATAAGACCATTGGCTACTTATACTAAGAAAATAAGAATTATACAGCTCGAAAGATGTCCATTCAGAGACTAAGGACACGAACATCTTATCCTTTAGATACATTGTGAGTTTTTCTCACCACGACAAACTGTCTACACTCCCCAGTGTGCGCCATATCAGGTACTATATCTTTCATCAAAAATTGCTATAAATACTGTGATATCAATGTGATTGTCCTGTCCCTACATAAAATGCTGACATGTTATTTATGCCATGCAGTGAATAGCTCCAAATTTAAATACAAAATAATCTTGAATTAACGTACAAGTTTACAGGGCAGAAAGTTATGTTAACGTTTGCTCCTCTTAAGTTTTATGTAATTTGAAAATTCCCTCCCCCTCACAAATAAATAAAAGGTGAATTGTGAAAAATGCAAGGTCAGTCTATACGCACATCTATTTCTCAATATAATGGAACAAGTCTTCTGTTATCTTAACTTTGACCAAAGTTTATGTACAATTAAAAAAACCATATGCTCTCCAAGCACAGTATAAAGGTTGATTTGTAAATTAATTTGCTAATTAATCTTGAAGTTTTAAAAATAGAGAATGAATGTAATAAAAGAATGAAGAAACGTGGGTCCATGAATTCATTGCAAAATTTCTTGACAGCCCTCCAATGTCACCACCATGTTTCTCAATTATTATTATTACTATTATTTTATTAATTTATAAGATTCATTAAGGGGTTGCCTCATCCTAAACAAATTATCCATGGATAGTGCCTAACTTGTTTGAATAGGACAACCCCTTTAATTCCATGGTGCCGTACAATCAACAAGGGATCCACAGGCATAACTTTAAAGCAAGACAAATGCAAGTACAATACAAAACTATATTTATCAAGAGACAAGTGAAGGAGGCCCCTAATATACAAATGTTCTGCTTATTTGATTGAGAAGGAAGAGTCCAGTTGGAGAAGCAGTTCTTTGGGTGCTAAGGACACAGCTAAGTGCACCACTGACTCATTAGCATGCCAATTAAAAAGCTAATGTTTTCATGGTGCCTTTCTTTTCTACATGCGCCAACAGATTATATGCATGTTATAGGTGGTAGACTCTCTTAAACAGTGATAAGAAGTGGTAAATAAGAAAAGAGCGTGATTTCTTGAGTGTCCTCTAAGACTAGTGTCCTCAGCTGACACTATTACTATATGGGCTACTGTGGGGGAACTGTTTCTATTTGGCTACTTGGGGGACTGGTGGGGAAGGTGCTATCCATATAGTCCCCTTCACGTTGCCTTATATACTAATTGTGTCCTCTATTTGTCTTCACAATGGATTATATTGGTTGCAGTGCAAGACTGAACTAATAGCACGTGTGGCCCTGTTACATAATTGCTCTGTGGGCACCTTAAATTCTAGCGGCACCCATGGGTATGACAGTCCGTAGACATAAATATGGGTAAGTCATGTGTATCTGATGCTTATATCAAGGACCCTAACCAATCGAAAGCTACTTCTAATGAGGTTATGTCTATAGTAAGATGATTATCCATAGTTATATAGCCCTTTATAATAAATGTTGAATACACAGAACACGTCCTGATTAGGATGATGCGAGCACTAAAATGCTCGAGTGCTCGTTATTCGAGACGAACTTTTCCAGATGCTCGAGCGCTCGTCTCGAATAACAAGCCCCATTGAAGTCAATGGGAGACTCGAGCATTTTTTCAAAGGACCATGGTTCGGAATAAAATGTGTTAATTAATGAAAAAGAATGTCTTCTGATAATTAGCAGATGTATGCAAACATCTGCAATCTATTCTTCCTGTTCCGCGGATATTATCTCCCGACAGTTAGCAGATGTGAGAAACAGTGAAGAATAGGATCATTTAAGTGAAAAACACAGGAGAATAGAGAGATGGGTCGGCTGCACGAGATTTTAGCTCGGAGAGAACGGGGTAGCGCGGGGACCGTGGGTCTCCGTGACCCCGGGATGTCTGGCCGTAGCCCGCTGGTGGTCCGTGCCGCTGTCCCTTCCTCCGTGCCCGATGTTCCGTGCCGAACTCCCGATGCTAGTGCAACGATTCTCCGTGCGGCTCCCCGCCGCTCCCCGATGTCTCCGCCCCGATGTCTCCGTGCCGCTGCGATGTTCTCCATGCTGCGCGCTGCCCCATGTCTCCGTGCTGCCGCTGCCCCATGTCTTCGTGCTGCCGCTTCCCCATGTCTCCGTGCTGCTCCCCGGTGTCTCTGTGCTGCTCCCGGTGTCTCTGGGCTGCTCCTCGTTGTCTCTGTCCTGCTCACCGTGTTCTGCACCTGTCTTCACACATAATAATTGTTCTTCACTACTATTTTGTTCGCACCGTCCGCGCGTATCTCCCGACAAGAAGCAGATGTGCCGACATCTGTAATCTATCTTCACTGTGTTTTTTCACTGTGTTTTTTTCACTTAAATGATCCTGTGTTCACTGTGTTCAACTGTTTTTTATTCTATTTTCATTGTTCTTCACTGTGTTTTCTTAATTAATGCTCGATCTCGAGCAGGGAAATACTCGCCGAGCAACGAGCCGTTTCGAGTACCTTAATACTCGAACGAGCATCAAGCTCGGACGAGTATAACGCTCATCTCTATCTATGTATTCTGCAATTTTTATTTTAAGTGTTTTTATCTTATTCTACTGATAATTAGTTGGCACATAAAATAAAATGCAGTAAATGTACAAAGTTCTTGGTAAAATGACATTCGAGTGACCCACAAACTATTAATTGTCTTCTTATTACAGTGGGAGGTTTCCCATTCTTCACAGTTCTGAATCTACTGTCATGGAGACAATTAGTCAAATTGAAGACTCGGTTCTGTAAATGTTTAGTTTTTTTTAACTCTCAAGTACTGGACGTATATTAAACCAGGTATTGTAATACTATTTCTGCCAATATTAAAATTGTGATGGTAGAGCATGTAAAGACCATGTAAAACATGTACAATATATACACTGTATATGTATATATGTATATATTTATAGCCTTTACTTGAAAATGGTGAAACAATGGGGAAGATTTATCAAGCTGTCTGAAAGTCAGTCCTAGTTGCCCATGGCAAGCAGCTTTCATTTTTCCAGTGCTCATGAATATTTTAAAGGGGAGCTGTGATTGGTTGCCATGGGCAATTAAGAATATTCTGACTTTAAGACAGCTTGATAAATCTGCCCCAATGTTCTGTGATATGAAACTGCAACTGAAACTTTTTTAGCTAAAAATATTGTTTCAAGTTTAGGATATATCCCTTATGTGTTGGGTAAACATATAATTACAGGGGACTGGCAGGGGTCGACAGTGGTCAGAAGAGGCCAACACCAAAGATATGTTTTGCATATGAGTACTGAACCCAATATTGCCACTGGTAAGCCTGTGATCATTGATGTACGAATTACCCCTTTAAAATGCTTCCAACAAGGCTGGTACATGCATGTCATCATTTTACTGAGGTTTGTTGCTTCCCATGATGTCACAGGAAGTGGCTATCCTCAGTGAAATGTCATATGGCATATTTAACACCAGTTGGCATTATGAGTGTTAATGGTGAGTGTGAACCTGAACACCAAACCCCAACTCAAACTTCTAGGTTCAGGTCTCTGAGCATTCCCAAACATGCAGTTTTGGTCCGCTCATCACTATTCACATGTAAATGTTTTCTTTACACTAATGTTCCTCAATGATGCCACACAGCCTGTATGGACAACCTACGATTCTAGCAGTCTTTATTGTTTCCCACTACTGACACTATTCTACTAGCCATTGATATCGCTTTCGTTCTTTCTATTATGCCTCATAATCCATGCTGAAGAAGGTTTCTTATTTCGGATTGCCACACCAACATACTATTATAAAAAATAAAGATTTCTAATGAGCATCTGACATAAGGGCGTGCCACATTTTTGGTTTTCTACAAATCTGAGTGCGACAGGTTGTTAAACTTTTACCTGTTCTTGACTATTGACTCAACACTTTTGTTTTTGATCTACTATATACTATATAATCTTAGCTAGTCCTGAATAAAAATCAATGCTGCCCACACTGTCCTTTGGCTTTTCTATGATTGCCTCTGCTTGCCCCTGCCCAAGCTTTATCCTCTCCATTCTCTGCTTTATATGCCCTTGGTGCTTTGTACGGATCCTTGACTTACCAGGTTAGTCACTGTTAGGAGTTGACTATAGCCAACCTAGATAGGTGGCTCTGTGGCCTAGACTGTGGCCACTATGCCTAGACTGCCTCTTACACATATTGATGTTGATGAATCATCGTGGTTTCCTTCGAGTCCTCCGCTTCCTCCCACCTACAAAAGATACTTGTAGGTCGATTAGATTGCGAGCCCCATTGGGGACAGGGACCAATTTGGCAAAACTCTGTGCAGCGCTGCAATCTGTGGGAACTATATAAGTAAAGTAATTATATATATATTTTTATATTCATATATATTATTAATCGATAATAAGAGCTGACTTTAATTTCTGGCATGAAGCTGTTCCCATGCCTTGATAAACCCTCCGTACTCTCATATTCTTACTGTTTAGAAAAAGTATATTTGTTAACATTGTTAATATAATGTGCTAATATGACTTTTAATACTAGCTTTGTTAATGCATGTTCATGTGTTAATTAAAAGATAAAATTTTTATGTGTTTATGAATTGTTGGTTTTACAGTCACTATAGCAGTTTTCGTCAGTAAAGTCATAATACGAATTACATTATAACTGCGATGACATGGATTAATAGTTATTTTGGGCCTTTCATAAAATACATCTCAGATTTAACACTTTTTTTTACATCATCTTCTTGTGTTCAAGCTGTCTCATCACTACATAAATTCCAGTTTGCAAATGCACTTTTTTTAGTATGTTATGCTGGGCATTTATATTTATGTGAACATTGTGGACATATATTATTATAATTATTTACATATTTATTAAAACTGTTAGTAAAATATATTAACAAACCAACTGCTGAAATTAATGGCACCGCACCAGTGTGCCATGGTCACATCAAAGATCATTTGGTACAGAGCCAGAATTACACTACAAATTATATTATTTCTGGGGGGATTTAGTGCTATGTGTTTGATGTCATGAATGAGTCTGTCTTTACCCCACTTCACGTCCTGCGCCTTGCCTACGGCGCAGAGGATAAGGAGTTATGAGCCACAAGCGGCCACGCAGTCTCTTCATACGAGGGGGGGTTTTGCATTGTGCACAAAACCCCCACCGCAATAACCGACGCGTCGGTGCTTGCACCGATCGCGGCTATTAACTCAAACGCCGCCCGCAAAGTCGGGGCGGCGTAAAGACGGCGGGCCGGGCGCCGCCATCTTTTTTTCGTCGCCACGCCCTCCGAAGCATCATGGGGGCGGCGATCGTTCCACTGGTAGCCTCGGGTCTTCTCTGACACGAGGCTACATGGGTTTATGCAGGTTCGTTACAATGAGCCAGTGGTCATTGTAATGTAAGACCTGCAAAAACGCCATAATTGCATACTGTGTATTGCAGTTATGGTAGGAGCGATCTGATCATCTAGGGGTTATGTACCCTAGATGGTCAAAAAATAGTGAAAAAAAAAGAAAAAAAAAAAAGTTTAAAAATAAAAAAAAATAATAAATATTAAAGTTCAAATCCACCCCCCGTTCCCAGAGAACGGATATAAAACATAACAACAGTAAAAATCACCGAATATTAGGATCGCGCGTCCCAAAATGCGGATCTATCAAAAATAAAAACGGTTACGGACGGCGGTGACCTCCGAGGCGGGAATGGCGCCCCAAATGTCCGAATGCGACTTTTACACCTTTTTTACATAACATAAAAAATGAAATAAAAATGATCAAAATGTCGCACAGACCTCCAAATGGGTGCATGAAAACGTCGCCTCATTTCGCCAAAAATGACCCCTCAAACATTCCGTGCGCCAAGTATGAAAAGTTTTAGCGTCAGAAGATGGCAAATTTTTTTTTCTTTTTGTTACACATCGTTTATTTTTGAAAATGATTAAACACAATAAAACCTATAATTTGTTATCACCGCGATCGCACCGAACCAAAGAATAAAGTAGGGCGTGTATTTGGAGCGAAGAGTGAAAGTCGTAAAAAATGAGCCCACAAGAACGTGACGCACGTGCGGTTTTTTTTCAATTTTTCCACATTGGAATTTTTTTTCAGCTTCGCAGTACACGGCATGTTAAATAAATAACATTACGGGAAAGTAAAATTGTTACGCACAAAATAAGCCTCACACAGGTTGTACACGGAAAAATGAAAAAGTATGGATTTTTAGTAGGAGGCGAGAAAGAGCCGGGAAAAAAACCCCGTCCTTAAGGGGTTAAAAAAGTCATAAAGTTGCATTTAAGACCTTTTGGGGCTCATTTTAGAATAGCTTGCAGGTTTTGCCGTTCTACACCACCAATCCATTTTTTGCAAAGAGGATAGGAGTGTTTTTGACCAGTAGTTTTAGTATGATTTTTGTGAAATCTGATTTGTGTGACATACATATTCATCTGTATAAGACATGAAAAGCTAGGATTTTGTATTTTGATAAAGGATAGATCGGCCAATCTAACTTTCTCTTCTGTTATTTAAGCAACATGGATGACATCAATGCATACAACTTAAAAAAAAGAAAATTTCTGAGTAGTGATGAGTGTATATTAAAATTGGATTCAGCCAATCTATTTAAGTTAGGCGCAAAACCTAAACCTTATTCCTGCTGGTAATGTTCATGAGTTGCTGATGGCATTTGGAAGAAATTATAGTCCTCCGAAATGTTGGAGTGTGCACCGTCGGCATTCTAGTGCTGGCACACTCACATTACAAAGACTTGAATAAAGACTTATTTAAATCTATGAATCACACATAAAGCGGTATTTAAAGAGTTAACACTCACAATTCTGTGCCTGGTTTGGGCGAGCCGAACCAAACCCCAAACCGGAACCTCTAATGAGGCTCAGAGCTGGGTTGAGGAAATTACCCACACTTTGCATTTGTGGTCCAATCAACACTAATCCTTAGTCCTTTCACATAGAACAATATTATTTAAAGATTTGCCAACTGAGATAGTTTTAAAAAATCACAAAAGCTATTTCAATCGCACGACATTAAAGGTAAAGGTGGTGAACAAAATGGATGAAAATTTCATAACAGACCTGTTAAAATACATCGATTTCATAAAAATTTAATTTGTGAATTTTGAAGTCTACTATGCATCTCTAGCAAAACTGACTTCACAAAGTTGCATGAGGGATACATTTCCACTCTGTGATTTTTACAAGTGCAACTACTAGACTCTTGCCACTACAATAAAATAGAATATTTAACCTTCTGAAAATTCATTTTATTGGCCTTATTTTAACTAATCACTGCTCTAGAGCAGTGATTTTCAACCAGTGTGCCGTGGCACACTAGTGTGCCGCGACACATGGTCGGGTTTGCGCGGGGAATGTTCCCCAAACACAGTTCCCCCATGTGTTTTGTTTCCTGCAATGCGCCAGCGATTGTAAAAGTGAGAATACTATAGTCATGAGGCTGGAGTACTACAAGTACCAGCTCATATGCTGAGTATATGAGCTGGCACTTGTACTTTGGCCTCATGGCCATAGTATTCTCATTGTACCCCTTTATTTTGCAGTAGTATATGAGCCACTAATAATCAGCACACCATATACTAAACCAGGGAGAAACTGAGAACTGTTGAGGAAGAGGTAAATTTAGAATCTATATAAACTATATGTATAATATGACTGTTTTAGTGTCATTTGTGCTTTTGGTTGTGGTGTGCCCCAGGATTTTCTAAGTATAAAAAGTGGTCCGCGGCTCAAAAAAGGTTGAAAATCACTGCTCTAGAGTATTAAATACAATGAAACATATTCAAAGGAATCTACCATCATGATAAACCAGGGACACTTAATCATAGATCCAGGCACCATTACTGTGGTAATCTCTTAGATTTGTTATCCATGGCCTGCTTCACTGTTTGTTATACTGTGCCACTTCCCCTCCCACTGTAATCTCACTGCTTCCAGATTACAGTAAGTACAGTAAGAAGGAAGGAGAGGAGACTCAGAGTGCTGCTGCACAATGTAACAACAGTTGTAAGCTTGCAGCTTGCCTATATCCCCTTAGGGCTAATTAGAATAATTTTAAATGTTGAGTTTAAATGGTCACAGTTTGTGTAAGGCCTGGTTTATCATAATGGTTTATGATGGGTAATTTTTATTTATACGCTGGATCAGTTATCTCTCACTATTACTAAACTTATTTTATGACCTAATTTTTTAAAATGAACTGTTTCAGAGAAAAAAGTTCCATAACAAATAACTTCCTCAGGTGATAATCAGGACGTGTTGCTGTGTATTCAACATTTATTATAAAGGGCTATATAACTATGGATAATCATCTTACTAGACATTAACCATCATTTAGAAGTAGCTTTCTGATTGGTTAGGGCCTGATATAAAGCATCAGATACACATGACAATTATCCCTATTTATGTCTACTGGACTGCATACCCATGGGGGCCCTAGAATTTAAGGGTGCCCACAGTAGCTAATTAGTAACAGGGCCACACAGTAGCTAATATAGTTACAGTACTTGCCCTGCAACCAATATGAATCCATTGTGCCACCAGTAGCCAATATAGAAACAGTGCCCCCAGTTAGCCAAAATAGAAACAGTTCCCCCACAGTAGCCAATATAGTAATAGTGTACATCTAGGACACTAGTCTTAGAGGACATCAAGAAATCATCGTCTTTTCTATTTACCACTTCTATATCACTGTTTAAGAGAGTCTACCACCTTAACATGCATTTATCGTTTGGCAGCATGTAGAAAAGAAAGGCACCATGAAAACATTACTTTTTAATTGGCATGCTAATGAGTCATTGGTGCACTTAGCTGTGTCCTTAGCACCCAAAGAACTGCTCCCAACCTGGACTTCTTCCTTCTCAATCAAATAAGCAGAACATTTGTATATTAGGTCCTCCTTCTACTTGTCTCTTGATAAATATAGTTTTGTATTTGGTACTTGCATTTGTTCTTGCTTTAAAGTTATGCCTGTGATCCCTTGTTGATTGTACGGCACCATGGGACTTAAAGGGTTTAGACGAGATGAGCGAGCACTAAAATGCTCGAGTGCTCGTTATTCGAGACGAACTTTTCCAGATGCTCGAGTGCTCGTCTCGAATAACGAGCCCCATTGAAGTCAATGGGAGACTCGAGCATTTTTCAAAGGGACCATGGTTCGGGAATAAAATGTGTTAATTAATTGAAAAAGAATGTCTTCTGATAAGTTAGCAGATGTATGCAAACATCTGCAATCTATTCTTCACTGTTCCGCGCGTATATTATCTCCCGACAAGTTAGCAGATGTGAAGAACAGTGAAGAATAGGATCATTTAAGTGAAAAACACAGTGAAGAATAGATTGCAGATGTTCGGCACATCTGCTTACTTGTCGGGAGATACGCTGTCTCCGTGCCCCGCTGTCTCCGTGCCCCGCTGTCTCCGTGCCCCGCTGTCTCCGTGCCCCGATGTCTCCGTGCCCCGCTGTCTCCGTGCCGCTCCGTGCCGCTCCCCGATGTCTCCGTGCAACGATGTCTCCGTGCGGCTCCCCGCCGCTCCCCGATGTCTCCGTGCCCCGATGTCTCCGTGCCCCGATGTCTCCGTGCCGCTGCCCGATGTCTCCGTGCTGCCGCTGCCCCATGTCTTCGTGCTGCCGCTGCCCCATGTCTCCGTGCTGCTCCCCGGTGTCTCTGTGCTGCTCCCCGGTGTCTCTGTGCTGCTCCTCGTTGTCTCTGTCCTGCTCACCGTGTTCTGCAATGTGTTCTTCACACATATATATTGTTCTTCACATACTATTTTGTTCGCACCGTTCCGCGCGTATCTCCCGACAAGTAAGCAGATGTGCCGAACATCTGTAATCTATTCTTCACTGTGTTTTTCACTGTGTTTTTCACTTAAATGATCCTGTGGTCACTGTGTTCACTGTTTTTATTCTATTCTTCATTGTTCTTCACTGTGTTTTCTTAATTAAATGCTCGATCTCGAGCAGGGGAAATACTCGTCCGAGCAACGAGCCGTTTCGAGTACCTTAATACTCGAACGAGCATCAAGCTCGGACGAGTATACTCGCTCATCTCTAGTCCTGATGTATTCTGCAATTTTTATTTTAAGTGGTTTTTTATCTTATTCTACTGATAATTAGTTGGCACATAAAATAAAATGCAGTAAATGTACAAAGTTCTTGGTAAAATGACATTTCAGGTGACCCACAAACTATTAATTGTCTTCTTATTACAGTGGGAGGTTTCCCATTCATCACAGTTCTGCAATCTACTGTCATGGAGACAATTAGTCAAATTGAAGACTTTGTTCTGTAAATGTTTAGTTTTTCTTTAACTCCTCAAGTACTAGCCAATATTAAAACCAGTTATTGTAATACATATTTCTGCAATATTAAAATTGTGATGGTAGAGCATTTAAAGATCATGTAAACATGTACAATATATACAATGTATATGTGTATATATGTATATATTTATAGCCTTTATAGCATTATATAGCATTGGTGACACAATGGGGAAGATTTATCAAGCTGTCTGAAAGTCAGAATATTCTTAGTTGCCCATAGCAACCAGCTTTCATTTTGCCAGTGCTCATGAATATTTTAAATGGGAGCTGTTATTGGTCGCCACAGGCAATTAAGAATATTCTGACTTTAAGACAGCTTGATAAATCTGCCCCAATGTTCTGTGATATGAAACTGCAAACGCCATTGCAATCAATAAAAATTTTTTTAGCTTTTTTTAGGGTCTGGCAGGGGTCAACAGTGGTCAGAAGAGGCCAACACAAAGATATGTTTTGCATATGAGTACTGAACCCAAATATTTTGCCCTACTGGTAAAGCCTGTGATCATTGCTAGTACGAATTACCCTTTAAATGCTTCCAACAAGGCTGGTACATGCATGTCATCATTTTACTGAGAGTTTGTGCCCTTTTCCCATGATGTCACAGGAAGTGGCTATCCTCAGTGAAATGTCATATGGCATATTTAACACCAGTTGGCATTATGAGTGTTAATGGTGAGTGTGAACCTGAACACCAAACCCCAACTCAAACTTCTAGGTTCAGGTCTCTGAGCATTCCCAAACATGCAGTTTTTGGTCCGCTCATCACTATTCACATGTATAATGTTTCTTTTACACTAATGTTCCTCAATGATGCCACACAGCCTGTATGGACAACCTACGATTCTAGCAGTCTTTATTGTTTCCCACTACTGCCACTATTCTACTAGCCATTGATATCGCTTTCGTTTCTTTCTATTATGCCTCATAATCCATGTCTGAAGAAGGTTTCTTATTTTGGATTGCCACACCAACATACTATTATAAAAAATAAAGATTCTAATGAGCATCTGACATAAGGGCGTGCCACATTTTTGTTTTCTACAAATCTGATTGCTGACAGGTTGTTAAACTTTTACCTGTTCTTGACTATTGACTCAACATTTTGTTTTTGATCTACTATATAACTATAATAATCTTAGCTAGTCCTGAATAAAAATCAATGCTGCCCACACTGTCCTTTGGCTTTTCTATGATTTTGCCTCTGCTTGCCCCTGCCCAAAGCTTTATCCTCTCCATTCTCTGCTTAATGCCCTTGGTGCTTTGTACTGGATCTCTTGACTTACCAGGTTAGTCACTGTTAGGAGTTGACTATAGCCAACCTAGATAGGTGGCTCTGTGGCCTAGACTGTGGCCACTATGCCTAGACTGCCTCTTACACATATTGATGTTGATGAATCATCGTGGGTTTCCTTCGAGTCCTCCGCTTTCCTCCCACACTACAAAAGATACTTGTAGGTCGATTAGATTGCGAGCCCCATTGGGGACAGGGACCAATTTGGCAAAACTCTGTGCAGCGCTGCGTAATTCCCATGATGTCACAGGAAGTGGCTATCCTCAGTGAAATGTCATATGAATATTTAACACTAGTTGGCATTATAAGTGTTAATGGTGAGTGTGGTGAGTGTGGTGAGTCTGTGGCCTAGACTGTGGCCACTATGGTTAGACTGCCTCTTACACATATTGATGTTGATGAATCATCGTGGGTTTCCTTCGAGTCCTCCGCTTTCCTCCCACACTACAAAAGATACTTGTAGGTTGATTAGATTGCGAGCCCCATTGGGGACCGGGACCAATTTGGCAAAACTCTGTGCAGCGCTGCGTTATCTGTGGGAACTATATAAGTAAAGTAATTATTAATATTATATTATTATTCATATATTATTTTTAATCAATAATAACAGTTATTTGTTTTAATTTCTGGCATGAAGCTGTTCCCATCGCCTTGATAAACCCTCCGTACTCTCATATTCTTACTCTGTTTAGAAAAAGTATATTTGTTTTACATTGTTAATATAATGTGCTAATATTGACTTTTTAATTACTAGCTTTGTTAATGCATGTTCATGTGTTAATTAAAAGATAAAAAAATTTATGTGTTTATGAATTGTTGGTTTTACAGTCACTATAGCAGTTTTCGTCAGTAAAGTCATAATACGAATTACATTATAACTCTGCGATGACATGAGATTAATAGTTATTTTGTGCCTTTCATAAAATACATCTCAGATTTAATTACACTTTTTTTACATCATTCTTCTTGTGTTCAAGCTGTCTCATCACTACATAAATTCCAGTTTGCAAATGCACTTTTTTACTACATAAATTCCAGTTTGCAAATGCACTTTTTTTAGTATGTTATGCTGGGCATTTATATTTATGTGAACATTGTGGACATATATTATTATAATTATTTACATATTTATTAAAACTGTTAGTAAAATATATTAAACAAACCAACTGCTGAAAATTAATGGCACCGCACCAGTGTGCCATGAGTCACATCATAAGATCATTTGGTACAGAGCCAGAATTACACTACAAATTATATTATTTCTTGGGGGGATTTGTCAATTCTGTACTGCAGAGTTGTATCTTAACTCCTTAACGCTCTGCGCCGTAGCTCTACGGCGCAGAGGTATAAGGGAAGTATGAAGAGGACTCAGCCCGTGAGCCCTCTTCATACTTCCCTTATAACTACATAAATTCCAGTTTGCAAATGCACTTTTTTTAGTATGTTATGTTGGGCATTTATATTTATGTGAACATTGTGGACATATATTATTATAATTATTTACATATTTATTAAAACTGTTAGTAAAATATATTAAACAAACCAACTGCTGAAAATTAATGGCACCGCACCAGTGTGCCATGAGTCACATCATAAGATCATTTGGTACAGAGCCAGAATTACACTACAAATTATATTATTTCTTGGGGGGATTTGTCAATTCTGTACTGCAGAGTTGTATCTTAAAAAAGTCATAAAGTAGGGCATTTAAGACCTTTTGGGGCTCATTTTCAGAAATAGGTTGCAGGTTTTTGCAGTTCTACACCACCCAATCCATTTTTTGCTAAGAGGATAGAAGTGTTTTTGACCAGTTTAGTTAGATTTTGTGAAATCTGATTTTGTGTGACATACATATTCATCTGTATAAGACCATTCATCTATTGAAATAAAGAATAGATCGGCCAATCTAACTTCTCTTTTGTATTTTAAGCAACATGGATGACATCAATGAATACAACTTAAAAAAAAAGAAATTTCCTGAGTAGTGATGTCTGTACCTATTAAAAAGCTTGCAGGTTTTTGCCGTTCTACACCACCCAATCCATTTTTTGCAAAGAGGATAGGAGTGTTTTTGACCAGTTTAGTTAGATTTTTGTGAAATCTGATTTTGTGTGACATACATATTCATCTGTATAAGACCATGAAAAGCTAGGTATTTGTATTTTGAAATAAAGAATAGATCGGCCAATCTAACTTCTCTTCTGTATTTTAAGCAACATGGATGACATCAATGCATACAACTTAAAAAAAAAGAAATTTCCTGAGTAGTGATGAGTGTACCTATTAAAAATTGGATTCAGCCAATCTATTTAAGTTAGGCTGCAAAACCTAAACCTTATTCCCTGCTGGTAATGTTCATGATTGCTGATGGCATTTGGAAGAAATTATAGTCCTCCGAAATGTTGGAGCTGTGCACCGTCGGCATTCTAGTGCTGGCACACTCACGTAGCAAAGACTTGAATAAAGACTTTAAATCTATGAATCTACACATAAAGCGGTATTTAAAGAGTTAACATTTCACACTCACAATCTGTGCCTGTGTTTCCAGACCTGGATTAAGGAGGCATGAGCTCCGGCACCAAACCCTAATTGGATTCAAGGTCTGCACAGGAAGGTGGCCGCCGGCCACGCTCCACTTCCACTTCACACCAGCCCCCATCCTCCCCCACCTGCCCTTCCATCCCATCACCCCAACCCCCCCTGACCCGCGCAGCTATGAGGCTCAGGAGCTGGGCCTTGTACGCAGGAAATGCATACAACATTACCAGAAATACGACAGCAAACCCATTTCGACTTTAAGGGGCGTCCCAATCCACGCATCAACACATAATCCCTTAGTCCCTTGCATTAAATGCACATTCAGTGAACAATATCACATTTAAAGATTCAGCTAACACCTGAGAAGTCTTTTTAACGAACGACTCACAAATAAGTACTCATTTCAAATCGGCATCGACAATTAAAGGTAAAAGGTGGTGATACAATGGATGAAAATTTCACATAAACAGACCTTAAAATACACATCCAGATTTCCATAAAAATTTAATTTGAAGTGAATTTGAGTGATGTCTAGCATGTCTCTCCGACAAAACTACTTCACAAGAGTTCATGAGGACTACAATTTCCACCCACTCTTTGTGATTTTTACACCATAGGGCACACTACATAGATCTTTGCCTCTACAATAAATAGAATATTAACTCATTACTGTAAAATTCGCATTTTATTAGTGCTTATTTTTACTAATACTAGCTCTAAGAGCGTGATTTTCAACACATGTGCCGTTGGCACACTACGTGTGGCCGACTCACACTGGTCGGGGAGTGTTGCCGTCGGCTGGGATGTCCTCCATAACCAGGTTCCGCGCCCCATGTGTTTTGTTTCTCCTGGCCAATGCGCAGCGATGTAAAATGAGAAATACTATAGTCATGAGGCTGGAGTACTACAAGTACCAGCTCATTGCTGAGTATATGAGCTGGCACTGTACTTTGGCCTCATGCCATAGTACTATCTCCTTTTACCCCCTTTATTTTGCAGTTATGAACCACATAATAATCAGACAACCCATATACTAAACCAGGAGAAACTGAGAACTGTTGAGGAAGAGGTAAATTTAGAATCTATATTCATTAACTATATGTATAATATGACTGTTTAGTGTCCATTTGTGCTATTTTGGGTTGGTGGTTGTGCCCCAGGATTTTCTAAGTATAAAAAGTGTCCGCGGCTCAAAAAAGGTTGAAAATCACTGCTCTAGAGTATTAATATACAGTGAAACATATTCAAAGGAATCTACCATCATGATAAACCAGGACACTTAATCATAGATCCAGGCACCATTACTGTGTAATCTTCTTATATTTGTTATCCATGGTGCCTGGCTTCACTGTGTGTTATTACTTGATTGCATTCTCCCCTCCCACTGTAATCTCACTGCTTCCCAGATTACAAAGTATCAGTAAGACGAAGGAAGGGAGACTCAGATGTGCTGCTTGCACAATGTAACAACAGCTTGTAAAGCTTGCTAGCTTGCCTATATCCCCTTGCAGGGCTATTATGAAATAATTTTAAAATAGTTGATTTAAATGGTCACAGTGTAATGTGCCCCTGTTTATCATAATAGGTATTGTATGAGGTAATTTTTTATTTTATACGCTGGATCATGTTTATCTCCATTCTCAATCATTATTACTAAACTTATTTTTATGACCTAATTTTTTTAAAAAATGAATGTTTCAGAGAAAAAAGTTACCAACAAACCGTAAAATACCTCCTCAGGTGAAAAAAAAAAATAATAAACATTTTGGATCTTTAATTTCGTTAAGTGGTCACAGTTGTATACAAGTGTAAATTCTTTTTATATTATTCATCCTTATGTAGTATCAAAAAATGCCAACTTTCTGCCAGAAAAGCTGGTTAGTAGACCCCATGCATTAATTCATACATGCCATTAGTATGTATCCTGGCCGGTCCTGTGGATCGGGTATAATTATAATTATTTTACATCACTTACTATCTTTTCCTTTTAAAAATACTCTAGCTGAACTGTTAATAATTACAATGACATCGTTGAGGTTGTCGGTTAAGTTGATCGCTGCAATCTTAGACAATGTTTTAATGTTTTAAATCAAAAATATGTTTTGTTGTAAATAGGGCAAGGTTTGTTTAAACATTACTCGTTTTCGATGCTTTTGGACATTTAGTTGATTACCAAAACTTAACATTTACAGTATCATTTCTGCAGCATTAAGAAGTATCCGAGTTCTGATTGTAGCAACGGGTACAAGAGATAGTGCTAGACTCCAATGAATGTTATGTCTAAGTGTCCATAGGGGTATTCGTGAAGTGCATGGTTTTGCCAAATGAATTTCTTCCTGCCAAATTTTTGCTTAATATATAAAAGCATAGACTTTGCTAAATTGATCAGAAAACAATGGTCAATCCTGGTCTCTGAAAGGAAATCTACCATTAAAACTAAGCATGGATTAAGGGGTGTGCCCATGAAAGAAAATTCTGAAATTTCAATCCCCTAGTGATGTTTACACATAAAAGATTATTTTTATCAATTTTTTAATGATTCTTTACAATCTTACTCAGTTATATTGCCTCTTTTATCACTCAGTGAGGGTCAGTGTAATATTGTAAGTGTTGGCGGGAATATCTGTACCAGATACTCTCATGGTCTCGCTCTTGTTCTATGTGCTGATGATGTGCTTAGATTATGATGGTACAAGGTTTATATACACTTTCATTTAGTTTCTGTACTAGTATCTGACACAAAGAAAGAGAATGTTGCAGATTAGAGGTTAGCCATTACCTCTACTTACCCTACTATCTCTGCTATATCCACCTCTCTCCCACTTAGCTTCGATAAAATCTTATCTACCTGTAGCTTCACTCTCCATCAATTGGTGTGCAATGCGGTGGCAGGAAGTCAGTGTCGTGTCAGTGTGAGAACTCTTGGAATTCAGGGGGGTGGCAGGGAAGAGAGAGAGAAAATAACTGCAAACCTTAAAATTAGAAGATACAGGTCGGGTTTAGCGACAACAAAAGTCGTGTTACACAAGGAGTCATAGAGACATGTTTCTCCAGTTTTTTTCTCTAGTAAGACCTTTATAAAGTTTCTTATCTGAATTTGCGGTATTGATTCATAGGAAATTGTAATCACAGCTACTCTAATAAACAAAATACAATTCTTCTTCTATTTGCCTCGCTATTGTTTATTGATGATTTACTGTTGTTTCCCTTTCTAAAAAAACATAGCTCTGACTCCTACATGAGATATATAGTAATTGTCGTCATAAGTGTAGCATGTTGTTAAATGTTCGAAATCCTAAGTGCCCATGACTTTATGTGGATTTGTGTATAAGCTCTTGTGTTTACTTTTTAACTGCAAATCACACATTTTCAATTGAGTGTTGCCAAATGTATTTTTTCCTTAAAAAACATCAAATTGTAAGTTATTTAAAGTTGGTGTACCTTCAAATTAGGTGCACATTACAGCACTGTACCAACCCGAATCAGGTTTCTATAGACCAAGTATTTTGTTTGATCTGCCTGATAAACTTTCCAGTTATTCTCATTATATTATCTAAATGTGTAGCAATAACTCCACTTTTAATTAAGAGCCTTTGATTAGGCGGCTCTCTCTTTTATGAGACATACTAGACTTTCTTTGAAGAGTGGAACTGTATTCTGATAACACGCAGTGTATCACATTAAAGCCGTAAAAATGGAAAATTTACGAGAGATGTAAACTCCTTGTTCAAATAAATTCATTATTAACCTAACTAGTTATAAATTGCTGTCGTCCAATGTGCTAAATACACACTGTAGGTTTCGACGTTTTGTTGCAAGTTTATATTTTAATTTTATGGGAGTTTTTACCGTTAGGGTAATACGTACTGCTTGATATGAATTAGAGCTTAGAGATGAGTGGAACCCTAACTTCTGTCCACTCCGAGTGTGGGTGCTTCCCACCGACCCGGACATATTACTGGATTGGCAGCCGAACTACCAATTTGGGGCACATTAACACACCTGGTCAAATGCCATGACTATGTTTAGTTCTCAGGTGTTCCCCTGGTCATTCACAGCCATACTACGTTGGCTAGAGGGGCGAACATTTGGCTGTCCGGCTGCCAACCAGCAATATGTCTGGGCCACAACAGACGCACCATGACCCAAAAGAACTGTGTTCGGTTGCTCATCTTTTTTAGAGAATGTTATTTCTTATTCCTGATCAACATCTTTGAAGAGGTTTCCTGAGATCTTTAATATTACTTTGGAATGTTAAAAAAGAACTATATATTTCATATATATATATATATATATTATATATATATTTATTCATGTACTGTATCTAAAATATCAATAAGAAGACGTGCCAATATCCCCCATATCAAAGAGAGTACACTAACTAATTAAATTACCAATCATGTAAAAAGCATCATGAGGTCTTACAAGGTTCACCGATGAGTCATCATTTTTCCATAGGAAACAAAACTTAAAAGGTTGTCCGGGATTTAAAACGAAAAAAGCTATTTAGTAAGTCAAATAAATAATCCTAATTCTTACTCCTCCTCGTGTCCACTCACTCACTCGTGCACCGTAACTCACTGGCCACGCCTCTCTTTCGTTCAGAAGCCGGCAGTTCCATACCAACCATAGCTTGTGCACCTGCTATAGCATGTGTTTCTGGCAGTAGTAAGCATACAGCATGGTCAGGAAGCATTGCCAGTCTCTTTAAACAAACAAGGGCCCCAGCAGTTACAGGAGCCCAGAAGAAGGTAAGTATAGCTTTTATTATTGTTTCAGCAGCCCTATAAAGCTTTTTTAATCTAGGAAAAACACCTTTTAATTAGCAAAAAATGTCTGGAAATTTATAAAAGAAACAGAACAAGGATATTTGGTGTACATGGGGTCCCTTGGGAAAAATAGCTTGCTGGCATCCCCGGAAGTCATGAAAAAGTGACAATCCTGGGGAAATGGTAATGCTTTACCAGGTTAACAGCAACCGATCTGAACGATAACAGTGGGTGTTTGCTGCACCCTATGATAGCATGGAGTCTGACATTTGCACTTTTAACTTGCTTGAGAAAGGCTTTGTGTCCTGGAAGCCTAACATGGCGGCTTATGGTGAATAATGAATAAACAGCGAGTATTTTTTTTTTCACCTAAATCCTGGAGTTGCTGCCCAACTTTTATCAGTTTTTTTGAACTATCAGTGTTACATTCTTGAAAGTAATACATTTATTTGAGTGCAATAAAGAGATGACACTCTATCTTTAATGGTTTTTGTAGATTAAAGACATCCGCACTAAAAAAATTCTTCAATACTTTTTAGATTACGTTAAACATGCTACAGACAAACTTGAAAGCGACGCGTTTCGGATATGCCACCTCTCTGCTAAGATATGGGTTAAGGACTAGAATTTTATGTCCAACACAGGTCAGCTTTCAAGTCTGTGTTGTAGCCATGAAAACTAAAACATTTTACAAATTAAGATAGGAATGTTTTATTGAAAAATCTGTGTTTTAGAGCACTAGAGGAAATACATTTCCAAGACAATTTAAATATAGTCAGCTACTCCAACAACAGAAGTTTTTTGAAAAATTCCATGACTAGTGTTCAGTGCAGAGTGCATAAATGGTGGCACAGTATGTTGAGGGGCCACCCATTCAGAAGTCTACTTGGGCACATGCTCTCCTATTATCCCCTGTATAAACCTATAATTTGGCTGTAGAAGAGAAGCATAATTTTACTAACTGTCTTACTACTTTTTTTTTTAGCTATAAAACCATATGCTACATAGTAGTGATAATGGCGCTCGAAAGGAGAATCTGTTACCTGTTCAATGAAGTCAGTAAGTAGTGCATTGTAGGCAGTTTTATTCCAGGTAATTGTGGGGGAATATGTCACAATGTGTCAGGCACAATGACGTCAAACTGCCTATAGCATGAACGATATTGTATGAGAATGCTTCCCATTTTAACAAAAAAAAAACACGTCAAAATGATCTTCATAGAACTGTGGCCCTTAAATCGATGTGGCAGCACATATTCATCTTCCCACAAGACACTGAAATGTTTCTGTTTCTAAAAGTGAACTGCGTTGACTCTTTAACGTGTGAGTCACCAACACTTCAAGCAGCTAACTGACACTTACCGTCAACTTTGAAAGCAAGATGGTGACCTACTGCAACAAAGAAGAAAATGGATTTTGTGTGGGGACTATTACAACGTTTTTTATTGCTGTTTTGTGCCAAATAACATTTGTTAAGTGATAGAGTTTTTTAAAAAAAGATTTCACTCCAATAAAATATTTCCTACACGGTCAGTTTATGAATTCTTCTAAATGTACACTCTACTAAATGTGTCATCATTGCTGAACTCATTCTTGCTCCACACATGTGTGCCGCTCCCAGCTCCGGTGCTGTGTCTTCTGACATTTTATCATGAAAGACAGATAGACAGACACATTTGGGGTAGGACTACTGGAAGCAGTTTGCCTTAGGCATTTCAGCTTACCACCATAGGAATCAGACAACTGGATGATTTACTATCCTACTACCTTAACAATGGGAATCAGTAATAACAAACTGGCATTGGTATTCGGAGATAGATTCACTCTGCATTCCTAAAAAATAGGCAATGTCAATTTAAAATGGCCTCTCAACTGTTTAGAATTTGTTCATCTGTAAGGATCAGCAAAAATATGATACTTTTTGGAAAATATAAAATTGGAGGGCTGCATTCTTTACTCTTGGCTGAAAATATCCATAAAAACATCCTAAGCACTGGACTGGCCTCTTAAATAACAATACAACATATTTTGGATCTGCACAAGCATCAGTATAGATATATACAAATTGATCATATCTTACCTTACAAACAAATAGCAGAGAAAAGGGGAAAAGGGCTGGTGTACTATTTATGGTGCAAACACTTGAGAGGTTGACCCTCTTTTGGGTTGTACTTACCTTATGAAAACTCTAGTGTCAAGCCTCGTGGTCAATTATACAGATGTGGCCACAGCAGTATCCTCGAGCTCCGAATAGCTGGGCCAAATGGAGTCTGGATAATGCAGGCGTATAGGATGGATGCACACTAGAGATGAGCGAGAACTAAAATTGCTCGAGTAGCTCAGCGTTACTCGAGTCAAAACTTTTCCGAGCTCGAGTCCACCGTTTCGAATCATGAACCCCATTGAGTCATGGGAGACTCAAGTCTTTTCAAGGGAACCATAAGAAATATGCATTTTGTGAGAATAGGAGTCAGTCCTGTGTTTCTTCTTTTTTATTTTATTCAATGGAATATGTGGAACTTCAAAGGAGAATGACCGTTTAAACATCTGCAAATGTGTTCTTCACACATATTGTTCTTCAATACTATGTAAGACACCTTTCTCACTCATGTCATTCTGTAAGTTAACAATGTACGGAACATCTGCAAGTGTTCTTCACTGACCAAATCCAGTACAGCCCGACGCCCCTCTATGTTTAGTGACAACTTCACTGGTTTCTGTTTTTGTTTTCACAAAACTGCAGATAGATGTCTGAAGGGAATGCAGATCACCCAGGGTTGTTTGTAAATGTCTCAAATAAATATACATTCTGTGGAGTATCTTCATTTGACTGCTGTGATCTTCCCAAACAATTCAATGATTACTTATTTCAACATTCAGTGGCGTCGTAGTTTTTGTCTTAATCGGGAAATTGCAAGCACAAGATTCCTTAGTATGGAGTGATGGCCACTCCAGGAACATTTTATGGATACGTACACCAGGAAAATTATTCTCTTTACATTGAGATAACCCACTGTCTGGTATATTTAAAGGCATATCTTAATCTGAATCCGAAAGCCATCATAGCTGGATAGAGAAAATACACGTTTAGAGAGGAATGTGCAGGATGGTGTAAGGTTAGCAAAACCTTGCAAAGAGAGATTGTTTCTAACATCTGACCTTCATAGAAATACATGATACATTCACCAAGGTAGCATTGTGGAAGCCGAGCATTTAATACTTACACAAACAGAAGGGGGAGAGGGCTACCCATTCTGAGTGCCATTATATATCAGAAATGAGCCGAGGGAGAATGTGGAGTTTTTACTGGCATGGAGTGAGTGGCATTTTTCCTCGCAGGGTCTAAAAAACCCATAGGTAGATAAGGCTGAGAACATAAGAATTGTCAGACTGATTACGGTGTTTGTGGTGGACACTCGCTATGTATGGAAGGGATAAACCTGTGAGCGCTTTTCCATACATCACCTATACAATGCTACATCTGAAAAAGCAAATTCATTCAGTGCAGAAACTTCTACCATACTGAAAGACTTCGACTCTTATATTGAACCACACGGCCGAATATTTACTTCCTTTGCCTGGACAGAGTCTGTAAATTAAAATTCAGAAGTGCATTTGGAATTGTTTGTGAACATCCTCAACATTTTAATGGCATGTTTCTTCTCATTGCTGGAATGATATATGGAACTGGATTTACTAAACTTTCTCACACAAATAATGTTTTCTGATTGCTTGCTGAGCAATGGGAGTCATGTTTCTTCGAACCTTAAGATATAATGTCTAGAAGATTTTGCTTCTATAATTCATAAAAGAGCATTTTTTTTTCCCCACTAGTTGGTGGGTTTTGTGGTCATCATCGATCATTAACAAGAGTATGTTTTGAAAGTTTCACGCAAACTCCCATGTGTCCACTTGTTGCAATTATTATTCTCTTCAGTAAATGAGCTTAAAATTAGTCAGAGAAGAAAAGACTAATCAAGGATTAAAACCAGATATGGAACTATTTTGCCAAAATCCATGACACAAACATTCATTTTCCCATCTCATCTGCTCAGTTGTTTCATTTAAAGTGAATTACCAATGTATTAATCATCTTCATTAAGACTCTGCTACGGAAGGTAGTTTCACTGTGCGCTAAAGAAGAAATAGTGAAAGTGAACCAGAACTTAAACACATTTTTTTTATAAGTGCCATAGAAGTGGCTTATAAGTGAAAAAAGGTTTAGAACCTTTGGTTGTAAAAAAGCAATCATTGTTGATCAGGAGGAGGATTACTTCAGACATATCATGGCTATAACCCATAACCCTGGTTCCGGTAAAGTAGCGGCCGGTGGCTGGGAAAGAGGCATACTGTGGCTGTGGTAGCAGGAGCGGTACGTGACCGGCTGGTACTGGACTAGGCTGCGGCCGGATGAGGGGGGCCGCGATGATCGGGGGGTTGACAGTTGTTGCGGACGTCACCTGGTTGGTCGGGTGTGTTCTCTGTGTCTAGCCGACTGGCGGTGACTTAGTTAGAGTGCGAAATAATAGAAACGCCGGAAAAAGGGGAACTGACTCAGAAGATGAGGGAAAAAAGGGAAAAAAAAATGAAAAGTAAGACGCACAGAAAAAATTACGAGTGTTGGTCCGAACGGGGGGTGCATCTTTGCGGGGGTGCAGGCGGCCAGGAAATTCGGGGGTACAGACCTGTACGAGTGTTGAGGGGTCAGATCACATATGCTTCGGTTGGAGGAATGACCCTGAGCACAAAACCTGAGAAACGAAGAGCGCATGGCGAGGGCAACCCGCCCAGCCCATCTCTGTGGTGAAGCATTCTTGCGCGGCACCACCGGCCCCTAATGGACATCCATTAAAGCAAGACAAGCAAATAGATGTAAAGGATTTGTGGGGTAATGTCAGAGGGATAAATTTGGGTTGCTAGACTTTAACTTGCCCATCCCCCCAGCTTGAATGCCCAATCGCCTGGCCCTGGCCCACTAGCATTGAGGTGCTGCAATAGCAGGCAGGCGATGCAGCATTGCACCACGTTGTGCGATTTAGCTTACCAGCGACAATGACCTCATCGAGAAAGGACTCCATAAAATGACAGAAGGTGCAGCACTGGCATGTTATGGCAGCATAATGCCACTTACTGCGCTCGCCCCATAGACACCGCACTGGTTCCCGGTACTACAGGTAGGGTTCCCATACCCAAACAGATTTTACCCAAATCCGGGGTGCGCACACCCTGCCTACCCCAAATTGAACAATCTGCTCAGGACTAATTATGGTCCCAAAAATATCACAACACTCTTTTGACACACTCATATGGATCTTGCTTAAGTTATACTTGTAGAGCTCCAAATGAGTACTCCTGGCAGTATACTGAATTAGCTCATCATTTTCTTTTACTGACACATTCTATATATATAGCGAAATCATCCATCAATATAAGATAAAAGAGATAAGACTGTATGTTACCGAAACAAGGAGGTTTCATTTAAGGGAGTTCACTGTTCTGCTCTTTTAAGCCACTATGGCAGTGAGGCTACAGCAATCCTATGTTCCAGGTCTTGAGAGTCTAAACACACAGAACTGTGCTGCATCATGGCTAAGGAATGCTTACATGATGTTACCCCCAAAATATTTTTTAGCCCCCAAAACCCTTTGAACCAATGCGTTTGGTTGATACCGCAATGCTTCTTTCCTGGTTCTACACTGCTGGGTACTCAGTTCTTGATTGTATTTAACCTAACGATAGCTAAAAATGTAATGAAAACTATGGTTTCAGCTATGGACTAGTCTGTGTAGAAAAAACGTTGCTGAAACGTCACTCATTCCTTATCAATCATCCGCTCCTCAAAAATCTCTACCTTCCATGTATTAAGTCACTGGAGAGGACTCACGTTCACCCCTAGATGCTCAAGGTAACCAAGGTGCGACTGTTGGATATGGACTTACGCAAGCGGGCGACCATCAGAAGAAACGTAGCTCCATAGGCAGTAGTCATAAGTGCGCACACTTCGGTGACACGTGATACGATTTGACATGATTTAGTTCATCAAAGTAAGGTTGTTGCAGGCAGCTCATCATATGTATTACAGCTGAACTCTACATAATAACAAAGCGGGAAGTCTATTGGGCCTGCTCTGCCTTAACTTGCGACTCTATTGCCATCCTTGGAAGGCCGGTGCCTCCAGCACAGGGCATACCTGGGCGGTACCGGGTCCCAGAGCTGTTGGGGTTGCGGGGGTACATACGGATGTACATCAGAAATTCATGGGGGTGAAAGGGTATCTAATGAATTCTACGGTTTGAAGGTGCTTATATAAAATAACCATGAGGAGCTTTTTAGTATGATAAACTAGGAACAGAGTATTCTTCTTAATTTTTAATGCCAACCACGTGAGGTTTCTCTGCAAGGGGCCAACCCTGATGCTTGGCTCACAGCACGTATACGTTGGGAAGAAGTAAAAAATCACAGGAACAGTCTGGCCATAGACGACTACTACTTTTACACCTATTGTTATTAATACTGTCTTGTGTCTTCCTATGTAGCATCAGAGACATTTGGATCTTATCAGGTAACCAGGACGCTATAGAGGTCACCCTCCCCACGCACTTATTGAGTCAACCATACAATAAATTTAACATGCTAAAGACACTATTTTTTATCCCAGAATATATGCCTGTCTCTCATACTGATAACCCAAAATTATCACACAATAAACTTACGTAATCTGTAGCAATTGACCTTGGTTCACACTGGGTGCAATAGAGTTTTTGATCAGAGATTGGTTCATTCTTAATCTGAATAGGTTGATTTGCAATAATCCAAGCAAAATCTTTTCTTGCCATAAGCAACAACACATCGAAGGAGAGTAGATTTTATTCACATTTAGAATGTCAGACTACGACTGTGGATCCAGATAAAAGAGCATTTTAAAATCTGAAATGTTTCCTTTTACACTCCTCCCGTGGCGCGATACATAACGATTTCTAATGCCCATTGTGTCAAGTGTGTTTTTCTTTACTACTTATTTCAATTTTCCGGGATGCTAATTTTGCATGCATATTAGTGACACCCTGACATAAGTCTCTCACAAGGTTTCAATGAGTCCCCATAATTGAAAGTGCCGTTACTTGAGTCTCTGCTATTCGCATCATATCAAGGCCAGGAACACAAACAATCCATGGAAAATATTATCGGATGCACCCTAGTTAAGCTCAATTGAAAAAAGTAAGGAATGCCCATATTTGCGCGCTCTTCTTCACTGTCACTTTTAACAACAGCACATGTTCTAGTCTTTTTTCACCATATGATCGCAGATTTTACGGGAGTAGACAATTGCGTTAAATGTGATAGATAAAAAAAAAAAAATAGTGAATTAAAAATCTGTGAATAAGCACTTAAGGAGGTTGAGGCTTATAAGAACGTGTAACAAGGCCTACACGTCAAGTCCATAACAGGATCGTCTTCTATTGTCTTGCACCTTGGAAAACGTTCGGTCTTTGCAGGCCGGGAACCAGGTTCTCATCCAGCCGTACACCCCCAGTCCCCCCCGCCACCCCCTCGCCAGAAGGACCCGGGTATGGTCCGCGAACGCCCGTGAGTTTTCTGCCATGATAGAGATCCGTGCAGCAGACCCCTCTGCTGTAAGAGCACACTCGCCAGTGGGTACAGGGGCATGCCTAAGTGTATCGTCGCACTCCGCCACCACTGTTAAGGGAGTGGGTACGCTTTAGATAAAGACTTGAAGTCGTCCCCTGGAGACCGGAACCCAACATGGCTCGGCTCCATCCGCAAGAGCACCAGACCTGGGGTACTGTGCCGGGAGGTCACTGTTACGTAATATAGTACCTATGAAGGTCTGAACTTAATCTCTTACGTTTGCACTAGACAATTTTGAAAAACAGGGTGGGCCTTTTAGATGGGAAATTTTAAAAATCACACACTCACTTTCATCCATGGCTGTTTGCCACACATCGAAAGCCGTGGCAACGCTGCTGCAACCTCACACCTGCTGTCTTTCTTATGAAAACGTTTTGCGTACAGCACTATAGTGATTCATAGGACATGGCAGAGAGAGGTTCACCCTAAAGTGCACCGGTCAACGGAGTGGGAATAGTCTCTGCGGGGAGTGTGTAATGCCTAAAACACTTGTGGCTTCATTATCATAAGTATCATGATTTTGTACACGGTTTAATAATCTTAGGGAAGGGCAACAACACTCTAACTTCAGGAGGGCAAATTTACATGGCAACTTGTGGTCAGACCTTAAAGTAATCGACGCCGGATATGGTTCTCAAAGACAAATGCCCCCCCCAAAAAATAACTGGGAATTTTTCTCATAATCTTCTGCAATAAGCTTCCTGTCTGAGAAAACCTACCCTTATGGGAAAAGCATAAGAAAAACAAGAACCAGCCACTGTGGGGCTACACTAGTCTTGCCTGAAAGCAATAATCGAGAACGCTACACGACCGCATTTAAGGTGCAAACGTGAAGGGTGAGCTGATGATGGCATTACGTCAGTATACAGAAAAAAGAATCGTAAAAAGTCAGATAAAGGCTGCAAAAATAGAGCACGCGTAGAGAAAAATTGTCCAGAGACGAGCAAAACTAAATCTCACACTCATTATTTTGTAAGTATAATCAGAATAAGACAACTAAAAACAGAGAGTGTGGGTCCCCTTAGAATAACATGGGGTGTCATGGATAGGAAGGAGATGAGGAAAGGGCAGTCTAACTCGAATCTGTCGCCTTCTCACCACGTCTGACCTCTAGGAAATCCCTTCTTTCTTTGCTTAATGCATTGTAGTTGAAACCAAAACTTAACATTTACAGTATCCATTCTGCAGCATTGAAGAGTATCGAGTTTGCATTGTAGCAACGGTACAAGAGATGTGCTAGACTCCAATGAGGTATGTCTAAAGTGGCCATAGAGGGTAATTCGTAAGTGATGTGTTTTGCCAAATGAATGATATTTCTTCTTCCTGCCAAATTTTGTTAATATATAAAAGCTAGACTTTGCTAAATTGATCAGAAAACAATGGTTATCCAGGTCTGAAAGGAAATCACCATTAAAACTAAGCATGGATTAAAGGGGTGTGCCCATGAAAGAAAATTCTGAAATTTCAACCCCTAGTGATGTTTACACATAAAGATTATTTTTATCAATTTTTTAATGATTCTTTACAATCTTACTCAGTTATATTGCCTCTTTTATCACTCAGTGAGGGTGGCAGTGTATATTGTAGAGGTTGAGGCGGGAATCTCGGAAAAAAAAAAATAATAAAACATTTTATCTGTGGTATGTATAAATGTAAATTTCTTTTTATTATTATTCATTCTGTTGAGACAAAATGCCAACTTTCTGCCAAAAAGCTTTTAGCACCATGCATTAAATTCATATATCCATTAGTGAATGTATCCTGCCGGTCCTGGGGGAAAGGGGATATAATTATTTATTTATTTTACATTCACACATTTTCCTTTTAAAAATACTCTAGCTGAACTGTTAATAATAATTACAATGACATTGGTGAGGTTGTTGGTTAAGTTGATCGCTGCATATTAGACAATGTGTTAATGTTTTAAATCGAAAAATATGTTTTGTTGTAAATAGGGCAAGGTTTGTTAAAAAGTTACTCGTTTTCGATGCTTTTGGACATTTAGTTGATTAACCAAAACTTAACATTTACACTATCATTCTGCAGCATTGAAGAGTATCCGAGTTCTGAATTGTAGCAACGGGTACAGAATGTGCTAGACTTCCAATGAATGTTATGTCTAAAGTGTCCATAGAGGGTAATTCGTGAAGTGCATGGTTTGCCAAATGAATTTCTTCCTGCTAAATTTTTGCTTAATATATAAAAGTATACACTTTGCTAAATTGATCAGAAAACAATGGTCATCCAGGTCTCTTAAAGGAAATCTACCATTAAAACTAAGCATGGATTAAAGGGGTGTGCCCATGAAAGAAAATTCTGAAATTTCAATCCCCTAGTGATGTTTACACATAAAAGATTATTTTTATCAATTTTTTAATGATTCTTTTACAATCTTACTCAGTTATATTGCCTCTTTTATCACTCAGTGAGGGTCAGTGTAATATTGTAGAGTGTTGGCGGGGAATCTGTAACCAGATACTTCATGGTCTCTCTTGTTCTATGTGCTGATGATGTGCTTAGATTATGATGGTACAAGGTTTATATACACTTTCATTTAGTTTCTGTACTAGTATCTGACACAAAGAAAGAGAGATGTTGCAGATTAGAGGTTAGCCATTACATACTACCAGCTCTGCTATATACCTCTCTCCCACTTTCCTGGATAAAGATCTTATCTACCTGTAGCTTCACTCTCCTCAAATTGTGTGCATGCGGGCAGGAAGTCAGTGTCTGTGTCAGTGTGAGAACTCTTGGAATTCAGGGGGGTGGGCAGGGAGCAGAGAGAGAGAAGAAATAACTGCAAACCTTAAAATTAGAAGATACAGGGTCGGGTTTAGCGACAACAAAAGTCGTGTACACAAGGAGTCATAGAGACATGTGTCTCAGTTTTTTCTCTAGTAAGACACTTTATAAAGTTTCTTATCTGAATTTGCGGTATTGATTCATAGGAAATTGTAATCACAGCTACTCTAATAAACAAAATACAATTTCTTCTTCTATTGCCTCGCTATTGTTTATTGATGAGTTACTGTTGTTCCCTTTCTAAAAAAACATAGCTCTGACTCCTACAGAGATAATAAGTAATTGTCGTCATAAGTGTAGCATGTTGTTAAATGTTCGAAAATCCTAAGTGCCCATGACTTTATGTGGATTTTGTGTATAAGCCTTTGTTTTACTTTTTAACTGCAAATCACACATTTTAATTGAAGTGTTGCCAAAAATGTATTTTTCCTTAAAAAACATCAAATTAGTAAGTTAATTAAAGTGGTGTACCTTCAAATTAGGTGCTACATTACAGCACTGTACCAACCCGAATCAGGTTTCTATAGACCAAGTATTTTGTTTGATCTTGCCTGATAAAACTTTCCAGTTATTCTCATTATATTATCTAAATGTGTAGCAATAACTCCACTTTTAATTAAGAGCCTTTGAATTAGGCGGCTCTCTCTTTTATGAGACATACTAGACTTTCTTTGAAGAGTGGAAATGTATTCTGATAACACGCAGTGTATCACATGTAAAGCCGTAAAAAATGGAAAATTTAATGAGAGCATGTAAACTCCTTGTTCAGATAAATTCATTATTAACCTAACTAGTATATAAATGCTGTCTGTCCAATGTGCTAAATACAACCTGTCTTCGACGTTTTGTTGCAAGTTTATATTTAATTTTTATGGGAGTTGTTTACCTTAGGGTAATATACTGTTGATATGATTAGAGCTTAGAGATGAGTGGACCCTAACTTTCTGTCCACATCCAGAGTGTGGGTGCTTCCCACCCGACCCGGACATATTACTGGATTGGCAGCCGAACATCCAATTTGGGCACATTAACACCCCTGGTCAAATAGCCATGACTATGTTGAGTCAGAGGTGTTCCCCTGGTCATTAACAGCCATAACTAGTTGGCTAGGGGCGAACATTTGGCTGTCAGTCTGCCAACCCAGCAATATGTCTGGGCCACAACAGACGCACCATGACCCAAAAGAACTGTTCGGGTCTGCTTATCTTTTTTTAGAGAATTTTATTTCTTATTCCTGATCAAATGCAATCGAAAGGGTTGTCTTATGGTTTATCATTAAATTATCTGTTGACCATATTTATTTATATATATATATATATATATATATATATATTTCATGTTACTGTATCTAAAATATCAATAAGAAAGACGTGCATATCCCCCATATACAAAAGAGAGTACACTAACTATTAAATTACCAATCATGTAAAAGCAGCAATTTGTAGGACGCTTCAAAAGGGTTCCCGATGTAGTTCATTTTTTCATAGTGATACAAAACTTAAAAGGGTTGTCTGGGATTTAAAACTAAAAAGCTATTTAGGGCCTGGGGGGGGGGGGAGGCTATTAAAACAATAAATATCTTATTCTTACATCCTCCAGTGATCCCACTCACCTGTGGCACCGTAACTCACTGCCAAGCCTCTCTTTGTTTACAGACGCCGGCAGTTCCATAACAACCATAGCTGTGCACCTGCTATAGCATGTGTTTCTGGCAGTAGTAGACATACAGCAGTGGTCAGGAAGGCATTGCCAGTCTCTTTAAACAAACAGAGGCCCAGCAGTTACTAGGAGCCCCAGAAGAGGTAAGTATAGATTGTTTATTGTTTCAGCAGCCCTATAAAGCTTTTTTAATTCTAGGAAAAACCCTTTTAATAAGCAAAAAATGTCTGCAAAGTTTATAAAGAGAACCAGAACAAGGAGATGTTTGGTGTACAGGGTCACTTGGAAAATGGCTGCTGAGCCCGTGAAGTCATGAAAAGTAACAATCCTGGGGGAAATGGTAATGCTTTACCAGGGTTAACAGCACCGATCCTGAACGATAACAGTGGGTGTTTGCTGCACCTATGATAGCATGGAGTCTGACATTTGCACTTTTAACTTGCTTGAGAAGGCTTTGTGTCCTGGAAGCCTAAACATAGCGGCTTATGGTGAATAAATGAATAAAGCGCAGTATTTTTTTTTTTCACTAAAATCCTGGAGTTTGCTGCCACTTTTTTCAGTTTTTTTTACAGTATCATGATATATTTTGCAAACAGGTAAAATAATATTTTGTGCATAAAGAGATGAGCACATCTATTTAATGGTTTGTAGATTAAAGACAAATCCGGCACTAAAAAATTCTTCAATACTTTATTAGATTACGTTAAAACATGGCTACAGACAAACTTGAAAGCTGACGCGTTTCGGATATGCACCTGCTAAGACTATGGGTTAATGACTAAGAATTTGTATGTCCAACACGAGTCAGCTTTCAAGTCTGTGTGTAGCCATGAAAAACTAAAACATTTACAAATTAAGATAGGAATGTTTTATGAAAAATTTGTGTTTTAGAGCACTAGAGGAAATTACATTTCCAAGACAATTTAAATATAGGTTCAGTCCAACAACAGAATATTTTGAAAAATTCCATGAAGCTATGTGTGCATGAGTGCATAAATGTGTGAGTAAGAGGGGCCCCATTCAGAAGTCTACTATGGGCACATTCTCTCCTAGTTATGCCCCTTGTATAACCTATAATTTGGCTGTAGAAGAAATGCATAATTTTACCGTCAATTACTTTTTTTTTTAGCTATAAACCATATGCTACAATATGTGAGTGATAATGGCGCTCGAAGAGGAGAAATCTGTTACCTGTTGAATGAAGTCAGATAAGTAGTGCATTGTAGGCAGTTTTTATTCCAGGTAATTTGTGGGGGAATATGTCAAATGTTTTTCAACATTTCTATGAAGTGAACATATTGTATGAGAAAGTGCATTCCATTTTAACAAAAAAAAAAAAACAGCGTCAAAATGATACTTCTTAGAACTGTGCCCTTAGAGCGAACGCAATGTTTTCAATCACTCATTCATCGCCCATTATAATTTCTATAAAATGTAGATTTCTGAACTGAAAATGTTTCATGTTTCTAAAAGTTGAACTGCGTTGACTCTTTAACGATGTGAGTCACCAAACACTTCACCACAAACTGAACGTTTTGTAAGGCAGCTGGTGACCTACCTCAACAAAGAAGAAAATGGATTATTGTGTGGGGGACTATTACACGGTTGTTTATTGCTGTTTTGTGCCAAAATAACATTTGTTAATGTGATAGAGTTTTTTAAAAAAAGATTTCACTCCAATAAAAATATTTCCTACACAGGTCCAATGGTTTATGAATTCTTCTAAATGTACACTCTACATAAATGTGTCAATCATTGCTGACTCATTCTTGCTCCACACTGTGTGCCGCTCCCAGCTCCCGGTGCTGTGTCTTCTTGACATTTTATCATGAAAGACAGATAGACAGACACATTTGGGGTAATTGATACCTGGAAGCAGTTTGCCTTAGGCATTTCAGCTTACACCATAGGAATCAGACAACTGGATGAATTTACTATCCTACTACCTTAACAATGGTGAATCAGTAATAAAAGAACTGGCATTGGTATTTCGGAGATAGATTCCATCTACATTCTTAAAAAATGATGCAATGTCAATTTAAAACGTCCTTCATACTGTTTAGAATTGTTCCATATGTAAGTATCAGCAATAAAATATGATATTTTTTGGAAAATATAAAATTGAGGAGCTACATATATTTACTCTTAGATGAAAATTTCCAAGAAAACATAATCCTAGCACTGGACTGGACTCTTAAATAACAATACAACATATATTTTGGATTCTGCACAAGCATCAGTATTAGAATATATACAAATTGATCAATATCTTACCCTATAAACAGTAGCAGAGAAAAGGGGAAAAGGGCTGTGTACTTATGTTAGTGGCAAGACACTTGGAGGGTTGACCCACTTTTGGTTGTACTTAACCTTATGTAAAACTCTAGTGTAAGCATCTTGGTCAATCTGTACAGATGTGGCCACAGCAGTATCCTCGAGCTCGGATAGCTGGGCCAAATGGAGTCTGGATAATGCAGGCGTATAGGATGGATGCACACTAGAGATGAGCGAGCACTAAAATGCTCGAGTGCTTGTTACTCGAGTCAAACTTTTCCCGATGCTCGAGTCCCCGTTTCGAATCATGAACCCCATTGAAGTCAATGGGAGACTCAAGCATTTTTCAAGGGGACCAATAAAATATGCAATTTTATTGAGAAATAAGGAAGTCAGTCCTGTTTCTTCTTTTTTATTTTATTCAATGGAATATTCGTGGAACTTCAAAAAGGAGAATGACCCGTGTTAAACATCTGCAATGTGTTCTTCACACATATTGTTCTTCATATACTATTGTGAAGAACACCTTTCTGCACTCATGTCTTCTGATAAGTTAACAGATGTACGGAAACATCTGCAATGTGTTCTTCACTGACCAAATCCAGTACAGCCAGACCCCCTCTATGTTTAGTGGACAACTTCACTGGTTTCTTGTTATTCCAAATAACATGCAAGATAGATGTCTGAAGGGAATGCAGATCACCCAGGGTTGTTTGTAAATTGTCTCAAATAAATATAAAATTCTGTGGAGTATCTTCATTTTGACTGCTGTGATCTTCCCAAACAATTCCAATGATTACTTATTTCAACAATTCAGTTGGCGTCGTAGTTTTGTATGTAATCCTGGAAAATTGCAAGCACAAAGAGTCCTGTAAGATGGAGTGATGGCCACTCCAGGAAATTTTATGGAATACGTACACCAGGGAAAATTATTCTCTTTACATTGAGATAACCCACTGTCTGGTATATTTAAAGGCATTATCTTAATCTTGAATCCGGAAAGCCATTCATAGCTGGATAGGAGAAAATACACGTTTAGAAGAGAAATGTGCAAGGATGGGTAAGAGTTAGCAAAACCTGCAAAGAGAGATTGTTTCTAAATCTGACCCTTCATAGAAATACCATGGATATCATCACCAAGGTAGATTGTGGTAGCCGAGCATTTAATACTTAACACAAACAGAAGGGGGGAGAGGGTACACCCATTCTGAGTGCCATTATATATCAGAAATGAGCCAGAGGGAGAATGTGGAAGTTTTATACTGGCAGGAGTAGAGTGCAAGTTTTTCCGCAAGGGTCTACAAAACCCATAGGTAGATAAGGCTGAGAACACAAGATTGTCAGAACTGATTACGAGTGTTTGTGGTGGACACTCGCTATGTATGGAAAGGGATAAACCTGTGAGCGCTTTTCCATACATCTTATACAATGCTACACTGAAAAAGCAAATTCATTTCAGTGCAAGA
The DNA here is from genome assembly GCA_019512145.1 of Engystomops pustulosus. Lineage (NCBI taxonomy): Eukaryota > Metazoa > Chordata > Amphibia > Anura > Leptodactylidae > Engystomops > Engystomops pustulosus. Next base: position 259,822,302 of record CM033642.1, read on the forward strand.
AACTTTCTACCATACTGAAGAACTTCGACTCTTATATTGAACCACACAGGCCGAAATATTTACTTCCTTTGCCTGGACAGAGTCTGTAAATTTAAAATTCAGAAGTGCATTTGGAAGTTGTTGTGAACATCCTCAACATTTTAATGGCATGTTCTTCTCATTTGCTGGAATGATATATGGAGCTGGATTTACAAACTTTCTCACACAAATAATGTTTTCTGATTGCTTGCTGAGCAATGGAGTCATTTTTCTTCCGAACCTTAAGGATATAAGTGCTAGAGATTTTGCTTCTATAATCCAATAAATGGCATTTTTTTTCTCCCGCTAGTAAATGGGTTTTGTGGTCATCATCGATCATTACAAGAGATTGTCTTTGAAAGTTTCAGCAAACCCCATGTTGTCCACTTGTTGCAATTATTATTCTCTTGTAGATGAGCTTAATAAATAGTCAGAGAAGAAAAGACTAAAGGATTAACCAGGAATATGGAACTATTTTGCCAAAATCTATGACACAAAACATTCATTTTCCCATCTCATCTGCTCAGATTGTTTCATTTAAAAGTGAATTACCAAATAGTATTAAATCATCTTCATTAAGACTCTGCTACAGGTAAGTTATTTCACATTGTCTGTTAAAGAAAGAAATAGGTGAAAGTGAACCAGAACTTTTAAACAATTTTTTTATAAGTGCCATAGAAGTGGCTTATAAGATGAAAAAAGGTTTAAGAACCTTTGGTTGTAAATATAAATCAATCAGTTTTTGGATCAGGATTGAGTAACTTCATATATCATTGCTTAACCCATATACAGGTTCCTGTTAAGACTTATCTTCCTGGTGCTTTGAAATTATGCATACTCTTCTGTGTTTTGCAGTGATCTTGACCCATTGCTTGTACTTTGACTATTCTTCTGCCTTATGATTTTGTTCCTTGCTATTATCTTGGTTTTGACAATTTTTTTCTGACTTCACCTTGTTGTCTGTATTGTGTTTCTTTGTCTAGCCTACTGTTCTGTTCACTTATTTAGAGTAGGGAAATAAATAGGAAACTCCTGAAAAAAGTTGAAACTTACTCAATAATATATGTAAAAAAGTGAAAAAAAAAATAAAAAGTAGATAAAGGCACATGAAAAAATTACTATTGTTTTCTACGGGTGTTTTCTCTTTTCAGTAGTTTCATTGTCCATGAAATTTTTTTTCAAACCTTTACTATTTTTTAATGCTTTCAGATCACATAGTCTTTTATTAGTATGACCCTAGACCAAACAGATAAACTAATATACATGCATATGCAACCCACCCATTCCCACTCTGTGAAGCTTCCTTGCTTCTGCACCACCGTCCCTAATTGACATCCATAAGCAAGACAAGTCAAATAGAACAGGAATTTGTAATGTAATTGATAAAATTTGGGTTCAGCTTAACTTTCCCATCCCCCCACCATTGATGCCCAATCGCCTGGCCCTGGCACCAGCAGCATTTAAGTTGCTGCAATAGCATGCAGGCGGTGCAGGATGCCACCACTTTGGAGATTGTAGCTGCACAATGACATCATTGAGAAGGACTCCATAAAATGACAGAAGGTAGCAGCACTGGCATGTTATGGCAGCAATAATGCCACTTAAATGCCACCAGTAAGACCCAGCACTGGTCCCGGGTACTACAGGTAGGGGTTCCCATACCCAAACAGATTTTTCAAATACTGGTGCAACAAAACTTGCCCTAACCTAAATTTGAATAAATCTGCTCAGAACTAATTATGGGTCAAAAAAATAAATCACAAAACACTTCTTTTTGACACACTCATATTGAGTCTTGCTTAAAAATACTGTATAGCTCCAAATGAGTACTCTGCAGTATACTGAATATAGCTCATCATTTTCTTTTACTGACACATTTTAATATATATACTGATCAATACATCAGATTATAAGATAAAAAGAGATAAGACTGTATGTTAAGCTAAGGAGGTTCATATTAAGGGAGTTCACTGTTCTTGCTCTTTTAACCACTATGGGCAGTGATTGACTACAGCAGATCCTACTGTTCCAGGTCTTGAGAGTAAACACACAGAACATGTGCTGCGTCATTGAAAAAGGCATGTTTGATGATGTTTATCCCCCAATATATTTGTTTAGCCCTCAAAACCCCTTTTAACCAATAAGTTTGGTGTATTGCAATGCTTCTTTTCCTGGTGTTCTACAGTGCTGGAGTGCTCAGTTCTTGAGTTGGACCAACGATAGCTAAAAATGAAGAAAACATGGTTCAGCATGGAATAGTCAGTGTAGAAAAAAGTGCAGAAGCGGCACTATTCCTTATCAATCATCCGCTCCTCAAAAATACCACACTTCCATGTATTCCTTTAGGTACTTTCACTTTCAACCCTAGTACTCAAAGGTGAACAAAGGTGCTTACTTTTTTGCTTACTCATCGGTCAACCATCAGAAGAAACTTAGCTCCATATGCAGAGCATAAGTGACTCACAGCTGTTGTAGACAAGATCTGATTTGACATTTTTGTTGTCCAAAGTAAGGTTTTTGCTTGGGCTCATCTAATGTTCAGCTGAACTCTACATATAAAAGCGGGAAGTCTATTTTACCCTGCTCTGCCTTAACTTTAGACTCTATTGGCATCCTGTGGAAGGGCCGGCGCCAGCACAGGGCATACCTGGGCAAGTACCGGGCCCAGAGCTGTTGGGGCGGGGGGCACATAAGGCTGTACATCAGAAATTCATGGGGGTGAAGAGGTGTATCTAATGAATTCATAAGGTTTGAAGGGGGCTTATATAAAATAACCATGAGGAGCTGTTTAGTATGATAAACTAGGAAACAGGAGTATTCTTCTGAATTTTTAATGCCACCACGTGAGTTCTCTGCAAAGGGGCCAACCCTGATTGCTTGGCTCACAAGCAAGTATACTTTGGGAAGAAGTAGAAAAATCACATGACAGTCTGGATAGACTACTACGACTTTTAGCACCTAGTGTGATTTATAATGCTTGTGTCTTCCTATGTAGCATCAGAGACTTTGGATCTTATCAGGTACCAGGACTCTATAGAGGTCACCTCCCCACCCCCTTTATTGGTACAACACATACAATAAAGTAACATGCTAAAGTACTTATTTTTTATCCCAGAATATATGTACTGTATACTCATACTGATAACCCTACATTTTAGAATCTGTAGCAATGGGTTCACACTGGGTGGCAATAAGATTTTTTGATCAGATATTGTTTCATTCTTATCTGATGAGGTTGATTTGCAATAATACAAGCAAAATCTTTTCTTGCCATAAGCTAACAACCACATCGAAGGAGAGGAAGATTTTATTCACCTATTAGATGTCAGACTACGACTGTGGAATACAGATAAAAGAGCATTTTAAGAATCTGAAATGTTTCCTTTTACAACCCTCCACTATGGCGCAGACATACACTATTTCTAATGGCCCATTGTGTCAAGTTGATTTTTTCTTTTACTATTTATTTTCCGGTGATAGCTAATTTTGATATATTATACTCTGATAAAGTCTTCACAAGGTTTCAATGATGGCTGATTGGCGATTACTGAGTTTCTCTGCATTCCATAAATCAAGGCCATACAACAAGCTGAAATATTTCTGTCAACCTAGTTCAAGCTCAATTGAAAAAAAGTAAGTGAATGCCCATATTTGGTTTCATTCACTTCACTTTTAAAAGCACATTTTTTATTTTTTTTCCCATATGGCATATTTAAGTGAGTAGACAATTGCGTTAACATGTTTTAATAGAATTTAAAAAAAATAAATATGTGAATTAAAAAATTGTGAATAAGCACTTAAGGAGGTTGGAGTCTTATAGAGAACTTTAACAAGGTAAGTATAAGGCCATAACAGGATCGTCTTTATTGTACTTACATTGAAAACGTTCTCTTTGCAGGCCGGGAGCCAGGGGTCACAACCTCAACCCCCCCCCCCCCCCCCTCCCCCCCGCAGAAGGACCCGGGATTTCCTGTAACATCCTGTATTTTGCAGATATAACTGTCAGCAGACCCCATCCATCATAGCCACTTCAGTGGTTAAAGTGGCATGCCAAATATCTGTGCACTCCGCCAACCACTGTTAAGGGAGTGGTTACGATGGAAGGGCCATGGAGACTACATGGTCGTCTCCATCCGCAAGAAGCCAACCAGACCTGGGTACTGCTGCCGGGAGGTCATGTGGTAAATATTAAGACCCTATTAAGGTCTTAACTAGAGATGAGCGAGCACTAAAATGCTCGGGTACTCGTTATTCGGGCTGTGCTGTATACTACTGGGGGCTGTGCTGTATACTACTGGGGGCAGTGCTGTATACTACTGGGGGCTGTGCTGTAATGGTAATGTTGTTGTTGTATGCCTTATGTTCATGAGCGACAGTTTTCCTGCTATATACCTGCATGTCATAAGAATTTACATTAAAAAAAGGACCATGTTAAATTCAAATCTGTTTTTTTTTTTTATTTTTACCGGTGTTTTGTATGCGTTGGAAAAGGGGTAGTCTTATACGGCGAATATATCTTAAATAGAGATGAGCGAGCACTAAAATGCTCGGGTACTCGTTATTCGAGACAAACTTTTCCCGATGCTTTTTTCAAGGGGACCAAGGCTCTGCACAGGGAAGCTTGGCCAAACACCTGGGAACCTCAGAAAAGGATGGAAACACCACGGAAATGGACAGGAAACAGCAGGGGCAGCATGCATGGATGCCTCTGAGGCTGCTTAATCGCACCATTATGCCAAAATTATGGGCAACAGCATGGCCATGACAGAGTGACAGAATGAAGCTAGATAGCATGTAAAACATCCAATAATTGACCCTGACACTATAGGGGACGGCACGCAGAGGCAGCGGCAGCAGGCTAGAGAGTGTCATGGTGACATACCCTAAATGGACTCAGGCTTCAAACCAATGGGTGGCAGAGAGGAACCAAAGGAGGTGAGCAAGAAGCGCTCAAATAATATCGGTACATGATAAAAGTTTGCCAGTATATTTTGTGGATTACACAGCAGGGTGGCGACAAAGTTAACATGGAAGCCATGAAAACAACCCATTGACTGTACAAAAAAATCTTATTTTAGATGGGTTTGTTGTTTAGCTTATCTGCAAGCAATTTTATTAACTTTTTTGGTGTTGTGAGGAAAAAATAAAATCATCAATTATTGTTTTGGGATTTAGCATTTTTTGGGGGCGGGTGTTACATGTAGCATTAAACCATAATTATCATTATCTTGATTCAGGATTCACTACGATTCGGTGATCCCTATTCTATATAGTTTAGTTTATATTTGTCCAATGTTATTGAAGGAAAACTAGAATAGATAAAAATTGTTTTGTTTAGATTGCCATTTTATAGCAGCATAAACTATCGTATTTTTGGTTGACGGAGCTGGGTGAGCTTATATTTTTGCGCGTTGACAAGTGTTCTTTTCAGTGGTAGTTCAATTTGGCCGCTTGAACTTTTCGGTATCACTTTTTATAACATTTTTTGTTAAAGCAATTTGATTAAAAAGTTTAATTTTTGGCAAGGTTTTTTGGAGGGTTTTTGTACACACGTAACCTAGGCAGTGATGGAACCTCGTTTAGAGATCTCGATAGTGCCCAAAACTACTAAATCATAATGGCCGGGCTTATTTATCGGACAAAGTGCCAACACTGATAATTAATTATGAGTTTATACTCCCTTTTGTCACAGTTGTACTGGATACCAGCACCCTCGAGGACCACCAATAAAGTCAGAAAATAGTACCCAGTTACTAGCTGTCACATTTAAAATAGATTTGTCCCACCCAAGTCCTGGGCTGTCTGGGACTGCAGGAAGATACCTGGGTCCTCTCTGGTGATGGCCTTGAGTGCCCACAAGAACGGGCTATGAGTGCCACCTCGGCACCAGTTGCCATAGGTAGCCATCACTGACCTGAGGGTCATTATGATAGGGATATTGTAGATTGTAGCGGACACGCGTCCGATACAAATAAGTGGTTTTTTTTGTGAGTTAGTGTTTTTATACTTTATTAGTTGTGTACGGGAATGTGGTGTTTGGGTGGATGACTTTCACTTCTGTTAATTATTTTTTTTACAAGTTAATTGACATCTAGCTGAACAGTGATCTCTGATCATTGTTCAAGCTATTTTACAGTTTAAACATGTGCAATACAGATGTTATTGCGGTGTAATGTAAGGACACTGAGCAGCTGCGCTTTATGCCCCGTTGTTTTACAGTGACGGGTTCTGATAGAAGTAAGGGACCCGGTTGTCTTCCGGTGAAGTATTGAGATGTCGCAGCCCGGGCATCTCGGCAGTGTCCCGTGGTGGCTTGCGATCGGAGAATTGTGCGACCTCCCCTGGGTAAGCGTTTTGCTGGGGTGGGTATCGATTTCAACTTTGTTAGTCACAGATTATTTAAATGACTCTGACACGCCTGCGGTACAGCGTCGACCGCGGCTCGTTTTAGGGTTAACACCCGCGATCGGAGAAATCTTCAACGACTCGCGGGTGTTAGCGGCGCAGGGTGTCGGCTATAACGGAGCCGGCGCTAAGGTAAGCTTGAGCGTTAATAATACAGCATTGTTTGTCGGGAACGCCGCCACCGCGATTGCAGAGTACTATGTTAAGTTCAATGTCGTGGAAGGGGTTAATAGACAGGCTACTCCCTATACTTGAGACAAGGGCGTACTGTTCTCGTAGTTTATTCAATCCACTATTCTATCATCTGCCTTAGGCAAAATACAGGAGGCGAGTGGACTATATGATATAGATAAAATCATAAGGTCCTTGGCTGATAGAACCAGTTACAGACCGATCAATGGTAGATTATAGGATCAATGACCTCAAACCCCAAACATTTTAAGTACGGGGAAAATGGTTTGCTGATGATTTTGGTAAAGATTCTTATCTTCAACCAGAAGCCTTTACTTACATATACGAACGCAGTGCGATTTAAAGGGGTTGTGCAGCGTTTAAGAACATTTTTTGCTGAGAGATCTGGGCACAGGGGGCTGATTAATACAAAAAAGTATGCTTCTACGAGAGCTACTATTGTTACAGTTGCATTTGGGGTACACTGTTATCGTGATCTACTCACTAGTCGCATTGAAATCTAATGTGTGTCCTCCCCGGCAGCGGGCTGTGTTAGGCATGCCCTGCCTTTGTAAAGCGAAAAAAGATTGTAGTGGTAGTGCGCCAACGATCATGGGAATTTTTTTGATCTTTATTAGCCTCCACTGGCCAATCTATAATAGATGTATATTGGTAACTATTTTAATGAAAATATATAAAAAACTGAAGGGAAAGTGCCAACCACTTCTGTTCTGGTACTAATGTTAATGTCTTTAGATTTTCACAATTTCAACAAATTTGCATGGAAACAGTTGAACTCTCGGTCTATTTGTTCAAATGTCTGTTTTGACAACTACAAAATTTCCGGGTAATGACTACACATATTTCACAATATACCAACAATTCTTAGTTCTAGGACACCTAATTTGACCAAACCCATTTAGAGTTTGGTATAAAGTGTAAAACCTACCATTTGATTTGATTGACCACTATGAAGGCATGACATGCTTGCGGTAATGCTTTTTGGAGCTACATCTGATGCAGGAAGCATTATCTGGTTAATCCCCGTGCTGAGGTGGTTTTGCTGATATACAAAAACATGATTAGAACCTTATGATTAATGAAGCTCTGTCCCTTATCCGTGCCCTTGTTCGGCAGGATGAAGATGATGACCATCCACTCAAGCTATGACCGGTCTCGTGGCTCTCTCGCTTGAACCCACAATCAATACACACCTTGCCCACCATCTCTACTGTCATACATGTGTGTGTTTCAAAAAATCCAATTGGTAATGCGCAGTCACGCATGTTAGGTTATGGACTCGCGTGCAATGTCGTGGACGGCTAGCTCTCAATCAACACGAGCCACCATGCATATACAGACCTATGGTGATGCACCTGGCAGGTGCCATGAAGGTAGGATGGGATTGGTCTGCCGAATCAAGGGAAATGGTAAGTGTTTTTGAAACTGTATTGTAGTGAAACGATGCTTGGGGTGGCTAGTGTTCTGTGATTTTGGGGGTTCAATAGCGAAGAGCTAGCCATGAGGAGGCTGGGCAGAGCTTAGGTGGATCAGTAAGCTGTCCTAGATCTTGACTGCAGATATATGAAGACAATGACTAGAAGAATAAAAGTTGTTTTATCACACACAGCAATGCACGCCTTAACACCAAGGCAGACCTACAAAGATGTCCAATAACATGGTATGTGGGCGATTGTAAGCCAAGAGCAGAATACTTCCCAGCAGTAAAATTAAGCACTATCCATATACACAATTTACCAAAGGACTAAAAGTGCTTGTTGGTAGTCCTGCCTAGCATTAAAAAGAGTGGTGAACGTTTTGTAATCTCTTTGTTAATTGCTATCAACCTTGTACTATTATTATGGTACATCGTAGACTGCCACTCTGATCAATATGGTAAGGGAAAACATCGAAACCTTGGACAAATCCGTGTAAACCGATCTCCTACAAAGATATGTAATTAGCCTATTAGTTAGAAAAAAAAACCTGCTATGAACCAGGATGATTTTTTTACAACAGCTTCTAAAAGTAAAGAATCATGGTCTGCCAGGCCACAACTTCCAACACCCCGTGGGGGATTGTACACTTATAGCCGGTTTTCTAAGGAGTGAACCCATATAAAAAAGCAGTGTTATCACGGACGACACTATTTATACAAAATAGAAAGTCTAAATCTTAACTAGAGATGAAAGGAGGACCAAGGCTGGGTCACAGGTGTCAGCGATGGACACACCACTACGAGATAAAATAGCATTTACATTCCCAGGGCAATGTACTTGTAAGTAACAATTGAAGGGACAACCTGGGAAAATATTTGCTACAATGTGATAAACAGAGAAGAAATACATGATGTAAATGATTATTGTGTGGACGGGGTATGTATTACAGCTGAACCTAATGTTATCCTGTAGATTGTTTTACAGTATTTGAAACAGTTGATACATACATTTAAGAACACGTTCGTGTACCATGGGGAAAGGTCCCTTGTTGGGGTGTCCCTAAAGTATTGCATCAACTATTGTAATCAAGGGTAGATGACAGTTGTTTTCCCTAGCTCAGCCTTCCATGTTAGAAGACAGGCCAACTTCTCCAATACATAGGTGTCTGGGGCAACATAAAGGCGCGCTGGCTGAGAGAGGAGGAGACAGGGGTTTGTATTGGTATAGGAGAGGCAGGGCTCCATAGCGATGTTTGAATGGGGCCCACATACACCCATAGAAAATATCACATTTGTATACTCAAACATTTATAACATTATACGTGTTCTTTTCCACACATTTATTGCATGAACTATGCTGTACAATGTGCAGCATAATATGTGGTAGAATAATGGTGCAATCATTTCTATTCTTAATGTGTCAGATCAGATGCGGTGGGCCCACTCGGGACACTGTTGGGGCCTCATGGCAGGTTGGCTATGTGCTTGTTCACCGCTGTAGTTAGGCCCCTCAGAGGAGAGGTGAGTCTGCTTCTCTTACTCCACTCTCCATAGAATTAATGCTCTAGGCTGTTTTATGGCTGCAGTAGAGCATGCTCTACCTTTTGCGAGCATGGCACTTGGTTACTTTATTAGTTGAGTTTTGTGGTGATACAGCCCTAAGAGTCCCTATGTATAACCATTAGTATCAACCATATTGGTCTAATATAGCCTGTTTCATCTCAATAAAGTCAACCCTAAAATAAAACCTAGTGCAGTTATTTATCAAGTTGAAATTGGGAAATGAAGGCTCCGCTGAAAAAAATCTTGAAAAAAATTGCACTACATGGGGAGGACCAGCTGTAGGTGGCTGCGCTCGGTCGCTGGATCCTCTGGATTAGTGGTATTAATTTACTTTAGCCCAGCCACAATAAACAGATATAAACAGTAATCATCAGGGAGCTACAATTAAAGATTTGTTTGTAAATCCTATGGTTCTATATGACAAATCAACTTTTTTTAAATCCAATTGTCCACAGAGATACCCCAATAAAAATTTGCTGGAGAGGCAATGATTAAAATATACAGGTTGCCGATTTAATGCTTACTACAAAGTCTAACTTTAGAAAAAACCTACAGAACCTATCTTGTAGGGGACTGCATTGGTTATCTACTTTACTTACGGGCAATTTATTACTTTGCTTGCCACCTAATGACCAACAGTATTTACCTGCAAATGTAATTACCTCACAACCTTTAAACCAAGCCACATGAATGCTGGATCTGTCACTTTGTAAGCTTCTTTACTCTTGTTTTTTAAGCAAAAAATGCCTTACAAATTCTGCAAATGAGACCAAGGCGGCTTTCCGTCACATTAACATCTATAAGCCCAGGACCCCTCAGACTCGTTTGTATAATTTTAGAAGTCTTTTGTAAAAACCAGGGATTCCTTCAAAGGAAATCTGCCATTTGGTTCTATGGCCATTATGAAACACAATTCCCAGGTGATAGGGCCTAAATTGAGGATCAGGAGCGCGTCTAAGTGATGAGACCACCACAAATCACATAAAAAATGCTGGGGTGACGTTGTATTGGTGGGTTCCATGTACCTGCATCGGATCCCTTTGTGGCTCGTACAGACTTATTGGAGCATGACGGCCGTGTCCGGGACCATGTCTGATCCATAATTTCTTGGAGCTGATGGAAGATTGCAGAACGCATTGGCCCCAAGCAGTGCCAGCAAAGAAGCTGCAATAGCAGCTGAAACCCTCTTCTAAACACCAAAGGTTGGAGATAACTTTGCTTCATAGTGGTTATATCCAGAGACCAAATGTGAAGCTATGACAGCAGGCATGTTAGGAGATTCTACATGTTCTATCCTCATGACCTTACCTAGGCCCCCTGTTTGACACACACCACGGTAATTCATTTGTATGGAAGTGAGGTAAGGGCTGAGTAAGGTGATTCAGATGAGTATGCATTGCTCAAGTCAAATCAGAAACATGTTTTAAACTTGTAAACCAAAATGAATTCTTCTGTATTTTCGACAAAACTTTTCATTGCTATTCACTGGGGACATCAAGATGTTGTTTAAATCTTGCGGTTTTTTGTGCCAATCTCTGGTTGGGTTTTTCTGACGTGTGCAAACCCTTCCGATTTCTGTTTGCCTAATTGCGGTCACAATTCTGATTCACGGTGCAAAACCCAGGAACATATGCTGTGGCAGGGGAATTTGGTCACCTTTAGTAATTGTCACCCAAGGTTTAGAAGAGAAAAACAAGCTGCTAAAGATAACCAGATATGTTAAAGCATTCAAATGTTTAAAAGCAATTATTGTAACACAGATTCTACTAAATAGACCTGGTTAGGAGTAAGTGCTGTGTTAAAGACTGTGTTATGGATAAGCTTGATACGCTTGGAAAAAAAGATGCATTGAGGTGATGTGATCTATAATACCATGGTTCAGCCCATGGAGCCTCTGCGTAGCAGCCCTTACTGCTGTACACAGTATTATAGTCGTTTGCAGTAGTCAATGAAACTGGTTAAAGTATGGATTCAAAAATAGTTACATTTTCATTGGCTGAAACATAACGCTATTTGGTTCATATCATAATTATTGCTGTATTTTCAATTTAGATGCTATAGCAAGCATGGAGATCGATTGGCCATTAACATTGTTACCTTTTTGAGCAATAATGAAGGAATGTCCCATGGTTATTATTGCAGCAATACAGTTGGTAGAGAGAATAAAATTCAGACCCACGTCTGACTTTTCTTTGCGATTTTGTTATTGTTGTTTCTTTTGGCCAAGATTAAGCAGAAAACCATCTGTCATAATTATTACAGAAAAGCATAATGTACCGTCACCTGAAAGGCTTCAATATTAGGATATTAATGGTCTTTTAAGGGCTTTACACCAATTAACAAGTGAAATACATTTGTGTGTGGGATGTCATCTAAACCCACTCAATACAGTAGGTAGGACATTCTTTCCATTTTTACAATGATACAGTATATATACAGTGTGGTAAAACAATGGCTGCGTGCCTTGGTATAATTATGCCCAGTGATAAACAATTATTACTTCTCATGCACATGTTCAGAAATGTTTGACCTTTCTGAATTGCTGGACCCTCATGGTCAGGTATCTTTATCTGGAGCAACTGAACTGAAAGGAACAATATCCACGCCAACATTTACTGCTCTGTCCTGTCCTAATTCCATATATATCATAAGTTTAGTGGTACCATTCACACAAAAAGACGAACAGGTTCATCCTCTCCCTCCTCTCCATAGAGCTAGCACAGAGAACAGACAGCCGTGAACATCGGCAAAATATAGGGACATGTCCTATATTTGTCAGGCATATCACCGGGCGGTTTGAGACTTGAGAAACGTGTGCTCACCGGAATTTCATGGATGACCAGGCGCAATATGAAGTCAATGGGAATATGGTTATGGCTGGCGCAAATGGTGAGGAAGCACATTGTGTTATAGTCCCAATTACGTTAGTTGTAAATGAGGCTTATTGATTTTTGAATGCCGCCAGAAGGGGGGGGATTCTAGGATCATCCATTTTATGTGATCAGTAGTGGGCTATAGTGGCCGGAATCAGCTACTTTATAGTTCATAAAAGTGAACACTGGTTCTTCTCCTTTTTGAAACTAGGGTGTGGTTTCTAGAAGGGGTTTTGCCCATGTTTCACAGTATCACAATCTTCCTTAGTTGATTGGTACATAACAGATAAAGAGTAATTTTACTCAGTTTTATTGCTGTTCTCTAGCTCTTATTACTAAGTGAAGGCAATTGTAATCGTAAATAAATGCCAAGAGTTGTGGGTACAGGAGACCTTTTTAAGGGTAGACCTTTCATGTATGATCTCTCTTTGAGTATTGCTGTGTGCTTTGATCGAGCTCTACTAGTATCTGGACACTTGGAAACAGATGATGAGATAGACTCCGGTTGGAATGATGATTTGAGATCAAATGAGATACATTATTTATCACATTACATTCTACCCCATGCTATCACAGCTCTTAATTACTTGTCAGCATCTACTATATACACTGCTCCTCCTTTGACAGCAAGTAAAGTAAATTTTCTGACTGATGTCAGCTTGCACTTTCCTCTCTATTTTACTGTGCTGTGTTTGCGGCAGGAAGTACAGCGTTGTGTTCGGTGTTGTTGTAAGAGTAGTCGCGTGGCTGGAATGTCAAATGATGGGGTGCCCTGCAAAGAGCATGAGGGAGGGGAGAAGCTCAGTTATAGCATCAGAAAGGATGCCTGGACAACATTAATGTCTATGGGAGCTTTCAGGGTTCGGGACCAAGGGGTAACCTAATTGTGGCACACCCGGACTGATAGAGACAGGTGCTTGGAAGTTATTGTGAATGCTAGATATTTTTGTTAATAACAGTAATTTTAGAGATGTGTAATTTTGTTTTCATGAGAGCATTTATATTGAAACTTGTATTCGGTTGTAGGGAAGGAGGGGAAAACACCCTTGAATACCAATGCTAATTTTAAGTTATCTTGTCACATGCACGTATGGCCCTCATAGTTCAAACAACGGGGTGCAGTATCTATCTTATGGTGATAAGTTCCCCATTAATAGCCCTTTAAGCTTTTCTGCTCCTATTTCTCACAAAATTGTGACCTCTAAGGGTCCTTTTACTATTGCTGGATCACCTGCCGCCGGATTTCAAGACTCGGGTCCAGGAGTTTGATATTATCTAGTTTCCTAGAACTTTCATATGGTTAAATGGGCACCTATAATTATGAATTATGTCCCCAAAGTTGGAATGCTAATGGTATTCCTTGTCTGAATTTTGGAGGGAAAAATAACAACACAGTACTTTCATCCTGATCTTCAGTACAATTCCGTAGTTTGTCAATCTTTCAAACTTACTGAGAGTATTGTTCTGCTTAGTTAGGAGAAGAGACTTCCGAGTAACTTCCGTTTACTTGGATATGATATCCAGCATTTACTCATTCACAGTATTTACCTATTATTTAAAAATGGCAAATATGCTATTTTTTTCACATCTGGAGCCGACAATCAGAATAAATAGTTATAATGTTATTGCAGTTAGGGACTATCAAAATTAATGCCGTATATTTGAGTGATACTGAGAGGAGAAACTGAAAATTTGTCTGTATGGTCAATTGACTATGCTACTGAAACACTCTGAAAAACAAACGCGCGTTGGTAAACTGTAAAGGAACTATCGGCCGAAGGTGATTTAGGAACAGAATTTTAGTTGGACTTGGACAAGCCAAGTTCGTCTTTATGGATGCATTTTGTCCAGTATACTGAAGGGGCCTCATTTGTACAAACAAGTTATATGCAAGCACACTACAGGAAGGATCAAGAGGGAGTGAGAGCAGCCAACTGTGTTATAGGATAGAGATGAGGATGCAACACTAAAATGCTCGGGTACTCGTTACTTGCGAGATGACTTTCCGATGCTCGAGTGCTTCGCTTCGAATAACGATCCCCATTGAAGTCAATGGAGACTCGAGCATTTTTCAAGGGGACCAAGGTCTGCACAGGGAAGCTTGGCCAAACATGGAACCTCGAAAAGGATGGAACACACCACGAAATGGACAGGAAAACAGCAGGGCAGACATGCATGGAGCACTCTGAGGCTGCATAATCGCACCATTATGCCAAAATTAGGGGCAACAGCATGGCCCATACAGAGTGACAGAAAGCTATGAGCATCTAAAAATTCAATAATGACCTCGAACCTATAGAGGGGACTGCCAGATGGACAGCTGTTGCAAGCTAGCGCGTAGAGATGTGTATGCGGACATGACCCGTAAATGGACTCAGGCTTCAGCAAACCATCAAGGGTGGTGGCAGAGGAGGAACCAAAGGAGAGTGTGCGCAAGAAGCGTGAAATTTTTTCCTATGTGAACAAGGTTACGGTATATTAGTCGAGTAAACACAGCTATACTTTTTTTTGTGGTTGGCGACTTATGTGACCAAGTTCCATAATGTATGTCGTGTGAATTAAAACACCCACGAAAAATGAGCCTGACACAGCTCGTTGATAAGGGGACGACATTTGTGAGCAGCATGAGGAGGGATCTTCATGATGAAGAGCGACAGATGGGTCATCCAATCCATATTGCGCTTCTATGGATGTTGCACACTGCAGGTCTCCAGCCTGGCGGCGACAGAACGCGCCGGAAGTTCCACATGTATGTGGTGAAACGTGCCTGAAAAATTCTTGCCTGACAAGCTTCGTTTGATTAAGGGGACCATGTATGGAGGCCAGTGAACTAGTAGTAGATTTAAAGGTGTTGCTTTGTCAGGGTTTATACTATGTAGTTAGGATTGGGATGTATGCTGCGCTCCGCGCCAGGCGAAGCTTTCGCATATCCAAGCCCCTGTCTTAGGCTACTCCCCAAATCAGCACTTCGCAGAAACATGTTTTGTTATAAGATGCAGTTTGTAAATATGCAGTAGCCGTGTCTTTAAGTTGGGACTATGGCGGGTGAGGGGAATGTAAACAGATGCGCAAGAAGCGCTGAAATAATATCCCTAAATGGTAAAAGTTTGCAAGTATATTTTGTGGATTACACAGCAGGGTGGCGACAAAGTTAACAACTTTGATGTGGAATGCCCTGTAATAGCTCTTGGGCGGTGTGCCTTTTATCGCCTAGGCTCAGCAGTTTCAGCACCGCCTGCTGTCGCTTAGCGACGGCACTGCTGCTGTGCCTAGAGCTACCGACTGATGGCGCCATGCCCACGGATGGTAATTAGTATTCATGCATTCTCACACTCCTTTCCTCTGCAGGGATGAGAGTGGGAAGATTTTGCTTGTACCGTGGGTCCAGGAGAGTGAACACCCAGTAATCGGTGCTGGAATAAATTCTTTGAACGCGAGGGTCACGGGATAGGCAGCCTAGCATGAAATCTGCCATATGCGCCAGAGTACCAACGCGTAAGAATTCACTCCCCTCACTGGCCTGACTGTCCATTTCCTCCTCCTCCAACTCCTCCAACTCCTCTTCTTCTGCCCATACACGCTGAACAGTGAAGGACTCAACAATGGTCCCCTCTTGTGTCTCGCCAACATTCTCCTCCTCTTCCTCCTCATCCTCCTCCACCTCCACCTCCTCCGATATGCGCTGAGAAACAGACCTCAGGGTGCTTTGGCTATCAACAAGGGAATATTCTTCCCCCGTCTCTTGTGACGAGCGCAAAGCTTCCGACTTCATGCTGACCAGAGAGTTTTTCAACAGGCCAAGCAGCGGGATGGTGAGGCTGATGATGGCGGCATCGCCACTGACCATCTGTGTTGACTCCTCAAAGTTACTCAGCACCTGACAGATATCAGACATCCACGTCCACTCCTCATTGTAGACTTGAGGAAGCTGACTGACCTGACTACCAGTTCTGGTGGAAGTTGACATCTGGCAGTCTACAATCGCTCTGCGCTGCTGGTAAACTCTGGATAACATGGTCAGTGTTGAATTCCACCTCGTGGGCACGTCGCACAACAGTCGGTGAGCGGGCAGTTGGAGGCGGCGCTGCGCTGCCCTGAGAGTGGCAGCATCTGGGAGAAAATCTGTGTATTTGGGTAAGTAATTGGCTTAGTGATAGAAAACAGAGGGTGGTCATTAATGGCACATTCTCAGATTGGGTTGATGTTACTAGTGGAGTGCCACAGGGGTCAGTATTGGGGCCACTTCTTTTTAATATTTTTATTAATGACCTTGTAGTGGGTTTACACAGTCAAGTTTCAATATTTGCAGATGATACTAAACTGTGTAAAGTAATAAATACTGAGGTCGATAGTTTAGCATTACAGAGGGATTTGTGGAAGCTTGAGGAGTGGGCAGAGAAATGGTTGATGAGATTTAATGTAGATAAATGTAAAGTTATGCACTTGGGCCATGGAAACAAAAAGTATAATTATGTTCTAAACTGTCAATTACTTGGTAAAACTGGAGCTGAAAAGGACTTGGGGGTATTGGTCGATGGTAAACTTAATTTTAGTGACCAGAGCCAGGCAGCTGCTGCCAAAGCAAATAAAATTATGGGATGTATCAAGAGAGGAATAGATTCTCATGATAAAGACATAGTTTTGCCCTTATACAAATCGCTGGTCAGACCACACATGGAATATTGTGTACAGTTTTGGGCACCAGTGTATAAAAAGGATATAGTAGAGCTGGAACGGGTGCAGAGGAGAGCAACCAGGATTATTAGGGGAATGGGGGGATTAGAATACAATGACAGATTACAAAATTTGGGATTATTCAGTTTAGAAAAAAGACGACTGAGGGGAGACCTCATTACAATGTACAAATACCTGAACGGACAGTACAAGGATCTCTCCAAAGATCTTTTTATACCAAGGCCTGTGACCAGGACAAGGGGGCATCCTCTACGCCTAGAGGAGAGGCGATTTTACCATAAACATAGACAAAGGTTCTTTACTGTAAGAGCAGTGAGACTATGGAACTCTCTGCCGCAGGAGGTTGTTATGGCGGACTCTATGTACATGTTCAAGAGAGGCCTGGATGACTTTCTGGAGAGCAAAAATATCACAGGTTATGGGGATAATATGGGGATATGGGGATATGGGGATAATATGGGGATAATAAATTTATTTCATTCTTAAAGGTTGGACTTGATGGACTTGCGTCTTTTTCCAGCCTTATATACTATGATACTATGATATGCTGGGGAAGGGGAGGTGGGAGGGATGGGGTATGGTTTATGTATAGTCATGAAATGTATAACTAATTTAAGAAGGAATTTTGTATTAATGTTAGGATGACAAGATATGTACTATTGAGGTTGAGGGTATCCCTCTTTTTATTGTCTTTACACGTTGGTTCATCCTATCTTACTGTAAAATGTGAAATATTTAATAAAGTATTTTTTTTTTGGGAAAAAAAAAAGTAAAGAATAGGGATTGATCTCCAATGAAACATATAGGGGCATATTTACTTACCCATTACTGTGCGATCCCCGAGGTGCGTTCCCAAACTCCAATGCACAGCTGCCGCGATTCACAAAGATCGTGTGCCTGATATCTTGCATCTGTCGCTTCCCCGCTCAGGTCCGCTGGAGTTCACCTTCTTCTTCCCGGTGCATGTAAGTGCTCGATCTTGCGACACAAATTCAAAGTTAAATCCCGCAGATTGTCTGACGTCCCACCCCCTGATTTCAAAGGTATAAAAGCCGGCGGTGATGCGGCAAAATCCGATCGCGTGCAACACAATCCCTGCTGCAAACCCTGAAAAGTTGGAAAACTTGACGAAAATGCGGCCGCAGTATCCTTAGTAAATAAGCCCCATAGATTTAATCAATGGTTAATAATCAGAAAATTTTATGGTAGATTTCAAGACTCTGGGAGTACAGAGCTATAATAGCATATTGAGTACTAAAACGTATATGTAACTATGCATGTTGGGTCACTTACCATCTGATGGGTAGTTTTAGGGTGAATCATACAGGTTGCCTCCACCAAATAGATTGCCCCGGAACATTGAGGGCAGATAAATAGTTCAATCAGAATAAGTAGACTAATATCTTTCATCAATTAGAGATAGCAGAGCGGTTTGGCTGGCAAAGTTGCTGAAAGGTCTTCATTAAGTATAAATGAACAATAAACATAATAACAAAAATCACCATTAATATTATTATTACGAAAATGTGTGCCGATAAAATGTTAGTCCTGCTGTATTCTCAGTTCATTGTTATTCTTTTTAGTGTTCTTTTTAGCTTCCTTTAGATGGTACAAGAACATCATGCTCTAAAAGCTCCTTGTATTGAACTGCCTCCACAAGAAAAAGAAAACCTCTTGTAGAGTTATTAATTCTTCTTAGATCTTAATTATTAAGTTATTTTTCTAGATGAACACTGATCATGTCCTTAGACAAGAAAGCAATTACAAGATGGCATTTAAAAATGCAGCCTTCTGCTAAAACAATCCTTATTATGAAGAACAATCAATGTAATAAACTCGGCCCGCCATTTCGGACCACGGCAAAGCACATTATCGCCTTCAAAATTTCGATTAGATTAGAAAGTCATCAGAGCTATAATTCAATGAGTCTGTCAATTCTTATTTTCCTCTGTGTACATAGCGTGCCAGCGTTCTGTAAGGTAAAAATGATTGTCACATTAAATTGCCCTGAAAAGAAATCATCTTCTGTATGCAAGAGTGGACACGTATCTGCTTAAGGAAAATCCCTTGCGACTACTGGATAATATTTTAACGAAGTGTTATTATCCCTAAGCACTTTCGAACATTCAAGTGAAGTAGAATTAAAACAATTTAAATTAAAAAAAATATTTATGGGAGATTCTTCTATTTGTGATAGATGAAACATCAAAAACTCTGAATTTGTTGCTGGTTTGTTCATATAAAGCATATTTCTTTTTGGATTTTAGAGAGAGGAAAAACAAGTGAAATTTTTGAGTGACGTATAACTGAAGACAAAGAAAAAAGTTGAGTTCTCCAGCACTCCGACACTTAAAAATAACATTGGGGCACATTTTCTAAGGGCTTTGCACCAGTTTTCTGTTGGAATTCGCACGTTCTTTTAGGTGCAAACTGCTGGCACCGGTATTTAAGAAGTGTCCGTGCCACATTTGTGTCACACAAGGTTTTTGTGTTGCCGCTGCACTATTCTTCATTTCTGCACTGAAATGGGCACTCAGTTGGATCATGAACCACATTTATTATGCAAAGTCCGACATTGTTAAAAGTGTACCAAAAGAAATGGTGCACTGTGTTGGGGTAGAGGAGAGGGCGCAATGGCGGATCTTCATTTAGGAGCTATAAGAAGATCACTATGTTAAAAAAAAACCTCTATTCCTACCTTCTGACTTCTTCTGCTCAGCGCCGAGACTCCGTCTTCTCCTCTTCCGGCCCTGATGCATCACTATGAAACACTGTGGGGGCTCTGTTGTGGACATGTCTGTAAAGGTGGGCTCTGCTGTGGACATATAATTAAAGGGGGACCAGTACAGACTGTGGTGGTGTCATTGGGCAGAGGAGATTAGGCCTCGGGGAATGAGGTTGGTTTGGATACTGGGGGGCCGTGGTCATGTGAACAGTCCAGGGCCCATGGGACACTTAATCCACCACTGAGAGAGTGTCAGATTCATGCAGAATATGCTAGAAATCCTAAATCTGGTGCACTCTGCAGACTACACAGGACCAACATGGCTTTCCCCTCTTGTGAACCGTTGGAAACCCAGGCTGAGTCTGAATTTCTTCATGTGGTAAACTTGCTTTGCAACTTATCTTTTTTTCTATTTTCAATAAGTAAGTGGAAAAAAACTCTTGATAACCAGGGGGTCCTAATTCTTGTCGAACAATTTTCCAAATAAGAGGGCATAGTGCTCACATAACAGGTGACTATTGTCTAGTTAAGGGTTTAAACAATGGACTAGGAGGTGGAAACAGCAACATGGAGTCTTGGGAAAGATAAATACCTTTTTTTCCCCTTCCTATCTCTGCTCACCTAGGATAAGGACCTTTTTCAGCTACAATTCAAATCAATGTCAGCTGCAGGAACTGGGTTTTTATCTGATGTGTATAGAATAGTGTGCACTGTATCAACACACATATATGATCTGGCAGGACCCTTGAAGGTCTTATACAGGTCCTTAAGCTGCAGAACAAAAAGCCAACAGAAACTCCTCTTGTTCTAACCCAAGAATCCTTGGTTAGTTACCATATGTATCTCAACATTGTGTAATAGAGTAGCATTTGTTTTCATAGGAATAATGGCAGGATCCCATAAAACCCTATTAACTAACCAATACCCTACCTTTAGCTAAATATTGTTTCTCTCAGATACCCATATAATCGTAATTATAAACTTGCTTGAGATATCCAGGCATATCTAAAGCAAATTGGGGGGGGGGGGGGCTAATGCTATGTGATTAGGCTGACATCATCTGAGGTCCTTTAGCCTCCTAACATTAGAAAAATGTACACCGTTCACATATATGACCACATGAAATCACAGCAGCCTGCATGGAGGCTTAGTATAGAGTAGAAGTCCATGCAGGCAGGCTGTGATTTCATGTGGTCATATATGTGCATGGTGTACAGTTTGTTAATGTGAGGAGGCCAAAGGACCCGAGATGATGTCATCCTGGTTACATGGCATTACTGCTGAATACTAAAATAGCATTGGGATGAGTTGCTGAATTGAGCCAGAGGAGGCCACGCCCACCTTGACTCGCTATAGTTATCACTGGATAAAAAGCAAGGTTATAAATTAGAATTTATGGTGATGTGAGGGAAACATGGAAATATGAGGGGAACAATTTTTAGCTAAAAGAAGGTTGTGAGTTAAAGAGTAAAAGAGCTCTATGGGAACCTATCACTAGCTGTATATGTGAAAAACTAACAACACACTACTCCCAATTCGACCACCTTGCACTTTCAAGTCAAATACTACTGTAGGAGCATACTATAGGAGTATAGACATGAAGAAAAAATGTACAGCTCACCGTGTCCATTAGTAGGTTTTTCAACTGTGCTCGGAGACACCCTAGGAATAGCATGGTGCGATGCTAACAATCAAGGGATCAAAGACATTCTGGACAAGATATTTTGCTCTTCAAGTCTCTTCGGCGTTATGCTTTCATAACTGTCCCTGAGACCTACCTCTGGGCCACACATAAAGCTATGCTGCTTGAACGTTTTTTTTAAAGAAGTGGTAATAAAGACTTGAAAACTTTTATGTACAAAATAGGCATAAGAACTAACAAGTGATGCAACTTTACTGATAAAAATGGTTCTAAACAATTTAAAGAAATATAGACAGAAAAAAGAATTAAAACAAGTTTCAAAAAGTTCCTGTACGTGTCACAACATGTCGAATTATGAAGCTGTGAAATGTCTAAGAATATACATTTATATTTCATAATACAATACGCTCACAATAATGTAATAAAATGGGACGCCAGTGACAGGCAAATAAATGTGAAGGAGTGTGTAGAAAAGCTTTTTCCTGCCCCTCTACTTCAGAGCCGAGGAATATCAGTGAAAGGTACAATTGTTCCTGCCAATCACATCATTGTCTCCGTGTAACTACAATATTCCACCTGTATTAAAAAGCCATTAGTGTTTAATGGCTGCTCTGTCAATCATAGTGGCCACTTTCCATTGTGCTGCCATCATTTAAAGCCTTTGCCATGTACTATTTTACAACAGAGACAACAGGGCGCCCGAACAAAGATTCCCAGTTCAAGAGTAAAAGGAAATGTTGAAGAGGTATGGCTTAAATATGGCAAATATATTAGGAAGTGCTGATTTAGAAAGTAAATGTTAAATATACTACAATAATAAAAACATATGAAAGTTGTAAAGAACACTGCGAAGGTTTGCATTTTTTATAATGTTACTGTAGAAGTGTAATTTTTCTGCTTATCTCAGAAACATTTGACATTTTTAACTTTGAATTTGACTTGATATCGACAGTTTATGCATAAATTTACCAAAACGTTACCCAAATGTTGAAACTTTTGATATATATATGTATGTATCAGTGTGTATCCAAATTTCCGGTAGTTCATGAATTTCTACAAGCTATGTAAACACCTGCTGTTATATCTTTTTTAATATTTAAATCAAACGCAGGAAAAATACACAGGAGGAAATTTTCAAGACAGACGTTTTAAACACCAGTTTTAAAATTCCTCTGCTCTACTGCCGACTCTACTGGGAGACTCCAGGCTCTTAAAGGGAACCAGGCACCAGGCACCCTTTTTGAGCCTTCTCCGTGTCCCCACAGAAATAAAAATAGCTTATCCAAAACTTATAAAACTTCTGGCATTAAAACAATAACGTATATATTAAAGTTTCCCTGGCTTCCAGCCAGCTTGTGTCTTGTGTCACTAGGGAGTTTTCTGTAAGTAGTAGAGTCCCCTCCTTCCCTCCACAAATGTTCATCTGTGTGTTTGAAAAAAACACCTTTTTTTCAAACTTAAAACTCACATTTTCCAGAGGAGGGAGGTCCAACCAGTTTAGACCAGGTTTGAAGAAATTTTAGCTATTGTCTCTATCAGTCTTCCAGCAGAGACTATAGTAAATTGATCGGACCCAAGTTGGTAAATGCGGCGGGTCAACCGTGGTCTCCATGGGCCATAATATGTACCAAAGTGGTGGGGAATGGGAAATATACATGCCTTTTCAGTCAGAAAACTGATTTCAACAGGACCCCCTAACCATCTAATGTTTATTGTGTCTTTTTACATCTACTCAACCACAGATGTCACAGGAATACTGGAAGTCATCATGCCTAATCCTTTTTGTTCTTGGTGAAATGTTAGTATATTGACTATTCACCTGTTCATAAATGAAACACAGTGAATTAAATATACTAGCTGTTTTCCAGGGTGGATAAAGGAAAACTTTGCCTCAAAGCGACCTAAAATTTTCCAAGAGACCTAGTGACGTGATATGGAAAAATCGCAACCAGTATATCTTTTCCAAAACAGACTCCCAATTGTGGACAGTGCTGTTTTGATGTGTTGGCAAATCTTCAGCACGATGTATAGGAACTAATATGGCTGAATGAGAGGCCATGAACGCAGGCATGGGTGCACCAAGCTTATCTGCTGCATGAGACAAAAAAGTAATATGGGAGAGGGGGGTGGGAGAGATAGTTGTTGGAGGTCTTCCTATTTTTTCACAAATATACAGTAAACTGAATTAAAACAGGAACAGTGTTCATAATATTCACATAGTAAGCAAAGACTATTGCTATGCTATCATGCTGAACTAATGAACCATTAGTAAGTGTGCCAGATTGCTGAACGAAATGCTTGTTTTTTTTACCCTGTTCATTTGGACATGCACTTTGTTGGTGTTGAGAAGTTTTATGCTGTAAGAGGAGAATAGAATAAAAATTGTTTACACTAGAAGTTTCGTAATCATTTCTGGATTGAAGAGACTCTTTCTCCAAAGACTTTTTGGATAGTCTGGATCCATCATGGATACCAAAATAACAATAACAACTGCAATTGGAGAGAGTTTCACTGAATTGCCATTTCAAGTGTCCTTTTCTGGAGGCTGAAAAAAGCAGCATCATTATGAGATGGCCATAGCCTCAAATATGACCTCTCTCCTGGTGTTCTATTATGAAAGATGGAGAATAAAAAGGCAAAAAAGAAATTTTGGTTTGGTGAGTGCTGTTTTTTTCATCTTTCACATTGAACTGAATTTATATTTTTTCTAATTCACACTGAGCACCACATGCGTTCCAGTTTGACCATCCATTACATACTGTAGGTATAAGGATTTCCTCAAAATTATTGGCAAAGCTACTGTATTGCTGATTGATCTATGTAGGTTTAGCCTTAAAGTCATCTAAAGTTGGGTTGCATCTTTAACTTTATGATCTCATTGACCCCATCCATTTCTGAAATTTTGACTTTTTAGACAAATAAGATGAAAACTGGCCATACATGTTATTATAGACATGCTGACTAATATTCTAGATCAAGTCCCTTCTAGACACACTATTGTCGAATGGGTACTAAGGTTTTATGCATCTAACACTCTAGTAACATGCAAGTGTTGATGGATGAAAAGTTGTTTGTTTTTTTGACAATACAATATTGTCAATATGTCTGCGTAAAATTCTTAGGAATGTATGCATAGTGGGATCTCTCCAATTTTTCATATGATGCAAGATCATTTGCCTCAGTGACTTTGTGTAATAGTTGTCTCTCAAGATGACGCCTCTATTACCCTCTTTATGTGCCTAATTTAAAACTAGATTTTTTTTCCAGCCACTTTACATCTGACTTTCCATACTAAATTTATTTAAGCTGATGGATGAATTTAGGCTTTTACATGTCTTGCAAAATAAATACTTGAAATGAAAGGATGATAGGACAATTGTGATCCACAGTATTTCACATTAAGTGGGTATAGAGTCCTTATGAAATTTTAAAATAATAATACATCAGTTATTAGATAAATATCATATAACATATGGAATTTTTTGCATTTTTTTTGCATTTCAACTACACAAAAATAAACTTTGTGCTGAATTTGATTTTATCAAATTATTTTTAAATACATTACATGAAAATAAAAACAATAGGTACAAGAATGCGCCATTTACTGGAATGTGTATACAATCGATAGATGGTAATAGCATTGTTGATATACATTAATTTTCAGATTCATATATTCTCAAAGTAAAAGTGGAGTTCTAGTAGAGTCGTCACTTACATGCACAATCTCAAAGGTTATTTCCATATTATTCTTAACCAGCTAAGGAAAAGTTTAACAGGACATAAACCAGAACTGAATTTAGGTAACAGGTTACAGGCTCATATGATGTCTATAAATTTCCTGTAAAATATCTGTATTTTGTTTGGCGAGTCAACAGACCCCGGAGAGAGCAATTTCTACAGAGACAGCTACCCCAGTAGGGAAAGATCTCCACCAGGGCCATACTATTTTATATTGCATTTCTAAATCTGATCCATCAGAACCAAATTTCCTCAATTGGTTGATGCTTGAACAAACCATAACACAATGTCTTTTCATATTCATAGGTTGTATTAATTTTCAAGAGGAATTCTGAGATAATCCATTATGTGTTCTCCGTCTTCTTCGTCCCTAGCTGTGATGGAGTGGCCTAGGTCTCTCTCCCATAGTCTATATGCATAATGATTACAGAATTGGGAAGAAACTGAGTATGTAGAGCAAGTAGATGTGAGTAGAGTGGCCAGAGGCCTATCATAGGATGACAAGTTAGTTTGCTAAGGTGGATGTCAAAAGTAAAATTTGAGCCTTAAATCCTGTCTAGGAAATGTTTCAATCTGAGAAATGTGAATAAAGCTGCATTAGGGAGATGGAAGCGATTTTGCAATTCTGTGAAGGGTATAATAGAGCCCACTTCTACCAATTGAGCAACTACCCAACACTCGCATACAAAGCCCACCTGGTTTTCGCTGATTAGGTAGGGGAGATCGTCCATAAGAGGGGATGCCAATACTTTGCTGTAAAAGGTCCGCTGCTAATTATGCATGCCCCTGCACCTTCCTCTCCCATGCTGTAAGCATGGGAGAAGTCTGTGACATCACGCAAGAGACGTTAACTTAAGTTTCTTGTGTGACATCAGCTCCCACTCCCAGCATGGTAGTGGCAGGTGGTGAGGGTGTGCATAATTAGCAGCCTGGAACACCGGACTAGGGCAGGACCATGATCATGGGCAATAACCCTTTAAATGCTGCCTGCATCCATTTTCCCTAGAATGGGTGGTCAGTCTGAATGCAGAATTTCTGGCTAAAATCCAGGTTCAGGGGCCCTACAGGTCCTACATGGAAGCTTGTTATGCAGAGGAGGGAAGTAGTGGCTCAAAGCAGCTTGGTCTCCACCCAGCGACTCACATATTAATAGACCATACAGAGGAAAAACATGTTAGAAAATGTAGACCACATGTTACATAATGGCTGTAAATAGTGTTACTCTTTAACACACACTCCAGACTAATAGTTGCTGCACACATTTTAAAGAACAATGTAATACCCATGCCAGCAGAATGTGGCTTAGAAGCTGATGATTTAGTTTTTTTTGTATGTGTGAACAGTAGCTAAGGTTGCTGCTAGAGTTAGTGCAAGTTCTGCTCTGTCCAGCAACGGTTAACTATATGTGATGGACAGAGCTATGCCTGGGGAAAGGTTCTCTGCTGGTTATACTTGTAATTCAGCTTTCTGTTTTTACCCACTCAATTCTGTTGTTATCTCTGGTTCCCTGATTTGGGCTTTCATATATTGATCTTCCCTTTTGTATCTTTAATTCTGTAATTTATCTGCCATATTTGTTGTGACCTGAATTGCTTGTTACTCTTCAGTATTTATATGTCTTGTTTTGTGTACTCATTATGGCGCAGGGAGGGACTGTTGATCAATTAATGGCCTACGCTTAGGGTAGCACCAAGTAAGTAAGCAGGTTTGGAGTCTAAGTTTAGGGTCACTTCCCTGTCCTATCTCCCATTACTAACAAGCTATAACTATGAGTCAATTTATATATTTTTCATTTTACCTCTAAATAATATTTGCAGAGAGAAATGATTGTAACAAAAAATACATTGGAATATAAACAAACATATGGCTGAAAAATGAGTAAACAGCTGAAAGTGGCTGCTTGACTGTGGCTGCTTGACTTGAAAATATGTAGGCAATTAAGGTCTTCAGAAAGTGCTTTAGAGTGAGAAGAAGCATTACAGATCATTTTCATAAAGTACATTTCTGTCTTGCAATAAATATAATCTATGTACCATACTGTATAAGATTTCACTATAGGTGTAACTACTAGGGCAGTAGGTAGCAAATGGTTCATCTGCTCTTTATGAGGAAATTGTACTTTAAGAGGCCTTACAGAAAGGAGCATTACATTTTGCCTTTACATTTCAAATTTACCCCGATTCACCTACTATCACCAACCCGAAACACTCCACTAGGCAACCAAAACGTTCCTGCAAGGCACTTTCACCATAGAGCCACCGACTACCACACCACGACACCCAGTGTCTCCATGACCTTATATCTTTACTTGTCACCCAGAACCCCTGGGGTCTAAAATTTGCACAACCACAGCCAAATTTCTTCTCTGGTGTTTCCACACTTATTCCCATGAGATGAGCAATGGATGGTGGAGACCATGAGAGTGAACATAACATTAATAATAATATTTTTGTTATTTAGTGCCATTATATTAGTCCTTTATGGGTCATGAAGTATGTCTGTGTATGTACAAAAAACATAAAATGGTCAGAAGGTACAACGGCCATACTCGCAAGAGCTTATAGTCTTTGAACATCCACTCAAACAATGATGAAACATTTGAAGACCACAATACAAAGAAAAAAAGAAGTCTAATGAGTGTGTTGCTACCATGAGTACTGTGCACTCATCCCTTTCCTTCTCAGCTTTCCTATCTTAGTTTATCCATGTTGGAGAATATACATGCTACTCAAATACAACACACAACATACAACAAAAAAATAAAGTAAAAATCAAAAGCATTGGGTAGACTTTTAGAGGTGGATGAGAGCATGAGTGGATCAATGTGCGCACCACCACTGGAGTCACCAATAACATTTCGGCATTGAACACTGACAGAGTCATGTGAAACATTAAAGGAAATCTACCACTTGCGTGGTAGGATTTTACAGTAAATGTATTTACCTGTCGGGTCTACTCCTGATCCCAGCACTCTTGACGTGTTAGGTTCCCGAAAAAAAAAAGTAATAATGTTAATTACCCTAGGAGGTTCTGTGCACCTATAGCAATGATACTCCCCTTCTTTTCCCTGCTGGAGCCCAGTGACATCACGCATGTATAAATTTCAGGTACCCTGCATGTCAAGATTAATGAAGATATGTCCCGGGAGAGGACATGGACATGTACAAATATTTAGTGTAAATTACTACCACACAAGATTTCCTTTAAGTGCTTTGCCTGCTAAGCCTAAGGTCCAGTAGATACTGAGAGTCATGTGTCTCCGAAGTACCGATTTCGAGCTTCCCCCCACCATGCTGGGTCACGTGCTGCTGTGTAAGTACTAATGCTTAAAACTTTTCTTTTGATTTAGAAAAATTCTAAATATTAAGAATTTTTAAATAACTTTTTTAGCAATTGGTGTAATGCACCCCCAATCATTTTACCCCCATCTGGACGGGAATATTCCATTTAAGGTGGGGATATAATATTTCTTCTGTGGCTTGGATGCAAATCCTAGCATTTGTTATATGAATGTTTAAGAAAATAAAATAAAATAACTAAAAAAATGATTATTTTTAGTTATTAAATTAATATTATTAATAATAATATTATTATATTATTATAAAGCTTTAAAAGTTAGAGGTGATTATTTGTCACCTCGCTGTCTGGTTTATTTTACTATGTTTGGAGACTATTTTTTTATTCTCAGTTAAGGCTTTTTTTTGGTCTCAATTGAGACAAAGGGGGATATTTATCATATGCTGGCGCTTGTGCACTGGCACAGGGACAGTAATATCCCACGACAGTCAACTCGTGCCGCCCTTCATGCCCCACTGGGGTGAAGGTGGCGGATTGAAGCAAATAAACACTGGTGCTTGCAATTAGCTGAAGTGGCTCAAAGGTCCTGATAAATATGCCCAAAAACGTCTAAAATAAAAAGTAAAAGTAACAACGTTGCAAATCAGCCCCAGAGACTTATGAAGCTTGATTTATACTATACATGATCAAATGTTTTGGTAATAGGGAAGGAGCAAATAGCCCAAAGCCTTGATCCCTTTTTGTATTTCGCTCTGTTTTATTATATATTTTAAAAAGTTGCATTTCATATGTTCAATTCCATAATTTCCATTTTTTTTTATTTCCTTATATTTATTTATTTATACATATATCTTATGAAAAAGTTGTCTAATGAATTCTATTTGTTTGAAAAACTTTCTAAATAGCCTTGTACTGACGCCTCAAAAGGTATTGATTCCGAGATGTTCTTTCTTTCTTTTCTATTTGATCAGGTGGTGAGCACATCTTAAGTAGATTTATTAAATGCATAGAAGAACATTAATCATTATAGTCAACTGACAGTGCAGTTGAGGAGACGTCGAATAGATTCTTTCTAAGGATAAGCAACCTTATTTCTTTACTTTCTTTGCAAAACAAAGTATAGAAAAGAACAATTGTCCCTTTGTGTTATTAGCGGTGGAGTGATTTTTCCGATCTAAAGGGCGGGAATGCAAATGTCACCTTTTTCAAAAGTCAGAAAAGCGAAAAACAGCAGAAAAACAAATAAGAGAAACCTTTACCCTTCAATACTGTCCATTCAATGTAAAAAATAGGAGTATTCTCATCATAACACAATATTATTGGAATGTCAATCGGTTGTTGGTAGTTGACTGTCACTTTCACCCATGAGGGGGGGGGGGGGGGGCTCAGCATAGGATGGGTCATTAAAAGTTGGGGATGCAGCAATCATCATTCCCTCCTCACTAGGGTAGAACTGAAGCCAGAATTTGGAATTCAATGCCAATGCTTAGTGTAGTATCATGATACCCAACACCAAGTAGTGATATTTTGTAATGAAAAAATAACCTTTTTTGGTATCAGCACAAAGTAGTGGAACAGCGGCCTGATTTACCCCGGTGGAAATCCCGCAGCCAACTGGTTTCTGATGCATAAGATGCATTGTTTTAGCCGCTGCTAATGGAGTGGACCCTTGCGATTTCCAAACCCATATCACTTATCACATATATCACTTATTTGCTACTTATGAAAACATATTCTGCAATGTGTGTATGGGATTGTCATGTATTCCACACACAGCACTGCTACCGTATTCTGCTACAAATTTACAGCGTGACAATGATTTGAGGAAGGCTATAGTTTTCCAAAGTTAATTTTTAATTTATTATATTTTATAGTTCGTTACATGTTACATTTAAGATGCAATAACATGATTCTTTCTGTATGGTAAAGGTTTTCCAGGCAATGTTGATATAAAATGTGTAATGAGTTTTGTCTTATATATTTCTATGAATTAAATTTAAGTGTATTAATGATATGCTTCATTTAAAATAAGATAATAAAAGTAGTGATATATAGAGAGTATATATGTCTTTATATACCAGTGCATTAAGCTATGGTAGCTGTATAACTCTATTGAAGCTCTTAGAAAAAATCGTCCCATTGACAGCAGTTAAGTCTATAGCTCAGTGGTGAAGCTTTTACTTGAAAATGTAAAGATCCCGTCTGGCCAAATACTAATTAAATGAGTAACATTAAAAATTTTAGAGACCTAAGGGATCATTTATTATGTACTGGTACTAAGTGTGCCAGTGTATTGTGGTGGAACCCAACCCCTGGCACTCACTGGATCTATCAAGAGGTTCTGGCCTCCTGATAATTCCCAGTAGGTGGCAGCGCACCACTGGGGCAATTCTATGCCAGGTCTTTATCCTCTAATTTAGAAAAACTATTGAAATAAAGGCAACATCGGCATTTTTTAAATAGGTATTGCAAAATAATTGATGATTACTAATTATTACTAGTCACTTTTACAGACTAAGGTGAAAGCAATACAATTTTTATGTGCATTGTATAGTGTATCGTCTTTGGGAAAGGGATATATTAGCTTTAAGTGATTATTTACAGGAGCATCTTACCTTTCTGCTTGTCATATATATTATGAGAAAATGTATGTCATTTTATAGTTTTATTCAAAAATGACATTTTGCATCTAATGCACATACTTATTTATAATGTGGGAGCTTTTAGAGAGCCAGGTACTTGAACAAGAACATTAATACTTCATCATTCAATTTTTTTTTAATAAAAATAGAGATAAGCAAAAAAGTACTAACAGGTTCACTATCTGAGAAAACATTGCAAAAAAATGTTTCATAAGTTTTATAGCTCACGCTGGTACTGAATCTGGATAAACCTCCATTAAAGTCCTGTTGATACTTAATTATCATGATTTATTTGTATTATTATAATGTTATTTTGTCAGTATTAATGATGGAAAAAGTATAAAACTAAACTATAACCCTCTGTCTCCCTCCAGTTCAGTAGAATTACCACTTTTGTTCCCATCCTTCTATACTATGACCCCATTATGGCCTGCAATCCCACACATTATGACACTCCCGTGCCTTACAATACACCATTAACCTGTCTGTTCACACTTCTATAGAGTGCATCTCCCCTATGTCCACTCATCATAGAATTAGAGGACAAAATCAAAAGGACAATGCAGTACAGAATCAAGAGACATATGGATAGTCAGAGAAGCAAAGCAAAGGTCAAAAGATCAAATAATACAGAACTCCAGAAAATGCTAGTAAGCTCCTAATTCGGTTGAATAGGCTGAATATGCAAATCTTCTCACTTTGTCAGTGAAAATGAACTAAGTAAATTAGTTCAAATGTTGTCAAAGTCACTATAAGGAACCTGCTGTGTAAAATAGACCAAAAATCTCAAAATACACCCCCAAGAAACTGGGGTAAGATACAGTGGCGTAACTAGAAGCTGATGGGTCCCAGTGCAAAGTCTGTGCAAGGTCCCCGACTATCATGTATGGTTTATAGTAATAGTCTTCTCATATGGGAAAGGGACACCTTAAGGGCCCCCATTTTATTTAGAAGACTCTCCTATAAACCTCTGTGAGTCAGCTCCATACTAATGCTGCCAATAGCTACAGTATAGCATACCGTTAGATGCTGTTAAGTGAATATAGGCAGGATTTCTGTCATAATCCTAGGCATAAATTACATTGAAAACTCTGATTTTAGTTGGTACAAAAAAATTGTGACACATTCTTTTCAAGTGTGAAAAAGAAACAGGGCAAGGTGTTCTGTTCTGCAACAGGTGTTCACGTTCCTGCTTTAACACATGGATAATACTGAGTTGTTTTTGGGTGAACCCAGGCAGCTGAATGTATAGAAGTCAATCAGTTGTAAATGAATGGACTGCAGTGTGACTGTGACCTGTTTGATGGGTGCAGGTGGCAGATTCCCCAGACACCTTTTTTCTCACAGGTTTAAAATTAACAAGAGTGAAACATCGTCTTCTCCAAGAACTAAAGGCTGAAATATTCTATAATAGTACTTGAAATATAGCAGTGGAAAACTATTCATAATTGTACCTTTCAAAAAAATATTTATATATCCATGTATTTGGATAAAAATGAAATAATTTTGTAATAAATGAATAAAAATATATTAAAAAATCTATTCAAACTACCTATATATACCATAATTCTATCTTCATCTCTTCTTTTCCTTTTTTTCTTTACCTCTTTTGTCTCAGGATTCTAACTCTCTTTTTTTGACAGCACAGTAGTTATTAAAGCTGATAAGTAATTAAAGGCAATACTAAAGCTATAGAAACTTAGTTGCCGATATCCTTCCGGTGTTCAGATATAACAATCGTAATAAATCCTTGGATCAATTACCTAGTACAATTAAATGAATACACCTAACTATAGATATCAAATGAATCTGGGGGATGCTGGGTCTTGGTTTCTTGGTGGGAGCCAATTGATGCTGAACTCATTAGTGTAGGGACCCATTAAACCAAGGTCACCATGAAGCAGTTAGTGGGCTAATGCAATTTGTTCAAAATGTAACTAAGAACCTCAAGTTTGCTTTGATAATGTAAACTAGAGGCAACAGATCATTGTATGATCAGTGGATGTGCGATCCAGATCTTTCTCTCTCCAAATGTTGGTAGATGATCAAAAACTGTTTTCGATAAGTGAATATGGAGGCAAACAATAACATTTGTTTACTTAAATGGAAAAACTCTTTTACGCCAACTCTGGTTGGCAGTATATTTCAGAAAATTACAATGAATTAATATACAAAAATTAAGAAGACTTAAGGACACCCGACTTACAGACTACCCCTAGTTACAGACAGACCCCTCTGCCCCCTATAACCTTAGGTGAAGCTCTTTTATTTAGTCCGACGCTGCGATGATCAGCAGTAAGTAGTCTGTAATGAAGTTTTTTCATAATTCTAGTTCCCATGGTAGCATAAAATTGTGAAAATCCAATTGTCACTGGGGCAAAAAAAAATTTTTGCATAAAGCTACAGTTAAAAAAATATACCTGTTCTGACTTACATACAAATTCAGATTAAGAACAAACCTAAAGAACCTATCTTGTACGTAACCCGGGGACTGCCTGTATCTTTTTAAAGGAAACCTACCATTTGAAGTGGCAGGTATAAGAGGGAACTACCGAGCACAAGCTCAGGGTGAGCTGGTCCCGGAGCTTATTTTTGTTAGTGTTTTCAACCGCAGTATCGCGGTTTAAAACACTTTTTAAACTGTATGGCCGGAGCTGCTTCAGCGCAGGGAGGTACGCGCTCAGCGCTTACCATGCGCGCAACCGTGCATGCGGCTACATAGGAAGTGAATGAGAGCCGCGGGCACAGTCACGCGCATGGTGCGCCGAGCGCGTACCTCCCTGCGCCGAGCAGCTTAGGGCAACTAAAGTGGAAAAAGTTTTTTTAAACTCCGATTTAAAAATACTACAAAAATAAGCTCCCTCTTATACCTGCCACTTCAAGTGGTAGGTTTCCTTTAAACATTAGTACAATGTCCCTGATATTTTTGGCTTTAAAAAATGTATAAACATAACTTTACTATTACTATACTAGTAACAAATACAAGGATATCTCTTCCACAAACAAAAAGACAAATCGGTACATGAAACTCCCTATCAGCTAATTCGTACTGGTACAGTCCATCTTCCATTGTACAATGGTACAAATTACTTAATATACCACAGTCACAGAAAATCAATAGTAAAGTAATCATTTTCTTTTTTTCTATCTGGTGTTATCTGCAGTATAAAACATTGCTCTTGAGTCCAATGATACATGTTAATTCCCATTCCTGAATATAAGAATTGGCCCAATCAATAAACAAGATAAAAAAGACGAGCCATAACATCTATTTCCTTAATTATTTCGGACATTTTCGTCTCTGAAACTTCTGCAGACACCGATAAGAATGGTACATTGACATTGATCTGTAAAGTAAAGAAGTGCTGTACATTTTCTATGGTCCCCCCTATATAGTAACAACTAAATGCTCTCAATATGCAATTACTGTCAACAGCAGTGGGTGGATATCTGATAAGTCCATATCCCGAAGAGATAAAACTGCTTGAAAACACTTGTCACTTTTGTACTCAAATGGGATTAAATACCTGCAATTTGCTTCTCTGAAAGGGCATATTATCTTTAAAACATGTTGAGATGTTCTTTGCCAACTATGGAATATCCATTAGCTTGAGTATAAAAGAGTACAAATCTGTCAACAATAAAAAATAAGCTGTAATAACAATGTAAAGCTTGTAGGTATGTGAAGTAACTGTACTTCTAATCTACTTTATCCTTTCCTATAAAAACATCAAATGGATGTATTTTCATATCTTGAGACTATACAAAATGTTGAAGTAGAGGTAGTTAATGGAGCACATTTACTTACCGGGTACGCGGAATTCAACGAAACTGCATTGTCCTACGATAATGCACTCTCCCGAGATTCATGCTCTCGATTTCCTGCATGTGTTGCTTCCCCGCTCAGGTCCGCCAGAGTTCACCTTCTTATTCCCATTGTATGTATGTGCATTGTCTTGCAACACAACTTGAATCTTAAATCCCCTGCTCAGTCCGAATCAGTTGGACCGTCCAAAAACCGATCGCTTGCAACAGAATCCCAAAGCAGACACTTGTTAAATACCTGTCAGAGCTGCGCAAATCCAGAAAGCGGCAAAGTTCGTCGAAAGGGCGATCCGCGACCCTTAGTAAATAAGCCCCAATGTGTATAACTTGTATAATTTACTCTGACCTATAGAATAAAGTTAAATGCATTTTCAATGTTCACCCAAAAGAGGAAGAAGGGTTATATCACCGTTAAACATCACCACCCGCACCCTTGGGAACACTAAGGCCACTGATTGGCTGGCAAAGTCATGTGACACTTTTTCTTTGGCTGAGACAAAGAGCCTGAACTGAAATGCCAGTGTAGGGTAAAAATGTATTTTACTCTCCATACCCTAGAAGCTTTCTGGAGAACCAACAGTATGATAACCAAAAAAATAAAAAGTATAAAGTATTCCATGATGGTTTCATTAAAAATGCAAATGGACCCAAAATAAGCCTTTGCAGACATATAAAAAGTACTGAAGTATTAGAAGGGTGCAATTAAAAAAGTAAAACTTTCTGCTTAAATATAGAGACACAAATAAAAGGGGTAAGTGTTGATCCCACCCAAAATAGAGGTGCACAGTGCACCGACAGATTTGTAGGCACACGCATGTTGGAGTGATTTAATTGTACAGTGACTAGACCTGTGGCCTTAAAACAGTTAAGACCTGGATGCATGATTATGGTCTGGGTTTGGAACCAAAACCCAGGCCCCCAACAGGATTTTTAAATTCAAATCCAGCCAAACTTGAACTTAAGTAGATCCGCTAATCCTCACTTATGACACATTCAGAGTTCTTGTACTTATCACCTCCTCGTTATTACCCGTTCTTTGGTATTACCTGGTATTTCGAGGGTTGAGGAAAAGAAGCACGTTTGATGTCACATCTTTTGTCAATACCTGTAAACCAAGAAGTGATTGGAGAATTTTTTTTCCTCTGGTACTTTATAACCTAAAATGTTTTTGAAGGGGACTCTCTTTACACACAATCCAGGCCTGAGATCAAGTAATAGCCATGGATTTGTCTTTTGAGCCCTCCTGAAGATCGGCTGTTACAACCGCAGGACAACTGTTGTGTTGTGTCGTGTGCCAATATATCGACCACCACCAAAAATTAATGTATCACCCTAACCTCATCCCTTAGTGTTCCCATAAAGTATAATACCCCTATATTGGCCCATACAGTGTGATTTTATTTATAACAAGACCAGTTCAAATGAGGAAAATTATTAGTCAAGCATTTTCCAATTGCGAGGTTGGATCCTTGAGAACCTAGGGTTCTCTTTGTTATTTTTCCTTGGCCCTATGGTAGGACACTGAAAGGATTATATCTTATGACTATTATATTTTTCAACAGGTCACATGAAAAGCTGAAATCGAGCAACCTCGTTCACTTTTTGATCATGATGTGTTGATCTTTTACACATTTTTATAAATTTATTCTGGAATTCTTTTTCCCTACTGATCATTTGGGAACCTTTTATTAAAGGGGTGTTCCAGGCTAAAATTATCATAATATGTCCATAGATTAGGTATTTCATATTATATTGGTTGGGGTCTGACAACCAGCAGGCCAACACATCAGCTTAGAAACCGATAATGAATCAGGAAGTGGACAGCTCCGGTCACCGTGTAGTGTTCAGACCAGGTTACTGCAGCTGAGCTCCCATTTATTTCATACTTTCAATTCAATCATTTTTATCAGCTTCTGAGAACAGCAAATCTGTGTGAGTGCTGGATGTTGTACGACCGCCAATTTTATTTTAAAGCCCTTGAGATAGATGATCAATATTTTTAAACCCCTTTAATTTTCTCTTTATCATTAGATTTATTTTCTTCTTCAGTGTTATTTTCTTTCTTAACTTTATACCTAACTTTTTAAAAGTACAAAAAAAAGTATTTGTTTTCACTGTGTCTAAAAAATATAGCAAGACAGCGTAAAAGTAATTTTGAAAA
Organism: Engystomops pustulosus; assembly: GCA_019512145.1. NCBI lineage: Eukaryota > Metazoa > Chordata > Amphibia > Anura > Leptodactylidae > Engystomops > Engystomops pustulosus. The sequence goes on from CM033642.1 coordinate 259,859,495, forward strand.
GCTCAACAAAAAGTAAAAAAAAAATACTAATAATGCGAGATGTATACAGTATCTAATACCGGCAATATTCAGAAGCCTTTATCCAGCAATATCAAAATGTAATCAAGCGGGATCATGCTGCTAGGACGGCTTGAATACCGAGACTTAGAGAGAATTTTAACTATGAAATGGCTTTCTATGGTATTTAAATATTTATTGCGTCTATACATTATACCACCGGGACATACTTACAAGTAAATAATTAAAGGGTTGCAATATTAAGGGAAATAAAACTATTTCAAACAGTTTCTCACTTGCCATTCTGCAATTGATCTTTTACATAGACAAAGCTAATTTCACAGGATGTATTGATTTATTGCAATTTATGGTATATACTACTGTTAGAGGAGAGCGATAAATTGGCTTACCTTTGATATTAGGGAGTTTTTTAATTCATTATTCAGAAGGTATCTACTGTGGCTGATTTCATTATGTGAGGAATAAAATGTAACCTTTGAGTGATCTGTCCCTAGGCAACTTGTGTATCCATCTCGAGAGACTGTGGTTTCTTTGCCTCTGAGATTTCGACTCACAGTATTATAGCAAGTGCTTAGCTCTGATTAATATTGATGGCATCGCAAGTTGTAGGTTAGTAGAATGAGACCCTTAAAAAATATTATCAAGAAAGTATTATAATTCTTTTGTTGGACATGTTTTACAGGACATAAGATCAAGAATTGGTAAAGCATAAGTACAAATTATTTGTTACTTTAAGGCTACATTCACACGATGTTTGCCTGCCGTACCGTACATTGGCACCTGGGAGAGGAGGAAGAGGATGATCCAATGGCCGTGGCGCCGTATTACGGGGAAAGATAAGACATGTCCTATCTTTCTCCCGGCTACGGTTTGGTACAGTACGGTTTTCTAGATCTCTGCTTGCTGTCATGCTATAAAAAGCTTCTTTGTTTACTTCCAGTGGACAGAAATCTGTCCTTGTGATGTGATGGACATGCAGGTGCACGAACCGTTATTATCACAAAGAGTACTAGGAGATGTGTGATAATAGGAACGGCTCGTGCACCTGCACCTCCATCACATGACATGGACAGATTCCTATCTATTGGAAGTAAAAATTGAAGCTTTTATAGCAAGACAGCAAGCAGAGATCTAGAAAACCGTGAGGAATTGATACAGAAAGTATATTGGAAAATTGTATAATTTTATCTTACACAAACCATATCAAATATTTGCTGAAAGCGGACAACCCATTTAAGGCACACGATTGCTGTCAGCACCAATCCCAGGAGTTAACAACAGGTGGGGGGAGTTGAGCTGAACCAAGTCCCAGCCCCAAACTTCAAATAAAGCTCAATACTAGTCAACATGAATGTTAAGCAGAACTGACCCGCAAAGTTTGGCCCAACTCCAGCTCCAGCTAACCAGCTTTAGTCATGATCTAAAAACATATGTGATACATTCACAATTAAAAAGTCCTCCCACCGGATATGTCACTTCTGTTGGAACGAATGGTCATAAGTTAGCATTAACCCTAACATATTCAGTAGTACAAAACAAATATATGATATATACTTGAGTATAAGCTGATCTGAGTATAAGCTGAGGCCCCTAATTTTACCACCAAAACTGGGAAAACCTATTGATTTGAGTATAAGCCGAGGGTAGGAAATGCATTGGTTACAGACTCCCAGTATATAGCCAACAAATTTCCTGTAGTATACAACCTGCCAGCCCTCTTTAGTATAAAGCTTGCACCAGCAGTATATAGCCTTCCAACCCATCAGTAGTATATAGCCAGCCTACCACCACTAGTATATAGCCAGCCAGCCCCCTTATGTATACAGCCAGCCAGCCCCCTTATGTATACAGCCAGTCCCATTAAGTAGACAGTCAGCCAGCCCATTTAAGTATAGAGCCAGCTAGCTCTCTTAAGTATACAGCCAGCTCCTCTAAGTATACAACCAGCCCGCATAAAAAAATAAAAGTACATACTCACCTTCTGGCGCCCCTGATGCTCATCGCGGCTTTTCGATGCTCGTCACAGGTCCTCTTCTGTCTTCTTTCTGCTGTAACAGCTGGGAGAGAAGCGTCCATGCGCTCTGCCAGCCGGTGCATACTATGATGTCACCAGTGGCCACATCATAGGATGGGCCGGCCAGCAGATAGCATGGCTGCAGCTGTTACAGTGGAAAGAAGAGGACCCGTGATGAGCACTGGGGAGTATATAATTTTATTTTTATTTTTGACTCGTGTATAAGCCAAGGTGAGATTTTTCTGCACATTTTTTGTGCTGAAAAACTTGGCGTATACACAAGTCTATACGGTAAATATTGTTACAAATAGTAAAAAGTTTAATGCAAAAGCAATACTAAACAAGTTTTTAACTCACAAATAAATAAATACATATAAACAACAACAAGAAAAAATATCTCATTAACTGGCATATGAATTCTATTGTTTAGCGCACCTGTACATGAATACAAATTACATACCTCCATTTTCTTACAACTACATATCACCTATCATCAAATACCTGTATCCTTGTAAACAATCCACAAATAAAGGAGAGGAAAATCTTATTCCCACTCGTGAATATAGTCAACTGACTCTGCAGGTTTGGAAACAGGACATATCTAACACACAAAGGTGGAAAATGCTACATTACTCCACATTAGACTTCTACTGCCAGAAAGGGATGTGACCATAAGGTTATTGAATATGAGCCCAGAAGAAAATCATCTTCACTGCAATAGAAAGTCTCAACTCTCTAATACGATAAATTAATAACAAGCGATCATATCCAATCTATTATTTACACCCTGTGGGCTCCTTGTTCCTAAAATAAATATCCAGTAAGTTTCTCTGCTAAGGATTTTACTTTTAAAGTCTCCCCCTCTTGCTGATTTCTGTACCTTTTCCTGCCATACAAAACCACTAGTATCTTCTGAATGTTGGGTCCAAAAAAGTTTGGATAAAGACGATACCCCTACAGTTTGAAAATAGTCCAAAAAGAAAGTGTCCAGCTCGCCTGTGTCACATTGTGATGCAACCCGTTGCACGGAACTCACCCCAGACTCCAAGGGGCACAAGTAGCATGCCAAAAAGAAAATAGGTCCAGCACTAAGAAATTCAATATCTTCTTCAATATTTTTTCTTTAAAATACTCACATAGACAATGTATAACACAATATACTGATCCCTCGGTCACAATATCGCATTATGCATTGTCTATGTGAATGTTTTGAAGAATAAATATTGAAGAAGATATTAAATTTCCGAGTGCTGGACCTATTTTCTTTTTGGCTTATCCCTACAGTTTGGTTTATTACATCTGATAGGTGTCTAGTTCTAATTTTTGCTGATGTTGTAGTATGTCCCTCGTACTGTTACTTATATAAAGTGCATCCTGTCAAACATACTATATTTTTCTTGTGACAGTCAAAGTAGATCCTAATGTTATACATTTTATTTGTGGCGTAGGAAAAAAATGTATTACCAGTACTAATGTGGGTACAACAAATGCATATATCATGACCACAACCTTTAGTCTGAAGCCAGGTTTAGCTACGAAAACCTAGATTATTACTAGAAGAAAGCTTGGGGAAATCTGTGCACCTATGGTACAAATCTAACCTCGATGTGACAATATTAAGCAATTCTCGGTCCTTTGACAAAATTGGTACAAATCTTTTGATAATTCTTTTTACTTCCGTGAATTGTTTGCTATAAGTGGTGACTAAAGTGCCCTGTTTTGGGGTACTTATATCCCTCTGATTGCTATCCCTTAATAGATTTCCCCTGGGAATATTAATTACTAGAGATGAGCAAGCACTAAAATGCTCGGGTACTCGTTATTCGAGACGAACTTTTCCCG
>CM033642.1:259871800-260462264 GCA_019512145.1 Engystomops pustulosus
CTCGAATAACGAGTACCCGAGCATTTTAGTGTTCGCTCATCTCTAGTTGACATCCTAATTTTGTTATATTCAACATTGAGCATAACATCCAGAAATGCAATGTTATTGCCACTGTGTGAGTAAGCAAAGGAAAGATTCATGCCATTATCATTAAGATATGACATAAAATTCCCAAATATTTGAGAAGAACCACATCAAATCCACAAATGGTCGTCTATATAATAGCCACTTAATAGATGAAGCAAACATATTTTTGTCAGAGAACACATACATCTTCCACTGTGTAATAGAGATATTGGCTAATGAGGGGGAAACTTGGCCCCCATAGGTGCTCCCTTCACCTGCAAAAAGTACTCCTGATCAAAAATAAAAAAAATTATGTGGCAACAAATATTCTGTAATGATTGTTAATTCTTCTCCTCCATCCGAGAGCTGGTCTTTTGTAATCTTGACATCCTAGAATCGCTGGGAAAAAAAAGTTATAAAAGGTAAAGGAGAGGGAGGTGACGTCACATGAGAGGCGTGAATAATTAACAGCCCGGAGCTCCAGGACATGGCGTCCCTGCTCTCCGGGCTGCTTTCTATAACTCTTTTTGTTCCAGCGATCTCAACATATCAAGATTATAGAAGACCAGCACTAGGATCGTGGAGAAGAGGACGATAGGTGAGTATGTGCAGTTTATTTTACTATATATTACTGGTAGATTTCTCCTTATGTCGGCTTTTATTATGAAAGAATTATGTAACTGTGGTTTGTATTTTTCTCGTGGCTTCATTCGTATTTACTTCAGTTATTTCTCCCTAAATTGTATATCTAATAACTGGTTACTTGGACAGGAAGACTACTGTTAGGATTGAAACGGGCAGCGTGAGTGTGATTAGCCGCACAATTCAGCTCTCATTTTAGATTGTGCACCACTGAGACTTACTATTAACAAACAGCATTAAAGCAATTGGAACAAAACAAGTCTTGGCTAAGCACAGTGTGCTCTGTGCCGCAGGATTTACCCTCAAGAATGCAAAATCTTATTTTTTTCTCAGTAAACATAATTTATTTCTGGAATTACTGATTTTCGCCAATTATTTGAAAATGTGAATAGAACTGAGTAACTATATATCCCCTTGCTGACGTTGGTATTGAAGTACAGTAAATGTCCACAGTTTTCCATGTTGCTAATACGAGCAGTTAGTAAGGACTGCTTTATGGCTGCCAACAAAATCACTAGGGGCTAACCTTCTTCAGTATAAAATGAGAATCGGCAATATATTATGGGGCTAGGCACCTGCCTCCCACCATTACAGATCCACTCCGAACATTTGTACCAAACCCAAGCGAGAGTGAAGACGATCTCCATATAAATTTCAAGTTGTTTTATTTAACTTAAAGGACATCTACCTGATGGTAGATAACTATAACATAGCACTCCCCATTTGTCCCAAGCTTCATTTCTTATATCTCTTCATGGCCACATTTTTGCAAAAAATTAGTTCCTAAGATATGTAAATTAGGCTGTGGTGCTCTACAGAGCCCAGGCTCTACCATAACATAATGCCAGTCTGAGAGCTGGTGATGTCATCTGCTCTTTTTAAATCTCACCAGCTTTCAGAATGCGCCTGGCACGGCCATGGGGCGTGCATAAACTATATTACACTGGAGCCTTGAGCATTACAGGCTAATATGCATATCTTATAAACGTATTTTTTTAAGAACTGCAGCCATGCAAAGATATCAGAAACTTGGGACACACGGGTATATTCTTTTTAGCGTATTTCTAGATTTTTCAAGCAGTCAGGCAACCCCGCCTCCTGACCACCATTTGCTCTGCCCACTCCATGCACCTGGCTTCCCTAACCTACTTTCTAATTGCGAAAATAGAATAGAATAGAATTTATAGAATATTATAAATGAATTCCCTATTTTGTTTTAGTCATTTTTATATAATTTTCATAATCTGGGGGAAATGAGTCAAGTATTGCAATATTTTTTATTGTGTAGAGCAAGTTTTTTTATTTTATTGGGAAATATTAATGTATGTTTCTAAATATTTATTAATACTGTGTGTGTTTTTACTTTGTATGTCCCCCATGAGGTCATAAAAGACCCCTGGGAGACATTATCACAGTCTTTTGTTTTTTTTATTAAAAAAAAATCACTTAGAAGTTTCACTGTTCAGGCAATTTAAGTGCATATGATTTTTTCCTGGATTGTTACAAATATAGTTAGGGAAAATAACAAATAATTTACATTTTTATAATTTTTTTTTGAATTATATTTTTATTTTCTAAAAATGTATTAAACTTTTTTTTACAGTCCCATTATGGGATTAAACTTCAAATAACTTGATCTCTGTTATAATACACTGTGGTACTGTGGTACAGTATGGCAACTTTTTCACTGACATTCAGCCAATTATATCTACTTCAGGCTGGGCTTTAATAAGCTTCCATAGTTAGCCGGCCCACATTTCTTGATTGGGCCCATTGCAGCATGCGATCACATTGCGTGTGGTGGCAGAGGGGTCCCTTTCCCTGTCCTTAGCTGCTGATTGCGGCAGCTCAGGTATTAGACTCCCCTGCATGGAGAAGCAGCAGGATGTTACAATTGTCTTCCTGCTGCTGATCACATGGGTACACTGGCTGTACCCTTACAATCACCAGGTCTTACACTTTCATTCCAGGGGCACAATCCGTCCCCAAAATGCACATATGAGGACATTAAGGGGTTAATTGCATAATATTTTTCTTCATCCTTTTAAACCTTTGTATGTTCTCTTCATGTTTGCGTGGGTTTCCTCCGGGTCCTCTGGTCTTCTCCCACACTCCAAAACATACTGGTAGGTTGCTTAGATTGTGAGCCCTATTGGTGATAGGAACTGATTTGGAAATCTCTGTGTACTACCGCGTGATCTGTGCTATATAAATAAAGGAATTATTATTGTTATTATTAAACCTTATAAAAAAGAAGAACATTTTTATACCATAACCCTACCCTTATGCCTCCTGTAATTGTTATACATAGTATATTACAGGCAGTCCCCAGGTTACATACAAGATAGGGTCCATAGGTTTGCTCTTAAGTTGAATTTGCATGTAAGTCGAAACTGTATATTTTATAATTGTAGATCCAGACAAAAAAAAAAATTGCCCCAGTGACAATCGGAGTTTCAAAATTTTTTGTTGTAATGGGACCAAGGATTATCAATAAAGCTTACAGCTTACAGACACCTTAAAGCTGATCATTGTAGCCTGGGACTATAGTAACATCCAGAGAGCTTGACCAGAGGTCACAGTGGGCAGAGGGGTCCTTAAGTAGGGGACCGCCTGTACCAACCTTAATGGCCATAATGTATAATCACTCCCTTAGTGACCCCCATGTAGCATGATGCCCCCTTTCAATGATACCCCACCACGTATAATGCCTCCTTTTTTGTGTTCAACTAACTCTTTAAATTGCCCCCAACCCTGTATAATAACCCCTTCCTTTGGCCCCACTGTACATTGCAGATCTATGGACCACCCACTTATATAATACCCCTTTCATTTTATCCCCCATTTATAATTCCCCCTTCCTGCAGTCCTCACTCATCATGCCCCTTTTTCTGTTGGCCATAAAATATGCTGTGGAATATGATGGAACTATATAAGTGAAGATTTTTTATTGTTACTATTATTATGGACGCTTCCTTTACTCGTAGCTTATATTTATTCCTTCTCCCCTTACTTATAATGCCCTCGTACTGGAGCCCCCTACCTCATACTGTGGCTCACCTCTCTGCTTTGTCTCTCACCTTTCACGATTCCCCTGCAGTAGCTCTGCTTGCTTCTCTGCCACGGCTATACACGTGCTATGATGTCATCACATGGTGGCCACTCGCCCCTGATGCACACAGCTCTGCCACATGCTGACAACTCTAATTGCATTCAGGTCTACAGCATCTGTTTCCAGAGGAGGCTTATGAAGTTGCAGCCAAGGACTTACCGGGACTGTAGGGCTGTCCCGGAAATCCCTACAGATCTGGGACGATTTGACTATGGATTATAAATTAGTCTATTTCTACTTTCACATCAGGATTTAAAGAAAAATAATTTAATTCCTAAAAAAGTTCATATGTGGCCGCCGTAAGAGCAAACTTGTTTTCAATTGCATTTCTCATTTCCTTTCGCTTAAAATAAATACTGAATAATCTTTTTTAATTTACCTTGTTTCATCTTTTTTTCTTCATTTGTTTTCTTTGTGTGTATCATTAATATACCTGAAAAATGTCCTTTACAACAGAAACGATGAAGCGATGAGAAAAATAACAGAATGCAAATAAAAGAATAATTTTCTAGCTCAACAATGGCAAGAAGATAACGTCTGAAATGTTGTGATTTCCTACTGTCAGGATCTTGCAGGAGCGATAAGTCTTTATATTTTATGTATGAGTGTGATAACTGTGTCAGGACCAAATAGCAAATACAATGAGAGATAAGATGAATTATAACATCATGAGAGACAGTAACAAGGCTAAGTTATCATTACATCTCAAGACTTCTCTGCTGAGTGCCAGGGGCACCGGGGGCCGCATCACTATGGGTTCTCCAGTGTGAAATCATCAACCATCAAACATATCTGGTTTTCCGTCCAATCAATATTTAATGTAAAATACCTCCTCTAATGAAGCTTATCTTAAGAAAATTTCAAAAAAACTTTCACAAACTTTTTCTTGGATAGGAATGAGCAAACCTGTTAAGGTTTGGATTCAGTATCCGAATCCAGACACTCACCCTCACTGATGATACCCACAATTGGTGCTGGAACCATCCATGATTGTTACCCTGTAAATACCGGCACCATTTTTTTCCCAGGAATCTTTGGTCCCCTATGAAGTCGCAACTGTGTGTCGCCATTTTGAAGAGACTGAAAACTGGATTTTGCAAATCCATAGTAATATCATCCACTGTGCACATGGCCTTGGGCTTTATTCAGATGGCCTCTATGGGGGTCGTGATCTGATCCCATAGCTCCTGGTTATGGCTCCTGGTTATGGCGTTGTGAGCCCCTGGTGTGACAGGATATGCTCTATAGTGAGAGCTGAGGCCTAGGCCTGTGTTAAGAGCATGTGCTCTAAGATCTCTCTGGTAAGAGGGCTGGGTTCCAAGAGACTGACCTTCTGAAACTGACCTAGCCCCTCCCTCTCCAGGGGGGGTTTTATTACCCTTGTCAAGTGATGGCTTACTCTCCAATCACACACCAGTGTACATGGTGCAATACAATATGTGGACAAAATCACATCCACTTAACCCTTGCCTGTTCAGGCAGAATCTACAGCTGTTTAAAAAGAGAGATAAAAATAGTTTTACACTCTGACCAGAGCACCAGATACTGCAATTGTTCCTCCTCTTAAGATATTTCACCACTTTTTTCTCGAAAGGAAGAAAAGATTTCTTCACTCCATTGTGCAAGCAAAAGACCTCCAACGGGAATAGGCCACCATTCAGAACTTCCTTAGTGCATTTTTTTTCCCTCGATTCCATCATTTATCATAGCAGACCTCTAGAAGAAATATACGCAGAAATAGCATACTATGTTCTTAAAAATGGGTATTTTAAATTAAAATATAGTCACAAGAATACTTCCCCCTTGACATGCCTGATGTGATCTCACTGCAACAGAGGAAGTTTAAACACACTTGAACACTGTAACAGCCTGTGAATCTGCAGAACAAAGGGGCTCGGTTAACCACCCAGGAGCCCTTCAGGCAGACTAGAATAATTTTAACATTTTTGGATAACAAATAGAGAAGGGTTACCAAAGTTACAGTGTTTAAGTATGTGTCCCTGGATTATTATGCTGATGGTAGATTCCCCTTAAGAACTTCTTGTGACTCTAAGTCAAAAAGTTGCATATCTACTTCCAGACATCATCACCCAATGTGCCAAAATGGAACCACATTTATAAAGCTGACTGAAATATTTACTTGTAAGCCACTTTAATGTATGTGATATGCAAAATATTCTACTCCCCCCAAAAAAACCTGGAGTAAGGTAACTCTACCCCATAAATATTGACAAATATGTCCACTTTGTGAAAAGGGTCAATAGTGGGGTTCACCATGAATTGCCTGCTGATACAGCTTAACTTAGTTATGAGAAAGTTAAAAAAAACCATTCAATTAAGAAATTCACAATCAACGAATTAACATAAAATAAAGACAACTCTAGAAACACTGTAAAAAAAATGCACATTATCACTCTGCCGCCTTCTTACAATAGCTTGACAATGTGTATGTAACAAAAAGAACAATGCATCAAATTGGAAGAAGCTGAATACATTGACTAAAATAAACCAAAAAAAAAAATGACATGAATAAATTGAAAGAACAAACAAAAAACAAATTTCCTTTAATTATATAAAGCATAAACTAATTAAGGCACAGACACATCAAGCCGAGAAGGTGTCTCTAGCAACTTTTCTGACTCGAGTAATTTAAAAAAAAAACCAAACACCTAAAGGAAGGATCCCCCTAGCTGCTCGCAAATATGTCTATTAGCAAAACCAAGAATTTAAATAGACAATGTTAACTATATGAATGTTTCAAGGTTTGCCAAGGCCACAGTGCTTGGCCCGGAAAGGCACTTATATGGCTACCAGTATAAATTGACTAAGAAGCGAGAGACCAGTTTACATAAATCACTTTCGGTAATAACCGATCTCTCGATGGGTGAGGTGAGAAGTCACCGTGAAACGCTCAGAAGAAAGGTGAGAGCGATGACAGGAGGTCAATATTTTTCTGCTTCAAAACCAAATAGAAAAATGTTGAAACCTCTGGACATTTTAGGCTAAAACTATTGAAATACAAAATATATGATTTGCTCCTTAAGATTTAACTTTTTAAAGAAGTGGTGAAAAGATAAGATTTTGGAGAGCTGTTTGATGACAAGGTTTATTTGGCTCCCCTTTGGTCGGGAAAATAGGGGACTTCTGTTCTGATCATCATGGGTGACTGGGGCGTCCTCCACGGAGGACGATTCTCCCCTTGCAATACACACTTACGACCCGTTGGTTGAAAGGGGCACGGGTCCCTTAGTTCTTCATTGAATTACAGCATTTTTTCGGACATAAGCATGCACCGGATTATAAAGAGCACCATCAATTAAGCTGCTAAAACGTCTGGGCATACAATATGGCTCCCGTATTCCCAGGTGTCAACATCAAAAATGCTGCGGAAAAGCGTCTAGGTTCATATATAAGGCGCACCGGATTATAAGATGAATGAACGCCATCTTGTCAGACACCTGTGCACAGTTCAAGACAGCTGGTGTCGGTAAAGTACGTTCATTGTAAGTGTATGGAGGAGTAAAATGCCCCATATACTGCCATACTTTAGATGGCAGTATATGATAGATCGTACATACAACCTATGGGTTAAATTACCCTGGGGTCTGAACATAGTAAAAATAAAAAATCAAAAAAAGTAAAAAAAAAAATTATAATAAAACATACCTAAAATCAAATCACCCTCCCCCTTTTCCCCCTAGAATATATAAATATAAATAAACAGTAAAATCAAACACATTAGGCATCGCCGCAGTCGTGAAAATGCCTGATCTATCAACATATGATAACATTTTTTCCACTGTGTTTAATATCCCGGACGGAAATCGCGCCCAAAGTCGATAATGGCACTTTTTTGGTCATTTAAAAACCCCTAATGACCAGGGTTTTTCGGCTCATTCTCGTCTCTCCAACTTCAAAACATATCCATAACTTTTTCATTTTTATACGTGTAACAACCTGTGTGAGGGCTGTTTTTTGTGCGAACAAATGTTTACTTTCCCTTGATGGTTATGTTATTTAACTATGTCCGTTCGACCAGCTGAAAACAATTTCCAAATGGTGAAAAATTGAAAAAATCAAACGCACATGCAGTCACGTTCTTGTGGCTCAGTTTCTTAACGACTTCTAACTCTTCAGTCCAATAAATGCCTAGCTCTTTCGGGTTCTGGTGCGATGGCGCTCGGGTGATAGCAATTTATATAGGTTGTTATTGTGTTTTTAATCATTTCCCAAAATTAAACGAATGTGTACGCAAAAAAGAAAAAAAATTTTGCCATCCTTCTGACGCTAAGTAACTTTTTCATACTTTGGGCGCACGAGATTTTAGGGGTCATTTTTTGCGAATGAGGCGAAGTTTTCCATTGGCTAGCCATTTGAGCTGTGCGTATTTTGATCATTTTTTATTTCATTTTTTATGTTATGTACAAAAAGTTAAAAGTGGCCCGGAAAAGGTCCTCTCTTTTCTTAAGGAGGAGTGACAGAAGGAGTAACGGGTAAGGGAAAGGGACGAAGGTAGACTCGGATTGATGGAAGAGGGGAGGGTGGAGTTGAATAAATGGCGGGAAGGAGGGGGTAAAAAACTCTAAATGATTTTCGAGTGTAATGTGAACAGCAATATGGGGAAGGTATTAATAGGGGGTGGGAGGGGGGGGGAGAAGGGTAAGATACGGTTTGGTCAGGCATAAGAGAAAGATTTCAGAACGTTAAAAGTTGAAGAAATAGCGATTTACGGATAGGATGCTCCAAGGGAGGGGCTAAGATTATAGAGGTGACACGGGAGAGACCGCTGCGAGCCTGTGTGAGGAGTAATAGACGAGTACAAGGAGGGGGGGGGAGTTATACTATGGGAGGAGGAAGCTGAAGTACAGGGGGTCGGCGAGCGGCGAATAGTGTGCGAGGGTTGCGTAGCAAAGTAAGAGTGAAGTAGACCGGGGGAGTTACTGGGAAAGGACTACGAAGAGGTACGAGTGGGTAAGGGGGGGGATTATAACAATGAGGAACGCATAGAGGGGAAAATGCACCGTGGGGGGGACCGGGTGTGGAAAAGCATGATGAAGTAAGATATTCAACTGTGTCGGGAAGAGAGTGATGTATGACTGTGTCAGCCACACCAAAATCAAGCGCGGTGGGAACGGGAAGAAATAGGCCTTGTTTCCTCCGTGCACGGACCACACCTAAACTATTCCTCCAAATTCAGTGCCGTGACCCGGTCCGGTTACCCCTGTCATTTTAGTAACACTTGGACTATCTTACACAATCGTGCAGTCAAAAGAAGGCAGGCAGAATTGTTAGTGTTTGTGTTAGTCGCAATTTCGGACATTTTGCGCCAGTCCCTTTTCCCGCCCGGAGTCCCTACCGCCCGTACCCCCGGGGTGTTTATATTTTTGATAGATCGAGCATTTGGGATTTGGCGATACCTAATATTGTTTGCTGATTTTTACTGTTTATTATGTTTTATATCCGTTCAGGGATAAGGGGGTGATTTGAACTTTTAATATTTTATAATGTTTTATTTTTATTATTGGTTTTTTTTTTTTTAAACTATTTTTTAGACAGTCTACGGGTCCATTACAAACCCTAGATTGGGTCAATTGCTCCTACAATATCATGCAATACTACATATTGCAATATATGGCAGTTTTTGCAGGTCCTACATAACAACCTGAGCCACTGGCTTTGTAACTACCGGCATAAGCCATGAGACTCGGTGTCAAAGAAAGACCCAGGCTACCATGTAACCGATCGCCGCCCCCCATGACGTTCGGGGCGCGGCGATAAAAAAAGATGGCGGAGCCCTCGTACCCTCTTCTTTAAAAAACGCCGCCCGTGCGCGCGGCGTTGAGAGGGTAATAGCCGCGATCGGTGCAAGCAACCGACCGCGGTTGTTAGGCTGTGGGTTTTGTGCAAAATGCAAAAACCCCACCTCGGTATGAAGAGGACTCAGCCCGTAGCCCTCTTCATACAACCCTTATACCTCTAGCGCCGTAAGCTGACGGCGCAGAGCGTTAAGGGTTAAAAAGAAAAAAATTCTATAAAAGTGATCACAAGGCAAACTTCCTAAAATTGATAACATTGTAAACATCATCAAAATCCAAAAAACGACACCACCCACAGCTCTGTACACCAAAGTATAAAAAAGTTATTAGCGCCAGAAGAACAGCATACCCCCAAAATTTTTGTACAGGAGGTTTTAATTTTTTTAAAATGTTGAAAACATTATAAACCCTATAAAATTTGGTGTATCCCCGTAATCGCACCGGCCCAAAGAATAAGGTGGACGTTATTTGGCAGTCAGTGAAATCCGTAAGATTCCAAGCCACAAGAAAACGGCACAAATGCGTTTTTTTACCACTTTTCACTGCATTTGGAATTTTTTCCCGCTTCCGTACATCAACGGCATTGAATATAATACCATCTCTATGAATTGTCATTTGTTTACACAGAAAACAAGTTGTCACACAGCTCGGTCACTGGAAAAATAAAAAGCTTATGAATTTTTGATCATGGGGAGTGAAAAATGAAAATGAAAAAACAAAAAAGGGCAAGGTCCTGAAAGGGTTAAAGGTTAGGATTTTCAGTGAAACATTAGTCAATAAAGAGTGCCGTTCACCACATTCATCAAGTCTATCTCTTTGAAATCTTGAAAAGATATGGCTCCACAAAACTATCCGTCTTAATCTAGATAGTATAATTAGCATATTGATATACTCTGTTGTCAGGTGTGAAGGTTCTAGGATGCAGCACAGCCTAGTTCTTCCCATCTGGTAGTAAAGATTCAAAAATATTGATGCAATTTATCCAAACTCAGCTATGTTTAAACGACCCTCCTATCGCTGTGTGATTTTGTGCCTTGCTGCCATCTGAAATTTGACCTGTTTTTATCTGACTTCACTACTGTCTGTTGTTTTTCCCTCTTTGTCTTGTCCTCTCCCAGTGTTACGCCGCTTTCCTTGACTCTGATAAGTGTTGGGTTTTACTTGACATTTTTCTCAGTACTTGTGGAAACCCTGGTCTATCTCTGACCTCTACCTGTCATCTCCACCATCAAAGACAAAGATTCCCTCTCACCTTGCAGGGTCTTCCAGGGTCTGCTACCAGGTTCCTATTAGCAACTTTACCCTTATCAGTGCTTGTCTTATCTGCTGTAGACAGTGCCTTAGACTTAAGGGACATTGCAGGGTTAGTTCACCACCAGTTGCCCAGGCCCAAGTATGCTTGTGGTTGTGCTGGGACCTGTCTGTTCAACCATATCTTTACAATGATTGTGCCTAAAAATATTTATATTAGGTCTTACATATAGTCATAGAGCAACCAAATGACTTTATAATGCTTTTATATCTTCTGGAAGGATTAACTTAAATCTGTAGAAAAGATTGTCTATTCAGCACAAACCAATAGAAATGATTTCTGTACCACATACTATACCATGTACTACTATACCATGAAAATATCACCTTCCAAAAAAGTGTTTAGGGTTCCTTTTACTTTTGGATCAATACAATTTATCATCAAGCCTATTGAGCCAAAAGAGTACATTAGAGTGATGTTGCCCCAATGTTAAGCAAATGTACCACAAGGTCAGGCCAATGAAGTAACACCCAGGGATATTAAAGTAGCCGACATCAAACAAATAAAATCAATATCTTATTTGAAGCTTTGCTCCTTCTCCTTTGCTGTCATAATAGATCTTCTGCATTTGGTGGAAAAGTAATTTCATAGTTGACTGTTACTCCGAATGGAAGTGCAATATGCCAGGAAAATAAAAAAGATGAAGTTGGAAGGTTCCACTATAAAATAAATGTAATCTGAGCTGTACTTAATAGTGGCAGACATTTTGGGGATGTACTTTCAACTATAGGAACACTCTCTTAAGGTTGACCTTGATATGAGGTTCCCTTTGGATCATAGGGGAAAATACTGAATGGAAACGGAAGACCCACATTTTTCTCTAAGTTCCAATTATCTAAAGCCTGTAGCATACCTTTACAGATAAAATTCTATCTGCATTGTTTATTCATCCATCAACATTCTCCCTATAGGCCACATACAGTGAGGCCGTTCCTACTGCAAATTCATATCACCATAATAAGGGAACCATAAAAATCAATCTTGTTTATTGTTTCAAGACATCATAAAAATATAGGATAATGCTCTGAGATACCCCTCAAAAGCAGGCACGTTTAGACTTAAAAAGTCTTACTCATGGTCTATGGCAGACTGGTGGTCAACAATAGACTCTCATTCTTAATTACTGTGGTTTGCTTTCTCGTGCATAATCTTGTATAGTAGATTTATATTGTAATAAAATAATTTTCAGTTTAGGTTTTTTGTTTTCTTCCATTATTTGAGCAGATAGTTGAATGCAAACTGCTGAGCTTCAAAAGTAATGAAAGTCGAGCGGAAAACTCCTTTTTTTTTCAAAATTTTTAGATTGTTTTCTATAATTAACAGATGGTCTTAATTTGTATCAGTTTTTATACCATTGGTTATTCATCCACTTTTACATACTGACCATGCTATGATTTTATATTTCAGAATTTCAATGGAACCTCTAGTGGTCAAAGCAGAGAAATAAAAAAATTGGAAAAAATAACTGACACTAATGAAAAGCAAGGTATAATTTTTTTAAACATATCTGTTAAAGATATCAATGGATTGATCCAAACATCCATTTACAGTACAATAGTTTTTTTTTTTTTTAAAGGAAACTGAAAAACGTGAGCCAGAAGAAGAGTGAAGAAGCAATATGTTTTTGAGGTTAACTGAGTATATTTGATGCTGAGCTTTTGAGAATACTGGTTCCTTTTGTCAGACATGATGTTATGCATGAAACTGTAAATTCACAGCATTTTAAACAGCGGGCAGTGATCATCAACGGATATAAAAAAAAACTTTAACATAACAGAATTATAAATTCAGGGATATCTTATTTATGACATGATGGCAACAAACAGACTAAAAACCTGTGAGGCTGAGGTGAGAGCTCTGGCTCTTATCTATTTGTGGCCTTCAGGTCAGAGTTAGGGGGTCATGAAACTGACATGAATGTTAAGACCACATTGTAAGGTGTTGAATCTCTGAATTAATTTATACTCCCATTCTTTCCTTTCCCTCTGTATATTGAAATGGCCCATTAAAATAGTAATCTGCAAAACTTCCATAGTGTGGTCCTCTCTGGAGAAATGTGCAGCTAATGTCAGATGTGGTGCAAGTTCATGAGCTGATGGAGTCTCTGACCTGTTTCCCCAACATGAAAACCTGTGGTTGGACACTGTTAACACATAATAAGGTAGACCACATTAGAAGACCTGCAGGAAAACACCCCCAACCAATTCTGTATAAAAATACAAGACTAAAAGAAATATTTCCAGTCCCTCCTCTCCTCCTCTCCTGTCCTTCCAGCGACCACCAAACCTGAAACAACTGGTTGTCCAGAGTGAACTGAGACCCCCATCAGAAAATATTACTTCACCTCCCTGCAAAACCGGTGTAAAACATGTCAGCACATTCGCATAGATGACCAGGTACCTATACTTCAATCACAGCAGGTACATCAGATCAAGGGAACCTTTTCCTGCAGGTCTTAGAATGTGGTCTACCTTATTATGTGTCAACCGTGTCCAACCACAGGCCTTTATGTTGGGGAAACAGGCCAGAGACTGCATCAGCGCATGAACTCGCACTGATCTGATATTAAAAATGAAGGGAAAGATCTCCCAGTAGCTGCACATTTCTCCAGAGAGGACCACACTATGGAGGATTTGCAGATTACTATTTTAATGGGAAATTTCAAGACACAGAGGGAAAGGAAATGGAAGTATAAATTACTGCGGAGATTCAACACCTTGCAAACTGGTCTTAACATTCATGCCAGCTTCATGACCTCCTATCTCCGACCTGGAGGCCACAAGAGGCAGGGCTCTCTTGTCAGGTCTCACAGGTTTTTAGTCTGTTTATTGCCATCCTGTCATAAAACTGATGTCCCTGTATATATCAATATGTTGTGTTAAAGTTTTTTTTAATATCCATTGATGATCACTGTGTATAAAATGCTGTGAATTTTCTGTTTCCTGTATAACAACATGTCTGACGAAGAGAACTAATATTCTCGAAAGCTCCACCATCAAAAATACTCAGCCTCAAAAAGGTATCGCCTGATTTCTTCACTCTTCTTCTGTTCTCCATGGCTAAGATGGTACAAATCTATACTACTAGTGACGTAAGCCAGAACACAGATGGGAACTGGCCATTAATAAACTTAAAACAATACTGGTATTATAAGGTCTTACGTTTATTAGATTAAGAGGATGTCCAGAGGTTGAAAAAGATGGCTGCTTTCTTCCCACAGCTCCACACCTGACTAGGGGTATTGAGTTGTATTGCAGCTAAGCCCCGGTACAAACCATGGTCAGGAGGGGAGCTGTTTTGGAAGAGAGCAGCCATATTTTTCAAGTGTCGGACAAACCCCTCTAAGTTCTGTTGACATGTTCCCATCAATACAGAAATCGATGAAAGATTTACTGAGCTAGAAAATACCTCGGAGGGACCGAATTCTCCAAATTTTATCCCAGTAAATCTGAACATATAGTACTATAAATTTTGTTGTGTACCAATTCCCAAATCTCATTTCTGCTACGGTTCACTTCCTTTGTAAAAGTTAGATCTTAAAAAATAAGAGTCATTTTTCACACATTCAACAAGTTTTCGCAAAAAGAAGGATTGGGTTGTGTTTTGTCTCTGCGGCGCTCGGTTACACCATGGTATTTACGCTACTGTACCTATTAATAACGCCATGAATAATGCACTCAGGCAGCGCAGCTCTTATGCCTGAAACACGGGCACTTTGATGTACTGTGATTATCAGCTCATTTCTAACAACCTTCCTAACTTCTCGAATTAAGACACTAAAATAACTTCACGTGGATCAGACTAAGAGAAGAACATTCTGACAAGTAAACACATTAAGACACCGTTTTTAAAGCTGCGTTTGCACTCGTCATTTTTAGGATATTGATTCTACACTTTCTTTGTGCTAATATTTTCTTTTGTGCCGCAGTCGATGCTAATCTTTTCTTGCTGCTGTATCGATTGTAACCTACAGTTTAACAAGATTGTTATTTTTAACAGGCCACTTTACAGGATATTAATTGCCTGTAAAAACTATGGGCATTGGTAATATTCGTTATAGGATTTATCTAATTGTTAAAGGTAGTAAACAAGTTCTAAAAGGGAAGGATTATATTTAACATCTATTAATTTATCTAGGCAAAAGGGTAAAAAGCACTCTCAAAAATGAAGTGAAAAAATCAATATCATAATGTTATACAATAGTTAATATTGGAAAAAAACAGTCAGATATGAAGCAGCACTCCGGTAAATGTAAAGCAATTAATTTATTCCACCATAATGACGCAACATTTCGCCTGTTCAATCAAAACATTCTCAAGCGTCGCATTCGCGAAATGTCGCATCATTATGGTGGAATAAATTTCTTGCTTTACATTTACCGGAGTGCTTCTTCATACCTGACTGTTTTTGGACTTTAGGGGTTAATGTCATACACCTTTAAGAAGACCTGCACCCTAACTTTTTAAATCCATGGTGCTGCTCCATACCTATCGTTTTCTGTTTATATTGGAAGTGGTAAGGAATATACATTAAAATGTTGTGTACCTGGCTACATGTAAAACATATTGGGGCTTATTTACTAAGGGTTGTGGATTGCACTTTCGTCAGACAGTTCACTGTTTTTGAGATTTGCGCAGCTTTGACAGGTATTTTACAGGTATGTGCTCTGGGATTGTGTAGCACGGCCACACACTTGGGAAAAGATAAAGCATGCTCTCTCTTTTCCCGGTGTACGGAGCAGAACGATACCACGCATGTGTGGCACCCTACTGCCGCCAGAGCACCATTGCCAGCTATAGGGACGTATATGCGGCTTTGTTGTATTATTACCACTTTGCTTGAGAGAGGCTTCATTTAGCAGATGAAATGTAGCATGTTGGTAATATAGTCACCCGTTTTTTCACTATCTATCTATCTATCTATCTGTCTGTATATCATCTATCTATCCATCTATCTATCTATCTATCTATCTATCTATCTCATATCTATCTATCTCATATCTATCTATCTATCTATCTATCTCATATCTATCTATCTATCTATCTATCTATCTATCTATCTATCTATCTATCTATCTACGTATAGAAAGTCCAAGCAGCACATTCAATGGGCCTGTTGGTGGGTGCAAGCTTCATAATTGCGCAGCACACCAGGTCAAGTGAAAAAAATATTCTTGTGGTTTATTCCATATTCAATAACAACAGCGACATTTCGGCTACAAGTAGCCTTCCTCAAGCCATTTAACAAGTGTGAATGGTGGACATATATACAACTGTGAGAGGTCACATGACCTCATAGGTGCCGCCCATCCAATTATCATATTTGTGTTACAATACATAAAACAATGCAGTAGCATAATACATAGATTCAATTTGCATTTAAAATTAGATAAATACATATAGTGAATAGAAATATAGTAATATTAGACCAATATACAAATAAAGTGCATGTGCCATATACTGATATACAGTGGATCCCCCACAATAAAAGTGATGAAGTGCCAAAGTGCATCAGGTGTATCCTCCTACTGTGTACTGTTGATGTGTCCCCGATTGAGCTGTGGACTCCGATCTTTATTATCTGAAAATCTTGAATAAAGAGATGGCTCTCTGGAACGCACCAGTGGAACGCACACCCTCGTAGCCGCAGTGCGCATGCGCCGCGGTTGTTGTGGAGCTAGACAAGCGTCATAGAAACCACTCAGCAGTCATGGCAACCCAGTAACAAGGCTCTCAAGTGGATCGCCGTTGATCGCTCCAACTATAAGGTATGTACCTCAGTCAAAGTTGTCACTAGAGGGCACAGGAGCATAATAGTGCTCTTCCGTATGGCCCAGGATATTATAAATGTGCCGGACGCCCAGTCATAAGATGTGGGATGCATATAGCGAACCATGTGACCAAGACAGGGGTGGAATGGTTAACCCCTCCCGGGGAAACCATCCCCCAAAAGAGTGACAAAACCACTAGGGACCCCAATATACGGGTATACTCCCGTGTGTCACCTCAACCCTAATTTGTGGTCATAGGTATAATAATACCTTAATTATTCCCTGACTGGATGAGGCACAATGGGTGAGGGTAATTCCACTAAATGGCATCTGCTGGTGGAGCAAAAAAAGGAAAAAAATTGGCGTATGCGTATGGTGCGATTCCAGCCTGGAACAGAGAAAAATAATGAGAAACGTCCAACAGCTTCCTCGGGGAGACATCTGGGGCAGGACCGTAATATCTATAAAATAAAGAAATATCAATAAATATTTGTACAAATATGTTCACAGTAAGTGTTATTGTATAACTGCACATCGAATGACCGCAAGATTTTCCAGCCTGAATGTGACTACATTATCAATTTAAATCGTCCATAACTTAAAGTCCACATTAAGTCCCTTCGGTCTAAGTGTGTCTAATGTGTAAATCCATTGAAGCTCCTTCTTCTTTAAAATTCTTTCCCTATCACCACCACGTCTAAGCGGGGGCACATGATCAATTATGCGAAATCTAAGGTGTCTCTCGGTGTGGCCTAGCTCAGAAAAATGTTTCGGAACCTGAAGGTCTTTACGGTTGGATCTTATTGTGTACCGATGCTGATTAAAGCGTGTTTTAAATTCCAATGTAGTTTCTCCTACATAAAACAATCTGCATGGGCAACTGAAAAGATAAATAACATAAGTACTGTCGTATGTTAAGTAATGAGTAATGTCATAATTTTTATCGTTATGAAAAAAGGAGGAGCCTTTGTCCATGTGTTTGCAATTAATACATTTACAGCAAGGGAAACATCCTTTCCTCAATTGGCCCAGTATCCCTCGCTGTTGACTCATCTTCATTGGTCCTACGTCCGCCCTCACCAATCTATCTCCGATTTTTTGGGCATTTCTATATGATAATAACGGAGGAATCAAAAATTCTGGTGCTACTGTGTCACTACATGTAAGTTTCGGCCAATGTCGCCGGATGATATTAGCCACTTTGTGGCTCTGAGAGTTAAAATTTGTAACAAAGTAACAAATGGGATTCTATGAGAATGCTTGTTTTGTTTAGCTCTAGACAGTAGGTCCGCTCTTTATACATTTAATGCATGTTAATATCAATAATTTTTTGTGGATAGCCACGTTGTCCGAACCTGTGTGTCATAGTTAATAAGTTTTTATTTAAATTGTGCGACTCACTAGTGATTCTTTTGACTCTGAGAAACTATCTATCTATCATCTATCTATCTCCTATCTATCTATCTATCTATCTATCTATCTATCCCATATCTATCTATCTATCTATCTATCTATCTCCTATCTATCTATCTCATATCTATCTATCTATCTATCTATCTATCTCCTATCTATCTATCTATCTATCTATCTATCGTCTTTCTTGTTGCTATGGTGACTCCAAATTAACAGAAGTAAAACAAATTGTTTTAATTAGATACAAAATTAAAAACTGAATTGGACACTTGTGGATTAATCTGCTTTCTTCTTTACAATTCTATGGCATGATGAAGACTTTTAACCTTTTAATCTTCAACCATTTTTTGTTAAGACAATATTTTTCATTTATTTAAATAAAATCTAAGAAATGATTACCGTATATACTAGCGAGTATAAGCGACCGAGTTAGCTAGAGACCCCAATTTACCACCGAAAACTGGGAAAACCTATTGACTCGAGTATAAAGCCGAGGGTGTAGATACAGCCTGCCCCCCAGTAGTATACAGCTGCCCCCAGTATAAAGGCCCCGTAGTATAAGCTGCCCCAGTAGTAGACAGCCTGTCCCAGTAGTATACAGCTGCCCCAGAGAGTATACAGCACAGCCACCAGTAGTATACAGCTTGCCCTCCAGTAGTATAACAGCCTGCCCCCAGTAGTATACAGCATGCCCCCAGTTAGTATTAACAGACTGCCCCCAGTAGTATACAGCTGCCCCCAGTAGTACACAGCACAGCCACCCAGTGAGTATACAGCTGTCCCCCATCAGTATACAGATTGCCCTCAGTAGTTACAGCAGCCCTAGACAGATAAAGAAATAAAAATTAATACTCACCTCCGTTGTCCCGATCTTGTCGCGGCTCCGGCGGCTTCGATCCCCATCGCGGCTCCGGCAGCTTTTCACTCTTCTGGCCGGGAGATCGCGCTGGCATTGCACACTGTGATGCCGCGCTGTCGCCGCTGATGACGTCATCCGCGGCGACAACGTCGCATAACAGTGTGCGAGCCAGAGCGATCTCAGGCCAGTGAAGAGTGAAGAAGCCCCGGGAGCCGCAACAGGGATCGGGGAGCCGCGAGGAACATCGGGGCACACCGGAGGGTGAGTATTAAGTTATTTTCATTGACTAGTGTATAAGCCGAGGCGAGGTTTTCAGCACATTTTGGTGCTGAAAATCTCGGCTTCGTACGTATACACGGTAACCCTTTTTTTTTAATCTTTGATCTTACATTACAGAAGACCAGGTAATGAAAGACAGCAATGGGAGAACCACAAACTCAGTGCGAGTAAGTTGATCTTGGAGTTGAGACCCAGTTGTTACATAAAGGATTTAGTGGCAATGGAAAAACCAGACACTTCATCCACTTCGTTTAGTTGAAGCTTTGTGAATGCGGAATTGAAGAATTTGAGTTGATGTACCGAGAAGTGGAACTATTCACTGGCTAAACAAGTTGTGTGGTAACCGTTGCCTGGTTCTGCTAATGAATGTTGGATGTCCACGTTGGCTGAAGAGAGGTGAATACTCTATCAGTGATGACACCGGTGTTGCTGAAATGTGCTATAACTACGCACTAGATATAGAGGGAAAGCTTGACCAAGTTTCCAATTTTGCTCCCAGAAAATAGAACAGGATGACCAATCCTTTAGAACAATAGACATGTGGACAGATAATTCTCTGCCATATGAGTCACATCTCCTGGTACTCCGTTTCCCATCGATGGTGGTGGAGGTTGAGGTAAGAAAACAATGCTTCTATATTGTGGCCATGCTCACTCTGCTTTCTCGACTTTCTTCTCCTTCTCTTCCCTGTGCTGCCACTGAACTCTTAATGTTGGATGGGAAGTGTCCAGTAGTGCCTGCACCAAAGTGCATTGCCTAAAGTGGCCACCTAGTATTAGGCACAGTGAGTATCCGTGCACTCAAGTGTCAGTGCATGGCATTGGAGGTATATAGTGACTACTGTAGGTCAGGCTGGAAAAAGGTAAGGACAAGATAGGTAGGGGGGAGGGGACATCCAACCTGAGGTGACACACAGCATGGAGAGCTTTTCATGCTGATTAAAGATGGAAATGATAGATGATGAAGGCATCAGGGGCGCTGACCATATAGGGGCATATTGAAGCCGTGTAGAAATAAACAAATGTCCCGCAGAGGGGGGCATTAGTTGGTTGTACAGCTGACGCAACCTGGGTATTCTGGAGCTGAACTTCCACAACTTCCTGCTGCTGAACACACGCTTTCAACATATGTAAATTGGAATTTTCCCTCGTTGTTACATCCCATATGAGGTGGTAGGTGGGCAGGACAAAGTTTTTTGCAGTCAGATAGGTGAGCAGAGCAGGATATGAACACTGAAATCTAAACACAAAAATGTGATTCATGCTGCAGCTCCAGTAGGTCTGCATAGTTGGGCAAATGCCTTTGAGTTGAGTTGAGCATATGGCAATATACGGGGCGCGGTGTCAAACCGGGCCTGGCCAAATCCTCCTTAAAGTTACTCAGTTGTTGCTGGCTGAGGCTCATCAGATGCAACCACTCATCTGGCTGCTCCTAGATCCCCGTCTACAGTTCCCGGGTATGTGTGGTTTGTGAATGAAACAGCTTGCTACTTGGAAGGGGTGGTGAGGTGGAGGGCTCTAGGTTCCAACTGAAAATGAGCATGGTGAAGAAAATCCATAAATTATTATGGATTTATGGTTCTGGGACTGTATTCTTTCACATAGGGAGTTGTTTTCTCACACCACTAACTGTACCCCTAAACACTTCTGCACTTCTTATTACTTCAATTTCCTGAAGTTCACTGAGAAATGGCCCACTGAGGATTTATCACCTAAGGGCCTACTGAAACCTTGACCTCAGAGAAGAATTAGTTTGACCATCGTGCATTAATGAATTAATGTGTACCATCTGGTATTCCACATGCAAGCGTTTTACGAGAGAATAACTTTGTACTCTAACACCCAATATGTCAATTGAATGGGTTGTCCAGCCATGAAATTGTACTTCTAATCCATTAAAGCGTAAATTACTATTGGTATATTGGTAAAAGGTTATTGTGCTTACTGGGGTCAAAGTACAACCTCCCTCTAGGAAAATAGTAATTTATATTGGTAATCAGGATTAGGGATACTTCCTTAAAAAAAAGTTACTTCCAGAAAATACATGTGGCAAAGTGAGCACAAGAGACATAGGGTGGGGGGTTGCCTCATGGAGAAAGGAACCCCTTTTAAGAACGAATTGTGTAAAATAATGTATATTGTAATTTTAAAATTTGTATTGTTACTGGTATTTTCTGTGAATTTAGATCTGTACGAAGAAAAATGTTCAAGTTTATTTTAATAAAATTTGACTTTTTCAATGTCTTTTATTCAGATATCCACAGAAGTTAAGGTTAAATCTAAACTTTGTACATCTTAAGTGTTACGATGGCAGAGAATCACAGCAGAACCATATTACAAAATTCATCAATCTGTGGTTTTGTTTTTGCATTTTGGCGTGGTTGTGTTTAGTCTTAAAGCCTAAATGGTTTGGAATGTGTCCTCTAAATATATCATAGACCTATAAATACATCTATATCTCACGCCACAGCATGTGAGAACTAGGTGTGAATTTTTATTTTAGCTATGGTTGTTACCATTGAAATCATTATGGAAAACTAAGTTAAAAAAAACATATAACATCAAAATAACAGTATGGTTCTATATTTAGGAAAGAATGCAACACATTGGACACATTTACTACCGTTCCTGCGCCAATCTCTCGACGAGGATGAACTCTGCCGCGTTTATGAAGATCGTGCGCCTGAGATCCTGCAGTGTCATTTCCCCGATCGGTCGCGGAGTTCACCTTCTTTTTCCCGGTGTGAGTAAGTGCATGGCTTGTGACACAATTTTTCAGTTAAATCCCGCGTTTGTCCAAAATCTGTCGGACGGGCCGCCCCCTATTTTTTTCCCATGAAAGCCGGTGCGATTGCACCAAAACTGATAGCGAGCGCCAAAAACCCTTTTAAATCCCTGTCCCAGCGGAGCAAAACGAAATCGTAGGGATGTCTGATTGAAAGTGTGGTCTGCGGGGCCCCTAGTCAATGAGCCCCATTGCTTGCACTTAAGCGTACTTTCTAGTTTTCCCATATCCAGTAGTTTAATAAAATATAGGAAGTTTGGGTGGTAGCCTGGGTCAAAGCACTAGGGGGCCCTTGGCCACCAAAACACCCAGCAAATCTTTATCAGAACGACCTTAACTCATGAAAATTCTGGTACATATGTTCAATAGACATGTACACAAGAGCCATTCTAGAACTTTCCAGATACTTCAAAGGCCATGAAGCGCAGATTAAAAGCAGACAGAAGGGACAATCCTCCATTCCCAAGAGGGCTTATTCTAGTACCATAGTAGAAGTGAATGCAGAACTTGTATTGGATATAATATCATACCGCCCAGCTCTTATTAGTCCCTGCCCTTATCGCTTAAGGTACGTGAGGCAAGCAGGTTAGGGTCTCTGAGGTTTTTTAGTGTCAGGGCTCAAGTCTCTGTGTTACTGTATCTGCTTCCTGCATTACACCATCAAAAATTTCAGTCACATGTACATCATTTTACTATTCATCTAACTTCTTTTATCTGGAGTATATTGGCTAGTGGCAGATACTGTACTTACATACCATTATTTAGTAATAGTATAGTCTTGCAAAAGAAAAGTGAGTAAACTGTTCTTCTTGACATTCATAAAAATCAATTTTCTACGGTTTCAGGATTACAGTATGCGTGTAGTCAAAACATAATTAGGAGCTATCTAAGCCTATGGAGTTTATATCATTATTCTATTGAAGGTATAGAAATCCACAAACACTGAAAGCATCCAATTGTAAAGTTAAATACAGCAGAGATATTAATGAGCAGGTCTACATATCTAACTTGCAAATCATGAGATATATGTGATTTCCTTGCTCAGCAAAGCTTTTACATAGGATCTTTTGCCAATGACTCTATGGAGTATAAAGTAATGGGACTATAGACTGCTATGGGTCCCTATATTGATAGTCCAAATGGATATTTTTCAAATTTGAACATTTTAAATTTACACCTTGTTAAAGGGTAACCGTCATTCTGAGCAAAAAAAACAAAAAACCATAATTCTGCCTCAGGTGTCCTGGAAATCATTCTTCAAAATATTTGCCTCTCAGACCCATTAGTACCTTTTTGGCCCAAGCAGCCATGGTTATCAGGTCGAAAAGAACTACAATCAGCAAGATGGAGGGAGGAGCCTGCCTCCTGTTACATCCTCAAATGCTCGCGGACCAATGAGACCTAGCTTGTACATCTTAGACCACACCACAGAGGAAAGTGTGGAGCTTGTAGCTAAGAGACTGAATAATTTTAATATGTGAAAATGGAAGGTTTATTCGATGACAAGAAATTTCAGAATTATTAATTTTGCAACTAAGAAGAGTTAAAAACTGATACAAGTAATAGGGGGCACGGACACAATGTACCCCCACTAGATTAAATAGATGTTCCAAAATCAAAAAACAAACACTAATAGTAAACAAAAACACAGACTTTATCTGTGTATGTGTCTTTTTAAATGGATTGTTTAAATGTATCTATTCATCTATCCATCCATGTATATACGTTATAATATTATATATATATAATATATATATCTGTATCGTGTCTATCATTCATATCTATCTAATAAAACTGCAGCACAGCACATGGGCAGATTGAAGAAGTGCATAGAACAGTGTATCAATGATATCTATCCTGTCTGCCATTTCCTGCGCTGCAAGGTAAGGGGGTTGTCACGGTTCGTGAGGGACGAACCATCTGAGAGTCATCTGGGAAGAGTCTATGGACACCTCTGGGGAAACCGCGGGGGATGGTATGAAACCCCGCGGTGGGACATCCAAGGCCAAAAAATGCAGGAAACCGTCACAACCTGAGATGTCAGCAGGAACGCAAAGGAGCACTGGTAACGCGGTACAGATTGAACACACCACTGGCCTAGAACCTGAAAGGAACGTCAGAAACACAGGAAGGCAGTAGGTCAACACTGGGCTGGAACCCTGGACGGAACAGCAGGAGGCACAGTCGTACGGGAACGGACCACAGGATACGGAAACCCGGATATGGATCACCGGACACGTTCCAACGGCATATGGATCACAGGACACGGACACACAGGATATGGACCAAGGAGGCATCTGGAAATGCACAGGAAACACGGAGGGCATCTGGAAACGCACAGAAAACGAGGACCTCGGAAAACACACTGGAACGGGCCCTCAGTAACACATGGGAGGCTTCACTTCAGTGGGGGAAGACTTGAAGATCTGACCGGAGGTGAGGGGCTGCGGGGTTATATAGGAAACCCGGAAGTGACCGAGGTCAATGGGAAGGACACTGACCCTTTAAGTTCAGAGAAGTGAGAGCGCGCCATAGCAGCGGGAGCACACGGTGGCGGAGGAAGGAGGCGTTGGGCCTGCGCGCCGGGACCCGGGCACAGCCAGGAAAGGTAAGTGTGGGCCGGGGGATGGGGACAGGCAGCAGCGGAGCACGGGTGTACCGCGATCCGCAACATGGATCGTGGGAGCACCGGGTACAGGGGGAGGGGAGTCTGTGTACTTGTTTATATACACGGTATGGAAAGCTGAGGTCAATAAGGGAGAGATATTTACTACATTAGTTAGGAAGAGACAGGAGTGTCACAGGGAGAGAGTGTGGACTGCATGAGATCCTGCGAGAATGACAGCCATGCGGTAAATGGCTGAGAGCACAGGGAGAGAGAGGGTCTGTGTTTCACATGTACATTCTCACTCAGCCCTTCTCACCCATCTCGCCAGTGAGGATGGGAAGTGCTGGTAACAGCCTTGAGGGTCATTGATAACGGGCTGAAGTATGCAGAATAGAAGAGGAAGGGGCAGATTTGGGCATTAATCCAAATGCAAAAGGCTTTAAATTTATGCCCTACAACATTTTAAAAACATTTTTTTTTAATGAAAGTTACCTCTACAAAGGACATCTACCATCAGCTTAGCTATGGAAGATGATAACAACTCCCCCATGCATGATACTCTTTTATTATGAATTGCAATGGTTGATTGAGGAGAAATCTAACTTTATAAATATGCAAATGAGCAAACGTGTGCTCCACTGCTAAATAATTTATTCTGCCACTGGCCCTGGTGGGGGTTGCTACATAGTGTACAGAAAGCCAGTAGTGTCACCAAGTCTCTGGCAAGAACAACATGCTGGCTATGTGCAAGATTGGAGAGAGTTGCATATAGGTTAAAGGGTGTTCCCATTTCAGCAAATAAATGGTATTGCATGAAAAGTTACACAATATTCTAAAATACTTTCTGTATCAATTTCTCACATTTTTTACATATCGGTTTGCAGTTTTTCTATAAACAGCTTTGCTGCTTATTTCCAGTGGAAAAAAAATGTCTGGTCACAAAAAATGGCACCGTATACAGCACCGTACAAGTATGAAAAAGATATTAGCGTCACAAGTTAGGGGAATTTTTTTTTCCACAAAATTGGGGCACGTCCAATGAGGATGAACTCTGCCGCGATTCATGAAGATCGTGCACCAAATTCCTGCATGTGTTGCTTCCCGATCAGGTCCCCCGGAGTTCACCTTATTCTTCCTGGTGTATGTGAGGTGCATTGGCATGCGAAAAATTTAAGTGTTAATCCTACCCCCCCCCCCCTCAATTTGTGCACGTGAAAGCGATCCAACACAAAACGATCGCATGCGACACAATCTTGGCGTGATCCTGAAAAGTCAGGAAACCCGATGAAAATGCGACACAAGGCAAAAAAACTGAGCTCACAAGAAAGTGACACAAAATGCGTTATTTTGCAATTTCACACATTTGGAAATTTGAGGGTAAAATTATAAACAGAAAATAAGCCATCACACAGCTCTGTACACGGAAAACTGAAAATGAATAGATTTTTGACTGTGGGATGAAAAGAAATCAACGAAAAAAAAACAAAAGGTTTAACATTACTGCTTCCACTCACTTTAAAGTAATAAAATTATACCTGGTCCCTGTCAGGAAACTGGATCAAGTTAAAGGGGTGTCCGAGTTCCTTGTCATAATCATTATCTCTCTCTGTTAGTCTTCAGTTGCAGCCATTAGCTGACCGCTGCTCCAAGCAAATCTCTGTCAGATCACGTCTCACGGAGGGCGAGGAGAGGGAGGAGCTAGTAGAGAAGCAGAGGGGAGATAATAATGATGACTGTATGGGAACTGGAATGCCCCATGACTCAATATAGTTTTCTGGCAGGTACTTTATATATATTTTTAAAAGTGTGGTGGAGCGGTAATATACAAATTATTATAAGCAGATATGGTTAGTATTAAAAAGGTGTGGAATCTGCCATTAAGTTAAAAAATTTTGTCCTGATGACAGGTTCCCTTTATTAATGACATTTTCATTTATTTAAATAAAATCTAAGAAATGATTACCGTATATACTCGAGTATAAGCCGACCCGAGTATAAGCCGAGACCCCCAATTTTACCACCGAAAACTGGGAAAACCTATTGACTCGAGTATAAGCCGAGGAATATGAGATGATTCGATCGCTACTGAGAAATCGATCGATAGATAATAGACTTATAGAATAGATAGATAGATGATTGTAGCATCCGATCGATCGAACTCAGGCTCGCTCGCTTCTTCGATCGCTCGCTCGCTCGCTGCTCGCTCGCTCTCTCGCTAGCTTCGCTTTGCTGGCTCTCTCGCTCGCTCGCTTCGCATCGCTCGACTCTCCTCGACTGGCTCGCCTATGAGACTCGCTCGCTCGCTTCGCCTCGCTAGATCGCTCCATACCTCTCCCGCCTCTCTATCGCTAGCTCGCTCGACTCGCTCCTCACTGCTCTCCAGCTCGCCTCCTGCTAGCGTCGCTCGCTCTCGCTCGCTCGCTCGCTCGCTAGCTCGCTCGCTGTCCTCGCTTAGCTCGCTCGCTGCTAGCAGAGATAGGAAGCTAGGATAGATATGAGATAGATAGATAGATAAGATAGATGATGATGTGAGCGATGAAGAGAAACAGATAATGATAGATAGTGTAGTGAAAAGGATAAGATGTAATCAATACACTTCAACATACCGTCCCTAATAGCCTGCAATGGTGCCGCTGGCCGGCAGTATGGTGCCACACATGTGGGTATCGTTCTGCTCCGTACACCGGGAAAAGATAGAGCATGTTTTATCTTTTCCCAAGTGTGTGGGCCGTTGCTCACACACTCCAGAGCCATACCCTGTAACAAATACCTGTCAAAGCTGCGCAATATCCAAAAACAGTGAACGTCTACGAAAGTGCAATCCACACCCTTAGTAATAGAAGCCCCTATGTGTAGACATCTAGAGCCCAGTACCAACATGTAAATGTATGATTCCCTGACCACTTCCAATACATAACAGAAAACGAATAGGGATCGCGAGGCAGCACATGATTTAAAAAGTTAGTCGGTCGGCTTCTTAAAGGTGTATGACATGCAACCCCTAAAGTCCCAAAAACGAAGTAGAAAGAAGCACTCTCGACTGTAACGCAGAGAACTAGTTCACTCGCCCATAATGAATGCCGACATTTCCGAATCGACGCTTGGAAGTTTTTGATTGAACAGGGCAATGTTGCGTCATTATGGTGAATAATTAATTGCTTTCATTTACCGGAGTGTGCTTCATATCTGACTGTTTTTTTCCAATATTAACTATTGTAAACATTATGATACTGATTTTTTCACTTCCATTTTTGAGAGTGCTTTTTTCCCCTTTTGCCAATAGATATTAATAGATGTTAAATATAATCCTTCCCTATTAGAACTTTTTTACTCACCTTTTAACAATAGAGTAAACCTATAACGAATATTAACCAATTTCCCATAGTTTTTTACGGTTCCATGTAAATATCCTGATAACAGTGGCCTGTTAAAATACTCTATCTTGTGTAAACTGTAGGTTACATCGATACAGCAGCAGAAAAGATTAGCATCGACTCGCCACAAAAAAGATTTACAACCAAAGAAAGTGTAGAATCAATACTCCTAAAATGAGAGTGCAAACGTCAGCTTTAAAAACGGTTCTCCAATGGTTTTTACTTTGTCAGAATGTTCGAAGTTCTCTTAGTCTGATCCATGTGAATTATTTTACGTGTCTTAATTCCGAAGAAGTTAGGAAGCGTTGTTTAGAAAATGAGCTGATAATCACAGTACCAAAGTGGCCCGTGTTTCAGGCATAAGTAAGCTGCGCTGCCTGACTGCATTCCTCAGTGGTGCGTTATAATAGGTACTGTCAGCGTAAAACCATGGTGTAACCGAGGCGCCGCGAGCAAAACCAACCCAACCTCTTTTTTTGAAAACCTTGTTGATGTGTGGGGAAATAATACTTTATTTTTTAAGATCTAACTTTTACAACACGGAACGTGAACCGTACGCCAGAAATGAGATTTGGGATTGGTACACAACAAACTTTTAGTAACTATATTTTTCAGACCTTTACTGGGAGTTAAAATTGGAGAATTCGTGGTCCATCCGAGTACTTTTCTACTCAGTAATCTTTCATCATTCAATCGATTTCTGTATTGATGGGAAACAGTTCAACAAGACTTAGAGGGGTTTTGTCCGAACACTTGAAAACTATGCTATGGCTCTTCCTTCCAAAACAGCTCCCCTCCTGAACCATGGTTTGACCGGGCTTAGCTTCATACAAACTCAATACCCGTAGTCAGTTTGTTGGAGCTTGTGGGAAGAAAGCAGCCATCTTTTTTCAAACCTCTGGACATCCTCTTTAATCTAATAAACCAGTAAGACCTTATAATACCAGTATTGTTTTTTAAGTTTATTAATATGGGCGCCATTTCCCATCTGTGTTCTGGGCTTACCCTCACTAGTAGTATAGATTTGTACCTCTTACCATGGAGAAAGAAAGAAGATGTGAAGAAATCAGCATACCTTTTTTTGAGGCTGAGTATAATTTTGATTGGTGAGCTTTCGAGAATATTGTTTCTCCTCTCGTCAGACATGTTGTTTATCAAGGACAACAATTCACAGCATTTTATACTTTATATCAGTTTCCATGACCCCTAACTCTGACCTAAAGGCCACAAATAGATAGAGCCAGAGCTTCTCACAGGTTTTAGTCTGTTGTTTGCCCAACATGGCATAAATAGATAGTCCCTGAATGAAGAATTCGGTGTTCAGGTTGTTTTTTTTCATATATCCGTTGAAGGAGCACTCCCGCTGGTTTTAAAAGGCTGGGGAAAGGACATGGGCAGGTCAGAACAGCAGGTGCTGACAAAAAACCAGGTTCCTAATTGCGCAAGCACAAGATACGCCAGTGAACCTCAAAACATAGGCGGCGGCACGCGTCGGCGGGGCTCACGGGTGGTTTCAGGGGCCTGGAAATAGTATAAACAAAAAAAAAACGACGGGACGGGGAAACAGGGAGGTATGGGGAGCAAGCCAGGGGGATAGCGTGAACAGAGAGGGGTGAAAAAAAGTAGACCGGGGCTGCGGGTCAGGAGGGGCAGGTAGGTGGTGTCCAAGTGGGTGGGAGGGGGCGCGGCGGGGGACCACTAGAGGTTCCAATTGAAAATTCCTGAAAGATAAAAATCAAGCATGGTCCCGTATGTAAATGATGAATAACCAATGGTATAAAAACTGAACAAATAAGACCATCGGTTAAGGAGAGACAAACATAATCTAAAAATTTTGGAAAAAAAAGGAGGGTGGTGGTCCGCGCGCTTTCATTCTGTGAGCGCAGCAGGGGGCATTTCAACTATCCTGCTCAATAATGGAAAGAAACACAAAAAAACCTAACTGAAAATTAGTTTATGACATAAGAAATCTACTATACAAGATTATGCACGAGAAAGCCCCCCAGTAAAATTAAGAATGAAGAGTCATTGTTTGACCCACCGTCTTCCATAACCATGAGTAAGACTTTTTTATCTGCTCTGTGCCTGCCGTTTTGAGGGGTAATCTCGAGCATTAATCCTATATTTTTATGATGTCTTTTGAAACCATAACAATATATGTTTATGGTCCTTATTTATGGTGATATAATTTGAGTAGGAACGGCCTCACTGTATGTGTGTGGCCTATAGGGAGTGTTGTGATGGTGAATAAACAATGCAGATAGAATTTTATCTGTCAAAGGATGCTACAGGCCTTTAGATAATTGGGAACTGTTAGAGAAAATGTGGGGTCCTCCGGTTTCCATTCAGTAGTTTCCCCTAGTATCCCAAGGGAACCCTCATATCAAGGTCAACCTTAAGAGAGTGTTCCTTATAGTTGAAAGTTTACATCCCAAAAAAATTGTCCTGCGCCTATTTAAAGTAACAGCCTCAGATTACATTTAATTTTATAGTGGAACCTCCCAACTTCATCTTTTTTATATTTCCCTGGCATAGTTGCACTTCCCATTCGGAGTAACAGTCAACTATGAAATTACTTTTCCACCAATGTGCAGAGATCATTATGAACGCAAGAAGAAGGAGCAGGCTTCCTAAGATATGGATTTTGTATTTGTTGATGTCGGCTACTTAATATCCCTGGTCTTAACTCTTCATTGGCCTGACCTTGTGGGGTAACTTTGGCATTAAACTGCGACATCACTCCTAATGTACTCTTTTGGCTCAAATAAGGCCCTTGATTATAAATTTACTGACCAAATAAAAGGAACCTCTAAAAAACACTTACTTTTGGAAGGGTGTATTGTTCATGGGTATATGGTAGTGTGGTAACACGAAATCATTCTTTCTATTGGTTTGGTGGCCTTAATAGACAATCTTTTCTACCAGATTTAAGTTAATCCTTCCAGAAAGAAATAAAAGCATTATAAGTTCATTTGGTTGCTCTCTGACTATATGTAAGACCTAATATAATATTTGTAGGCACAACATTGTAAAGTATGGTTTAAACAGACGGTCCCAGCACAACCACAAGCATCTTGGGCCCTGGGCACTGTGTGAACTAACCCTGCAATGTCCCTTAAGTCTAAGGCACCTGTCCTACAGCAGATAAGACACAAATCACTGATAATGGTAAAGTTTAGAGTGAGCCGAGCACTAAAATGCTCGGGTACTCGTTATTTCGAGACTAACTTTTCCCGATGCTCGGTGCTTCGTCACTCGAATAACGAGCCCCCATTGAAGTCAATGGGAGACTCGAGCATTTGTTCAAGGGGACCAGGCTCTGCACAGAAGCTTGGGCCAAACACCTGGGAACCGCTCCGAAAATGAATGGAAACCCCACGGATGGACAGGAATACAGCGGGCCGCATGCTGGAGCCTCTGAGGATGCCTGCCTTAATCGCAACCATTATGCCAAAATTTATGGGGCAACAGCATGGCCATGACAGAGTGACATACATGAAGCTAGATAGGCATCTAAAACATCCAATAATTAACCCCTCGACACTATAGGGAACGGCATGCAGAAGCACAGCGGCAGCAGGCTATAGAGATTGTCATGGCGACATACCCTAAATGGACTCAGGCTTCAAACAATGGTGGCAGAGAGACCCACAGGAGGTGAGCATGAATCGCTCCAAATAAATCCGGTAACATGAATAAAGTTTGCCAGTAGATATTGGGTGGAGTGTCTCACAGCAGGTGGCGACAAATGTTTAACATGGAAAGCCATGAAAACAACCCAAAATTTCTGCCGATTCTGTCTGGCCTGACACAGTCGCTCTTATAAGGTAACCATGTATGGAGCAGTGAACTAGTAGTAAATATTAAAGGTTCTGCGTTAACAACTACATGTTTAAGTATGGATCTTTGGCATGGAGCTGGCGCTCCGCTGCCAGGCCGAGCCTTTCCGCCAATCCAAGCCGGTCCGTCTAGCTACTCCCCAACCATCAACTTCTAAGAACCTTTTTTGTATAAGATCAAGTTAGAGCGTTCTTATAAGTTTGGGAGTGCTGGGCGGGTGAGGGGGAATGGTAAACAGAATGCCGCAAGAAGCGCATAAATGCCTTCAAGGAGCTGGCGCTCCGTGCCAGTGAGCTTTCACCAATCCAAGCCCCTGTCTCTGCTAATCCCAACACAAGCACGTATAAGAAAACCTTTGATAAGACTCAAGTGAAGTGCGTTCTTATAAGTTTAGTGCATATGTCCGGGTGAAGGGATTGTAAAAGATTCGCGCAAGAAGCACTGAAATAAATATTGGGTAAATGAAATAAAAGTTTGCCAGTATATTTTGGTTGGTAGCGTCGCCAGC
The DNA here is from genome assembly GCA_019512145.1 of Engystomops pustulosus. Taxonomy (NCBI): domain Eukaryota; kingdom Metazoa; phylum Chordata; class Amphibia; order Anura; family Leptodactylidae; genus Engystomops; species Engystomops pustulosus. The sequence goes on from CM033642.1 coordinate 259,904,184, forward strand.
AGGGTTGGCGACAAATATTAACAACTTTGATGGGATCCATGAAAACAACCCAAATTTCCTCGTTTCTGGGCCTGACACACCCGTTGAATAAGGGGACGATGTATGGAGGCAAGCTATTTGGACGTAATTTTGGGGTAGCAATGGAGAACAGACGTGTGGGAGGCTGCCCCTTTGGAGACAACTCTAATTTGGATAGTGCCCTGTATGTGGCAGTCCCAAAAAAGTTTCAAACCAGACAGGAGCATTGTAGGTGGCCCGCCCTCAGAGAATAGATTGAGTGCCTGTATTTGCAGTCCAACAGTTTCAAACCAGGACCAGGGTAGTGGCCCCTCCCAGAAAAATTGCAAATAGATTGAAAGTGCTGTAATGTGCGGCAGTCAAAAAAAACTTTTCAAACAGAGGAAGCAGGTGGTGGCCCTCCAGTAAAATGGAATAGATTGAGTGCCTATGTGTCAGTCCAAAAAGTTTTCAAACCAGGAGAGCAGGTAGGTGGCCCTCCGAAAAATTGAATAGATTGAGTGCCTGGTATGTGCCCTCCCAAAAATTGTTTAAACCAGAGGAACCCGGGTAGGTTGGCCCTCCCAAGAAAAATGAATACGATTGAGTGCCTGTAATGTGGGCACTCCAAAAATTGTTTAAAACAGAGGACCGTGTAGGTGGCCCTCCAGAAAAGGTAAATGCAAATAAAGTACTACAGCTAGAGCCCGTGGCCCCTGTCCAAAAATGCCAGTTTTTCCTCTGGCTTTTAACTGTACAAGAGGAGAGAAAGGAGGAAAATGAGGAAGGAGAGGAGGGATCATTATTCAGTTGAGCTTCTCACCTGTGGAGATGGAAATTTATGAGAAAAATCCAGGCTTTTATTCAGCGTCATAGCTTCAGCCCTGTCGGCTGTCAGTCGACAGTCCGTGTACGCTATCGTGGATGATGCCACCAGCTGCACTGAAACCCGCTCGGACAAGTAAACGCTAGCGCAGGGCAGGCAAGAACCTCCAGGCGTACAGCGGCCAGTTTCTGTGCCACATGTCCATCTTTTGAAACCCAGTAGTTTGTATATCTGTGTGATCATTTAGGGATGAAATGGTATGGTCAGCTACGTACTCCCTCACCAGCCTTTCTGTAAAGATCAGCCCTACTCTGCCAAGACTGGTGACAGGGTCGTGGACAAGTGGGGTCTTGCTGGGGGTGACATAAAGCTGGCAAAAGCTTGTATGCGGTACCCTTGCCAGTGCTGGACAGCTCCTGGCGCGCCTCCTCTCTCCTCGCTACGTTGTCCCCGCAGAACTACCGCGCGCTCTGTTCTGCCGCTAGCGCTGTGCAGAAGTCGAAACTACTGTTTCAGCATTGTGAACCAGGAGCCTGCGGTATTCATGCCATGCTCACACTCCTTTCCTCTTCAGGTATGAGAGTGGAAAGATTGTTGGCGTTGTCAATAACCGTGCGATCCAGGAGAGTGGAACACCAGTAATCCGGTGCTGAATAATTTCTTTTAACGCTATGGGGTCACGGGATAGGCCAGCTCGTAGCATGCCATAATGCCGCCAGAGTACCAACCGTAAGAATTCACCCTCCCTCACTGGCCTGACTGTCCATTTCCTTCCTTCTCGATTGTCTCTCCTCTCCACCCCTCCAACTCCTCTTCTTCTGCCCCCATCACGCTGACAGTGAAGGACTCACAATGGGTCCCCCCTCTGTTGTCTCCGCCACATTCTCCATCTCTTCTCCTTCATTCCTCCCCACCTCCACCCTCCTCCGATAATGCACGAGAAACACCGAAGGGTGCTTTGGGCTATCAACAAGGGAATCTTTCTTCCCCGTCTCTTGTTGACGAGCGCAAAGCTTTTCTCGACTGTCAATGCTGATCAGAGAGTTTTTCAACAGGCCAGGCAGCGGGATGGGTGGAGGCTGATATGGCGGGCATCGCCACTGACCAGCTGTGTTGCCTTCCTCAAGTTAACTCAGCACTGACAGATATCAACATCCAAACGTCACTCCTCATTGTAGACTTGAGAAATCCTGACTGAACCTGACTACCAGTTCTGGTGGAATTGACATCTGCAGTCCTACAATCGGCATTCCCGGCTCGCCGGCGCTGCGGTAAACTCTGGATAACATGGTCGAGTGTTTGATTTCCACCTCGGGGGCACTGTCCCGCACCACAGTCCGGTAGCTGAACAGTTTGGAGGCGGGCCACACAGCGCGCTGTGGCCCTGATCGTGGCAGCATATGGTGCTGGACTTCCTGAAAAATGCTCACAGTGCCGGGCGCCACCCTTCGGAGCAACTCAAGACCAGATGGGGTATGTCCTTGCGGAAACGCTGACTAATCAGATTTGAACAACATGGCCAGCATGGCACAATGTGGTCATTCCTGCCGAGTTTGCAGAGCCGCCACCAGGTTTAAGGCCGTTGTCACAACACACCATGGCCTGGTGCTTCAGGTTCAGCGGTGCCAGCCACAGAAATCAGTCTGCGGCGCCGTGATGCCTGTAATAAATCTCTTGGGGCGGTGTGGCCTTTTACTCGCCTAGGCTTCAGCATTTGAGCACCGCCTGCCTGTCGCCTTAGCGACGGCACTGCTGCTTGTGCCCTAGAGCCTTACCGACCTGGATGTTGGCCATGCCCCACGGATGGTAATTCGGAGGAGGAGGAGGTGGAGATGGGGTGGGAAGGAGGAGGAGGAGGCAATAGTAGGCCTTGAAACCCCTTCGACCGAGTGTATTGCCCGCCTTGGTCCCCCTCGCTTCTTCTCCCCACGGGGGGGGCCTTTCTACGTTTTGCAGCCTTATCTTTGTTCCTCTTCCCCCTCTATCTTCTTCTCCCCCCGACTCCTCCGTCTTCTGTCTTACCTTCCTCTGAGTCGCCCTCCCTGGTCATACTTTTTCCTGCTCCATCTTCCCGGCTCCATCCCCCCTATTCCCCCGTCCCGCCTTTTTTCTCCTTCTCATATAGTTGCCCTGCCGGCATCAACTCGGGTTGTTCCCACGTGTCCGTACAGATCAGGTGGGACCTTGTCAGAACGGCGTTGGTTCAGGGCACGGAGTGGAAATGTTGTCTGACACGTGCCCCCCGCTGGTGCAGGGCTGGGACCTGCACAAGTACGGGAAAGTAGTGGTCGGCTTACGTGGAGGGCACCTAATACTAGGACCTTGCTTCTTTGTTCGTTTCCCTCCCCCCTGAGTTTTGCCCTTCCCTCTTGTCCGCATGCCTCGCCTCTCTATTCCGCCTCCCCTCCTTATCCGTCTCCCCTTCTAAAAATCCATATCTGGGAGATGTGGAACATAAGGGCTTGGGCGTGTTCGGGTGGGTTTTCACTATAAATTTTGCATTTTCCTCCCGCTCCCGCGTCTGGGGTATGGAGAGCTGAACGCTGTTTATGCTGTGGAGGATCGTTGCGAGGCGACGATATGGGGTTTTTTGTCGGCAAAGGGTCCTGGGCAGTGTGGGCTGACGTATCAGCGTGACACATGGGAAGGAGCAGTGGGTTTTGGTCAACGGGCCCGAGGTGAACGGGGCCCCTGTTGTCCTACGAGTGGTGTTGTGTTACCATGTTCATTATGCCTGCGCCCGCATACCTGGTCGGTAGATTAAGCTAGTAGTGGGTGGAACCCTCTGATCCTGGTTTGGGGTGCATAATGATTGCCACCACAGTTCCGCTCGGCCAATTATGGACCGTGGTGGTTTTTTCCTAAAAGAACGGCCTCCCGACTTTCCGCCGTGAAAATCTATCCCACCGCCCGCGGACCCTCGCCACGGTACTTCAACTATTGACACTTGGCGCGATGCCAGCTCGGCCCTGCCTCTCCGTCTTGCCCCCACCACTGCCTCTTCCACCTTTCTGGTCGAGGACTCTCCTCTGTCCTCAAGAGCACTGTGTTTTCACCCGCCTCATCAACCAGCTTGGGTCTGGTCACTCACTCACCTCTCGATGCCCCTCCGTCGCCCCTGCTCCCACTCGACTTCCTGCCCTGACAACACTTTCCCCACTGTCTGACAACCGTGTCTCCTCATCGTTCGGACACTCTTATCAGACACTCTTTCACTACGTCAGAAGTCATCCTCACAACCCCAGACTGCGACCTGGTGGAAAACCCTGGACCACTCCGGAAAATTGCTCAGCAGCACCCGGACACGTGGTTTGTAGACTGTTGGAGGGTCCCGAAAACATTTCCCTCAGAGGTGAAATGTGTGCCGTTTCAAAAAAATGCAAATTTTCCTTGGGAGGGGCAGACCTGGGCGGAGGAGGCTGAGTCAGGAGCTGGAGGAGTGCCCATTTCGTGACATGGGTGGACTGCTTGGAAGACTGACTGGTGGAAACAATTTGCTCCAGAAGCCATTGTCGCAAATCACACACATCCCTGTTCGCACTGTCTGCCGCCTCAACAGTGGCTCTAACCCACGAGTCCCAGTAACTTTCAGACTGAACCTAGGAGTGTAAGTCTGCGGCGTTTCCCCTGCTCTCATAAGCAGGTGGTGTCTCATGCCCCCGCCTCAGGATCGCACTCGCCTTGACACCCCGTGCAGTACTGTGGGGGACGCCAACGGTCCCCCTGCCACCTCGTCCTCTAACCACCCCTAGCCCTCGGTTTAAACATTTTAAAATGAGAGTTTATAACTTTAATAAAAAATTTTTTTACTTAACTTTTTTTTGTGTTGTTTGGTTTTTTTTTTTTTGTTTTTTTTTGTGTTTGTTTAGTTTTAAAAAATAACCAACGATGGCTATCCTTATCCCTTTGTGCCTATTGCTTATTTTTCCTCAGCCAAGTATGAAAGCAAACACTACTATGCCAGATGAGATGACGCTTATTATTAAACAAAAAATAAACGTAAATAAAAAAGGAAATGGCAGGACTGTGCCCTAATGGAAATCCAACCATGCCCACCCTAAATAAATTTTCCCACTTCGGTCTTTGCAATGGATATGTTGCGTCACTAAGCGCAAACACAGGCGCTCGGCACAGTCCTCAACTACAAATTGCTCCCCATTTGCTTAGTAATGCCTGCATCAAAGTACAGCCACCAGCCAGAATCAACTCAGAATCAAAATATATACGCTGTGCTGTAGTCGTAAGTAAGCCGTTTGGATTCTCCTATGGCTATTTCTCTAGCCAAGTGTATGAAAGCACACTAACTATCCAAGGGACAAACGCTGAGTTTTATTAAACAAAATAACGTAAAAGTAAAAAGGAAATGCGCAAGACCTGTGGCCTAATTGGAAATCCTACCCCTAATTAAATTTTCCCACTTCGGTCTTTGCAATGATAAATGTGCGTCACTAAGCGCAAAAACACCGCGGTACACGCTAAAGTCTCACTAGCAAATTTTGTCTTCAACAATTTGCTAGTAGATGCACTGCAGCAAGTACTCAGCCACCACAAAAATCGACACCAGAAATCAATATATTAAACGCTACTGTACGGCGTAAGGAAGCCGTTTGTCGATTCTCCTATGGCTTATTCCTAGCCCAGTATGAAAGCACACTACTATGCCAGAATAGATGACGCTGAGTTATTAAACAAAATAAACGTAAATAAAAAGGAAATGTCAGACTGTGCCTAATTGAAAATCTACCCCTAACTGAAAATTTTTCCCACTTCGGTCTTCTGCAATGGATAGGTGCGCACTAAGCCAAAACACAGCGGCGCAAGTCTCACTACCAAATTGCCTCACATTTGCTAGTAAACTGCACTGCAGCAATAAACAGCCCCAGCCGATCAACTCCAAGAAATCAAATATATATAACGCTACCTGTAGCGTAACGTAAGCCGTTTGGGATGCTCCGAGATGGCTATTTTCTATGCCAAGTATGAAACAACACTACTATGCGAGATGAATGACGCTGAGTTTATTAAAACAAATAACGCAAAATACAAAGGCAATGGCAAGCCTGTGGCCTCATGGAAATCTAACCCCTAATACATTATTTCCCACACTTCGTCTTTGCAATGGATATGTTGCGTCACTAAGTCGGCAAAACACAGCGGTCGCAAGTTCAACTAATCAATTTGGCTCACAATTTGCTAGTAGATGCACTGCAGCAAGTACACCACCCAGCAGATCAACCAAGATCAAATATATATACGCTAAACTATCTAGGCGTACTAAGCCGTTTTGGATTTCTCCTATGGCCCTATTTTCTAGGCATCTGAAAGCACACTAACTTGCAAGATGAGAATGAACACTGAGTTTATATACAAAAATAACGTAAAATAAAAAAGGAAATGGCAGACTTTGCCTAATTGAAATCTAAACCCCTATAAATTTATCCCACTATTCGAATCCTTTTGCAATAGATATGTGGGGCGTCCACTAAGCGCACACACAGGCGTTCCGCAAGTCTCACCCAAAATTGCTCACAATTTGGCCTAGTAGAGTGTCCTGTCAGCAAGTTAACAAAGCCACCACCAGATCAAAACAAGAATCAATATATATAACGCTACTGGTAGGCTAAGTAAAGCCGTTGGATTCTCCTATGGCTATTTTCTAGCCAAGTCATGAAGCACACTACTATGCCAGATGAGGATGACGCTTGAAAGTTTATTAACAAAATAAAAACGAAATAAAAAGAAATGCAGACTGTGCCTCCATAGGAAAGCCCAACCCCTAATAAATTTTCCCACTTCGGTCTTTGCAATGATATGTGCGTCACTAAAGCGCAAAACAACAGCGGTCCGCAAGTCTCCAACTACAAAAATTGCTTCACACTTTTGCTAGTAAGATGCACTGCAGCAATACAAGCCCACCACAGATCACCAGAATTCAAATCTATATAACGCTACTTGTAGGCGTCAATCTTAAGCCGGTGGCTTTGGATGATCCTATGGCTTTTCTAGCCATCGCTATGAAAGCCACTCTCTAAGGCCATATGAGATGACGCTTGAGTCTTATTAAACAAATAAACGTAAATAAAAAGGAATGCGACGTGCCTAATTGAAATCCGAACCACCCCTAATAATTTTTCCCACTTCGGTCTTTTGCAATGGATATGGCGTCCTAATCCAAAACAACAGCGGTCCCGCAAGTCTCAACTACAAATTGCTCACAATTTGCTAGTAGATGCACTGCAGCAAGTACATGCACCAGCAGATCAACCAGAAATAAAATATATATAACCAACGATACCTGTAAGGCCGTAAGGTAAGCCGTTTGGATTCCCTCCTATGCTGATTTTTCTAGCCGTATGAACGCAACACACTATGCAGATAGATGGACGCTGAGTTCTGAAAACAAAATAAACGTAAAATAAAAAAGGAAAATGGCAACTGTGTCGCCTAAATGAAATCTAAAAACCCCTAATAATTTTTCCCGCACTTTCGGTCTTTGCCAAAATGATTATGTGCGTCACTAATCCGAACTAAACACACAGCGGTCGCAATTCTCACTAACAAAATTGCTCACCATTTGCACTAGTAGATCGTGCACTGCAGCAAGTACAGCACCACCAGCATATTCAACCAGAAATCAAATATATATACGCTACTGTAGGCTAAGTAGGACGGTGGATTCCTCCTATGGCCTATTTTCTAGCCAAGTATAAAGCACACTACTAAATGCCAGATGAGATTACACTGAGTTATTTAAAAAAAAAATAAACGTCAATAAAGTAAATGGCAGACCCTGTGCCTAATTGAAATCCAAACCCCCTCCTAAATTTTCCCCACTTTGGTGTTTGAAGGTGGATAGTTGTGTCCCTAAGAGCTAACCCACACGGTACAAGTCCCCTGGCCAAATTCCCTCACATATGGTACTAGCTGCAAATAAAAAAAAAAAGTAATAACGTATGGTAAGCCCTAAAAAGGGCTGTTGGTTTCTTGGAGAATCACTCCTGCCTAACAGTAAAGCTAAAGAAAACACCCTAACACTCTTTTCCCCTGACAGCCAGCAAAGCTCTCTCCCTAGCGGCATCCATACCGAGAAAGATCCGCACAGCGTGGCAGCGGCTGTCTATCCCAGGTCCCTGAATCTGGCCAGCCAACCACTGCTAATCGACGTGTAACGGGTACCACGTCATGCTGGTTTGAGTTGGCAGAGTCTCCCTCTGCTTTGTGATTGGCTTCGTGTTCTTGCCGCCAAAAACACCACGCGGAGCTGGCCCAGTTTCTTGAGCGGGCGAGTTTCGTCCGAGCACGAGCAGTTTTTCGAGTACGCTATGCTCGACCGAGCCACAAGCTCGGACGATCATGTTTCGCTCAATCTCTGTAAAAGTTGCTAATATTTTAACCTGGTCGCAGCACCTGGAAGAACCCTGCAAGGTGAGAGGGAATCTTTGTCCTTTGATGGTGGAGAGACAGGTCAGAGGTCAGAATAGAGCCAGGTTTTTCCCCACAAGTACTGAGAAAAAGAAAATGGGTCCAGTTAAAACCCAACACTTATCAGAGTCAAGGAAAGCGGCGTAACCTGGAAAAGGACAAAAATAAGGGAAAAAAACAACAGACCGCTAAGTGGAAGTCCAGATAAAAAAACAGTTCAAATTTCAGATGCAAGCAAGGCAAAAAATCACACCAAGCGAAGGAGGGGGGAAGGGTCCGTTTAAACATAGGCCTGAGTTTGGATAAATTGCATCAATATTTTTTGAATCTTTCTACCAGATGGGAAGACTAGGCTGTGCTGCATCCTAGAACCTTCACAACCCACCTGAACAACAGAGTATATCAAATATGCTAAGATACATCTAGATAGACGGATATTTTTTTGTGGGAGCCATAATTTTTCAGTTCAAAAGAGATAGACTTGATGAATTGGTACCGCACTCTTTATTGAAACTTTAATCTTCACGAAAATCCTCTAAACCTTTAAACCCTTTCCCAGGACCTTGCCCTTTTTTGTTTTTTTCATTTTTCATTTTTTCACTCCCCTGAATCAAAAATTCATAACTTTTTTATTTTTTCCATGCTACAGACTGTGTGGACCCTTGTGTTCTGTGTAACAAATGCCAACTTTCTAGAGATGTATTTATTATTCAATGCCTGAACTGAGACAAGCAGGAAAAATTCCAATGCATTGAAATGGGTAAAAAAACGCATTGGTGGGCGGTTTTTCTTGTGGGCTGGATCTAACTTATTGTCACGTCTGCCCCAAATAAATGTCCACTTTTTCTTTGGGGCCGTTGGCGATTAACGGGCATACAATTTTTTATATAGGTTTTTTTATAATGGTTTGTTCATACATTAAAAAAATTAAACCTTCCCTGTACAAATTTTTGGGGGCGGGATTTTGTTCCTCTTCTGGCGCTAATCACTTTTTGAATAATACTTTGGTGTACATAGCTGGGTGGTGTCGTTTTTTGCGGATTTTGATGACGTTTAAATGTTTATCCAATTCTTTAGGACGCTTGGACCTTGTGATCACTTTTTGAATATACTTTTTTGTTTCTTTTTAACCTCCTTACGCTGCTGCGCCGTACCTACGGCGCAGAGGTAAAGGGCTGACATGAAGAGGGGCTCCACGGCTGAGTCCTCTCATACAGAGTGGGGTTTTTTTGCTTTTGCACAAAAACCCCCACCGCTAACACCGCGGTCGGGTGCTTTATGCACCGATCGCGGCTATTAACCCTCTTCACGCCGCCGGGCAAGTCGCCGGCGGTGCGTTTAAAAGCGGTCGGTACGAGTGGCCTCCGCATCTTTTTCTATCACGCCGGCGCCCCCTGAACGTCATCGCGGGGGCGGCCGATCGGGGTTCTTTACCAGGTACCTCGGCTCTTTTTATCTATCTATCTATCTATCTATCTATCTATCTATCTTCTATCTATCTATCTATCTATCTATCTATCTATCTAGAAACCTATTTCACTTTTGTGTCTATCTCATATCGTCTGTTTTTATTATCTACATTATTTCTGAAAAAATAGAGGTCTTCAGTCTTTGTATACTGTACATTTCCATTGTTTTGCAACTAAGGATGAGCAGACCCAAACCCAAACCTGGACTTGAACCAGAAGTTTGACGTTCGGGCTCACGCATACCAGTAACACCTGTGATTGCCTTTGCTGATGGAATTTAAAGGTTAACAGGGTTCAGTGGTAGGTTCAGGGAACTAGACCTTTTTTCAAGGTCTGGACAAACCCACTTTATCCTTAACCTGTTTGGGTCTTCATTTCCCTACTCATAACTTTTTCTTTATTAAACAGAGTCTACTATCAGATTTGACCATTCAAAGCTGCAGCCAGTGTTAGCTATTAGCCTTGGAGATCTACCGTATAATGTGTTGTTAATTAAAGCAAGACTGTGATTTTTTTTTTTACATTCTAGGATTGTAACAGGACTTGAAGCACTAGGGGCTTCTTTTCATGCTAGTGTTTTCTTTGCTCAAACAGCTCCCCAGTATATCCTGTCTGCTGTAATTTCTAACATGAAGCCTGCCACAGCAGTGACTCATAGCAGCGGGGTGGTGCAATGCAACAGTTAAGTGAAGCTATCACACAACATGCATTTATATTCCAGCTACAATCTTGGAATATAAATGCATCTTTAATGGTCCTTCTGCTACTAACATACAAAGCTATACAGATATCCAGGGTCAATTTCTAACACTTTATGTAAATTTATATGCTCAAAACTGCCTTTAAATTGTGATTTAGCCCTATTTTTTACATTTTTGCCATTAGATAGTTTAGATATAAAATAAACATTTTACAGGTGCAATGAAAAATAATAAAATTTGTTACAGAAAACTTGATTACATAACCGTCTTTCTTGTTGCTATGGTGACTCCAAATTAACAGAAGTAAAACAAAGTAAACAAATTGTTTTAATTAGATACCCAAAATTAATAAAAATGAATTGAGAACTGTGTGGATAATTGCTTTCTCTGTTACACATTCATCCTTGGCATGATGAAGACTTTTAACCTTTAATCTTCAACCATTTTTGTTAAGACATATTTTCATTTATTAAATAAAATCTAAGAAATGATTACCGTATATATCGAGTATATAAGCCGACCGAGTGTAGTCAAGAGACCCCAATTTACCACCGAAAACTGGGAAAACCTATTGACTCGAGTATAAAGCCGAGGGTGTAGATACAGCCTGCCCCCCAGTAGTATACAGCTGCCCCCAGTATAAAGGCCCCGTAGTATAAGCTGCCCCAGTAGTAGACAGCCTGCCCAGTAGTATACAGCTGCCCCAGAGAGTATACAGCACAGCCACCAGTAGTATACAGCTTGCCCTCCAGTAGTATAACAGCCTGCCCCCAGTAGTATACAGCATGCCCCCAGTTAGTATTAACAGACTGCCCCCAGTAGTATACAGCTGCCCCCAGTAGTACACAGCACAGCCACCCAGTGAGTATACAGCTGTACCCCATCAGTATACAGATTGCCCTCAGTAGTTACAGCAGCCCTAGACAGATAAAGAAATAAAAATTAATACTCACCTCCGTTGTCCCGATCTTGTCGCGGCTCCGGCGGCTTCGATCCCCATCGCGGCTCCGGCAGCTTTTCACTCTTCTGGCCGGGAGATCGCGCTGGCATTGCACACTGTGATGCCGCGCTGTCGCCGCTGATGACGTCATCCGCGGCGACAACGTCGCATAACAGTGTGCGAGCCAGAGCGATCTCAGGCCAGTGAAGAGTGAAGAAGCCCCGGGAGCCGCAACAGGGATCGGGGAGCCGCGAGGAACATCGGGGCACACCGGAGGGTGAGTATTAAGTTATTTTCATTGACTAGTGTATAAGCCGAGGCGAGGTTTTCAGCACATTTTGGTGCTGAAAATCTCGGCTTAGTACGTATACACGGTAACCCTTTTTTTTTAATCTTTGATCTTACATTACAGAAGACCAGGTAATGAAAGACAGCAATGGGAGAACCACAAACTCAGTGCGAGTAAGTTGATCTTGGAGTTGAGACCCAGTTGTTACATAAAGGATTTAGTGGCAATGGAAAAACCAGACACTTCATCCACTTCGTTTAGTTGAAGCTTTGTGAATGCGGAATTGAAGAATTTGAGTTGATGTACCGAGAAGTGGAACTATTCACTGGCTAAACAAGTTGTGTGGTAACCGTTGCCTGGTTCTGCTAATGAATGTTGGATGTCCACGTTGGCTGAAGAGAGGTGAATACTCTATCAGTGATGACACCGGTGTTGCTGAAATGTGCTATAACTACGCACTAGATATAGAGGGAAAGCTTGACCAAGTTTCCAATTTTGCTCCCAGAAAATAGAACAGGATGACCAATCCTTTAGAACAATAGACATGTGGACAGATAATTCTCTGCCATATGAGTCACATCTCCTGGTACTCCGTTTCCCATCGATGGTGGTGGAGGTTGAGGTAAGAAAACAATGCTTCTATATTGTGGCCATGCTCACTCTGCTTTCTCGACTTTCTTCTCCTTCTCTTCCCTGTGCTGCCACTGAACTCTTAATGTTGGATGGGAAGTGTCCAGTAGTGCCTGCACCAAAGTGCATTGCCTAAAGTGGCCACCTAGTATTAGGCACAGTGAGTATCCGTGCACTCAAGTGTCAGTGCATGGCATTGGAGGTATATAGTGACTACTGTAGGTCAGGCTGGAAAAAGGTAAGGACAAGATAGGTAGGGGGGAGGGGACATCCAACCTGAGGTGACACACAGCATGGAGAGCTTTTCATGCTGATTAAAGATGGAAATGATAGATGATGAAGGCATCAGGGGCGCTGACCATATAGGGGCATATTGAAGCCGTGTAGAAATAAACAAATGTCCCGCAGAGGGGGGCATTAGTTGGTTGTCAGCTGACTCAACCTGGGTATTCTGGAGCTGAACTTCCACAATTTCCTGCTGCTGAACACACGCTTTCAACATATGTAAATTGGAATTTTCCCTCGTTGTTACATCCCATATGAGGTGGTAGGTGGGCAGGACAAAGTTTTTTGCAGTCAGATAGGTGAGCAGAGCAGGATATGAACACTGAAATCTAAACACAAAAATGTGATTCATGCTGCAGCTCCAGTAGGTCTGCATAGTTGGGCAAATGCCTTTGAGTTGAGTTGAGCATATGGCAATATACGGGGCGCGGTGTCAAACCGGGCCTGGCCAAATCCTCCGTAAAGTTACTCAGTTGTTGCTGGCTGAGGCTCATCAGATGCAACCACTCATCTGGCTGCTCCTAGATCCCCGTCTACAGTTCCCGGGTATGTGTGGTTTGTGAATGAAACAGCTTGCTACTTGGAAGGGGTGGTGAGGTGGAGGGCTCTAGGTTCCAACTGAAAATGAGCATGGTGAAGAAAATCCATAAATTATTATGGACTTATGGTTCTGGGACTGTATTCTTTCACATAGGGAGTTGTTTTCTCACACCACTAACTGTACCCCTAAACACTTCTGCACTTCTTATTACTTCAATTTCCTGAGTTCACTGAGAAATGGCCCACTGAGGTTTATCACCTAAGGGCCTACTGAAACCTTGACCTCAGAGAAGAATTAGGTTTGACCATCGTGCATTAATGAATTAATGTGTACCATCTGGTATTCCACATGCAAGCGTTTTACGAGAGAATAACTTTGTACTCTAACACCCAATATGTCAATTGAATGGGTTGTCCAGCCATGAAATTGTACTTCTAATCCACTTAAAGCGTAAATTACTATTGGTATATTGGTAAAAGGTTATTGTGCTTACTGGGGTCAAAGTACAACCTCCCTCTAGGAAAATAGTAATTTATATTGGTAATCAGGATTAGGGATACTTCCTTAAAAAAAAGTTACTTCCAGAAAATACATGTGGCAAAGTGAGCACAAGAGACATAGGGTGGGGGGTTGCCTCATGGAGAAAGGAACCCCTTTTAAGAACGAATTGTGTAAAATAATGTATATTGTAATTTTAAAATTTGTATTGTTACTGGTATTTTCTGTGAATTTAGATCTGTACGAAGAAAAATGTTCAAGTTTATTTTAATAAAATTTGACTTTTTCAATGTCTTTTATTCAGATATCCACAGAAGTTAAGGTTAAATCTAAACTTTGTACATCTTAAGTGTTACGATGGCAGAGAATCACAGCAGAACCATATTACAAAATTCATCAACCTGTGGTTTTGTTTTTGCATTTTGGCGTGGTTGTGTTTAGTCTTAAAGCCTAAATGGTTTGGAATGTGTCCTCTAAATATATCATAGACCTATAAATACATCTATATCTCACGCCACAGCATGTGAGAACTAGGTGTGAATTTTTATTTTAGCTATGGTTGTTACCATTGAAATCATTATGGAAAACTAAGTTAAAAAAAACATATAACATCAAAATAACAGTATGGTTCTATATTTAGGAAAGAATGCAACACATTGGACACATTTACTACCGTTCCTGCGCCAATCTCTCGACGAGGATGAACTCTGCCGCGTTTATGAAGATCGTGCGCCTGAGATCCTGCAGTGTCATTTCCCCGATCGGTCGCGGAGTTCACCTTCTTTTTCCCGGTGTGAGTAAGTGCATGGCTTGTGACACAATTTTTCAGTTAAATCCCGCGTTTGTCCAAAATCTGTCGGACGGGCCGCCCCCTATTTTTTTCCCATGAAAGCCGGTGCGATTGCACCAAAACTGATAGCGAGCGCCAAAAACCCTTTTAAATCCCTGTCCCAGCGGAGCAAAACGAAATCGTAGGGATGTCTGATTGAAAGTGTGGTCTGCGGGGCCCCTAGTCAATGAGCCCCATTGCTTGCACTTAAGCGTACTTTCTAGTTTTCCCATATCCAGTAGTTTAATAAAATATAGGAAGTTTGGGTGGTAGCCTGGGTCAAAGCAGCTAGGGGGCCCTTGGCCACCAAAACACCCAGCAAATCTTTATCAGAACGACCTTAACTCATGAAAATTCTGGTACATATGTTCAATAGACATGTACACAAGAGCCATTCTAGAACTTTCCAGATACTTCAAAGGCCTGAAGCGCAGATTAAAAGCAGACAGAAGGGACAATCCTCCATTCCCAAGAGGGCTTATTCTAGTACCATAGTAGAAGTGAATGCAGAACTTGTATTGGATATAATATCATACCGCCCAGCTCTTATTAGTCCCTGCCCTTATCGCTTAAGGTACGTGAGGCAAGCAGGTTAGGGTCTCTGAGGTTTTTTAGTGTCAGGGCTCAAGTCTCTGTGATACTGTATCTGCTTCCTGCATTACACCATCAAAAATTTCAGTCACATGTACATCATTTTACTATTCATCTAACTTCTTTTATCTGGAGTATATTGGCTAGTGGCAGATACTGTACTTACATACCATTATTTAGTAATAGTATAGTCTTGCAAAAGAAAAGTGAGTAAACTGTTCTTCTTGACATTCATAAAAATCAATTTTCTACGGTTTCAGGATTACAGTATGCGTGTAGTCAAAACATAATTAGGAGCTATCTAAGCCTATGGAGTTTATATCATTATTCTATTGAAGGTATAGAAATCCACAAACACTGAAAGCATCCAATTGTAAAGTTAAATACAGCAGAGATATTAATGAGCAGGTCTACATATCTAACTTGCAAATCATGAGATATATTGATTTCCTTGCTCAGCAAAGCTTTTACATAGGATCTTTTGCCAATGACTCTATGGAGTATAAAGTAATGGGACTATAGACTGCTATGGGTCCCTATATTGATAGTCCAAATGGATATTTTTCAAATTTGAACATTTTAAATTTACACCTTGTTAAAGGGTAACCGTCATTCTGAGCAAAAAAAACAAAAAACCATAATTCTGCTCAGGTGTCCTGGAAATCATTCTTCAAAATATTTGCCTCTCAGACCCATTAGTACCTTTTTGGCCCAAGCAGCCATGGTTATCAGGTCGAAAAGAACTACAATCAGCAAGATGGAGGGAGGAGCCTGCCTCCTGTTACATCCTCAAATGCTCGCGGACCAATGAGACCTAGCTTGTACATCTTAGACCACACCACAGAGGAAAGTGTGGAGCTTGTAGCTAAGAGACTGAATAATTTTAATATGTGAAAATGAGAAGGTTTATTCGATGACAAGAAATTTCAGAATTATTAATTTTGCAACTAAGAAGAGTTAAAAACTGATACAAGTAATAGGGGGCACGGACACAATGTACCCCCACTAGATTAAATAGATGTTCCAAAATCAAAAAACAAACACTAATAGTAAACAAAAACACAGACTTTATCTGTGTATGTGTCTTTTTAAATGGATTGTTTAAATGTATCTATTCATCTATCCATCCATGTATATACGTTATAATATTATATATATATAATATATATATCTGTATCGTGTCTATCATTCATATCTATCTAATAAAACTGCAGCACAGCACATGGGCAGATTGAAGAAGTGCATAGAACAGTGTATCAATGATATCTATCCTGTCTGCCATTTCCTGCGCTGCAAGGTAAGGGGGTTGTCACGGTTCGTGAGGGACGAACCATCTGAGAGTCTTCTGGGAAGAGTCTATGGACACCTCTGGGGAAACCGCGGGGGATGGTATGAAACCCCGCGGTGGGACATCCAAGGCCAAAAAATGCAGGAAACCGTCACAACCTGAGATGTCAGCAGGAACGCAAAGGAGCACTGGTAACGCGGTACAGATTGAACACACCACTGGCCTAGAACCTGAAAGGAACGTCAGAAACACAGGAAGGCAGTAGGTCAACACTGGGCTGGAACCCTGGACGGAACAGCAGGAGGCACAGTCGTACGGGAACGGACCACAGGATACGGAAAGCCGGATATGGATCACCGGACACGTTCCAACGGCATATGGATCACAGGACACGGACACACAGGATATGGACCAAGGAGGCATCTGGAAATGCACAGGAAACACGGAGGGCATCTGGAAACGCACAGAAAACGAGGACCTCGGAAAACACACTGGAACGGGCCCTCAGTAACACATGGGAGGCTTCACTTCAGTGGGGGAAGACTTGAAGATCTGACCGGAGGTGAGGGCTGCGGGTTATATAGGAAACCCGGAAGTGACCGAGGTCAATGGGAAGGACACTGACCCTTTAAGTTCAGAGAAGTGAGAGCGCGCCATAGCAGCGGGAGCACACGGTGGCGGAGGAAGGAGGCGTTGGGCCTGCGCGCCGGGACCCGGGCACAGCCAGGAAAGGTAAGTGTGGGCGGGGGATGGGGACAGGCAGCAGCGGAGCACGGGTGTACCGCGATCCGCAACATGGATCGTGGGAGCACCGGGTACAGGGGGAGGGGAGTCTGTGTACTTGTTTATATATACGGTTGGAAAGCTGAGGTCAATAAGGGAGAGATATTTACTACATTAGTTAGGAAGAGACAGGAGTGTACCAGGGAGAGAGTGTGGACTGCATGAGATCCTGCGAGAATGACAGCCATGCGGTAAATGGCTGAGAGCACAGGGAGAGAGAGGGTCTGTGTTTCACATGTACATTCTCACTCAGCCCTTCTCACCCATCTCGCCAGTGAGGATGGGAAGTGCTGGTAACAGCCTTGAGGGTCACTGATAACGGGCTGAAGTATGCAGAATAGAAGAGGAAGGGGCAGATTTGGGCATTAATCCAAATGCAAAAGGCTTTAAATTTATGCCCTACAACATTTTAAAAACATTTTTTTTTAATGAAAGTTACCTCTACAAAGGACATCTACCATCAGCTTAGCTATGGAAGATGATAACAACTCCCCCATGCATGATACTCTTTTATTATGAATTGCAATGGTTGATTGAGGAGAAATCTAACTTTATAAATATGCAAATGAGCAAACGTGTGCTCCACTGCTAAATAATTTATTCTGCCACTGGCCCTGGTGGGGGTTGCTACATAGTGTACAGAAAGCCAGTAGTGTCACCAAGTCTCTGGCAAGAACAACATGCTGGCTATGTGCAAGATTGGAGAGAGTTGCATATAGGTTAAAGGGTGTTCCCATTTCAGCAAATAAATGGTATTGCATGAAAAGTTACACAATATTCTAAAATACTTTCTGTATCAATTTCTCACATTTTTTACATATCGGTTTGCAGTTTTTCTATAAACAGCTTTGCTGCTTATTTCCAGTGGAAAAAAAATGTCTGGTCACAAAAAATGGCACCGTATACAGCACCGTACAAGTATGAAAAAGCTATTAGCGTCACAAGTTAGGGGAATTTTTTTTTCCACAAAATTGGGGCACGTCCAATGAGGATGAACTCTGCCGCGATTCATGAAGATCGTGCACCAAATTCCTGCATGTGTTGCTTCCCGATCAGGTCCCCCGGAGTTCACCTTATTCTTCCTGGTGTATGTGAGGTGCATTGGCATGCGAAAAATTTAAGTGTTAATCCTACCCCCCCCCCCCTCAATTTGTGCACGTGAAAGCGATCCAACACAAAACGATCGCATGCGACACAATCTTGGCGTGATCCTGAAAAGTCAGGAAACCCGATGAAAATGCGACACAAGGCTAAAAAACTGAGCTCACAAGAAAGTGACACAAAATGCGTTATTTTGCAATTTCACACATTTGGAAATTTGAGGGTAAAATTATAAACAGAAAATAAGCCATCACACAGCTCTGTACACGGAAAACTGAAAATGAATAGATTTTTGACGTGTGGGAAGAAAAGAAATCAACGAAAAAAAAACAAAAGGTTTAACATTACTGCTTCCACTCACTTTAAAGTAATAAAATTATACCTGGTCCCTGTCAGGAAACTGGATCAAGTTAAAGGGGTGTCCGAGTTCCTTGTCATAATCATTATCTCTCTCTGTTAGTCTTCAGTTGCAGCCATTAGCTGACCGCTGCTCCAAGCAAATCTCTGTCAGCTCACGTCTCACGGAGGGCGAGGAGAGGGAGGAGCTAGTAGAGAAGCAGAGGGGAGATAATAATGATGACTGTATGGGAACTGGAATGCCCCATGATCAATATAGTTTTCTGGCAGGTACTTTATATATATTTTTAAAAGTGGGTGGAGCGTAATATACAAATTATTATAAGCAGATATGGTTAGTATTAAAAAGGTGTGGAATCTGCATTAAGTTAAAAAATTTTGATCCTGATGACAGGTTCCCTTTATTAATGACAGGCTCTTCACTCTTCACTGGCCGTGAGATCGCTCTGGCCGTCGCACACTGTGATGCGACGTTGTCGCCGCGGATGAACGTCATCTAGCGGCGACAGCGCGGCATCACAGTGTGCAATGCCAGCGCGATCTCCCGGCCAGAAGAGTGAAAAGCTGCCGGAGCCGCGATGGGGATCGAAGCCGCCGGAAGCCGCGACAAAGATCGGGACACGAGGGTGAGTATTAAGTTTTTTCTTTATCTGTCTAGGGCTGCTGTAACTACTGAGGGCAACTGTATACTGATGGACAGGTAGCAATCTGCCTGTGTGACTCGACTGGGTGTCTGCGTGGGGCTGCTGTGACACGGGGCAGCTGTATACTACTGGGGGAAGGCAGTTGTTATATACTGGAGAATCTGGGGGCATGCTGTATACTACTGGGGGCAGGCTGTATACTACTGGAGGCACACTGTATACTACTGAGGGCTGTGCTGTATACTACTGGGGCAGCTGTATACTACTGGGGGCAGGCTGTATACTACTGGGGGCAGGCTGTATACTACTGGGGGCAAGCTTATCTACTGGGGCAGGCTTATCACTACTGGGGGCAGTCTGTATACTACACCCTCGGCTTTATACTCGAGTCAATAGGTTTTCCCAGTTTTCGGTGTGTAAATTGGGGTCTCGGCTTATACTCGGTCGGCTTATATACTCGTATATACGGTAATCATTTCTTAGATTTTATTTAAATAAATGAAAATATTGTCTTAACAAAAATGGTTGAAGATTAAAGGTTAAAAGTCTTCATCATGCCATAATTGTAGAAGAAACAGATTATCCACAGTGTCCAATTCAGTTTTTTAATTTTTGGTATCTATTAAAACAATTTGTTTTACTTTCTGTAATTGGAGCACCATAGCAACAAAAAGACGGTTATGTAATCAAGTTTTTCTGTAACAAATTTTATTATTTTTCATTGCACCTGTAAAATGTTTATTTTATATCTACTATCTAATGGCAAAAATGTAAAAATAGGCTAAATCACAATTTAAAAGGCGTTTTGAGCATAATAAATTTACATAAAGTTAGAAATTGACCCTGGATTCTGTCTTTGTATGTTAGTAGCAGAAGGACCATAAAGATGCTTTATATTCCAAGCTTGTGCTGGAATATACAATGCATGTTGTGTGATAGCTTCACTTAACTGTTGCATTGCACCACCACCACCGCCGCTGCTATTAGTCACTGCTGTGGCAGGCTTCATGTTAGAAATTACAGCAGACAGATATACTGGGGGGAGCTGTTTGAGCAAAGAAACACTAGCATGTAAAAGAAGCCCCTAGTGCTTCCAAGTCCTGTTACAATCCTAGATGTAAAAAAAAAAAATCACGTCCTTGCTTTAATTTAACAACACATTAAACGGTGATCTCCAAGGCTAATAGCTAAACACTGGCTGCAGCTTTGAATGGTCCAAATCGATAGTAGACTCTGTTTAATAAGAAAATTTAGAGTAGGGAATGAAGACCCAAACAGTTAAGGATAAATTGGGTTTGTCCAGACCTTGAAAAAAGGTCTAGTTCCCTGAACTACCACTGAACCCTGTTAACCTTTAAATTCCATCAGCAAGGCAATCACAGGTGTTACTGGTCTGCGTGAGCCCGAACGTCAAACTTCTGGTTCAGGTCCAGGTTGGGGTTTGGGTCTGCTCATCCTTAGTTGCAAAAAATGGAAATGTACAGTATACAAAGACTGAAGACCTCTATTTTTTTCAGAATAATGTTAGATATAAAAACAGACGATATGAGATTAGACACAAAAGTGAAATAGGTTTCTAGTAATATAGATAGATAGATCGATAGATAATAGAGAAGCTGATAGATAGATAGCTAGATGATAGATATATAGATGAAGTAGATCATGAGTAAGATGATGAGAGATAGATAATAATAGATGAATAGTCGAGATGTATGAGAAATGATATGAAAGTATATGATAGAGATCATGCTTGATAGATAGATATCGGGCTTAGGATATAGACTAAAGATAAAAGTGTAAATCTGAGGTTTAGAAAAGATAAAGTTGTATGTGGAAATTGCGTGAGTCGAATCATTTAGTATGATATGCGACTATTATTGCTCAGATTGACTTAGAGCGCTCGTAGTGATACGCTTTACGTCGATTCTCAATAGAGCTGACTGAATAATCTCGATGATAGACTACGGTACGATAATATGACTCGACTTATGACTGCCTTCGTTAATTATCCTCAAGCACGCTGGTAAACCCGAGCGCATATCGCCTATAAGCTCTGCGCGCTCCTGGCGGCATGGCTGCTCCATCAGCATCGCTCGTGTAAGCTCGCTCTGCTCGCTCCTCGCTCACCGGCGTAACGACGCATGGCTTAATCTCCTCAGCTCGTGTGCTCGCTGCTTACTACCAGATCCAGTACACTACCCTGAACTCTAGCTCTCGGTCACTAGCTGACGCTCTCAAACACTTCCCCCTGCCCTCTAGCTCCCCTTCGTCTGCTAAGTCGCGCTCGCTCATACGCCCTCGTACGTCTAGCGCCTCAAGTCGCATGGTGTACTCTACTCGCGCTACGCTCTCACGCGCTCAGCACGTCTCCATTATCGCCTTACTTCTCCCTCCTCCACCTCCTCTCGCCGGTCATGCTCAGTGAACATTGTGTCGTTGCTCTAACGGAAAGATAGACGCTACTTTCATGGATGTTACATCCAGACACATACGAAAATATAAAATAGAGCTGCGGTCTACTTAAAGTCTGTCAGAGTCAATCGAAACCCGTTTACATAGTTAACAGGTCCAATAACACATAGGTTCTACATCGCAAAGAAAACTATAGAGCTAGCACCCATGGTGTAAAATGTAGTAAAGGTAACACAGCACAAATCAACGTCATAGCATCCGTATCACAAGCTCCATAATGATGCGACATTTCGCGAAGCGACGCTTGGATGTTTTATTGACAGCAAAGGTTGCTCCATTATGGTGGATAAAAATTGCTTTACATTACCGGAGTGCTGCTCATATCTGACTGTTTTTTCCAATATTAACTATTGTATAACATGTATGATATTGAATTTTTCACTTCATGTTTGAGAGTGCTTTTTTAAAACCCGCTTTGTCCTAGATAAATTAATATGTTAAATATAATCCTTCCCTTTAGAATTGTTACTACTTTAAACAATTAGATAAATCCTATACACGAATATTACCAATTCCATAGTTTTTACTGGCACTTCAATATCCTTACCGTGGCCCTGGTTAAAATAAACCTCTTGTTTAAATTGTATGGTTACAATCGACTACAGCGCAAGAAAGATTAGCATCGACTGCGTCACAAAAGGAAAATTTAGCACCAAAGAAAGTGTAGATCATATCCTAAAACTGACGGTGCACACGCACTTTAAAAAAAACGAGTGTCTTTAGTGTGTTTACTTGTCAGAAGGTTCTTCTCTTAGTCTGATCCCACGTGAAAGTTTTTAGGGTCTTAATTCGAGAAGTTAGGAAGGTTGTTATAATGATCTGATAACACAGTACATCAAAGTGGCCCGTGTTTCAGCATAAAGCTGCCTGCTGCCTGAGTGCATTATTCATGCGTTATTAATAGGTACAGTAGCGTACTACCATGGTGTAAACCAGAGCGCCGCAGAGACAAAACTCACCAATCCTTCTTTTGTGAAACTTGTTGAATGTGTGAAAAATACTCTTATTTTTTAAGATGCTAACTTTTACAAGGAAGTGAAACGCGTAGCAAAAGGAGCTTTGGGATTGTACACAACAAAATTATAGTACTATGTTCGATTTCTGGGATAAAATTTTGGAGAATTCGGTCCCCTCCGGAGTTGTTCTAGCTCAGTAAATCTTTTCCCAACTCGATTTCTGTATTGATGGGAACATGGTCACAGACTACGTAGGGGTTGTCCGAACACTTTGAAAAATATGGGCTGCTCTCTCTCAAACGCTCCCCTCCTGAACCAATGGTTTTGTCACCGGGGCTTAGCTGCATACAAACTCAATACCCCCCTAGTCGGTGTGAGCTTGGGAAGAAGCCCATCTTTTTAAACCTCTTGACATCCTCTTAATCTATAAACGTAAGACCTATAATACTCATTTGTTTTAGTTTATTATGGCCAGTTCCCTCTGTGTTTCTGGCTTCCGTCACAGTAGTATAGATTTGTAACCATCTTCAGCCTGGGCAACAAAGAGAGTGAAGAAATCAGGCAATATCCTTTTTTGAGGCTGAGTTTAATTGATGGTGGAGCTTTCGAGAATATTAGTTCTCTTCGTCAGACATGTTGTTATACAGGAAACTTCACAGCATTTTATACATTTTATATCAGTTTCATGACCCCCTAACTCTGACCTTCCCAAATAGATAGACCAGAGCTCTCACAGTTTTTCTAGTCTGTTTGTGTTGCCATCATGTCATAAATAAGATCCCTGAATTTATAATTCTGTTATGTAAAGTTTTTTTTATATCCGTGATGATCACGACTTGCCCGCTGGTTAAAAGCTTGTGAATTTACAGTTTCATGCATACATCATGTCGACAATGAACCATTATTCTCAAAGCTCAGCATCAAATACGTCAGTTAACCCAAATCACATAATTGCTTCTTCACTCTTCTTCTGGCTAACGTTATTTCAGTTCCTTTAAAAAAAAAAAACTTTGTACTGTAAATGGTATTTGGATAATCCATTGTAATCTTTACATGATATGTTTAAAACATAGTATACCTTGCTTTTTCTTAGTGGTCAGTTTATATGTTTCTCCAATTTATCCATTTATTTCTCCTGCTTTGACCACTAGAGGTTCCATGAAATTCTGAATATAAATCATAGCATGGTCAGTATAAAAGTTGGGGGGATGAATAACACATGGTAAAAACTGAACAATAAGACCATCGTTAATTATAGAAAACAATCTAAAAATTTTTAAAAAAAAAGGGATGTTCTTCCGCTCATCTTTCATTACTTTTGACCCAGCAGTTTCATCAACAACTATCTGGGCTCATAAGGAAGAAAACAAAAACCTAAACTAAAATTATTTTATTACAATATAAATCTACTATACAAGATTACATGCACGAGAAATGCAACCCAGTAATTAGATGAGAGTCTATTGTTGACCATCCAGTCTGGAGCCAACGACCTGAGTAGACTTTTTAAGTCTAACGTGCCTCTTTTGAGGGCGTTCTCCTCAGAGCATTATCCTATATTTTTATGATGTCTTGAACAAATAAACAAGATTGATTTTTATGTTCCCTTATTATGGTGATTAATTTGCATATAGGAACGGCCTCACTGTATTGGCCTATAGGGGAGAATGTCTGATGGATGAATAACAAAGCAGATAGAATTTATCTGTACGGTATGCTATCCAAAGGCTTTAGATCTTGGAACTAGAAAAAATGTGGGTTCTGTTTTTATCCGTTTCCATTCAATGTATTTTCCCCCCTATGATCCAAAGAACTCATATTCAAGGTCAACCTGTAAGAGAGTGTTCCTCTAGTTGTAAAGTACTCCCCAAAATGTCTTCCACTATTATAGTACAGCTCAGTTCACATTATTTTATATGGAACCTTCCAACTTCATCTTTTTGATTTTCCTGGGCAATTGCGACTTCCATTGGAGTAACATCAACTATGAAATTACTTTTCCACCCAATGCAGCAATCTATTATGACACAAAGGAAGAAGATCAAAGCTTACCAAATAAGAATTGATTTTTATTGTTTGATGTGGCTACTTTAATATCCCTGGGTGTTACTTCATTGTGCCTGACCATGTGTACCTTGCTTAACATTGGGGCGAACATCACGCTAATGTACTCTTTTGGCTCAATAAAGCTTGTGATAAATTGTGTACTGATTCCAAATAAAAGGACCCTAACACTTTTTTGGAAGGTGATATTTTCATGTATAGTATGTGGTACAGAAATCATTTCTAATTGGGTTTGGTGCTGATAGAATCTTTTCTATCACATTTAAGTTGAAAAAAAGAAAATCCTCCAGAAGATATAAAAGCATTATAAGTCATTTGGTTGCTCCTGACTATATGTAGACCTAATATAAATATTTTAGCACAATCATTGTACAGATATGGTGAACAGACAGTCTCCAGCACAACCACAAGCATACTTGTGGCCTGGCACTGTGGTGAACTAACCCTCAATGTCCCGTAAGTCTAAGGCACTGTCTACAAGCAGATAAGAAAGCACGGATCGGGTAAGTTTAGAGATGAGCCGAGCACAAAATCTCGGGTACTCGTTATTCGATACGACTTCATTCTTGAGACTTTTCCCGATGCTCGAGTGCTCGGCTCGATAACACGCCCATTAGTCATGGGAGACTCTGAGCATTTTTCAAGGGGACCAGCTCTGCCAGGATCTGGCCAAACCCTGGGAACCTCAGAAAGGATGGAACACCCCACTTAATGGACAGGCAACAGCGATGGGCAGCATGCATGATGCTCTGAGGCTGCTTAATCGCACCATTAATGCCAAACTTATGGGCAACACATGGCACTGACAGAGTTGACAGAATGAAGCTCGAGATAGCATCTAAAACACTCCAATATGAAACCCTGCACTGATAGGGGACGGCATGCAGAGCAAGCGGAGTCAGCCTAGAGAGTGTCATGGCGACATCACCTAAATGGACTCAGGCTCAAACCAATGGGTGGCAGAGAGGAAACCAAAGAGTTGAGCAAGAAGCGCTCATAATATCGGTACTATGATAAAGTTTGCCGTATATTGGTTGTGGATTACACAGCAGGTGTCGACCAAGTTAACATGTAAGCCTGAAAACAACCCAAATTCTGCCTGACACAGCTCGTTTTGATAAGGGGACCATGTATGGGAGGCAGTGAACTAGTAGTAGATTAAAGAGTCTGCGTTAAAACTATGTTAGTTGGCTCTTGGCACTGGATCTGCGCTCCGCTGCCAGGCGAAGCTTTCCGCAATCAAGCCCCTGTCTCTAGGCTTAACTCCCCAAACGCACTTCTAAGAACCTTTTGTATAAGATCAAGTGAGTACGTTCTTATACGTTTGGGATCAGGCGGTGTGAGGGAATGTAAACAGATGCGCAAGAAGCGGCAGCTGCGGCTGGACTGGCGCTCCCGCGCCATGGAGGCTTTCACAATCCACCCCCTGTCGCTATGGCTACTCCCCAACAGCACTTCTAAGAACCTTTTGTAAAGATCAGATGTAGTAGCGTTCTATAAGTTTAGGATATGCCGGGTGAGGGGAATTAACATCGCAAGAGGCCTGAATAATATTGTAAAATGAATAAAGTTTGCCATAAATTTTTGTGGATAACACGCAGGTGGCGACATAAGTTAACAACTTTGATTGTGGAATCCATGAAACAACCCCAAATTTCTGCCTGACACACCTCGTTGTATAGGGCGCGATGTATGGCGCAGCTATATGACGTACTTTTGGAGGTAGCAATGGAGACAACTGTGTGGAGCTGCTTTTGATACATTTATTTGGATAGTGGGCCTTATGTGGCAGTCCCAAAAAGTTTTCAAACCAAGGAGCTAGTAGGGGGCCCTCCAGTAAAATGGAATAGATTGAGTGCCTGTATGTGGCATCCAAAAAAGTTTCAAAAACAGAGGAGTCGGGTAGGTGGCCCTCCAGAAAATTGAATAGATGGTCCGTGTATGTGGCAGGTCCAAAACTTTCAACCAGAGAGCAGGTAGGTGGCCCTCCAGTAAAATGAAATAGATGAGTGCGTATGTGGCATTCCAAAAAAAAGTTTCAAACCAGAGGAGCCGTAGGTGTGCCCTCCAAAAATGAATAGATTGAGTCCTGTATGTGGCACTCCCAAAATTTGTTATAAACACGAGGACCGGGTAGGTGGCCCTCTCAGAAAATTGAATGATTGAGTCCGTATGGGCACTCTCAAAATTGATTTAAAACCGAGGACCGTGTAGGTGGCCCTCCAGAACAATTAAATGCATAAGTACTATACTAACCAGTGGGCCCTGTCAAAAAATGCCAGTTTTCCTCTGCTTTTACTACTGTTACACAAGAGGAGAAAGGGAGGAAAATTGAGGAGGAGAGGATGGATCAATTATTCCGGTTGACTTCCTTCACCCTGTGGAGATTGGAATTATGAGAAATCCAGGCTTTATTTCTCTTAATAAGCGTCGCCCTGTCCAGCGCTGTAGTCGACAGAGCGTTGTACGCTTACGGTGATGATGCCACCAGCTGCCTGAAAACTCCGCTCGGACAGACGCTAGCGGCAGGCAGGCAGAACCTCCAAGGCGTACAGCGCCATTTCTGTGCCACATGGTCCAGCTTTGAAACCCAGTAGTTGTAGGGAGCTGTGTGATCATTGATAATGGTAATGGTCACTACTAAACTCCTCACCATCTTCTGGTAAAGATTCAGCCTACTCTGCCAAGACTGGGGACAGTGACTGTTCGCTGGGGTGACATAAAGCTGGCAAAAGCCTTGTCAAAGCGTCCCTTGCCAGTGCTGGACAAGCTGCCTGCGTCGCCTACTCTCCCTCGCTACTTTTCCCCAGAACCTACGCACCTGCCGCTAGCGCTGTCAGAAGGGAAATACTGTTTCACTGTGTGACCAGGGCCTTGCTGGTATCATGCATTCCACACCCTTTCCTCTCCAGTATATAGTGGAAAGATTTGCTTGTACCGTGCTCCAGAAGTGAACACACCAGTAATCGGCTGTGAATAAATTCTTTGACGCGAGGGTCCACGGGATGGCAGGCCTAGCATGCCATTAGCGCCAGATAACGCCAACGCTATAATTCACTCCCCTCACTGGCCTGACGTCCCATTTCCTCCTCCTCCAACTCCTCCAACCTCTCTTTCTGCCCTACACGCTGAACAGTGAGACGCACCATGGTCCCTCTTGTGTCTCGCAACATTCCTCCTCTCCTCCTCTCATCCTCCTCCACCTCCACCTCCTCCGATATGCACTGAGACACAGACCTAGGGTGCGTTGGCTATCACAAGGAACTTCGCCCCGTCGCTTGGCGAGCGCAAAGCTTCCGACTCTGCTGAGCAGAGAGTTTTTCAACAGGCCAAGCAGCGGGAGGTTGAAGGCGCTGATGATGCGGCACGCACTGACCATCTGTGTTGACTCCTCAAAGTTACTGCCAACACCGACAGATCATACATCCACGCCCTCCTCTTCGCCTAGCGGAAGTTGACCTGACCTGACCAGTTCTGGTGGAAGTTGCAGCTGGCGTCTCACATCGCTCGGCGCTTGCTGGTAAACTCGGGATAACATGGTCAGTGTTGAATCCAACCTCGTGGTCACGTCGCACAACATCCGTGAGCGGACAGTTGGAGGCGGCGCTGCTGCTGCCTGAGAGTGGCAGCATCTGTGCTGGACTCTGAAATGCGCACAGATCGTCGCCCTTCGTGACAACTCAACAGATTGGGGTATGTCTTGAGGAAACGCTGACTATCAGATTGAACACATGGGCCAGGCATGGCACATTGTCAGTCTGCCGTTTGCAGTCCGCCACCAGGTACGGCCGTTGTCACACACACCATGCCTGCTTCAGGTTCAGCGAGAACAGAGAACGTGCAGCCACATATCAGCGCGCCGTGATGCCCTGTAATTCTCTATGGGCGGTTGCGTCTGAAGGCGAGAGGAACAAAAAAAGAAGATTTAAGGGTCTTTATCGCCTAGGCTCAGCAGTTTGAGCCCCGCTGCTGTCGCTTAGCGACGGCACTGCTGCTGTGGCTAGAGCTCAACCACTGATGGTGCCATGCCCACGGATGGTAATTCAGGAGGAGGATGGTGGAGGAGGGGTGGAAGGATGGGGAGCCATAGTAGGCTGAAACACTGGACCGAGGTAGGCCCCGCATCCTCGGCGTCGGCGAGTATATGACCAGCGAGCCTCAGGGTCAGACTCGGTCCCCTCCTCCCCAAGTTTAAACCCATGTGCCCGTCAGCGATATATAGTGCCCTGCCCGGTCAGCATCGTCCACGTGTCCGTGTCAGTTGGACCTTGTCAGAAACGGCGTTGTCAGGCACGATGATTGTCTGACCCGTGCTGGTGGCAGGGCTGGAACGGCACTCCGGAAAAGTATGGCGGCTTGGGACCGAATACCGAGGGGCGGCCGCCGCCATGAGGTTGTGAAAGGCATCGGTCTCTACTAGCCCTATAGGCAAGCATCCTCCAGGCTAAAGCAATTCTGGAGATGTGGACAGTAAGGCTTGGGCGGCGGGGGGTTGCACATATTGCACTTTCCATTGCTCCAGCGTCTGGTGTGTATGGGACTGAACGCTGGGTTGATGCTGTGGAGGATCAGTGGAGGTCACATGGGGTTTTTGGGCAGGGTCCTGGGCAGGGGGCTGACATCAGCTGACACGGGGAAGGAGTCAGTGGTTGCACGCCGGAGTGACGCTTGTTGCCACTGATGGGGTGTTTACCATTCATATGCCTCGCTATACTGGTGGTAGTTAAGCTAGTAGTGTGAATCCCCTGCTGCTCCTGGGTTTGGAAATGTTGCACACCACAGTCCGTCGTCATCTCGTTGTTTCCTATAAGAACCTCCATACTTCTGAAATCTAGCCCTCTGCCGCAGGAGCCCTCGCCACGTGATCTTCTATTTGAACAACATTTGGGCGCTGATGGCACCACTCTGGCCCTGCCTCTCCGTCTGGCCGCCGGGAGCCGCGAGGAACATCGGGGACACCGGAGGGTGAGTATTAATGTATTTATCATTGACTAGTGTATAAGCCGAGGCGAGGTTTTTCAGCACATTTTTTGTGCTGAAAATCTCGGCTTATACACAAGTATATACGGTAACCCTTTTTTTTTTTATCTTTTGATCTTACATTACAGAAGACCCAGGTAATGAAAGAAGCATTGGGAGAACCACAAACTCAGTGCGATTGAAGTTGATCTTGGAGTTGAGACCCAGTTATTTACATAACGGATTTACGTGGCAATGGAAAAACCAGACACTTTCATCTCACTGCGTTTAGGTTGAAGCTTTGTGAATGCGTAATTGAAGAATTTGAAGTTGATGTACCGAGAATGTGGAACATATTCACTAGCTAAACCAAGTTGTGTGGTAATCATGCCTGGTTCTACTAAATGAATGTTAGGATGTCCACGTTGGCTGAAGAGAGGTGAACTCTATTCAGTGATGACAACACGGGTGCTGAACATGTGCTCTAACCTACGCACGTAGTATAGAGGGAAAGCTTTGACCAAGTTTCCAATTTTCGCTCCCAGAAATAGAACAGGACGAACCATCCTTTAGAACCAATAGACACATGGACAGATAATTCTCTGCCATATGAGTCACAATCTGTCTCCTGGTACTACGTTCCCCATCCAATGGTGGTGGAGGTTGAGGTGAAGAAAACATTGCTTTCGATATTGTGGCCATGCTCACCTCTGCTTTCTCGACTTTCTTCTCCTTCTCTTCCCTGTGCTGCCACTGAACTCTTACTGTTGGATGGGAACTTGTCCAGTAGTGCCTGCACCAAAGTGCACTTGCCTAAAGTGGCCACCTAGTATTAGGCACAGTTGAGTATCCGTGCAACTCGAGTGTCAGTGCACTGGCATTGGAGTATATAGTGAATAATGTAGGTCAGGCTGCAAAAAGGTAAGGACAAGCTATGGTAGGGGGGAGGGGACATCCAGCCTGAGGTGACATCACAGCATGGAGAGCTTTTTCATGCAGATTAAAGATGGAAATGATAGATGATGATGGCATCATGGGCGCTGACCATATTGGTGGCATATTGGAAGCAGTGTAGAAATAAACAAATGTCCCTCAGAGGGGGGCATTAGTTGGTTGCCCAGCTGACTCACCTGGGTATTCTGGAGCTGAACTTCCACAATTTCCTGCTGCTGCACACACGCTTTTCAACATATGTAAAGTGGAATTTTCCTTAGTTGGTACATCACATATGAGGTGGTAGGTGGGCAGGACAAAGTTCTTCTGCAGTGCAGCTAGTTGAGCAGCAGTAGGGTATGAACACTGAAATCTAAACACACAACATGTGATTCATGCTGCAGCTCCAGTAGGTCTGCATAGTTGGGCAAATGCCTTTGAATTGAGCATATGCGCAATATACGGGACGTGTGTCAACCGGGCCTGGCCAAATCCTCCTTAAATGTTACATCAGTTGTTGCTGGGCTTGAGGCTCATCAGATGCAACCACTCATCTGTCTGCTCCTAGATCCCAGTCTACAGTTCCCGGGTAATGTGTGGTCTTGTGAATGAAACAGCTTTGTTACTTGGAAGGGTGGTGAGGTGGAGGGCTCTACTGTTCCAACTGATAATGAGCATGGTGAAGATAACTCCATAAATTATTATGGAATTATGGTTCTGGGACTGTATTCTTTCACATAGGGAGTTTGTTTTCTCACACCTTAACCTGTACCCCCTAAACACTTCTGCACTTCTTCATTCCTTAAATTTCCTGCTGTTCACTGAGAAATGGCCCACTGAGGCTTTGTCACCTAAGGGCCTACTGAAACCTGGACCTCAGAGAAAATTAGTTTGACCTCCGTGCATTAATGAATTAATGTGCTACCATCTGGTATTCCAACATGCAAGCGTTTTACAGAAGAATAACTTTGTACTCTAACACCCAATATGTCAATTGAATGGGTTGTCCAGCCATGAAATTGTACTTCTAATCCACTTAAAGCTTAAATTACTATTGTATATTTGGTATTGTATATTTGTTATTGTGCTTACTGGGGTCAAAGTACAACCTCCCTCTAGGAAAATAGTAATTTAATATTTGGTAATCAGATTTAGGGATACTTCCTCAAAAAAAAAAGGTACATTCCAGAATATGCCATGTGGCAAAGCGAGCACGAGAGATATAGGGTGGGGGTTGCCTCATGGAGAAAGGAACCTTTTTAAGATACCGAAATTTGTAAAATTGTATATTTGTAATCTTTAAAATTTGTATTGTTACTGGTATTTTTCTTGTGAATTTAGATCTGTACGAAGAAAAATGTTCAAGTTTTATTTTAATAAAATTTGACTTTTTCAATGTCTTTTATTATCAGATATCCACAGAAGTTATAAGGTTAAATCTAAACTTTGCTACATCTTAAGTGTTACGATGGCAGAGAATCACAGCAGAACCATATTACAAAATTCATCAACATTGTGGTTTTGTTTTTGCATTTTGGCTTGGTTGTGTTTAGTCTTAAAGCCTAAATGGTTTGGAATGTGTTCCTCTAAATATATCTATAGACCTATAAATACATCTATATCCTCACGCCACAGCATGTGAGAACTAGGTGTGAATTTTTATTTTTAGCTCTATGGTGTTACCCATTGAAATCATTATGGAAAACTAAGTTAAAAATAACATCTAACATCTAAAACTAACAGTATGGTTCTATATTTTAGGAAAGAATGCAACACATTGGACACATTTACTTACCCGTTCCCTGCGCAATCTCCGACAAGGATGAACTCTGCCGCGATTTATGAAGATCGTGCGCCTGAGATCCTGCATGTGTCATTTCCCCGATCAGGTCCGCCGGAGTTCACCTTCTTTTTCCCGGTGTATGTAAGTGCATGGCTTGTGACACAATTTTTCAGTTAAATCCCGCCGTTTGTCCAAATCTGTTGGACGGCCTGCCCCCTATTTTTTTTCCCATGAAAGCCGGTGCGATTGCACCAAAATCTGATAGCGAGCGCCAAAAACCCCTTTTAAATCCCTGTCCCAGCGGAGCAAAACAGAAATCGTAGGGATGTCTGATGAAAGTGTGGTCTGCGGGGCCCCTAGTAAATGAGCCCCATTGCTTTGCACTTAAGCGTACTTTCTAGTTTTCCCATATCCAGTAGTTTAATTAAAATATAGGAAGTTTGGGTGGTAGCCTGGGTCAAAGCCATCTAGGGGGCCCATGGCCACCAAAACCACCAGCCAAATCTTTATTCAGAAGAACCTTAACTCATGAAATTCTTGTACATATGTTCAATAGACATGTACACAAGAGCCATTCTAGAACTTTCCAGATACTTCAAAGGCCCTGAAGCCGCAGATTAAAAGCAGACAGAAGGGACACATCCTCCATTCCCCAAGAGGCTTTATTCTAGTACCATATGTAGGAAGTGAATGCAGAACTTGTATTGGATATAATATTCATACAGCCCAGACTCTTAATTCGTCCCAGCCCTTATCGCTTAAGGTACGTGAGGCAAGCAGGTAGGGTCTCTGATGGGTTTAGTGTCAGGGCTCAATGTCTTCTGTGTTACTGTATCTGCTTCCTGCATTACACCATCAAAAAATTTCAGTCAACATGTACATCATTTTTACTATTCATCTAACTTCTTTTATCTGGAGTATATTTGTGCTAGTGGCAGATACTGTACAATACCATTACTTATAATAATAGTATAGTCTTGCAAAAGAAAAGTGAGTAAATGCTTCTATCTTGTACATTCATAAAAATCAATTTTCTACGGTTTTCAGGATTACAGTATTGCGTGTAGTCAAAACATAATTAGGAGCTATCTAAGCCTATGGATTTTACTATCATTCATTCTAATTGAAGGTATAGAAATCCACAACACTGAAAGCATCCAATGTAAATGTTACATACAGCAGAGATATTATATGAGCAGGTCTACAATATCTAACTGCAATATCATGAGATATATGTATTTCCTTGCTTCAGCAAAGCTTTTACATAGGATCTTTTGCCAATGACTCTATGGAGTATAAATGTAATGGATCTATAGACTGCTATGGGTCCCTATAGATTAGTCCAAATGGATATTTTTCAAATTTGAACATTTTAAATTTACACCTTTGTTAAAGGGTAACCGTCATTCTGAGCAAAAAAAAACAAAAACCCATAATTCTGCTCCAGGTGTCCCTGGAAATCATTCTTCAAAATATTTTGCCTCTCAGACCCCATTTAGTACCTTTTTGGCCCATAGCAGCCATGGTTATCAGGTCTGAAAAGAACTACAATCAGCAAGATGGAGGGGAGGAGCCTGCCTCCTGTTACATCCTCAAATGCTCTGCTGACCAATGAGACCTTAGCTTGTACATCTTAGACACACCCACAGAGGAAAGTGTGGAGCTTGTAGCTAAGAGGCTGAATAATTTACATATGTGAAAATGTGAAGGTTTATTCGATGACAAGAAAAGTTTCAGAATTATTAATTTTGCAACTAGAGAAGAGTAAACACTGATACAAGTAATAGGGGGCACGGACACAATGTACCCCCACTAGATTAAATAGATTGTTCCCAAAATCAAAAAACAACACTAAATAGTAAACAAAAACACAGACTTTATCTGTGTATGTTGTCTTTTTAAATGGATTTGTTTAAATGTATCTATTCATCTATCCATCCATGTATATACTGTATATATATATATATATATATATATATATATATATATCTGTATCGGTCTATCTATCTCATATCTATCTAATAAAACTGCAGCACAGCACATGGGGCAGATTGAAGACTTGCATAGCACAGTGTATCACTGCTCTCTATCTCCTGTCTGCCATTTCCTGCTGCTGCAAGGTAAGGGGGGTGTCACGGTTCGTGAGGGACGAACCATCTGAGAGTCTCTCTGGGAAGAGTCTATGGACCCTCTGGGAAACCGCGGGGGATGGTATGAAACCCGCGGTGGCATCCAAGGCAACAAATGCAGGAAACCGTCACAACCTGAGATGACAGCAGGAACGCAGAGGAGCACTGGTAACGCTGGTACAGATTGAACACACCACTGGCCTAGAACCCTGGAAGGAACGTCAGAACCACAGGAAGGCAGTAGGTCACCACTGGGCTGGAACCCTGGACGGAACAGCAGGAGCACAGTCGTACGGGAACGGACCACAGGATACGGACCACAGGATATGGATCACCGGACACGGTCCACGGGATATGGATCACAGGACACGGACCACAGGATATGGACCACAGGATACGGACTACAGGATACGGACCACAGCAAAACAGAATATGGACCACAGGACACGGACCACAGGAAATGGACCAGCAGACACGGACCACAGGATATGGACCACAGGATACGGATCACAGGATATAGACCACCAGACACAGACCACAGGATACGGACCCCCGGACATGGACCACAGGACATGGACCACTGGACATGGACCACAGGACACGGACCACAGGAGGCATCTGGAAATGCACAGGAACACGGAGGCATCTGGAAACGCACAGAAAACGAGACCTCGGGAAACACACTGCCGGGGCTGCCGGGTTATATAGGAAACCCGGAAGTGACCAGTGTCAATGGGAAGGACACTGACCCTTTAAGTTCAGAGAAGTGAGAGCGCGCCCTAGCAGCGGGAGCTCGTGGCCTGGAGGAAGGAGGCGTGCAGGCCGCGGACCCGGAGCACAGCCAGGAAAGGTAAGTGTGGGCCGGGGGACGGGGACAGGCAGCCAGCGGAGCATGGGTGTACCCGCGATCCGCAACATGGATCATGGGAGCACCGGTGACAGGGGGAGGGGAGTCTGTGTATTTGTTTATATACACGTGTATGGAAAGCTGAGGTCAATAAGGGAGAGATATTTACTACATTAGTTAGGAAGAGACAGAGAGTGTACAGGGAGAGAGTGTGACTGCATGAGATCCTGAGAGCAAATGACAGCCATGAGGTAAATGGCTGAGAGCAGGAAGAGAGGGTATGTGTCTCACATGTACATTCTCACTCGGCCATTCTCACCCATTCTCAGCCCAGTGAGGATGGGAAGTGCCTGGTAACAGCCATCTGAGGGATCACTGATAACAGGGTGAAGTTTGCAGAATAGAAGAGGAAGGGGCAAGATTTGGGCAATTAATCCAAATGCAAAAGGGCTTTAATATGTATGCCCTACAACATTTAAAACATTTTTTTTTAATGAAAGTTACTCTACAAAGGACATCTACCATCAGCTTAGCTTATGGAAGATGATAACAACTCCCCATGCACTGATCCTCTTTTATTATGAATTGCAATGGCTGATTTAGGAGAAATCTAACTTTATAAAATATGCAAATGAGCAAAACGTGTGCTCCACTGCTAAATAATTTATTCATGCCAATGGCCCTGGTGGGTCTGCCTACATAGTGTACAGAAAGCCAGTAGTGTCACCAAGTCTCTGCGCAAGAACAACATTGCTGGCTATGTGCAAGATTTGGAGAGAGTTGCATATAGGTAAAGGGGTGTTCCCATTTCAGCAAATAAATGGTATTGCATGAAAAGTTACACAATATTCTAAAATCCTTTCTGTATCAATTTCTCACATTTTTCTACATATCGGTTTGCAGTTTTTCTATAAAAAGCTTTGCTGCTTATTTCCAGTGGAAAAAAATGTCCTGGTCACAAAAAAATGGCACAGTATACAACACCGTACAAGTATGAAAAAGCTATTAGCGTCACAAGTTAGGGGAATTTTTTTTTCCACACACATTGGGGCACATTTACTTACCCGGTCCCTGCACGATCCCCGATCCAGACTGTCCAATGAGGATGAACTCTGCCGCGATTCATGAAGATCGTGCACCAAATTCCTGCATGTGTTGCTTCCCCGATCAGGTCCCCCGGAGTTCACCTTCTTCTTCCTGGTGTATGTGAGTGCATGGCATGCGACACAAATTTAAGTGTTAAACCCCCCCCCCCCCCCCCCCTCGATTTGTGTCACGTGAAAGCGATTCCAACACAAAACGATCGCATGCGACACAATCTCTGGCGTGATCCCTGAAAAGTCAGGAAACCCGATGAAAATGCGGACACAAGGCATAAAAACTGAGCTCACAAGAAAGTGACACAAATGCGTTATTTTGCAAATTTCACCACATTTGGAATTTTGAGGGTAAAATTTATAACACAGAAAATAAGCCATCACACAGCTCTGTACACGGAAAGCTGAAAATGAATAGATTTTTGACTGTGGGAGAAAAGAAATCAACGAAAAAAACAAAGGTTTAACATTACTGCTTCCACTCACTTTTAAAGTATATAAAATTATACCTGGCTCCCTGTCAGGAAACTGGATCAAGTTAAAGGGGTGTCCGAGTTCCTTTGTCATCATCATTATCTCCTCTCTGTTAGCTCTTCAGTTGCAGCCATTAGCTGACCCGCTGCTCCAAGCAAATCTCTGTCAGCTCACGTCTCACGGGAGGGATGAGGAAGGAGGAGCTAGTAGAGCAGAGCGGAGATAATAATGATGACTGTATGGGAACTGGAATGCCCCCATGACTCAATATAGTTTTCTGGCAGGTATACTTTATATATATTTTTAAAAGTGGGTGGAAGCAGTAATATAAATTATTATAAAAGCAGATTGGGATTTAGTATTAAAAAGGCTGTGGGAATCTGTCATTAAGTTAAAAATTTTTGATCCTGATGACAGGTTCCCTTTATATAATGACAAGTCAAAATCTGATGTCTGATTTTTGCGTTTTTTTAAGTTCTAAGGACTGGATTTACTTTTACAATATATAGAAAAGAGGGCAGACATTTGTATTATTTTTAATATGGCTTAAGGACTCTCACATCTATAGGATCAGCAATGTAGTTGAAGACCTAAGAACTTCTGCATTGCTATAAAATATAGGTGAATGCTATAGCTCCCCCATTCCAACCCACAGACAGCTGCTTATAGATCTGGTTTGTCTGATGTGTTGTAGCCGGCATATGCAGTAAATTAAACGTAGGAAATTAGATGTAGTGTAACATGGAGAAATGTGAATAGGGGATTGTTGAGAGAAGAGCGCTGCAAGCAAGAGCGTTACACAAACTGACATGTAGACAGCAATGGAACTAATGAAATCTCAGTAGGAGGTATTATTGGGAATAAGTGAAGTTAGCAAGTGAGTGACAAGAAATTGTTACATATTGACTAGCGGCAGGATTAGACATGAACCAATCCAGGAGTTAACTAAGGGAAAGTCTTTCAAGGTGCACTGGAATATCGAAGACACTAAAGCTTAAAAGGATAAAAGGAATCTTGTAGTAACAATTGTTATTCACACCTGATTAAGTTTTACAAATGTAGCCAATTTTCACAGGTTGCTTTACATGTAGTCTGCCTGTATATATAGAAAGAACAGGAATGACATTAGCACAGAGAAAGGTTATAACTAGAGATGAGCAAGCATACTCGTCCAAGCTTGATGCTCGTTCGAGCATTAGCGTACTCGAAACTGCTCGTTGCTCGGACGAGTATTTCGCCAGCTCGAGAAAATGGCATCTCCCGCCGTTGTGATTTTTGGCGGCCAGAAACAGAGCCAATCACAAGCCAGGAGACTCTGCACTCCACCCAGCATGACGTGGTACCCTTACACGTCGATAGCTGGTAGATGTCCTTTAAGAGCAATGGTACCTAATACAAATGAAATGCTTTTGACTTCGCAAAAATAAAAATATATAAAAATGTCTTTAAAAAAGGCTATCCCATTATTCTGGTATATTGCAAATAGAACTCATTTTGATTAATCTAATTGACCTAAAATGGCAAAGGTTTTTTTATTTCATTTCAGATACAAAGATAAGCATGAATATGTGTCTTTTTATATAGTGTATGTAAAATTCTGGTTTCAACTGCACATTGCACCTTTTATTGCACCTGCAGACTCAGTCCGAATCAGTCATATCATCCAACGGCACACCCCCTAAATTGTGTCGCATGGAAGCCAGCACAGCTGAGCCAATAAAAGGTTTGTGTGCAACACAATCACAATATATGTACCCACTACTTAAATACTGGTGCAAGCCTTTTTTCCATTGAAAAAAGGTGCACAGTCCGAAAAAAGTGTGTCGCAGAGTGGCACAAAACCGTAGTAAATGTGCCCCTTACACTGAAATTTTAAAAGTGCATAGTATTTGAAATATTTATATACACAAAGGGCAGGACATATTAAGAAACTAATCAAAAGCATTAAAAAAACTATGAAATAATTTATACGTATTATATTATATAGTTTGTATGGGTACAATATAAGCACCATTAGGAGGCATTTTTTGTGTGGTAAGTAATCTGCGTAGCTCGTAAGTGGATTCATACTGCTGCAAATGGAAAAACTGTCAAATGGAAAAATAACCTAGTTCATTATGCACAGTTAAGCCTGATTTTACATGCATTAGACTGTATTAGACTACACTTTAAGTTCTGCTTCTCTATGATGAGTAAGAATTTTTAACTGCAAGAATTATATCACTTTCAAAACTCTGTAAGAAGGGCTATGATTAGAGATGAGCGAACACACTCGCCAGCTCGAGAAAATGGCATCTCCCGCCGTTTTGATTTTTGGCGGCCAGAAACAGAGCCAATCACAAGCCAGGAGACTCTGCACTCCACCCAGCATGACGTGGTACACTTACACGTCGATAGCAGTGGTTGACTGGCCTGATCAGGTGACCCCGGAATAGACTAGTCCCTGCCCGTGCTGCTCGCATCATTCTCTGTCTGGATGCCGTTAGGGAGAGAGCTGCTGCTGGTCAGGGATAGCGTTACGGTGTTCTATTAGATTAGTGTTAGGCAGGAGTGATTCTACAAGAATCCAACAGCCCTTGTTAGGGCTACAATAGCGTTATATTTTATTTTTTGTTATTTGCTTGCTGGCACTAGTAGTGCAGCTAGTACCATATTGTGACGAATTTGCAGGGAGACTTGCGAACGTTCTATTTAGCTCTTAGTGACACACATATCTATCTCAAACACCTAAGTGGGACAATTTATTAGGGGTTTGATTGAATTAGGCACAGTCTGCCTATTTTTTTTTTTCAAAACTCAAGTCATCAGGGACAAAATCCAGTTGTGTGCTGTCAGTGTAGGCTAGAAACTACCCATACGAGAACCCAACCGGCTTTCTTAGGGCTACAATAGCGTTGTGTGCTGTCAGTGTAGGTTAGAAACTAGCCATAGCAATAGGATAGCATAGTTTTCTTAAAAAAACAAAAACACAAAAAAAAAGTACAGTTTACACTTTAATTTTGAAAATGTTGAACCCGAGGGCTAGGGGTAGAGGATGAGGGCGTGGGCGTAAAACTACTGCAGGACTGCAGGGGTCAGAGGCCGTAGTCCTGGGTGGGGTGAGACACCACCTGCTGATGAGGGAGCAGGGGAACGCCGCAGAGCTACACACCCTAGGTTCATGTCTCAAGTTACTGGGACTCGTGGTAGAGCACTGTTGAGGCCAGAACAGTGCAAACAGGTGATGTCGTGGATTGCGGACAATACTTCTAGCCATTTGTCCACCAGTCAGTCTTCCACGCAGTCCACCCATGTCACCGAAATCAGCACTCCTCCAGCTCCTCCACCTCAGCCTCCTTCCCCCCAGTCTGCCCCACCGCCAGCTCCATCCCAAGATTAGGCAGCCTCAGAGACATCCATGCATGCTGCCCCTGCTGTGTCCTGTCCATTTTGCCTCCACGATCCTCCACAGCGTCCACCAATGTCTCCATGCGCAACTTTCAACTCTCTATACCCCAGACACTGGAGGACGAGAGGATATGCAGCACATCATCCCCTTATCAAACGAGCTTTGTCAGGCAGAATTTTCAGGTATTTCACCAGATACATAGTGGAACTCGGCCCATCTGTCGCCGCCGAGCACTCGAGCATCGGGAAAAGTTTGTCTCGAATAACGAGTACCCGAGCATTTTAGTGCTCGCTCATCACACAATTTTATGAAGGTTTCACCAGTCACCAATCAGTAAGGAGTGTAAATGACTTCAGCACATCTGCGGCCACAGGACATAATTAGTCTTTCGCTCTGCTGGGGTTCTGCTCTACTCTTCTTCCAGTCTCTTCCATAGTTTTGTGACTTTTGTGGGTAATTTGGCCATAACTTTGATTTACCATAGCGTTTCTCTTTTGGGTTTAGAGTAGGACTCTGGGCCAGACATTTCATTGTTTCAATTTTTTCTGTTTCAAGGAACTACTTTATGACTTTTGCTATGTGATTGAGGCATTTTTCTGCTTGACAATTTCTGGTTGAAGTAAAGAACACAAGGAAGGAACCATGTGTTGTTGACAAAGCTTCTTATTCACACTTGCATTCACCATGCATCTATATGAGAGGTCCAATTCCGGCTGCAGAAAACGTTGTCCAATCCATGACACTTCCACCACCACCTTTCACTTACTTCTTTACACACTTTAGGTTAAATCTATCTACAGTTTGTCAAGGAACATAATGTTTCAAGTACATTACATCTAGTGAATTGACTTCAATGGGGCTCGTTATTCGAGACGAGCACTCGAGCAGCGGGAAAAGTTTGTCTCGAATAACGAGTACCCGAGCATTTAATGCTCGCTCATCACACAATTTTATGAAGCTTTCACCAGTCACCAATCAGTAAGGAGTGTAAATGACTTCAGCACATCTGCGGCCACAGGACATAATTAGTCTTTCGCTCTGCTGGGGTTCTGCTCTACTATTCTTCCAGTCTCTTCCATAGTTTTGTGACTTTTGTGGGTAATTTGGCCATAACTTTGATTTACCATAGCTTTTCTCTTTTGGGTTTAGAGTAGGACTCTGGGACAGACATTTCATTGTTTAAATTTTTTCTGTTTCAAGGAACTACTTTATGACTTTTGCTATGTGATTGAGGCATTTTTCTGCTTGACAATTTCTGGTTGAAGTAAAGACCA
Organism: Engystomops pustulosus; assembly: GCA_019512145.1. Lineage (NCBI taxonomy): Eukaryota > Metazoa > Chordata > Amphibia > Anura > Leptodactylidae > Engystomops > Engystomops pustulosus. The sequence goes on from CM033642.1 coordinate 259,945,751, forward strand.
CAAGGAAGGAACCAGAATAGAAGAAAGAGCAGCAGCACTCCGATATCCTCGTCCAAGATATGTTTATTCACATGTGGTAAAAAAGCTACGTTTCGGCTAGCTCAATGTAGCCATTTTCAAGCAGTGAAGTCAGGTGTTACATGGCGGGTTTAAATCCCCCGCAGGATGTGACGTCAACAGTGACGTTAACAAAGTGAAAATACAAAAGTATATACAATAATTCTGCTAAAATCGGTGCTCATCATAATTATACAGACATTTAACGAGCATAGTGACATAATGTGGGAAAATAAGTGAAGAAACACTCATTATATACAGCCGGTATCTCCGTTGTGTTACACATGCGGTCTGCGCATGTCTGCAGGTTGCGTGGCAACATCCAAACAGAACGTGCAGGTAAGGGCTGGGGGTCGCGCATATATTACACTCAGTTATGCTGCCAAGGAAAGGCCATATTTACCAACCAGATGAGGGATAGCTCCGGGAGTGTCCGCTGCAGCTCCGCGATCGCTCGCATACGGCAGCGTGGCACCATACCCCGTCTGAGTCTCACCTCTCGCGATAGTCACGCGCCTGGTGTTTTGGCGGCCATCTTGGAAGTGGGCAAGAGTGATCGGGGACCCGTCAGCACTGCATGTCAGCGGAGAATTGGCAAGAAGACTGTCGGCACCGGGCACAAGGAGGGAACCAGTGTCATGTAGAGCACAGGCCATCGGGCTATCCATAGTTCTGAACCCCTGCATCCACTGAGGTCAGTAGCCCCTGTCGGCACTGGTTGAACGGTCCACACTGTGCCCCTCAGGCGGGTCAAGCCAATCTTGTCGTTAGTCTCCGATCGTGCAGAACACCAATATCACATCTGCGGGAGGCCACGTGAAAAATAAATTGTAGAAAATTACGGAGATATAGCCGGCTGGGAGATGAGGGTTTCCAATCAACGTGAATAGAGTGATCTGTGTATATAAAAAAATCCTTGTTATTCTTTATAAAGAATCATATAACAACAAAAGAACATCCTAACAATGAAGGATAAAGATGACGTATAACCGGTCGGGATAGGGGAGTATGTTATTAGAGAATGTTCACATTAAATTCCATATTCAATCCAACTGGATGTAAAGAGTTAAGTCTATGAATCCATGCTAATTCACGTTGTTTTAAGATTTTTTGTCTGTCACCTCCTCTCCTAGGGGGGGGGGACATGGTCAATAATCAAGAACTTAAGTTGGTGTATATTGTGACCAGTGTCTGAAAAGTGACGAGGAACAGGTAAGTCAAGTTTCTGTGTGTTAATCGTTGATCTGTGGTTGTTAATTCGTAACCGACACTCAGTGGTGGTTTCACCCACATAAATTTTGGGGCACGGACATGTAAGAACATAAATGACGTGGTCCGATCTGCATGTCAAATGGTGAGAGATACTGTATTTTTTACCCGTACCCGGGTGTGTAAATGTGTCCCCTTTAACCATATAATGACAGTTCTCACAGCTCATGCATGGGTAACACTCTGGTTTCAATAGTGATGGAAGGTTGGATGTTCGTGGTCTAGGTCCAATGTCACTCTTCACTAACTGGTCCCTGAGATTCCTAGATCTCTTATATGAGAACAGTGGAGGTGACTGTAGTACACTTATGTCGTGGTGAAATAATGACAAAGTGGGCAAGTGTTTACGTATCGTCTCGGAGACAAATCTACTGTGTGGGCCATGGGTAGTCACACAAGGAATACGAGCTTCAGCGCTCTCACGTTGTGTGGTCTGTAGTAGTTCTGTCTTGTCTAATCTTTTAGCTCTTTCCCTATGTTTAGTTATTAATTTGTTAGGATATCCTCTCGCAGTGAACTTAGCAGACATCTCATTGAGCCTGACATCAACTTTCACTGGGTCATCAACTATTCTGCGTACTCTGACCATTTGACTGTAGGGGAGAGATTGCATGATTCTTTTAGGATGAGCGCTGTCATACCTTAATAAGTTATTGCGGTCTGTGGGCTTTACAAATAGATCTGTCTTAAGTTTGTCACCATCGATGTAAACACTGGTATCCAAAAATTGTATTGTTGTGCATGAGTAGGTTTTCGTGAATTTGATGTCGGGGTCCATCTGATTAAGGAAATCACAAAAACATAAGAAATGTTCAACATCACCAGTCCAAATGAGGAAGATATCGATCTGAGTACACCGCCACCATCTGAGTACATTGACAAAGAATGGGGACGAATACACCGACGATTCCTCCAATTCCGCCATGAAGATGTTGGCGTATGTGGGGGCCATATTGGCCCCCATCGCTGTCCCACGTAACTGTAAATAATAGTCATTGCCGAACAAAAAATAATTGCAGGTAAGTACAATGTCGAGTAGTCCCAAAATGAACGATTGGCATTCATCAGAAAAATTGGTTGTTTGTAATACCCTCTGGATGCAAATTAGTCCCCTTTCATGGTTAATACTGGTGTAAAGACTAGAGACGTCAAGTGATGCTAGGATAGCATTTTGTGGAACCACAACCTCAGATAACTTATTTAAGAAATCAGATGTATCGCGGATGTATGATTTCGATGACATAGCAAAGTCACGTAAGATTTTATCTAAAAATATGGCTGAAGGGGACAAGATAGAGTCTCTACCCAAGACTATTGGTCTGCCCGGGGGAGAGGCCAATATTTTGTGAATCTTTGGGAGACAGTATATAACCGGGGTAACCGGTTTGTCAGGGAGCAGAAAAGTATGTGTGGCCTTGTCCACGATGTCACTGGCAAAGGCACTGTCGACAAGGACACGCAAGCGCTTTTGTATCCAAGGGAGTGGGTTCTCAGAGAGTTTTTTATATACCTCAACATCATCCAATTGTCCTTGAAATTCCATAATGTAATCTTTTTGGTCCATGATGACAATCGCTCCGCCTTTGTCGGCTGGTTTTATCACTAGACTGTCATCATGGATCAATTCAGTAAGGGCCAATCTAGCTTTGTGTGGGAGGTTGTTCCGTACCTTGGGCAGATGTGTAGGTTCCCATTGAGTTTGTAGATGTGCAATATCCCTCTTTACCAGTGTGATAAATGTCTCTACTGCATTGGAGCTTACAAATGGCATAAAGTTGCTCTTATTATACAAACAGAAGTTTTTTAGACACAATTCTGGGCATGGAATACATAAGTTAGAACACATATCCACATTCTGTTGTGCAAACCACACTTTCAATTTGATAGATCTGAAAAATCGTGCTAATTCTACCTCCAATCTTAACCAATTGACTTTTTCAGTAGGGCAAAAAGACAGACCTCTACTCAATAAGTCCATATATATAGGAGAAAGTGGATGAGATGATATATTTACCACAAGCTCTGTGTTCTGGGAGTTCACTTCTTCTGTGGGGGTTTCAGGGCTTTGCCACTTCTCGTTATGGGACTGTTTCCTATGTCTCCTGCCACCGCGGCGAGTCTTTCTCCTCCTCCCCCTTTCGGCTGTGTATCGTCCAATCCTAAAAAAGAAGGATCCACACGGATTGAATCCCTTTCTCACAGTGCTGCCCACCTATACTACACTTGCTACAAGGAAGGAACCATGTGTTGTTGACAAAGCTTCTTATTCACACTTGCATTCACTCTACCATGCATCTATATGAGAGGTCCAATTCCGGCTGCAGAAAACGTTGTCCAATCCATGACACTTCCACCACCACCTTTCACTTACTTCTTTACACACTTTGGGTTAAATCTATCCACAGTTTGTCAAGGAACATAATGTTTCAAGTACATTACATCTAGTGATAAGTGGAAGGAGGACCCTGTCTGTGAGGGTTACAATCTATATGGGAGGGACGATGGAGACACGAGGTTAAGGCTCACAATCTATATGGAAGGGAAGATGGAGACATGAGGTTAAGGCTCACAATCTATATGGAAGGGAAGATGGAGACATGAGGTTAAGGCTCACAATCCATATGGAAGGGAAAATGGAGACATGAGGTTAAGGCTCACAATCTATATGGAAGGGAAGATGGAGACATGAGGTTAAGGCTCACAATCTATAAGGGAGGGTAAGAAATACCAAAAAAAAAAAGAAAAGAGGAAGAAAACAAGGCAAGACAATAATTAATGAAAAATAGTAATCTTTATTACACATAGCAAGCATAATATATATATATATATATATATATATATATATATAATATTTAGCTCTTTCGTTGCAGCCATTACGTGACCCGCTGCTTCTCCAAGCAAATCTCTGTCAGCTCACGTCCACGGGAGGGATGAGGAAGGAGGAGCTAGTAGAGCAGAGCGGAGATAATAAGGAGACTGTATGGGACTGGAATCCCCCATGACTCATATAGTTTTCTGGCCTGTATTACTTATATATATTTTTAAAGTGGGTGGAAGCAGTAATATAAAATTTATAAAAGCAGATGGGATGGTAGTATTAAAAGGCTGTGGGAATCCTGTCTTAAGTTAAAAAATTTGATCCTGATGACAGGTGGTTCCGCTTATATATGACAAGGCAACAATCTGAGTGTCTGATTTACGTTTTTTTAAGGACTGGATTTACTTTTACACTCTATAGAAAGAGGGCAGACCATTTGTATTATTTTTAATATGGCTTAAGGACTCTCACATCTATAGATTCACAATGTATTGAAGACCTACGGGAACTGTGCGGTGGGTGCGCGGGTTGGGGCGGTGGGAAGGGGGAAATATAGGTTGAATCCTTAGCTCCCCCATTCCAACCCCACAACAAGCTTCTTTAGACTGGTGTTTGCACTGATGTTTTTGTAGCCGGCATTGCAGTAAATTAACGTATGAATTAATGAGTGTAACATGAGAAAATGTGAATAGGGATTGTTTGAGAGAAGAGCGCTGCAACAGACGTTACACCACAACGGACATGTAGACAGCTATGGAACTAATTGAAATCTCAGTAGGAGGTATTATTTGTGAATAAGTGAAGTTAGCACTGAGTGACAAGAAATTGTTACTATGGACTAGCGGCAGGATTATACATGAAACCATCAGGAGTTAACTAAGGAAGTCCTTTCCAAGTGCACTGGAATATCGAATACACTAAGTCCGTTAAGGGGGGAAGGCTAAAAGGAATCTTTAGTAACAATTGGTGTATTCACACCTTTGATTAAGTTTTACCAATGTTAGCCAATTTTCACAGTTGCTTTACATGTAGTCTGCCTGTTTAAGAAAGAACAGGAATTGACCTTAGCACAAGAAGGTTTAACTAAAGATGAGCAGTCATACTCGTCCAAGCTTGATGCTCGTTCGAGCATAGCGTACTCGAAACTGCTCGTTGCTCGGACGATATTTCGCCATCTCGAGAGAAAATGGCATCTCCCGCCTTGTGATTTTTTGGCGGCCAGAAACAAGCCAATCACAAGGCCAGGAGACTCTGCACTCCACCCAGCATGAACGTTGTACCCTTACACGTCGATAAGCATGGTTTGCTGGCCAGATCGGTGAGCGCCTGGAATAGACTAGCCGATGCCCGCGCTGCTCGATCATTCTGTGTCTGGATGCCACTCAGGAGAGAGCTTCTGCTGGTCAGGGACGTGTAGGGTGTTTTTCTATTAGAAGAGTTTTGGCAGGAGTGATTCTACAAGAACCAACACCCTCGTATGAGGCTACAATAACGTTATACACTTACTTTTTTTTTGGTTTGCGTGAGGTTGGGCTTTGCTGGCACTAGTAGTGCAGCTAGTACCATATTGTGAGGATTTGCTGGGAGACCTTGCGACCGTTGGTTTAGCTTCTTAGTGACACCATATCCCCTCAAACGCCAAAGTGGGACAATTTGGTGTGATGGTGGTTTGATAGAATTAGGCAGAGTCCCCCTGCTGATTTAGTTTTTTTTCACGTTATTTCTTTTTAGAACTCACAAGTCATCTGGCAAAGGCAGTGGCTTTCAGTGTAGGCTAGAAAATTGCCATAGGGAACCCCACGGCCTTATTTAGATCTTACATTATCGTTATCTTTTACTTTTGTTTGGTTTGCTTGTGGCTGGCTTGCTGGCACTATAGTGCAGCTAGTACCATATTGTGGAGGAATTTGCTGGAGACGTGCGACCGTTTGTTTAGCTCTAGGACACGCTATCCACCTCAAACCCGAGTGGGACATTTATTAGGGGGTTTTGATTGGAATTAGGCAGCAGTCTGCTGAATTTATTTTTTTTACTTTTAATTTCTTTTATAAATCAAAGTCATCGGAGGCACACACAAAATCCAGTTGTGTGCTGTCAGTGTAAGGTTAGAAACTAGCCAAGCAATAGGATAGCATGAGTTTTTGTCTAAAAAAAACACACAAAAAAAAATTGAAATTTACATTTAATTTTTGCAAATGTTTAACCCAGGGCTCTGGGTTGAGGACGAGGGCGTGGACATGGGCGTCCAACTACTGCAGGGGTCAGAGGCCGTGGTCCTGTGCGGGTGATACAACCACCTGCTGCTGATGGAGCATGGGAACGCCGTAGCAGAGCTACACTGCCCTAGGTTACATCTGTCCTCAAGTTACTGGGACCTTTCTCGGTGTTAGAGCGCTTCTAGGCATTTGTCCACCAGTTCTTCTTCCAACGCAGTCCCCCCATTCACCGAAACGCACACCCCCAGCTCCTCCACCTCAACCTCCTTCCCCCCAGTCCTGTCCCCCTCCCACCATTTGTACCGGCATACTCTTAGGACTGTTTTCTGGACTCTTCCTCCCACAGTCACAAAACCACGTGTCCCGCTTGCTGCTAGCTATTTCCCGATCCCGGTTTTCCCACAGGTCCGGTCGCATCTGTGGTGATGTTGACATTATTGGCGTAGTGGTAAGACTGTGGTAAAGAGTTGTCGGAACATGAAGGATACCGGTTTGTCAGACAGTGGTGAAGTTGTTGTCGGTCGGAATCCGAGTGGGGAGGCAAGACTGAGTGATTGGAGGATTATGAGTGACAGGACCCAAGCTGGTGGAATAGGCCTGGTGACACACAGTGGCTTCCTAGACTGAGGCGATCCTATATACCAGAACAAGCTGGTGCTCAGCACCAATGTTTCCTCCGGACTCAGCTCCCGTGGCGAGTGCTAGATTTTCAGAAGTCTGGAGGTTATTTAAGAAACACGGATGACCGACGCCTGTGGTGTTCAACCTGTGCCAGCCCAACGCAGGATCACAGGGGTTCCACCACTACTAGCTTAATAAGCCCCAGTTGCGCAGCATATGAATGCGAAACACCCCACTAAGGTACCAAGCCCGTTCACCTCCGGCCGGGCACACCACCTTGCTCCTTTTGTTTTTTTGGGGGGGGTGTGTTTCCACTGTGTCATCTTCTAGTCAGCCCTCCTATCAGAGCCCCTGCCCAAGACCCACGGCCCAAACAGCTCCCGTGGCTAAATCCCCATCTTCGCCTCCGTTCCCCACACAGCATCCACCAGCGTTCATCTCTCCATACCAGAACGCGGAGCGCAAAAGAAGTATAGTTGCAACCCCCCCCCACACGCCCCGCCCTCAACATCCACATCTCCAAACGGCTTAGCCTGGAGATGCTGCCCTAGAGGCTGGTATATACCGAGGCTTCGAAAACCTCATGGCTGGCGTCGGCCGCCACCTCGTTAATTCGGTCCCCACCGCCACTACTTTTCCGTGTAGACGTCATCCGTGCCCTGACCAACGCCGTTTTCTTCTGACAAGGTCCCCTGACCTGAACAAGTGGACGCGTGCTGGCCGGGCCGGCCGACTATATACGCTGACGGCACATTGGTTAACTTGGTGGAGGCTGGACCGAGTTCTGACCCGGGCTGGTCTATACTACTGGCCTACTCGATGATTGCGTGGGCCTACCCTCGGTTCCAGTTCTCACGGCCTACTATGCCTCCTCCTCCTCCCACCTCTCATCCCACCTCCTCCTCCGAATGACCCATCGTGGTCATGTCTCCATAAGTCGCATCTCTAGGCTGGGCGACAAGCAGCATTGCAAATCGAAAGCGACCGCGAGGCGGTGCTCACAACTGCTATCCTAGGCGATAAAATGCACACCGCCCAAGAGCTATACAGGGCATCACGTGCGCAGACGTGGCTGGCACGGGCTGAACCTGAAGTCGCGCATGGTTGTGTGTACACGGGCCGTACATGGTTTGTGGCTCTTCTGCAACTCGGCAGACTGACACAATGTGCATGCCTGCCCATTGTTAAAATCTCATAGTCACGTTTCCTCAAGACATAACCCCCAATCTGTCTTATTTTGCTCATGAAGGTGCAACGCTCTGTTTGCATTTCAGGAAGTCCGCAAAACAACAACAAACAAGTGCTGCCACTCCAGTGCAGCGCAGCGCCGCCAAACTCCACTTCCCGCCCACCGACTTTTGTGGACGTGCCCACAGGTTTGAATTCAACATTACCCACATGTTATCCAGAGTTTACAAGCGCTGCAGAGCGATTGTAGCCTGCCAGATGTCACTTCCAACCAGAACTGGTAGTCAGGTCACGTCCAGCTTCTCAAGTCTACATGAGGAGTGGACGTGGATTCTGATATCTGTCAGGTGCTGAGGTAACTTTAGGATCACACATATGTTCAGATGGCGATGCCGCATCATCAGCCTCACCATCCCGCTGCTTGTCTGTTGAAAAACTCTCTGGTCACATGAGTCGGAAGCTTTGCGCTTGTCACAATATACGGGGTAAGAAGATTCCCTTGTTGATAGCCAAGCCCCCTGCCAGGTCTGTTTCTCACGCATATGGAGAGGTGGATTGAGATGAGAGGTAAGGATTAGGACTTAGACGAAAATCCCCTCCTCTCTTCTTGCTTTTCCTCCCGTTCCTCATGGTGCGTTCTCTGCAACGCTACTCAACCCTAGTCCCCCCTATCAGCCACACGCGCGTGTATTTTCCTCTCCTGCCCTCACCCGCCCGCCCTACTTTCACCCCTCAATTCCGCCGTTGTACTCGCGGAATGCGTCTTCAGGAGGCTGACTCCCTAACGACGTGGAACGGGTCCTTTTACTCAACCTGGCTGTGTCATCAGCTGTTCAATGAACAGTTGGGCCGGGCCCTTCCCCCCCTCCCCCCAAAAACAACAAAACTAGCTGCTCTTGTTGTCTCTACCCCATCGTTTGCCCCTTTTTTCCGTCCTTCAGACGGTTCAGCATATCGTTTTGGGCAGAAAAGAGGAGTTGGGAGTATGAGGAAATTTACAGCCTGCAAGTGAGGAGATTGAATTCTTGCTCGTTGTGACTCGCGCGCTCATATAGGCAATTCATGCTAGGACTGCCTCTCCCCGTTACCCTCCGCATTCCAAGAATTTATTCCGCACCGATTACTGGGTATGTCACTCTCCTGGGACCACGGTACAAGCAAAATTTTCCCACCTCATATCCCTGTAAGAGAAAGGAGTGTGAGAAGGCATGAATACCATCGGCCCTGGTGCACAAGCTGAACAGTAATTCCCTTCTGACAGCGCTAGCGGCAGAGGGCGTACTTCTGCGTGCAAGTAGCAGGGAGAGTAGGCGAGCAAGCACTTTTCCCACGCACTTCTGGCAGGTGTACGGCTTTACATGTCTTGGCCAGTTTTATGTCACCGCAGCAAAGACAACCTGTCACCTGTCCCCATTCTCGGCAGAGTAGGGCTGATCTTACAGAAGATGGTAGGGCGTCAATAGCTGACCATCCCATCGTCCTAAATGATCCACACCGCTCCCTACAACTACTGGGTTTTCAAGCTGGACATGTGGCAACGAACTGGCACTGTACCCCTTGGAGTTCGTGCCTGCCCTGCCGCTAGCCGTGTTGTCCAGCGGGTTTTCAGTGACTGGTGCATCATCACGATAAGCGGACACACCTGTCGACTGACACACGGAACAGGCTGACTGCTATTTAAAATGAGATAAAGCCATGGATTCTCCGATTTCCATTCTCACCAGGTGGAAGAAGCTCAACCTGACATAATTATGCACTCCTCCTCCTCATTGTCCTCCTTCTCCTCCTCTTTGTACACTAAAAAGCAGAGGAAACTTGCTATTTTTTGACATGGCCCCTGGCTCTATCTATACTAACCTATGTATTTAATTTTCTGGAGGCCGCACCTACCGGTCCTCTGTTTTTTAAATACAAAACAATTTTTGTGGGAGTGCCCATACAGGCACTCTCTATTAATTTTTCTGGAAGACCACTACCTGCTCCTCTGGTTTGAAAACGTTTTTTGGACTGCCACAACAGGCACTCTCCAAATTAATTGTCTCCATGCAGCACCTCCACACATCGTCTTTTTATTAGCTGCCTCCAACGTTGTCTCCATTGCTATCCACCTCCACACGTCATCCGCCATAGCTGCCTCTAAAAGTCGTCCCCTTATCAAACTAGCTGTGGTCAGGCAGAAGTGTGGGTTGTTTTCAATGGCTTTCACATACAAACTTGTTAACTTTTGCTGCCACCACTGCTGTGTAAATCCCAAAAATATCTGGCAAACTTTTATCATTTACCAATATTATTCAGCGCTTCTTGCGCATCTGTTTACTTCCCTCGCCCCCGTCACCCGCCATAACCCAAACTTTAAGAATACTACTCTACCCTTGAATCTTATACAAAGGTTCTTAGAAGTGCTGTTTGGGGAGTACCGAGAGACTGGGCTTGGATTGGCGAAAGCCTCGCCTTGCAGCGCAAGCGCAGCTCCATCCCCAGTCCAGCTAACATAGTTTTTAACTGCAACAGCACCTTTAACTACTACTACTCTACTGTCCTGCTCCATACATCGTCCCCTTATCAACGAAGCTGTGTCAGGGAAGAATTTTTAGGTGTTTCACCAGATACATAGTGAAACCGGCCCATCTGTGTCGCCTCCATGCTGAGACCTGAAGTTGCAATCATAGCAGCGGCACCTATGGATGCAACCATACTGTGGCTCTTAATCGTGGAACCATTTCCAAAAAACAATTAAAATAGAACCACTATGCTATTCCTTAAAAAAAATTCCTAGGTGAAATCCTTCAAACGACCGCCACCACCGGCCTGCTTTGAAAATTATAATTTTTTTCAAAGTAAACGCTTCTTTCTTGCCCCATGCCCATTTGGTGGGGAGGAGCCGCTAGACATGGGCTGGACAAAGCGAAATCTCGTCCTGGCATGCGTACCGCCAGCTCCATCCCAAGATTAGGCGCCTCAGAGACATCCAGCATGCTGGCCCCTGCTGTGTCCCTGTCCATTTTGCCTCCACGATCCTCCACAGCGTCCCACCAATGTCTCCCATGCGCACTTTCAACTCTCTATAACCCCAGACACTGGAGGACGAGGATATGCAGCAACAATCATCACCCTTATCAACGGAGCTTGGTCAGGCCAGAATTTTCAGGTATGGCACCAATACATGTGGGAACTCCGGCCCAATCTGTCGCCGCCGAGCACTCGCGCATCGGGACAATTTGTCTCGAATAACAGTACCCCGAGGTCATTTTAGTGCTCGCTCATCAACACAATTTTAGAAGGTTTCACCACGTCACCAATCAGTAGGAGTGTAAATGACTTCAGCCATCTGCGGCCACCGGACAAATTAGTCTTTCGCTCTGCTGGGTTCGGCTCTACTCTCTTCCAGTCCTCTTTCCATAGTTTTGTGACTTTGTGGGTAATTTGGCCATAAACTTTGATTTACCCATAGCGTCTCTCTTTTGGGTTTCGAGTAGGACTCTGGCCAGAACATTTCATGTCACATTTTTCTGTTTCATGAACTACTTTATGACTTTGCTATGTGATTGAGGCATTTTTCTTTTCTGCTTGACAATTTCCGGTTGAAGTAAAGAACACAAGGAAGGAACCATGGTTGTTGACAAGCTCTTATTCACACTTGCATTCACCCTGCCTCTATATGATAGTTCCAATTTATTCCGGCTGCAGAAAACGTTGTCCATCCATGAACAACTTCACCACCACCTTGCACTTACTTCTTTACCACACTTTAGGTTAAATCTATCTAAGTTTGTCAGGAACATAATGTTTCAAGTACTTACATCTAAGTGATAAGTGGAAGGAGGCCCTGTCTGTGAGGGTCTACAAGCTATATGGAGGGACGATGAGACACGAGGGGTTAAGGCCTCACAATCTCTATGGAAGAAGATTGAGACATTAGGTTAAAGGCTCACATCTTTATTTTTGATCATCAACTTTACCAGATGTCAAAGTCTTCTGAATGGGTTTAGAGCTTGTTACCGACATCCAAGGCTGCCTTGCTTGGAGCTGATGCCTGGAAATTTGGGCGGTCAATTTGGAATTCAGTGCTGTGGCTTCAATGATGCAAGGACTAGCCAGTCAGCTGCTGGGGGCGGTATCCTGACCTGATCAGGAATCCTGTATCCTGACCTGCAATCCTGTATCCTCACCTGATTCGGAACTCTGTATCCTTCCCGGGATCCTGTATCCTGACCTGATCCTGAACCCTGTATCCTGACCTGCAATCCTGTATCCTCTCCTCATTTGGTACCCTGTAGCCTTACCTGGAATCCTGTATCCTGATCTGATCTGGAACCCCTGTATGCTGACTTGCAATCCTGTATCCTTACCTGATTCGGAACCCAGTATCCTTACCCAGAATCCAGTATCTTGACATGATCTGGAACCATGTGTCCTGACCTAGAATTCTGTATCCTGACCTTATCTGTAACCATTTATCCTGGCCTGGAAACCTATATCCTGGCCTGTATCTTCACCTGGCCTGACCCCTGTATCTTCACCAGGAATCCTGTATCCTGAATAGATCCAATATTTTGACCTGATCAGGTAACCCTGATACCCAGTATGAACTTTGGCCTATATCTAGTCCTTTGTATCCCCTAGCCTGAGCCAGAAACCCGTATAGCAAAACCCTGAGCCAGAGACATTTGTACCCCTAACCTGAGCCCAAGACCTGTGTGTCGCTAGCCTTAGCTCTCTGTTCCTTGAACCTGTCTGGTCCCCTATGTACCTAAAATCTTCATCATCTGACCTTATTACCCTGTCAGTGTTTCTCTCTCTCTCTCTCTCTCTCTCTCTCTCTCTCTCTCTCTCTCTCTCTCTCTCTCTCTCTCTCTCTCTCTCTCTCTCTCTCTCTCTCTCTTTCTCTCTCTCTCTTTCTCTCTCTCTCTTTCTCTCTCTCCCTTTCTCTCTCTCTCTCTATTCCTTTCTCTCTCCCTCTCTATGTCTTGGAATCACAGCGTTGGCGGAGTCAGCGCCTCCCAGAGATCGCGTCTCATCCTCTTATTCTCTACATTGGAAGTTCGTATATATACAGAAAGGATCCACCTTCTAATAGGATTAGGTTCTCTTATTAAAGGGATGGGTGACATTGCCATTTAAAGGGAAGCGCTCCCATATCTATTAAAGGAACAAAGAAGAAAACTCTCTCTCTATAGGGATCTGCTCTGTCAGTCAATGTATATATATATATATATATATATATATATATATACATTTGTATATATGTATAGATATATGCTCTACATTTTTCACAGAGACTTAGACAGATTGATAAAAGTGGTACATGTGGTGCCTTTTCTGGGGTGTAACTACAGAGGTAGCAGCTATAGCAGCTGCTATGGGGCCCGCAGTGTCATGGGGCCATGTCACCCAACCTGCCACACTAAAGAATGGAGGATGTGCTTCATTATATACATATTATATACATGTTGTACATTGTTCTGTTTGTATGTGTGTATATATATATATATATATATATATACACACTCACCAGCCACTTTATTAGGTATACCTGTTCAACTGCTTGTTAATACTTAATTTCTAATCAGCCAATCACATGGCGGCAACTCAGTGCATTTAGGCATGTAGACATGGTCAAGACAATCTCCTGCAGTTCAAACCGAGCATCAGTATGGGGAAGAAAGGTGATTTGAGTGCCTTTGAACGTGGCATGGTTGTTGGTGCCAGAAGGGCTGGTCTGAGTATTTCAGCAACTGCTGATCTACTGGGATTTTCAAGCACAACCATCTCTAGGGTTTACAGAGAATGGTCCGAAAAAGAAAAAACATCCAGTGAGCGGCAGTTCTGTGGGTGGAAATGCCTTGTTGATGCCAGAGGTCAGAGGAGAATGGGCAGACTGGTTCGAGCTGATAGAAAGGCAACAGTGACTCAAATCGCCACCCGTTACAACCAAGGTAGGCAGAAGAGCATCTCTGAACGCACAGTACGTCGAACTTTGAAGCAGATGGGCTACAGCAGCAGAAGACCACACCGGGTGCCACTCCTTTGGTGGTTTAGCGTGAACGCGATGGGCTCGCTCGAAAGCCAAGCGGGGGGGGGGGGTGTATGCTGGTGAGACATTGTTGCATTATGTATGACAGTCTTTTAACACTTTTCTATGAATGCGACTGGGGTCGTTCCCCTTCCGACCTTACCTGGAGGCCCCATCATACGCACATTAATTGCGTCTGAGAACGGTTCTCTAGGTCATTCCGACTGAGGGCCCAGAGTCCCCGCCTTCTCCAGAGACTTGCAGGCGTTCCGCTAGGGGCTGTCGATCCTCCACCTGCGATATGCGGGTCTCGGTTTTCCTTAACCCGATCTCTTGATCTCTCTGAGGCCCTGCCGAATCAGCCTACATCCACTCTTACCCCTCGTCTATCTTAGAGGTGATGGACGTGGTGATGTCTGTATGAGCCGTCGCAGTTGGCTAGAACCCTCCTTGAAGGGTGAGGTCGGCGTCTTTGCTAAACAGATCGCAATCCTGATCCTGATCACCAGGGTGCGGGAGAATGGCGGGAGTCGCTGTTCTGAGGGGCGGCGCCATCTTGTGAAGCCACGCCATGCATATTCCCCGAAGTTTTTGCAGCAGCCGCCCCGGAGGCCTCTGGCTTTGCTCATTCTCCGCGGGCCAAGCCCGAGCCACGTTTGACCTTGTTGGCCCCCCGGATCTTGACAGCAGGATGTCTGCAGGATTAGGTAAGTAACGCTGGGTACGTGCGGAGCTGCGCTTACATGCGACTTAGGCTCTCGTCGTGCCCTTAGGCCACGGGCCCCCAAATCTAATTATAATTTTTCTGGAGGACCCCCTACCTGCTCCTCTGGTTTGAAAACTTTTTTGGACTGACCACATCATGCACTCAATTTATTTAATTTTTTCTGGAGGACCACCTACCTGCTCTCTGGTTTGAAAAAAACTTTTTTGGACTGCCACACATACAGCACTCTCCAAATTAAAATGTCTTCCATCAGCAGCCTCCACATGGTCGTCGTTTTAAGCTGGCTCCACACATTGTCTCCATTGCTACCAGTCCACACGTCCTCTCCATCATCTGTCCGCCAATCCCCCCGTCTTCCATTCCTTATCGGTCCTCATACATGGTTCTCCTTACAAACGAACTGTGTCAAGGCAGAATTTTGGGTTGTGTTCATGGCTTTCCACATCAAACTTTGTTACTTTGTCGCCCACCAGTCCTTCTTTGGTAATCCCCAAATATACTGGCAAACTTTTTCATTTACCGAGATGTATTTTTACAGCGCTTCTTGCGCATTGTTACATTCCCCCTTCACCCCCGCCATATCCCTAACTTAGAAGAACGCTACTCTACACTTGATCTGTCATACAAAAGGTTCTTAGAAGTGCTCTTTGGGGAGTAGCCTAGAGACAGGGGCTTGATGGCGAAATCTAAGCTCGCCTGGAGCCGAGGCCAGCTCCATCTCAAGATCCAACTAACATGAGTGTTTTACTGGCAGCACAAGCACCTTTTAATCTACTACTAGTTCACTGGCCTCCTACATGTCCCCCTTATCAAACGACTTGTGTCGGGCAGAATTTTGGGTTGTTTTTCATGGCTTTCCACATCAACTTGTTTAACTTTGTCCGCCAACCCCTGTCTGGTACTCCACAAAATTATACTTGCAAACTTTATCAATTTACCGATATTTATTTCAGCGCTTCTTGCGCTTTTCTGTTTACAATTCCCCTCACCCGCCATAATCCTAAACTTATAAAAACACTCTACTACACTTGATCTTATACAAAAGGTTCTTAGAAAGTGTGTTTGGGGAGTAGCCTATAGACAGGGGCTTTGATTGGCGAAAGCTCGCCTGGCGAGCGAGCGCCTCTCCATCTCAAGATCCCAACTAACTAGTTTTTTAACTGCAGCACCTTTAATCGACTACTAGTTTTACCTGCCTCCATACATGTCCCCCTTAGTATCAAACGAGCTGTGTCAAGCAGAATTTTTTCAGTGTTTCACAGATACATATGGAACTCGGCCCATCTGTCGCCGCCATGCTGGAGACCTGAATTTTGCAAATCATAGCCAAGCGTCACTATGGATGCCCATCCTGTCCTCTTAATCATGGACCATTTTCCGTAAAACAATTTGAAAATAAGAAACCACTAATGCTATTCCATTATTCCTAGTGAAATATTCAAACGACCCCGGGCTGCTTTTGAAAATTTACTAATTTTTTCAAAAGTTAAGCTTCTGGCCCCCAGGCCCCATTTTTTGGGTTGGGTAGGATCCGAGAGAACAGGCTTGGACAGGCGAAAGCTCCGCTGGCAGTGGACCGCCAGCTTCTATCCAAGATGTTTTTAGGCAGCCTCAGAGGCATCTATACCATTCTGCCCCTGCTGTTTCCTGTCCATTTTGCCTCCACTCATCCTCCACAGCGTCCCCCAATGTCCTCATTTCATCAACTTCTATACCCCCCATAAACGCTGGAGCACGAGAGGAATCAACACATCATCCCCTTATCAAACGAGCTGTTTCAGGCAAATGTTTCAAGGTGTTTCACAGATACATAGTGGAACTTCCGGGCATCTGGTCGCCTCAGCCATGCTGGAGACCTGAAGTTTGCAATCATAGCAGCGCAATATGAATGCCCCATACTGTCGCTCGTTAATCCAATGGAAGTCGTCCGCCATGGCTTGCCTCCCAGGTCGTCACCTTATCAAAAGAGCTGTGTCAGGCTCATTTTTCGGTGTTTCACACCAGATACGTTATGGAACTTGGCAATATGTCGCTACCATGCTGTTTTATCGTACTAAATTAATAACGTCACCTTCTTGTTCACATAGGAAATCATTTCACCTCCTTTGGTGAACCTGAGTCCCTTCAGGGTATGTCGTGCCATGAGACTTCTCTAGCCTGCCACTGCTGTTCCGCTTGCCGCGTCTGCATGCCGTCCCCTATAGTGTCCGGGTCAATTATATTGCATGGTTTTAGATGCTATCTAGCCGCAATTCGGGTCACTCTGTCATTGCCATACTGTTGCCCATAAATTTTTGGCATAATGGTGCGATTAAGCATCCTAGAGGCATCCATGCATGCTGCCGCCTGCTGTTCTTCTTGTCCATTTCCGTGGTGTTTCCACATCCTTTTTTCTGAGGTTCCCATGGTTTGGCCAAGCTTCCCTGTGCAGAGCTTGGTCCCGTTGACAAAAGAAATGCTCGAGTCTCCCATTGACTTCACTGGGCCTCGGTAGTCGACATCACTCGAGCATCGGGAAAGTTTGTCTCGAATACGCATTGGAGAGTTAGGGGGGGGGCGACTAGCATTTTAAGTTGTCGCTCATCTCTAGTAATGACCCATCCAACGAGTCATAACACAGTGTTTCCCACTAACAACATCCAAGAAAAAGCAGCACAACCAGGATTACCATGAAACAAAGTATTCACGATGAAGTTTGTGCTTACTTTTTCACACGGTTACCCCTGTGTGCTGCTTGTTTCTGGATCTCGAATCGACCTCTATCTCTTATTATGCATCCAATAAGTTTTAAAATGAAAATACCATTTCACAGCATTTTGAATCCACGTGTAAAACTAAACTGTTTGCAAATAGCATCATGCGCACAGTCTAAGCTATTGTTCGGTTTGTCGGTTTACTGGAGAGTTTTGAAAATTCAGACTCAGTCCATGATTGACTCACGCCTGTTTTTCTTTCTTAGATAAAAAGACAGTTGTGTCTTGAAATAGCAAAGCGATGGCACCTGACAGTAATGATGACTGTAACATGATTTTAATTCCACTTTCCTTCATCATCAATATAAAAAGCAGGAGAGCGATGTAATCCATCCACAATTATAAATCGACATGAATACAATTTTTGCACACTTTGAATGAAACTGTAATACACAAATACCTGAGTACATCCCAACTTTATTCTGTGGTTAACTGACAGCAAATCAGTCAATGCAATGATTTCTATCTGAAATTCACTGACTGCAGCGATCAAGGTTAAAGGTCTTTATATTTACATGCTGTAGCACAATATTCATGGTCAATCTACCCTGGAAAAAATAGTCAATTATAAAACTGAAAGTTCTATATTGTTATTCTTTTTATATTGTGATTGTCAATGCTGCAGGCGTTTTTTATAGATGGCTGAACCCGTACTGGGGGCTCTTCAATAATGTGGTGCAAGATTTTCTCCATGAGTCTTTTTGCAAATCACTTGATCTTTGTGATGATGTCAAGAGCTCTTAAAGATTCTTCTTATATGGTTTTTTTGTGTTGGCAATGACCATCCATAGCACAGTCCTGGCTTTAGGGCCAGATGCTGCTCACTGGAATCGCCAGAACTTTGGCATTACATTCTGCTCTCACAAATTTTTTCATCAGATGTTTTGGTCATATTAATTTTATTATTATTATGATTTTTCAATTCTGTGTTGTGTGCGTGTGTGGGTGGGTAAGTCAGGCCTCTCACGGTCTATTACTATGTGTTGGGCGGGATAATTAGGATTCTCTCACTGTCAGTCACTGGGTGCGGGAGGGTACTAGGACTCTCACATGTCCATCACTGTGTTGAAACAGAACTCTCACTCTCACTGTCATTTCAACTGTGTGTGGGAAAAGTACTCAGACTCTTAACTGTCAATCACTCATCACTCTGTGGTTGGGTGGGGTAATCAGGACTCTCAACTGTGAGTGGTGTGGGTATTCAAAGACTCTCACTGTCAATCACTGTGTTTGGGAGGGATAATCAGGACTCTCACTGTCAATCACTCATGTTTGAGAGGGTACGTCAGCACTCTCACTGGTAACCCGAGGGTGGGTATCAGGACTCCACCTGTCATGATGGCTGTTGGGCAGACAATCAGGACTCTTCGTCAATCACATGTGTGGGAGGGTACTCCAAGACTCTCACAAAATCACTGTGTGTGTGTGGGAGTAAATCAGGACTCTTACGTCAATCACTAGGTGGTGGGAGGGTAATCAGGAACTCTCTTAAAGCACTGTGTGTGGGTGGAGTACTCATGACTCTCCACTGTCTATCAGGTGGGTTGGGGGGAATCAGGAACTCTATTTTCAACTACTGTGTCTGGTGAGTATATCAGGATTCTCATGTCAACTCATCGTGTGTGGTGGGGTACTCAGACTCTTACGTCAATCACTGTATGTGGGCATAGTAATCAACAGGAACCTCCTGTCAATCACTGTTGTGGGTGGAGTATACGGACCTCCTGTCAATCACTGTGTGTGGGAGATAATCAGGACTCTCACTGTCAATCACTTATGTGTGCAGAGTGGGTAGATCAGCACTCTCACTTGTTAATCACTGTGGTGGGTTTAATCGGACTCCCTGTCCAGACGTGTTTTTGTGTTGGCAATCGCAATCAGGACTCTGATTCTGTCACTCACCTATGTTGGATGGTAATCAGTGACTCCTCACCTATAAAATCACTGTGTGTGGGTGGAGTAATCAGGACTCTTACTGTCAATCACTATGTGTGTGGAGGGGCTAATCAGGACTCTCTCTATAAGATCACCTGTGTTGGGTGGAGTAAGTCAGGACTCCACTGGTCGATCACTGTTGTGGGAGGGGCTAATCAGACTCTATTTTCAACTACTGTGTGCTGGGGGAGTATCAGATTCTCACTGTCAATCATCTGTGATGTGTGTGGGGTACTCAGGACTCTTACTGTCATCCTGATGGTGTTGGCAGGGTAATCAGGATGCACTTCACTGTCCAATGGCCTATGTGTGGGTGAGGTATCTGGACCAATCACACTGTCAATTAACTGTGGAATGGGATCCTTCGGACTCCCACCTGAGCCAATCCTCTGTGTGTCACTGATACAGAGTTCTCACATTCAAACATCACTGTGTGTGGGAAGGGTTTATCAGGAACTCTCACTGTTAATCAATGTGTGTTGGCGGTATCAGGACTCTCACATGTGGTCAATCCTGTGTGTTAATGTAGTAACCATGATTCTCACTCTCAATCACTGTGTGTTTGTGTAGTAAAATCAGACTTATCACTGGTCAATCCTTATTGGTGGGTGGGGCACTGTGTGGTGTGGGTGGGGTAATCAAGACTCCTCAACTGTCAATCACTAGTGTGGGGCGGAGTAATCAGATTATCACTTCACTCAGTGTCGTGTGGGAGAGGTAACAGGACTCTCACAGTCAATCATCACTGTTGTGTGGACGGGTTATCAGACTCTACTGTAATTCAATGTGTGTTGGCGGGTTACTCAGGACTCTCACTGTCATCACTTGTGTGTGAATGGTAGTAACCAAATTCATCCACTCTCAACACTGTGTGTTTGTGTAATAATCATACTATCAGCTGTCACTCTTAGTGTGGGTGGGCATGTGTGTGTGGTGGGGTATCAAAGACTCCACTGTCAATCAACTAAGTGTGGGGGGCGGAGTAATCAGGATTATCACTGTCCAATAAAAAAAATCAGTGTTGTGTGGGAGAGGTACATCAGGACTCTCACAGTCAATCACTGTGTGGTGGGCAGGTAACAACGACCTCTTACTTTCAGATCAGTTTGTGTGTTGGGTGGAGTAATCAGGGTTATCACTGTACATCACTGTGTGTGGGCCGGAGTAAATCATGAATCCACTGGTGAAATCCGTGTGTGTGGGCATGAGTTAATCAACTTTCCTTTCCTAACGAAGTTCTGCCGGCAGATCCTTTTTTTGTGCAGAATCTTGTAACAAATGCCTCTTAAACTAACAAACTCCTCCTTCTCCTCTTGGCAATCATATTGTACCGCCAAATATCAGTGTAGCTTATAAAGTAAAATGTGCGTTAATAATCTCCCACTGCTTCTATAATTCAAGCAGTTCATCACTTATCAGCTAATGTAGAAAAATTGACTAAAATACTCGCAGCATTATTATGTGTCATTTTCTTGAACTGGTAGACATTTGCCATTCACAACAATTGGCAATGTTTTGATTGTTTTTGGACAATGTTTGTTTTACATTTTCTGTAAATATTGAACGACAATGTTCTGACAGTGGCAAACATATTTACCATAACAAACATTTACGTGTAATACATTGGAAAATACTGTTATCACACGCAAACTCACTGCTTTACAATTTGGTACAAACATTGATGGAAAACATTAACGTCTCACGTCCCTCATTGTATAACCATGATCCCCACTCCCCATTCATCAATAGGTTGAATAATTTTGCGCTCGCTATGCTGAAGAGGTACTAATAGGTCACTTGGTTTCTACTATGCAATGTCGCCTAATATACGTGAGATAACAAAATGGGATCTTAAGTCAAACAACACTGGGAATGAGTTACCCCATGTAAATGGATTGCAATCTATCAAGCACGCGAGGTGACTAGTTAGGCAACTAGATATGCGTTTATTTATTAAACTTAAGTATGGACATGAAGCAAGGCGAAGCCAATGTTTACTAACTAACCTGGCCTGGATTCCTGCGCAGGGTAGTTGACTTTCGACCCTTCACATAATATGATATTCGGGTCACAGGCGTAAATATATACGTGACAATAACAGCACTTAGATGGAAGGCTGGCAACACCCAAAGAGCTTGATGTCCATTAACTAGATATTATCGCAGCGGTGGTGTAACAATCGCGGCTCATCGCAAGCTAATGCCGAGTTTTTTATATTTGGTTCCTGCTGATTCTCCCTGCTGTTTTTGGTATGAAGCTTATTTTTGAGTCAACTTGAAATAATTACATCCAGTAGGTTTTCATTATTGTAATTGACATTATAAAATAGCATTATTAATGCATTGCCTGTGAATGATACTGCCTCGAAATAACAAGGATTGTGGGAAATCGTAATAACTTCTGTTTTTCTAGTGCAGTGATTTTCAATCCTTTTTTTGAGTCGCGCGCACACTTTTTATACTTAGAATTCCTGGGCACACACCAACCAAATAGCACAATGACAATACAAAACAGGCATATTATCATAAGTTAATATATAGATTCTAAATTTATTTTACTCACTCATGAGTGAGTGTGAAACCTCTTCCTCAACCGTTTTCTCAGTTTCTCCCTGTTTTTAGTATATGGTGCTGATTATTATGTGGCTCAATACTGCAAAATAAAGGGGTACTATAGAAGCACTAATGGCCATGGGGCCAGAGTACAAGTGGCCAGCTCATATACTCACATATGAGTGCTGGTACTTGTAGTACTCCAGCCTCATGACTATAGTATTTTTCATTTTACAATCGCTGCACATTGCCGGGAAACAAACACAGGGGGCACCATAGTTTGGGGAACTTTCCCCGCAGCACAACCCGACCATGTGTCACTTCACACTAAGTGTGCCACGGCACACTGGTTGAAAATCACTGTTCTAAGGGATGAAGCTGACGTGTACAATTGAATTTGCATGTTATGGGGGACAAACCAAGGGGCCCATTATCTTTATTTTCTTTCTTCTTTCCATTTTTTCTGTCTTTTTTTAAACTTTTCTTGTTGGCAATTGCAATTTTTGCGACTTTTTGAATGTGCACCTAAGTCCGCAGGCAATTGTTTAATGTCATAAGACACTTTTATCTCTATTCCAGATGTTTAAATGTCTTTTTCAAAAAATGTGCGCACATTTTTGACAAAACTATTGTTAGGAAAACTGTAGAAAATAGAAAGAAGTGACTTGAGACAATTTGTACGACATTTTTTGAGAACATTTTTGAACATCAAAACATCTTTTTGTTCTACAATCAATATTTAAAATTATGCTAACTGAGCCTAAAGGGCTCCTCGGGGTGTTTGTACCAGAGCACCTCCATGCTTCAGGTTCACCGGCTGTACCAACCTGTGCAAGTCCTTCCCCCCTCCCACTGCCTGGTGAAACTTTCCTCTTCTGCTTGTTATTACTGGTTGTTACTAAGACCAGTCCATATTTACCCTTTATGGCAGTAGAAGTAAGGTCAATACTCGCCAAAACATAACTATACTAAAAAGAGAAATGCATTCAGGGAAAAGTATTTTCTTTTTTGGTATTCTTTTGTTTTTCTTTGTTTTTGGTTTATTTCCAGGCAACACACAGTTACCATGTATCCGGGTTCAAGTCCACACCAAGGGCAACAACTCCTCCCTTTGTTTAGGGGGATTTTTTTCTAGACTACACCAACAACCCAGCAACATACTTGTTCCAGGGGAAATTTATCAGAGCTTGCTGGTTTGCAGAATTGTGCCACAGAAGCTCTGAAATATACAGTTTTTTAAGCAATACAGCCAGCTACGGTGCCTATTTCTCCCCTTTATGCCCCACCAGACCCAACCAGTGGGGCGTGGAGCTATGGGAAGGGGTGTGTGGCTCAGTCTCTCTCTCTCTCTCTCTCATCTGCTCCCTCCACTACCACGTCTCCAATCCTCTTCCTCTCCGGTTCTCTCTCTCAGTCTCCGTCCCTCAGAGTCTCTTCGGGGAGCTCCTTCCCCCACGGTGTTAACTGCGTCCGGAAGCGTAGTGAGAGATCAGGGGGGGTCGAGAGGGGGGGGGGGTGCAGGGAAGACAGGCTGTAAGTGAGAGAGAGGAGGAGGGAGGGAAGAGGGGAAAAGAAGGAAAAAGGAAAGGGGGAGATCGAGAGGAGGGAGGAAAGGAAGGGGGGGTCGGGGGGGAAAGAAAAGGGGGTCTCGGCAGAGAAAGAGGCGAAGTCCAGAAAGGGGGGGGGGGGGGAAGGAAAAAAGGTAAGGGGAATAAGTGGGGGAAAAAAGGGGGGGAAAAAAAGGGGGGGGGGAGAAAAAGAAAAGAGAAGCAGATTGAGGGGGGAAAAAGGGGGGGTCAAGGGGATACGGGGGATGCAGAGAAGGGGGGAGCCTATAAGCGCGTGGGTAGGGGGGGGGGGGGGGGTGAAAGAGAGGGGGGGTGGGGAAAAAGGTGCGTCTCTGGCTCTCTCTATATATAAGTAAAATTCATAGTATATATATAATCAATATATATGATACATGTGTGATATTGTATATATAGGGGGGGGGCGCTACATGGTTTTCACAGAGACTGGTAGACGATTGATAAAAGTGGTACGGATGGGTGGTGCCTTTTTCGAGTGAAGGTGGTAAGCTGACGAGGAGTAAGCAGCTAATAAGCACTGCTAGTGGTGGGGGGGGGGCCCGGCAGTGATCATGGGGGGTGGCCATGTCCCGCGCACCCTGGGGGGCCACACTAAAGACTGGAGGTGATTGTGGCTGGTCATTATAGGTACATCTTATGTAAGCGATGTTTGTAGCAGTTGTTCGTATGTGGTAGTGTTGTTTGATGTACATGTAGATAATATTAGGGTGGATAAGTATATATATAATAATATATAAGTCCAACACTCACCCATGCCACTTTATTAAGGTATACCTTTCAAACTGCTTTTTAATACTTAATTTCTAATCAGACCATCCAGGTTGGCGGCAACATCAGTGCATTTAGGCAATGGTAACATGGTCAAGATAATCTCCTGGGCCGTTCAAACGAGACATGCAGTATGTGAAGAAAAGTTGATTTGAGTGCCTTTGAACGTGCATTGGGTGTTGTGTGGCCAAAATAAGGGCTGGGTCTGAGTATAATTATAAATCAAAAAGACCAGGCGGTAAAAGGAGGAAGGGCTTGATGGTCTAGGGGGCTGGATTTTTTCAAGCACAACCATCTCTATGGTTTATACAGAGATGTCGTCCGGGAAAAAGAAAAAACAAGTCTATGTGAGCGTGCAGATTCTGTGGGCGTAGTAACACTGCCTTGTTGGATGCAGAGGTCAGAAGGAGAATGGGCAGACTGGTTCGAAAGCTAGATAAGAAAGGGCAACAGTGACTCAACTCATCCACCCGTTACAAAACAAAGGTAGTGCAGAAGAGCATCTTCTTTTTCTGAACGCACAGACGTCGAACTTTGAAAATATACCGTATATTCCGGCGTATAAGACGACCTGGTGTACAAGACGACCCCCCTACTTTCCTGTTTAAAATATAGAGTTTAAGATATATTCGCCGTATAAACTACCCCTTTTCCAACGCATACAAAACACCGGTAAAACTTAAAATTATGCCCCCCTCCCAGAAGCTATAATTAATGTCCTGCCCCACCTCAGTAGCTATAATTAATGTCCTGCCCCCCCATAGCCATCCCAGTAGCCATATTAATGTCCTGCCCCCCAGATAGCAGGGAATAGGAGACGGAGTGGAAACAGCGCGGAGGGAGGGGGCGAAAAGGAAAAATAAACAGGTGAGGTACCTCAGACACAATAGCCATAATTAATGTCCTGCCCCCCAGTAGCTATAATTAATGTCCTGCCCCCCAGTAGCTATAATTACTGTCCTGCACCCCCAGTAGCCATAAATAATGTCCCCCACCACCAAACAGGGCCCTATATATTTAAGCTAAATAAAAAACATAATTCTTACCTTATCCCGCTCCTCTTCGTGCTGCCTCTCGTCAGCAGACCCGTCGCAGGCAGACGCATCACATAGCCTGCGTCAGCGTTGGGGTCGATGGCGGGTAAGTAGTGTGAGGTGGGTGGGACGGGGGCGGATCGGGGGCCCGTTCTAATTTTGAATTATGACAGCTCCGGGCCCTCCTGATCCAGCGCACGGACCAGATGCAGAACAGTCCGTGCCCTGTAACAGGCAGGCCCGCGGCTGTCACAATTCAAAACATCTGCCCGCTGTTCTGCGCCGAGTTATCAGTGCAGCGCAGGGGTCAGGTGCGGGCCTCTGACTGATCGGCAGCGGAGCTTCGGTGGATGGCGGGAAAGGTGAGAAACATTACCGGCGTATAAGACGACCCCAGACTGGACAGAAGATTTTTAAGTCTTCAAAAGTCGTCTTATACGCCGGTATATACGGTATTTATATATATATATATATATATATACAGGCGGTCCCCTACTTAAGGACACCCGACTTACAGACAACCCATAGTTACAGACAGACCCCTCTGACCTCTGGTAAAGCTCTCTGAATGCTTTACTATAGTCCCAGACTGCAATGATCAGCTGTAAGGTGTCTGTAATGAAGCTTTATTGATAATCCTTGGTCCCATTACAGCAAAAAATGTTTAAACTCCAGTTGTCACTGAGGCCAAATTATTTTTGTCTAGAGCTACAATTATAAAATATATAGTTTCGACTTGCATAAAATTTCATATACAGAACTATCTACTATATCTAATCTTATATATATATATATGAATATATATATATATATATAGTCCTGCTGTTACTAACAACACATATAAAGGTGTGATTACACAGATTTCCGGGGATAATATCAAACACTTTTAAAACAGCTGACAAGTTTCATTCAAAGGGGGATTTTCAGATCCAATTTAGACAATTTAATACTATTTAATGCTTTACAACTTTGTATTATCCTTTTGTAATTTAGTCTGAAAAAGTGACTCATGGTGACAATGAAAATTGGGGGGTGCACTATCCCATTTTAAAGGGCATCTACCACCAGGATGAAGGACTGTTTGCAAATGAGTCTGAGGGGCTCCTGGATCCATAGGCTCAATTGCATATAGTCGTTCATCCTGGTGGTAGATGTCCTTTAAAGGAAGACACTGGCAGCACTGATTGGACAATTTGACAATTTAACCATGGAATTAGTCCAGGAAATTTTACCCTGTATAATCCTGAAGAATTTAAATTTATTTATTTTTATATATTTACACTTTTTTTTTTAAGGTTTTTGAGATTATAATAACTTATTGTCATTTTGTAATATCTGATTGACCTTGCAGAGATTGTGGGCAATTACTAAGATTTTCAATATCTTGATTGACCTCTATTTCCTATCCTGCTTTCCTGAGTGATACACCAACCACTAAAGGACATTACAAGTGAATGTGTTATCTTAAAGATCTTGGCCCTTCATTATATAATCAAGAACATCCCCTTTAATGTATTTCTTTATTTTGGAAAGCAGATTCCGGTCTCTACGTGCAGTGTTGCCTAGAAACAGTGAAGGAAATTAATCAATATTGTGTCAAGAACACAGGTTCTGGCAAAAGATGTTAAAACGGTCATTAATCTTAACAATCCGGAGACATATTTATAAAAATGTCTCTGTGTTTTTGATAAATGTCTAATAGAAAAGATGGCTTTACAACAAGCACAAGTCCTGTGTCAGCTCTGACCTGTCCAAGGCCTTGTTTTAGGGCTAGAGCAGAAAGATTAGCTTGAAAAGCCTATACATATGTATATTACTATCTAACCACAGTTCACTTTATGTAACAGTAATAATGATTCCTTTATTTATATAGCGAACACAGATTACGCAGCGGTGCACAGAGCTTTGCCAGATGAGTACCTGTCCCTACGGGGCTCACAATCTTATCAACCTACCAGTATGTTTTAGAGTGTGGGAGGAAACCAGAGGACCCGGAGGAAACCCACGCAAACATGTAAGATTTTCCTCCAATAGGAAACATCTGCATAGTAAAGGTTAACGCCAAAATATCCAAATATATGTTGTGTAGCTTATTGCTTTTGAAGAAAGTTGAGGTGAGCAAAAAAAAAAATCAAACAGGCCAAATATAGTGTGAAAAATAGAAATGAGCGGACCTGTTCAGGTTTAGGATCGCCAAGTTCAATTTTCAACAAAACACCCATTGGTTACACACTAGTTTCACTTACACAAAAAACGTACCAGTTTTTAAGTCTACATTAAATCAATATATCGGCATGCCAACACCAATGGTGAATGTTACTAGCAAGAGTAACCCAACCCAAACACCAAACCCAAACTGCTAGGCGAAGTCTGGGTACGGGGACCCTAACCCGCAATGTATGGCACAGACCCAAACATTGTGGCTCGGTCCACTCATCTCCAGCCTCTAAAGGTTGCCAAGCTAGAAAAAAAGAACAGCAACAAAATAAGCCATGGTCCTCTCACCATCCAATGCTTCTCTGGTCCTGACAGTCTACAGATTCCCTTCTAGTCTCGGATTTTGCCGAGAACACCTCCTGAAAAGAACACATCCCGTTTGCAGTCAATTACAGGCGGTGCCCTACTTAAGAACACCTGACTTACAGACGACCCCTAGTTACAAACGGACCTTTGGATTTTGGTAATTTGCTGTACTTTAGCCTTAGGCTACAATAAACAGCTATAACAGGTATCACAGGTGCCTGTAATGAAGCTTTATTGATAATCTTGGTTCTTATGACAAAACATTTTTAAAATCCAATTATCACAGAGAGCAAAAAATTTTTGACTGGTGTTACAATTATAAAGTATAATTGGTATACTCAACTATAGAGTTGAGTATACCAACTCAACTTAAGAACAAACCTGCAGAACCTATCTTGTACGTAACCCGGGGACTGCCTGTACAGCGGAGACAGTACTGTTTACTCAGTTTAATTAAAATCCAGCCCCTATATAAAAATCCCCATAAACACTTTACAGAGCCACACCTACACAGTGAACACAGCCACCCCTTCCAATATGCACCTCCCGCCCGAATGCACACGGCTACCGCCCAGGATGCACACAGCCCCCCCAGTATGCACACAGCCCCCCTAGTATGCACACAGCCCCCTAGGTATGCACACAGCCCCCCCAGTATGCACAGTCCTCCCCAGTATGCACACAGCCCCCTAGGTATGCACACTCCTCCCCTGTATGCACACAGCCCCCCCAGTATGCACACTCCTCCCCAGTATGCACACAGCCCCCCTAGTATGCACGCAGCACACGCCGCAGCGCAGGTATTGACACCAAGAAACATAGTATGCACGACAGCCGAGGTAGCACACACTCCCAGTTGCAAACACTCCCAAACCCAGCATGCACACGCCCAGCCCCCATTATGCACACAACCCCCCTGTATACACACAGCCCCCCAGTATGCACACTCCTCCCCAATATGCACACAGCCCCCTAGGTATGACACTCTCCAGTATGCACACAGCTCCCCCAGTATGGAAACTGCTCCCCAGTATGCACACAACCCCCCATAAAACCGTCTCTTCTGTAAGCAGTAACACAGATCCTTAAACTGCAGGAAACTGAGGAAATAACTGACCTGTAAGTTGAAGATTAGTTTTGCAGAAACAAGAAGAGTTGCATTGGGGTTCCTGGCTGTGACATTTTATAAAGATTTTTGTATATGCTGCAGAAATCTTATAGAACATATTTCTCAGTATTTAGCATGAAAAAAATTGCAAACAATGTCATTATACTAAAACGTTATTTAAACCCAAACTTCATACACAAATGACTTGTATCTGTTTGCCCTTTGGATTCCTTTGTGAGGCGGACCTGGATGACTCACCTCCGCACAATAACACTTATTATTTAGGTGGTAAAAAAATTAGACATTTGATGATATTTTTATATGGAAATTTTGACATTTTCAGGGCCATAATCTTGTATTGTCCTTTACTAGAACCAGGTGGCAGCTGATTAGCACTGCCAGCAGATGGAAGTCCCCCAGCAGAATTATATGCTCTTAGGTAAATGAGTTTAGATAATTCCTGTGTATTTTCCTTAAATGTGTCCTTTCTGTAGTAAGAAAAACTGAAACTTTCATCTTGCTCTTAGATATAGCCATTTGTGTCTCACTCCTTCAATTTTCTTTTATTTATTTAATTTGAAGCAGTGGTTTTAGTCGTGACTTCAGGATAAAATCATCTCAGAATCTGGAGATGTAGAGATATTTCCGGCGGGTCATATTCAAGTAGAAAAAACATTTTTGAATGTCTCCGGGAGCCGTCATACTTACTTTACATTAAAATTTAAATCACATTTGGGGTTTATATTCAGTGGGAACATTCAAACAGTATGCAACATTACTACATATGCATATCATTTACATAAAATAGCATTAAAAAAACATACATCAGTGTGCCATTCAATAGAGTGAGTCCTCATTATCCATGTACCTAATAGTTAACTGGTTGACCTGGTTGGCAGGGTTGGTCTTTGTTCGATGAAGGTTCAGTGACATATACATAAAGATAGATTAAAGGATAACTCGCTTGAGTACTTCCGTCTTTATTTAACGTATCACCACAACGAAGGTGGAAGGGAGAACTTGTCGGCCAAGCCCTAAATTGTTGAAGCAATGGGGCTTATTCACTAAGGGTCCGCGGCCGCACTTTCGTCTGGGTTTCTGACGTTTTCAGGATGGCAGCTGGGACAAGTATTTAACTGGCGGCACTGTGTCGCACGCATGGATTGTGACGCAGCTGCGCTTGCTTTCATGCAACAGAAAACGGGGGGAGAGTGTCGGACCATCCGAACTGATTCGGACCGAGCGCAGGATTTTAACTTTTAATTGTGTCGC
This sequence comes from Engystomops pustulosus, assembly GCA_019512145.1. Taxonomy (NCBI): domain Eukaryota; kingdom Metazoa; phylum Chordata; class Amphibia; order Anura; family Leptodactylidae; genus Engystomops; species Engystomops pustulosus. The sequence goes on from CM033642.1 coordinate 259,976,191, forward strand.
AAGATCAAGCACTTAACATGCACCGCGAAGAAGATGGTGAACTCTTTGGGACTGAGCGGAGAAGCGACACATGCAGGATATCGGGTACCGATTTTAATGAATTGCGGCACAGTGCATTATCGTCGGACAATGCACTTTGGTGTGAACTCCGTGGACAGGTAAGTAAATGTGCCCCAATGCCATTTTGCGCTGCTGTCCTTCCTCCGACTTCTGCCTTTCATGAATCCTTTTAGGAGATGAAGCCATGAAATTCAGGTTTGACTGAGTTAAGAAAACTATTCTAAAGTCAGTGATGCTCACTGCCAACAGCATTATAATGGTGGCGCACAGTTTCCACCAGGTGCATTGCCAGCAGCATTTTAATAGTTGCTTATCGGTTCCAGTACCGGTGGTGGGTGGGAGAGTGGAGTGAGCTAAACGCAGAACCAAAACTAGACAGAAGTCTGTGTTTAGGGACCCCGCTATCGCAAAGGACCTACACATTGGGATTTGGGTACTTACCATACTTACAGAATATCCATTAAAGAGCAGTGGCATCACAAAACTAGGTAGCAGCCTATGACAGGACCTCATAACAGAAAAAAACAGAGGCAATGGCTGGGCAGTAGGGATAATTACCAGGACCTCATAAGAGAAAAAATCAGAGGCAATGGCTGGGCAGTAGATAATTACAGGACCTCATGGAAAGAGAAAAAGCAGAGGCAATGGCTGAGCGTAGGATACATGACTGATAATTCTCTAGTTATCCCAGAACCTAAGAAGGTCACATATTGTGACTTCATGCTGACCACTTAACAAACAATACATCTTACAAGAGCGTGCCATAATAGTGTAACATTATGAAGAGGGGAAGTTAGAAGTTTCTAATATAATTTTGACCTGAATTCTCTTTACTCAAAGTACATTTTGACCTTAACAGTAGAATGAAATTGATTACGAGAGTACATTACAAGGTAGAACGCAGGCACTTACATACTTGTTTCCTTTCTAAGAATCTATAATCTCCCAGCAGGACATAACAAATTATCTATGGATTATTGCCTAAATCGCGCCCAAAGCCGAGAGCTCCTAACACAATGTAATCACGTCTGAAACTATCACAATTTCGTAATCCTTCTCTTACAGAACCTGGATTGTAAAGTAATAGTAGCAAGAGATTAAATAAACAAGATTAAAGAAGAAGCCAGAAGACGATAACAAGACCAAATGTGCTCTGTTATCTTCATACACCAAGTACAATGAAGGAATACTATTCTAGCTAAAGTATTAGCATTGCCCATGGCAGCCAGTAGATATTACTTTCAATACAATGGACTGGATTGAAAATGTTAGTGGATCTAGGGATTGGAATTGCAACTGTTCATTGACCCATTGATGTGAATTTGTTGCATCTTTCACAAATCTGGTTGCTTGTACTATTATATTATATAATAATATGTACTTCTCATGGGTGCTCCTGCTACCCATATCTCAGGTCTCTGCTACCCATATCTCCGTGTAGAAGCACCCCAGTAGTCTTACCTCTCCACGTTCCAGTGGCATCTTCTGTGGTTCCTACACTTGCACCTCCTTGGGAGCCCATGCACCATCCTCTGTGAGATTTTAAAGGCCAGGTGCTGCTAATGGCACTGCCCGGCCATTGACCTGGTTAAAAAGCCACCCTCTTACTGTAACCCCCTGCCGGATCTTTGCTATATGCCTTAGCGAAAGCTTCTAATTAAATTCCTGTGTGTTTATCTTGTAACCTTTTGCTACGTTCGACATCGATTCTTCCGCCTGCCTTGACCTGTGCTACGTTCCCGACTCCAATCTGTGCCGCCTGTCCTGAGCTTCTGCCTGACCACGACTCTGATTCTGTTGCCGATTCTGTCTTGCCTGGCCATCACCACATCAAAGTTGCGCCTGTGGAGTGACCTGTGGTATATAGTGAGCTCGGTGAATACTGGGTGCCACTTAGACTCTGGTCGCAGGTGTCATCTTATGTCATTGCTTGCGGGGTTCAGTAGGTCCCCCGCACCGATCCTGACAGTAATGAACAGAATACTTCATTCTAAAAGCCCTGCTACAGTATCATATTTGAAAGAGTAGAATAAGAAGTAGGTTCACATGTCTAAGCTATAACTACCAGTGCTCATATGGAAAAAAAATCTGATGTCAATTGTCAATAGTGGTGGAAATATTCTATGGACTCCATAGAGACAATTGATTAAAATTATTATGATCAAGGTCATGGCATCTGTGGCCCATTTATCTTCCAGGACTGTCTGGCTGATGAGGTAAAAGACAGGAGGCTTCACTTTACTTATGAAGAAAGCGGAGCAGGACTATTAATAGATGTACATTAATATCCGTCCCCCCACCACATTCCAAAAAATATGAGGTTAAGTGGCAACCCCTGTAACGTTGTGATCTAATCTACCCATTGCCCGAATTACCTGGCTACTCTCCTCTGTCTCGGCTTTAGTTCTGCTATGGTTCTTATTAATACGTAACAGTGTAATAACATTTTTTGCATTTCTGTTTTATATATATCGATAATGGCCTATTGTGATATTGTGTATATGAGTTTACCATTATTTGCCCAATTTTTTGCCTTTTAAAAACATTAAGGTCTCATAAGGATATGTGTTTCAGGCTGTCCCAAAGGTAAATTTGATTTCCATTTGAAGAGGAAAAAGAAGAACATGCCGGGCAAAATATACCTCAATAAGGGTAATAACAGAAGATTCCAGAGACTTTTTACGTAAGCCGTACATTACCAGAACTTGCGTTTTCTTACTATATTAAAGAGTTCTCGAACAATAACGAGTGACTCACCTTGCTAGATTGAGCAGGGTAGATGGGAAGAAAGCCATAATACAACATTGTAAATGGAATTATTGAATCCAGTGAACCAATGAAATTGCAATGACAGAATAAATTGAAATTGCAACCATTCTATATGTACTAAATGTGGTTGGAACAGGAGCTTTTTTGCTTTCTTTTAGCCTATGGCTGAATGCACTTTATAACAGAAAGTAAAAGCATTAAATTAGTGCCCCTGAGTTCTGTACAATTGAAATATTGGAATAGAATTTCATATGTTCAGAGTCAGGATTGCTTCATGTGGTCAACACTGAAAAATGGTGCAGATCGGGGGGTGGTTGTCGCTGACTGTTCCGTACCTACATTCCGATCTGGGATTTGCCTAACCTACCTGTTACTATCGGCACCCTTTAACTAGATTTCACCAACAATACCATCAAAAAGACCCAATTTCCCAAAATCAGCTCCAATGTTTGGTGACCAAGGTAGCCTACTATACTTGCAGCCATAATTTCGATTAGAGACACAAATTTGGTTGCCTCCCTTGGACAAACTCAAAGCCTCTCAGCTCCTTGCGTGGACCCATTACATTCTTCCCTCCACACAAAAGACTTTTCCTTAGCTTTCCTGCATTCCTTCCCAGGCTTAGGTAAGGACATCTATTCTGCCTCATATCCAAACATTTTAACACGGCAATAGTTAGTCATCTCCTTCATCTATGCTCTTCCCCTGGCTCTAGTAGAGAAGACTGCCAACTGAAAATGACCCCCCACCCCTGCTGACCTCTTCAGAAATCTGTGCCAGAATTCTAAATCAAGTGGAATCCAACCTTACAACACCAGAAATTTCTCCTCTATACTGCTAAAACCTCTGGCCCACTGCAAAGCAAGGCACCAGCTCCACATCACCTTAAGCACCTGGCAGACTGCAACTGGGTGTAAAGAGTGATGAAGCCCCTGTCCCCTTCGGGTCTCTAGCACACTCAATCTCCCACCACAGTGGTCCACTGATAGTTCACCGTTGGGTCAGTGAGCATCCATCCCCTCCCTCTTCTGATGACAGTGGTTCTCCACCTTTTTATGTACCTGGTTTCCATGGCTTGGGCAACTTACCTGGGCAACCTGTGGTCCTTGAGCACTCTATTTCATTGTATTTTCTTTCTTAAATTATTTGGTTTGCTTTTTTCTCTATTTTTACTTTTTTTTTGCTTTGAATTTCAACTCAATCATTGGGTAGCTCAAACTACCTACTAAGTGAAATATATTGCATATAATTAGAGGTCCCAGCCCATTAAACTTGGACAGTGTTTCATTAGTTAATTCTAAAATGTATAGAATTCTGTAATGTTTTTTTATGATTTCTGTAATTTTGACAAAAAGTTTGTAATTATACACTGGGAGTTCTGGAACCAGTAAGCATACACATACCAAATAGTCAATTCCATTTACATAAAGAAATTATACAGACATTAATCTTAATATCGATGAGAACCGTAGTGTCAGGATCAGTGGTAGTGGATCCTCTCTACATCGCCGACGATGACGTAAGCCGACACCTGGTACCCGGTTTCATTAGAGCTTGCCGTAAAGGTGGTTGGACTTGTGCAGCGTTTATCCACCAGGTCGTTTCAACAGCGCGACTTTGTCCGCGGTGGCGGCCAAGAGGTAGTACAGAATCGTAAGGAAAACTCTTGGTCGGGGACAGTCAGGAGATTGGAAAGTAAGCACGGGATCAGAGTTCGGGGACGTAGCAGTAGGTCAGGACAAGCAGCATGGATCCGATGTCAGGAACGGAATCGAGGTACAACGGAAAATCAGAATATTTGCAGAGGGCTTGAATATAGCTTTCTATTAGGCATAGAGACACAAAGATCGGCCAGGGGTCACAAGAAAACGTTTTAGCATTTATAGGTTGTCAGGCGGCAATTGGCGGTGTGCTGGCTCGCTAAATCTTAGATGATGGGAACCGCCACTGCAGAGAGGAGACCATCGCTGGAGCGTGGCTCGGTTAGTGAGGCTGCCAGAGAGAGGGGCAAACGAGGCACATGGGATGGGTCGGAGGAGCACCCGTGGCACGTGGAAGAGACTGATATAAAAGGCTAAAAGAAAACATAGAAGAAAGTTGTGAAACAGCCAGTTGAGGTGGATTAATCTAAGTCTCAATTTATAAATGAAATTCCGATACAATTATGTCTAAAATCATAATGTAGTTATACATACTGTATGTGCAATGTAAAGTATATAAAAGATATTTCGTCCCTGGAAAATGAGGTTTTTGGAGAATGTACTGTTTATTAGGCATAACCCTGCTCTAAAAATAAGTAAAATGCTGGAGGCGTATATAAAAACCCAAAATATGCAATTTGAAAGTGGCAAGTTTTTGTTATTTCCTGAATATAAAATTAAAAAAGGAACAATTTACAGTGGAACAAATCTGCAATAATGAAAACATAATACCCGGTCCTGCAGAATAAGTCCACTTTAATTAAAGAAAAATCTTTTAATTTCAGACGCATAAACTGCTAGCATTTTGTCAACACATATATATTCTCACGATGCTATGCAGGAAGCCAAAAAAAGAGCTGTGTACAATATACTCAGTCAGGTTATTATTATAGCTGTTATTTTTAAGTATTCAAGGATGATAGAAACAAGAAAAAACAGATTGAAAGATTTAGATTGATGGAATGAAAAGCAAAGGTGTTTGCTATGTTTTAAATATGTTTAAGGGACCCTGCAACCACTTTTTCACATATACAAGCTAGTGACAGGTTCCATAGGAGCCTATAAACTAACTGACAACCTTTCTTTTAGCTAAAAAGATTCCTATAATTAACTTAATAATTTCATGGATTTCCACTGAACTCCATGCATATATATGGATCACATAAATCACAGCATGCCTCATAGAGGATGAGAGGAGTAGAAGGTCTATGGAGGCCTTCTGAGATTTCATTAGATTATACATGGTACACAGTTCTTTGTTAGGAGGCTAAAGGACCTTAGATGATGTCAACAGAACAATGGAGATTTAAGAGGTTTTCAAGAGTTCAAGTGGACTAAATCTGTGCTTCAGTCCGGCATCATACTAGAAGCCAAGGGGTCTTGGCCCAATCCTTGTCCACGGATAACTTAAAATGACCACAGGCAGCAAATTGGCTGAAATAAGTTAGTGTGACCCCATGAAACTTCTGGCTGTTCACAGGTCTGAAGACCACACATACCCCACAATGTGGGAACTAGAAGCAAGGCAGGTTAAGTATAGTTGACTTCTGGAAAATCCCTTCAATTATATGTTTTCTTTGACATAAAAGGAGATAATATCCCTCAGAGGTCAAGAGGAGTTGGGCTGAGTCCATCTGTGACTGGTGCAGGTGTGACAACGATCCAACACATTTCTATGGCGCTGTACTAGAAAAGATCATGGCAGGACCATAGAAGTGACTATTACGGTCACTCACATTTTACTCGTTCAAGAAAAATTTTTACTCCTTATTCTCCAGATTGTTGGTGACATGTTACCTATGCAACTCATTCTCCGACAGGGGAGGAGTGTACTGCAGTAGTGGACACTTTGCCAATCAACATGTCATTACTGGAGATGGAAGACCATGACAGTAGAGAGGGAACAGAAGAATAAAGGATTGTTAAGATGAGTCAAACTTATTTAATTAATTCAGAATTTTTTTTTCATATACTTAGCTTTCATCTAAAAATCTGAATAGATTTGTATGGTTCCTATTTATTTTTCTATAGAAAACCGCATACTTTATATGCAATCCTACATTCACGATGTTGACCTGAATCTGAAAGCAGTATTTTGACAATGACAAGAATTCCATTGCAAACCGAAATTTTTTCAATTAATCTTGGTTTCTAAATAATTAGCAGGTATAGAACTTTTTTTATATACAAATATGTCTACATTTAAATATTTCTGTGCTAGCTTTAACATATTGGTGGAAATTCTTTACAAGGTCTTGCGTGATCCCCGAAAGGGCATTGTGTGACCGGAATGACATTACCGGATTAACTAAGATCGTGCGCCCCGATATTTGCATGTGTCGCTTCCCCGGTCAGGTCCCCCAGAGTTCACTTCTTCTTCCTGGTTGCATGTAAGTGCATTGTCTTTGTGACACATAAATGAAAGTTAAATCCTGCGCTCAGCTCCAAATCAGTTGGATCACCGAGATGACCCCCCTCCCCGATTTATCGCATCAGAGCCAGTGCAGCTGCTCACAATCTGATCTCGTGCGACGCAATCCCCATTTAAATACCTGTCCCCGGGCGCCAATCCCCGAAAACGCGAGGAAATTCTGACGAAAGTGCGACCAGCGACCGACTAAATAAGCCCCATTGGGACAATGCACTTTCTGTGAACTGTGGGGCACATTTACTTACCCGGCTGCTGGAGTTCACAGAAAGTGCATATCCCGACGTATGTGTGCCAATTTGGCATTACAAGTGACGTGGAATTTCTCTTAGAAAGGAGGAGGTTCATTTAATTATCAGGAATTCATAACGCATAAGGCATAGCTGGATTTATTACCACTAACAATATTTATATGTGTTTAGATAGATAGATAGATAGATATATAGATAGTAGATAGATTAGATAGATAGAGATAGATAGAAGATAGATCAGGCATTCCAGGTAAGTACAAGATAGGTTATTATTAAGTTGAATTGTATGTAAGTCGAAACTGTATACTTTATAATTGTAGATCCACGACAAAAAAAAATGTTTTCCCCCAGTGACAATTGGAAGTTCCTCCAATTTTTAGCTATAAAAAATTGGACTCAAGGATTATCAATAAAGCTTCATTACCAGACCCCCCACAGATGATCATTGCCAACCTGTGGAATATAGGAGCATCCAAGAGCTTCACCAGAGGTCAAGGTGGGCAGAGGGGTCCGCATTAACTAGGGGTCATCTGTAAGTTCGAGGTGTCCTTAAGTAGAGGGGCGGTCTGTCAATATATATATATTACCTCCTACATAATTAACGGTGGCAACAAAACATCACAGGTCAAAGAAGCCGATAAGTATATCTTAAAACCGATTATAACTATGATCTTTATAGGTTTTGTGTTATATCTCCTAATCTTATTTATCAACTGTCAGTATTTTTAGAGCTCCGACCGTGCACCTACAAAGAGTGGTTTCCTCTATAACACACAGAGTCCCTATAAACAAAAAATGACTCAATGAATATTTAAAAGTTTGCTTCAAGAAACCAAATATTAAAAAAAGAAATGTTATAAAACATTGGCAAAAGAAGTTAAGTTGGGGGAGAAAAATCGATCACACAACTTATCACAGGTTTTTTTCTAGACTCATTGTTTAAGCAATCTGATTTTTTCTCTCTCTGTCGCAAATGAAATACAATTTGGCATTCTCCTAAAAGAACTCATAGTTGGCGACTTGTGATTGTCATAAATAAAGAGGAGAAAAAAAATAGAGAATGGGAAGAATTCTGAAGTGGAGAGCTGCGTTTTTACAATAAAATATATATTGATTATGTCAACTCGTGGAAATGATTGGTGAGTAATGTAGAGCGGAAAAAAAATTACCAAAACTATATATGCAACTTTCTTCTCCACGCTTGTTTCTCTATTTAATACAGAAAGAGTTTATAAGGTAGACTGAAAAGGAGAGAGCCATTATACAAACGAAGATGAATGAAGTATTGGGGGGAACACGGGCAGTCTTGGAAAAGGTTCGAAGGAATGAGAGCTAAATAAATACTGAGCACATAAGTAAAAAAATAAAATAAAAGTAAAGCGGGGTGTGGGTGAAATTAGGCTTTCTTTGAAAAGAGCTGGCAGCGTTATATTCATCAGCAGCTCAAATACTGATATTCCTTTTAAGATGCTATCCCCCGAAGCTTTTTCATTCTATTCTTTTTAGATTCACGTCTGGATAGCCAATCACTGAGTCAGCACTGGCTGTTAAGTACCCTTAATATTCTCTGTTCACTTGTCTTCTGGTGGGCCTACGGTTCTCTGTTCCCTCGGCTAAGAACGCACTGATTGAAGACTTGGGTCCCAGACACAACCAAAGAATAATTAAACCTATTGAGATCTAGCAAAATGACTTTCTTAACTATTGCACTCTCTCGTAAACAAACTCGGCGATAAAGACACACTCTTATGCATATCGCATAGGAAAAGAGGGTGACGAGGAGAAAAGCCATTTGTAAATGTGTGTTACGACAACCTAGCCTGCACAAAAGAGTGTTCTCAAACTTCACAATGTTTTAATCACGCCCTTCTATAATTATAATGATGGAAACCGATCACATCAAATTTATCAAACCGGAATGGAAATAGCCGACTGATACTGTAAATAATCCCTTTACGTGATCATTTGCAACTGTGTTCTGCTTAGAAGTCCAACAAAAGACGTGTCCCTAACATTACGTTCTATTAGCTGAGCTGTGTCTTACAGGCAGGCACAAGCGGATATGCGTGCAAATATGTTTATTGTCGCTCCACCTCGTATTTTGTAATCAATGAAAGCCCCTTAGAGACTTTGCGTCAAGTTGCCCCGAACCCAAATGAGGTTTTATACCAACAAACACTCGATCGCGCAAGTAGTTCAAATGTGCTGGCAATTTGTTGGCAGCATTAACAGTTACAAACACCCTTAATCGGCCAGCACAACATCAAGGGACGTTACTGGTTTTGATACCCGTACTCCAACCAAGTTTGACCCAAACCCAAAGTTAAACGTCCCGCTCATCTATTTGGGACCAGTAAAATACAGAGACCACAGCCACTCACATGGACGATGAGGTGTCACTCGGCCCTTATGTCATTGTCTTTTAACTGACAAATCCTTATAATTTTTTCTTATTGGTTCTTACATTAGCTAAGTTAAATGATTGTGCAGCAAACCTTTAATCCCTTCACCCACATGTGACGTACATAATTACTTACATGCCAGCACTGCGGGTGTATGGAAGCAGGGCTCACGTGCTGACTTTCCCCATCAAGGTGGGGTGGTTTGACTGCATATTGCAGCAAACACCCACTTGTAACCCCCGTTGGCCGTGGCCTCCTATACACATAGTATCTTACTACACCTAAGAGACTCAAAACTAGGAAATTCTATTAAAAAAAAAATCTTTAAAATAACATTTCTATTGTGGATTCCTCCATACATTGAAGAGAACATGAGATAGAGCGAGAACAGTCTAATACATTGAATGTGAAAGAGTCCCCAAAGTATGCGGCACAAGAAAAAGTTACCAACAATTTACATTAACTCTAATACAGATGAGTAGATCATACAAGAGTCACTTAGTGAAGATGAGTCTTTCGTCAAACGTTTATGCTTCAATTTCTTGGAAATTGGTATAAATGCTCCTTAGTCCTCTGACAACACGTCCTTTTTTTAAAACAATGATCCTACTCTTTTTTTGTTAATGGAAGCCTAACAAACGGGGTGTCAAACACGACACACACGAGAACATGTCCATTGATATCATTTAGCATCTCTGTTAGAGTTTGGTATTATTGTGGATACAGATTTGTCCACACCAGTCTGTTGCAGTCCAGCGGTAGTACATTTCTTATGAACATTAAACTGTTGCCTCAATGCTGAAGATTCACAAAGTCCCAGATTTTTTTAGGGAAGTAGACAGTAGCTTAAACTCACCAGAAATAATGAATTAGTGTATATCAACGTTATAATCAGACCCAAATATAGGCGATTTTCTATTCTTCCGTTTCCCCCGTCCCCGTACCTATTTTAAAACAATCCAAAACACTGTGAAACCCTTTTACTCAGTATAAGCCTAGGGTGGGAAACTGTTTGGTGGCTAGCCTACCCACTATGTAAGTTTTAGCCCCTGCTCCCCCAGAATTAGCAAACCAGCCCCCTGTCCACCCAGTATTTAGATATCCACCTCCTACCCCCCTGTATATAGCCATTTACCTGCCCCATATATATGTAGCAAGCCCTTTGCTGCCCAGTAGTATTATCCACCCTGCCTTGCCAATTCTGGCAATAACACTTTTAATACAATTACGTGAAATTACGCAGCTCGCAGTTAAAGGGTAAACCCCACACATAATGTTCAAATACCAAAACTGTTTATAAAAAATTTTTGGTATTGTTTAGTGTTATTTAACCTTGTAATCTATTGTCACTTTGATAATGTGAATTACAGTGAAAGATGCCATTTATTTAGAACAGCCACATACCTGCTTCGTTTCACTCTATACTGTGACCCGCTCATTTAATGGAGCAATCGAGAGTCGTTCTTAGCAAAGATAAAACAAGAAAACACAGACCCTCCAACAAGGGTTCCTTGGAAAAAAACTATTTTACGTATGGCCCAAATAATCTATAAGTTCAAGTCAGAGAGGATATTTATAATGCTTATATCCTATGGTGGCTTGTTTAGCGGATTCTCTTAGACGCATGGCCATTGGTGGCTTATAAGAAGACGCAGTTTATTAAATAAAGCAAGCATTCAACAGATCATTAAAACAGTTAAATTCAATCATTATTTTAATCATTGTTTAGCCTAAACGCGAATGTTGATGTTTTTGCCCATATTGCAGTTCCTCCACAGTCACATAGGGTCTTATTAGAAAGGGTCCTAGCCCAGTCAGTTCTCCCAGATTCCCACACCCGTTTTTTCGGGTATTGCAAACGCTTGTAACCTTATTACACAGGGCGATTGTTCGCACCCGAACCCGGATTTTGCAACAGCCGATGGCACTCTTTCATGTTACAGACAGATCGGGGAGAGTGCCCTCGTATGATCCGACTGCTCGGGACGGTGAGGCGGGATTTAACTTTTAATCTTTTCATTCACAACACATGCAACTTAAAAGCACCGGAAGAAGGTGAACGACGGCGGACCTGAGCGTGGAAGCAACACATCCGGATATCGGCGCACAATCTTAGTGAATCGCGAACGCAGAGTGCCACTTTACACGGACAAGACAAGGGGCCAGATTACCTTACCCCGCCAGTTCGCTGATCCAGCCGGTCGCGTGCTTGCTGCGCGGATTCGGATCCGGACGGATTTCATCAAGCAGTTCCACCGACGTCAACCAGGTGTGTGCTGCGCTGAAGTTCCCCTGAAATGCACTGAGTCACGATCCTACCTGGATTACAGTGAGGGCAGCTCGCGCGACACAATTTCCTTTTTTAAATGAGAGCGGCTTTTTCCATGAATCCGTCCGGGTTTCTTTCGCCATGCCCCCCTATTCCTCGCGTGCATGCCGCCAGATGCTGCCCCAATTCCGATCTCGCCCTCCGCCTGCGCCAGAATCCCGGGGCAATTCAGGTACAATCGGCGCAAATCGGAAATATCGGGTTAACACGTCGGGAACCACGCGAATACGGGCCTTAGGAAATGACCGCCCATGTCGAACTCCTCCAGACCGTAGTAACTGTGCGGCAAATGACTGTAGTGCTTCTTCATGTATAACAGATCATGCGCACAATAAAATAATAATAATAAGAATAATAATAATAATACATAATAATGCGTTGGTTACTAAACTATATAATATATATATATTATGATATTATTTTCTGGGAACACTGGAAGAGATAAATACCAAAACCAAAGGATCCCTACAGATTATTTTTCCAAATTGCAGTATTCAGTTTTGCTCAGCATCTACCCTTATTATCTCGAAAATTCTCATTGGGTAGCAACCTACTGTACAATTTCATTGTCATTATCCCTTGACCTCTGACATATATAACAATATATATATATTCTTTATTGCAAATTGAAATTCCACCTGTGATACCCAAAATCTCCTTTTACAAAATGAAACTACAAATTACAAACATGGGCGATTTTTTTTTTTTATATAATAAAAGAAAGGCCAAAAAAAACATATGAAAAGAATAAATATGATTGATGTGTACTCAGGAAAAAAGCAAAAAATTATTCATTGACGGACCCATTAACAAAGAAAGAAATCAAACAAAAGGAGCACAAACTGGTACTTTAACCATACAAGTCCCAGAATATCTCTAAAATATCCTATCCGGAAGTCAGATTGCCTTTTTAGATGTACATACTTCCTCCTCTCTGAGTCCGCGCCACCTAACGAACCCAATAAAATATGCCTAAAATCGTGTGGTGGCGTGGATGAAAATCTTCCTTGATAATGCATTGCCATGGTGACCAAACTATTCCATTAGCATCCATATATTAGAGGTGAACCTAAACTATTTTCTGCCTGAGGTGAGCATTAGAACACACCGCCACCCTACAGTAGCAAGTGTTCTTATTTTGAAGAGAGTTAAACGGCGCGTTGTACGCCAGAGCGTTCTTGAAAAAAAAGCTAAAAAGTGGCGCTTGACAGGGCTGCTTAAAAAATAAAGTCGTACTACCTCCCGGTGCCCTCCGTATCAGCGTGACTCACTCTTTACGGGCCGGGCGCATGTAAACCCAACAAACATGGCCGCCGGCCAGAAGCGCTGGCATTAAGCGGCCGGCCGGAACGTGGCCCGGGTACGCCTATCCGTCCCATACACAGCATTGTGGACCTATCCCCCATTGTGTATGGGGGCCGGAAGGTTGTCGCGCCGTCCAGCCGAAAAACTGAGTCCAGCGGCTGCCCATCCCGCGCAGCCATGTTTGTTTAAATGGCGCACCGACCGGCGCCAGCCCCATGGCCAGTAGCGCTGGAACGCCCGAGTGACACCGGAAGGTAAGTAGACGGACTTATTTTTTTTAAGCACGCACCTGTCCTGGCCACTTTAGCTTTTTTTCAAGAACCCAGACAACCCCTTTAAAGAGTTAAGAGCAGGTGGTGCCTGCTGAGGCAACCAGAGCTCCACTCGGACTCTAGCTGGTGCACCCCTGTATATACTTCTGCCTACACAGCTTGTCAATAAATCAATTTCACAGTCAACACTATTACAGTAATGAGCATTCAAGAAACTTCAGTATAAACCTTTACTTATCATGGTTGGATTTATATAGTTAGGATTGCTTTTTTTGTTATTTCATGTTATCCAACTAACTATATTTCTGACCTAATTGTGAACTGTCCCTTCTCAATGTACTGAAAAATTTTTATATTTTCTGATTGCATAATAATGTATAGTGTTTCGGAATGTTGGCTTTGTTCCGGATGTTATTCACCTCTGTGTTAAGAGGCATCGTCTGATGTCTTTATATGAAGCACAAAGATGATCATATTGATTCTTCATGAACACCCAGGCAGCGCAAGGAGGAATATATAGAATTGTTTTTTTATTTAAATGTAAACTAAATAATGACCTGTTTACAATTGTGTCTGACTGGCATAGAGTTGACAGGATATATGCAACTTAATACCAGATCTATGTTCAACATGATCACGTCACATTGTTTTACATAGAAAAAAATGTACTGTAAAACATCTAGAAAAATAAATTGACATAGTATGTCTAGGCCTGAGTTACTGTTAATATAGAATATATTTAATGAAATACAACTATACCTGGGAATATAAAGGAGCATTAATTAAACTAATAAAAGACTTGGGTTATGCAGGCCAGTACAGATAGGTTCTGAGGTTTGTTCTTAAGTTGATGAATTTGTTATGTATTGTTGGAAACTGTAGGTTTTTAAATCTGTAACCCCCGACCCAGTACTTTTTTGGTCTCTGATCGACCAATTTGATTTTAAAAATGTTGGGTTGTCTCAGAACCAGGTTAATAATAAAGCTCATTATTGACACCTGTGAAAACTTGTTAGCTGATGCATATTGTACGCCTACCTAAGCTAAAAGTACAGTAGATATTACTAATCACATCAGAGGACACACTTTGTAATAGAGGTCATCTGTAAGTCGCGTGTTCCTCAAGTAAGGTCCGACTGTACTGCGGCCCAAGCTAAGCGACAACATCCAATACCCAATCAGATGCAAACGTACAATACAATTTATACGTAAATAACAAAAATGAGAGTGCTCAGTGAAAATACTGCCCGATTCAAAAAAGCATTGGAGTCTCTTATCATCAATATAAAGACTTTGCTTAAAATTCAATAAGCCAGTTCTGGAGTCGATAGATATAAGTGTTGGTCACTAGACGAGTATGAAATAAACATCCTTTTTTTTTTCTTGCTGTAGAGATAATCTAACTGGTGTACACAATCTGGATTTAAAAAGGACATAACCTATTCCAAAAAGTTTGTATTAAAGGAACTCTCCTGTTCACTGACACGAGGGGCATCATGGAAAGTGAACACTCCTTTTTTTAGACTCAAACCCACGCATAACTAAATATCACTACATCCCTGTCCTCCCCCATGCCTTGTAAAGTTCCACATACTTTTTACAAAAGTTGGACCCCTAAACTTTTATCTATGCATTATTCATATTCTTACCGGATTAGCCAATATGGAAGGGAAGATGGAGACATGAGGTTAAGGCTCACAATCTATAAGGGAGGGTAAGAAATACCAAAAAAAAAAAGAAAAGAGGAAGAAAACAAGGCAAGACAATAATTAATGAAAAATAGTAATCTTTATTACACATAGCAAGCATAATATATATATATATATATATATATATATATATATAATATGAGTGCATGACAGGGGGCGAGATACACAATGCACGCCAGGTAATAGGGCCTCAATAAGTAAAGTATAAGGAGAGTAATACAGATAATAGATAATACAAAATGACAGGGACAGTTATAATATGGCACAAGGTAGCAAAACATAAGAGCTAGTATACATACACATGCTAAACAGGCAGTGAAGTAAGAAGTGTGCAATAGCTACCAAACAATATGGGCCCTGAGTCACAGAAGCGCAGCACAGCCAGTGATAAACAAATAAATGCCAAAAGGTGGCGAAAATAGCGCTAAGGTGACAGGAAGGAGGAAAAACGAATACCTGGTGTGCAACCCCGATGTGCGTTTCAACCGCAGCAGGTCTTTGTTCCTCGACAGGGACAGGGATCTGTTGTGAATGTGAAAAAATGGTTCTTTCTGTACCCAAAACACCCTTCTCCTCCAGTTACATTCTTTTCTCAATCAAGTAACACAACCCCAAAATCAAATGAGGTGGTGGGATAGTTGTGGTCTAGAGACCGCTTTATGTTTTCATTAATAAAAAAATATATACCGTATATACTCAAGTATAAGCAGACCCAAGTATAAGCCGAGGCCTCTAATTTTACCACAAAAACCTGGGAAAACCTATTGACTTGAGTATAAGCCGAGGGTGGGAAATGCATTGGTGACAGCCTCCCCAGTATATAGCCTGCCAGACCCTGCCCCATAGTATATAGCCAGCACCTTCCCCCCAGTATATAGCCTGCCAGCCCATATCCCCCAGTATATAGCCAGTCCCCTGCCCCAGTATATAGCCAGCCCCCTGCCCCAGTATATAGCCAGCAGCGGGGGAAGCCAGAAAGGATGGTTCTTTCTGTACCCAAAACACCCTTCTCCTCCAGTTACATTCTCTTCTCAACCAAGAAACACAACCCCAAAATCAAATGAGGTGGTGGGATAGTTGTGGTCTAGAGACCGCTTTATGTTTTAATTAATAAAAAAATATATACCGTATATACTTGAGTATAAGCAGACCCAAGTATAAGCCGAGGCCCCTAATTTTACCACAAAAACCTGGGAAAACCTATTGACTTGAGTATAAGCCGAGGGTGGGAAATGCATTGGTGACAGCCTCCCCAGTATATAGCCTGCCAGACCCTGCCCCATAGTATATAGCCAGCACCTTCCCCCGAGTATATAGCCTGCCAGCCCATATCCCCCAGTATATAGCCAGTCCCCTGCCCCAGTATATAGCAAGCCCCCTGCCCCAGTATATAGCCAGCAGCGGGGGAAGCCAGAAAGGTGAGTTTTGATATATTTTTTTTTACTCGAGTATAAGTCAAGATTGGGTTTTCAGCACATTTTTGTGCTGAAAAACTAGGCTTATACTCGAGTATATATGGTATATAATTTTAGGACCGCAATTACTTAGCCTCCAGATTATGCCGTGATTCACTTGCGATCATTTGATGGGAATGACCATCAAAAATGTTGCAATTATTTTTGCTGAGATTTTGCATTTACTTTAGGCAGAAAGATTTAGTTTTCCCCGTTTGTGCTAAAGCCTTCGTCTTAGTCAGGTTTCAGTGTGAAGAGCTCACATTTTAATAGCGTTGCATCAACGGCAGATTGCAAGTTGTTCTATTTCAAATTCACAACCAATGATCACAGATGATCAATCTTCCAGTGACATTTCCATTAAACTTGTTGATTCAAGACAATCAATTTTACAAGGCAGTATTGATTTTTGTTTTGAATGGGCCATTTAGGCTGCATTGTCCAAAAAATATAAGCTGTCTGGGTGTTAAAACTAAAGTTAGACTGAAACCGCATGAAAAGTATAGAGGATTTAATGAAAATAATTTATAGGCTGGATACAAGTGAAATCTACTGCACAAACTATTTCAAAGGCAGGTGTATATTTTCACTGTGCAACTTGCAATTTAAAATGAAAAAGCTTCAAACATGAAAAGATTAATACATACAAAAGTAAAAATAAAACACGATTTTTTTTAGAAGCTGCTGATACATAAATTACCTTATATACTCGAGTATAAGCCTAGTTTTTCAGCACAAAAAATGTGCTGAAAAATCCAAACTCGGCTTATACTCGAGTCAAAAAAATAAATAAATCAAAACTCGCCTTTCCGTAGATCTTCTGTGCGATCCATCCGGTATTGTTGTGCTGCATGACGGGGAAGGGGGGGGGCTATATAAACTGGGGCAGGGGCTGGCAGGTTATATACACTGGGGCAGGGGCTGGCAAACTATATACACTGGGGCAGGGGCTGGCAAGCTATATACACTGGGGCAGGGGCTGGCAAGCTATATACACTGGCGCAGGGGCTGGCAAGCTATATACACTGGGGCAGGGGCTGGCTGGCTACATACTGGAGAGGCTGTGACCAATGCATTTCCCACCCTCGGCTTATACTCGAGTCAATAGGTTTTCCCAGTTTTTTGTGGTAAAATTAGGGGCCTCGGCTTATACTCAGGTCGGCTTATACTCGAGTATATACGGTACATGGACAAAAATAGTGGGACAATTCCAGGAGCTTTTATGACTTTCTTCCTTTCCATCTACAAATATTGAACAAACACTGGCATAATGTGTATGTGTCTTTGGGTATTTATGCAGACACATGGGGGCAGATTTATCAAGCTGTCTGAAACTCTGAATATTTCTGGTTGCCCATGGCCACCAATCACAGCTCCCCTTTAAAATATTCATGAGCACTGGTAAAATGAAAGCTGAGCTGTGATTGGTTGCCACGGGTAACTAGAAATATTCAGAGTTGCAGAAAGCTTGATAAATCTGCCCCATAGCCTTAAATACATTCAGATTTCTTTTTTATTTTTTTTACTAAACTTAACATTGTCTTTGATAATGGTAGAATTGATTAAAGGAAAGCTACCCTCGTGATAAACCATGGACAGTTAGGCCCGTCCCACACTTATGAGTGTGATGCTGTGCTATCTGGGCAGCATGCGTTGCGAGTGTGATGGGAGTTCATCGCATCACACTCACAAGTTTGGAACAGGCCTTACTCATAGATCCAGGCACCATGACTGTGTTTATCTTCTTACATTTGCTATCCATGGCCTCCTTCCTTCTAAAATCAGATTGTAAAATTATACTAATGAGCAACTGTCATATTATGTCAGGGAGAAGGAGGGGGAAGTGCTGAGAGAGCAGAGTTGGAGGGAAAGACTGTATAACCTGTTATGGTTTTACCCCTCAAAACCCTTTTAACTAATTAGCATAATTTTTAAAATTGATTTTAGAAGGAAGGAGATCAGTATTAAACTGGAGAATGAAAGTCAACAGGCTCCCAAATCACCCCAGAAGTAAAAGCAACATTGTGGTCAGTATACACTTCCAGGTAAACATTTCCTGTTTTCAAGTCATCCCTCATTTTAGAAAAAGAATCCAGTTCTACTTTAGTGCAAATAAACTTCTCTGTGCACCATATGGGGCCATATCTTCTGCTGCACATCAAAAGGTAGGTCCATAAATATTTAGATACTGACACATATTAAACTTTTTATCAGTTTACTGAAACATTCAAGTCATAGTTATATAATAGAGTCCAGACTTTTAGGTATTATTTGCGGGTATCCGCACTAAAATTGGATGAGGGTTTTAGGAGTTTAAGCTCCTTAACATGTGCCACCCTGTTTGACAAAGTCATGGGCAGATGTAAGCAATTCCTGCATTATGTTATTCAAAATTAAGGAGATACAAGGTTTATTTGAGGTGTAGTGCTTGCATTTGAAGATTTTGCTTTGAAGAAAACATACAGTCAAAGGAGCTCTCCATGCAGATGAAACAAGCCATCCTTAAAGGACATCTACCATCAGATTACCTTATGGTAGATGTGTACCACTCACCTCCTCATCCCATTTCATTTGTTATATCTCACCAGCCTATTTTTCTCAATATCAGAGTTTATAAAAATATACTAATCATCTCGAGGTGCTCCGGAAACTAAATTATGCATGCCTCAGCTCCTGGCTCCTGTTCTATGACAGCCGGTGTAGCCATGACTCTCTTTGGAAATTTTGAGCATACATGAGAATACCATTCCTTGGGCTGCCGACAGAGAAGATGCACAAGATTTCCAGAGAGTGGAAAGTAGGGGGCACCAGAAGGCACCGAAGCATACATAATTTAGCTTGTGGCAGAGCCTAGAAGTGTTCTGCAGAGCACCTCTACCTGATTTTTAATGCTCTAGTTTTGCCGAGCACACACCCCGCTCCAGCACCTCCACCTGATTTTTAATGCTCTAGTTTTGCCGAGCACACGCCCCGCTCTCTCCATGCCCCAGTTCTGATGTCGCCGGCCGGATCATAATTCCCTGGCTGGTAGCAGGAGGAGGCTTGGAGCAGCTACGTGCATAAATTAGAAGCCATGGAAGCCAAGAGGTGCTCGGGTGCTGTCAGCCTAAACGCTTCCGGCACTTTTACAAAGTTAATATTTTGATAATAAAGTTCCATAAAACCCTCTAAAAAACAGTCTCCCCTAGACATAAAGAGCAGTCTACCTAGAACACTCTAGTTAGACTAGAGTAATCTGGTGATAGATGTCCTTTAAAGGAGCACTCTCGTCAAAGCATATTCATTGAATCATGCACAAGGAGGAGCATGACACATTTTGATTGTATTCCTAGAACCTTGCTAGAACCTGGAGTCATGCTCCTCCCTTCAGGCCTTGCACCATGAATTATTTAATGAATCAGTTGTGACTGGACTGTTCCTTGAATTCACGTTCTACATTTTAGTCAACAATGACCTTTCTCATAGATTGCGAACTAATAGCGGAAAAACAGTATTAATTAGTACATATTGTCAAAAACCTGCACAAAGAAGTCATTTCCACTGATTCCAGGATATTTCAAAGTCCTTGACCTTGCAGAGAGCAATTATCCTGTATTGTTTTCTTGCATTAAGAGTCAAGGACGTTTTTGAGTTAGCATTTAACAACTATGTCAGCAAATTGAGTTTGCCTTTTAATAAACCTCAAGTGCTGTATAATAAGATATTTATAATTAAAAGATGGCTTGAGTCAGTTCACAATGAACTTACTTGTACTAGGTTAATTGTAGGTAATTATTGGAGCTTTGTGTCATTATGTATAATGCCAAACCTTACGAAGGGTCTAAATATGCTTCAGAATATAAAATGGAACCATGAATACTGCTGTATGACTTAGGAGAAATAATTATAATTTAAAAAATATATATTTCTATATAATAAAGTGAAAAAAGACAGCACACCAAAAAAAGTGAAAAATATCTCATTGTGTTTTTGTGTTTTTATTCCATATAATAAAATCCTACGGAGCTATTTTTCATCTAATTTTTTGTATACTGATTTTTTTCTCCTTATTATTCGCAAAGGACCTTTTTGGTCTGTTTTAATGTTGAACTATCTAATCATGTAAATACAGTGGTTCCAGAAAGTATTCAGACTAATTTAAATTTTAATTGCAGCCAATTGGTAATATATATTTTTTTCTCCTTAATCTACACTCTGCAGCCATCTTGAAAGAAAAAAAAAAACAGAACTGTAGATATTTTTGCTAATTTATTAAACAAGAAAAACTGAAATATCACATGGTCATAAGTATTCAGCCCCTTTACTGTGACACTTATATTTAACTCACATGCTGTCCATTTCCTTATGATCCTCCATGATATGGTTCTACTCCTTCATTGGAGTCTAGTTTAACTAAACTGGACTTAATTTGGAAAGGCACACACCTGACTAGATAAGACTACAAAGCTCACGGTGCATGTCAGAGCATATGAGATTCATGGGGTCTAAGAACTGCCTAAGGAACTCAGAGACAGAACTGTGGCAAGGCACAGATCTGGCCAAGGTTACAAAAGAATTTTGCAGACAGTGGCCTCCATAATCCTTAAATGGAACTGTCCTCCTTAGCTGCCTGATACAGACAACAACTTCCGAGTGCTGTTAGTCCCATAATTCAGACCTAAGGTGTCATGGAAATCAATGGTGTGCAAGTTAAAACTCAACTGTGGACTTTCACCCCATATCCCCCATAATCAGATATTCTTCTCCTAGACTGTGAATACAGGATATATGCCTAGTAAGATAAAACCTGTTTAAGAAAGGAAATAAAATCCAAATCATCATAGATCCATGTTGATCGCACTTGATCATCTCCCAACACACACATTTTAAGTAATTAACTAGAAAAGCAAAAAGTTGGACAAAATGAGGTGAACCAAAAAGGTTCCTTTTTAATACCATCAATGTAGCACAAATCACTTATTTTCATTTCCTCTATAATATATAAGATTACAAGTCTAGAGAAGCTCATGTTCATAAAAACCAACCACTATAAAAATGCTTCTAATGATTTTTCTTCTCCTTACCTTCCAGCATGACACATTCCCATATGAGTGGGATGAGAAGGGCAGGGGCTATGCATTTGATTACACATGCATATCCATTATTCAATATAAAGAATAAGCTTTCCTAATATAAGACAGGCAGTCCTCATTACCGCTGCTGTGTCCACACAATGATGAGTAATGAGCATGATAAATGACGAGAGATTGTAATCGGCCATTGATTGCCTGAATACAGGATTTTAAATACAATTTCTGAATTCACAAGTATCAATGATGAATTATATAAACATTTCCTACCATGAAGCTTTAGCAGCAATCTATTCTCTCTAGGAGAGAGGATTGTAGCTGACAGGTCACTAATGTGCAGGAATAAGACTAGCTGGATGATATAGGTTCCTACTGCATCCTCTCGGATATATGACATATATGGTTTATACTGCTAATTTTTCTTCCAGATATATGGAATCTTCCTTGAGTGTGTCTCCTCATTATCTCCTCATATAGGATCCCCATTAATGTATATGTTAAACAGCCTCATTGTATACTATTTTTAACTTACACATACAGAATACATGTCAGGTTACAACGTTTCGGAGTATTCCTTTGCTGGAGCTACTGTGTGATCCATTCTCATGGGGTCTAGAACTGTCTCTCTGTTGGGACCCTCAGTCTACTGTGCGGCTACTGTGTGATACATCTAGAGTGATTGCCAAATGATTTGCTAATAATTGAATACAATACAGGTTAACATAACTTGCTAGCACTTACCATTCACCTGGAGCGTACCACCTTTAGGCCCCCTAGTCTCATAACTAATGGAGCTACTGTGTGATCCATTCTCCTGGGGTCTACAACTGCCTCTCTGTTGGGACCCTCAGTCTACTGTGTGGCTACTGTGTCATTCACCTAGAGTGAATGCAATGTTATTTGCTAATAATTGAATATAATATAGATTTACATACCTTAAATCTATATTATTGGGTACTTAAAGGGATTTTAAGAAATAGATATAAATGCAGAGATAAACAAACTGAATGGTGACTTCTCCAGATTTTATTTTTGCTAAGGGACCCTCACCAACCTTGATCCGGCCATGTGCATTACGTCTCCTCAAAGACACTAAATAAATGTAAAGAAAAAAAAACAAACTCCAACAAAAAATGCTGCATTGAACAGAACAATATATTTATTTTACCATGTCATCCACTAGGTCACATACATTATTTCCTAGATAAAATTATATCTTTATTTTAGCTAATAATATTCTAGAAACTCTGTTAATTCTGTTACAAATGTTTCCTATTCTCACATTGATGGTTCTGTTTCCCATCGCTTGGCTCATCAACCATATTATTGCTTTGTCCTTCTGTGTATAAATATTTGTTTCTTTAGATGTAGCGTTATACATGCCTGAAGACCTAAGCAGTCCCAAAAGCTCACAATTTTCATCAACTTTTTCAGTTAGCTAATAAAAAGGACTTGGACTTACTGCTATCTACGTGTATAGCTGACTACGTAAGTCAATAACTACCTTAAGGGTCTATAACTATTGCTATGATTTCCCGTGTGACCTATACAGTCAAGTTTCCATCAGGACACACGTCACAAAAAGGTTATGTAATTCATCTATTCTTGAGCCAGCAATATACATCCAACATGGAATGACTTATCCCGTGTGCATTGTATCCATTGAATTATGTCATGTATATTCAGGAATTAGTTCCTCCCACACTGTAGGTTACATAAAGAATAGATTCCGATGCTTGTACATCAGCCTGTTTACATGAATGGGATTAACATATCTACTGTGATTATCATTGATGGAAGCCTGATGTTCTTGGGGGTCAAGTAATTTACTGGGGGGGCATTGATTATGTCTTCTCTGACAGTTTTCTGGCAGTCAAGTCACGTAAATCTCCCCCTCACTGCCAGTTTCTGGCTTCTCTGTTTTCCACAACACTTTGGGTGTGTCGGGGTGCATGCAGGCTATTCATAGGGGCATGTACGCCCAACCTGTATGAGACTATAGAAAAAAAAATTGCTAGGTCAAACCTGGTATTTAGTGCGAAATGGCACCGTTTGGACCCGTACCTGCTAAGAGCCTCTTTGTAGATACGGGAATCGGAGAGCCGACATGGAGAAATTTAATACTTGCGTTTATACATGTCAGGCTTAATGAATTCCCCCCACTGTATCCACTGTGTTGCTCCAAGTGGATATGCTCATCCCTGTCTTCCTTATCCCAACACACTTAGGAAAGCCAAACTGGTTTGTTGACAAAGAGAGTCCACAACCCCAACAGCTAACTAGTATATTGATGAAGACTTAATCCTGAGAATGAGGAGGAGGAATACTAGGAGCCCAAACCAGTTAAAAATTACCTTAAATTACATAGTTTGGCTTGTACCCTGCTTCCTGTACTATTTTTTCTACCTTGTATACTGTATATCATACACAGAATACATTACAAGTCACTTTACTTTGGATGCTATCATCAGGGATGTATGTAAGGTAAGTAAACGGAGCTAAAATGCAGCATATCAAATTTTCATGACAAAACTACTTCCACGTCATCATCAAAACAGAACAGTGAATAAGTTTCTGATCTTTGAGTCCAATAACAGACATTCCCAGTGATGATGACAACAGGGGATGAAAAGTCAAACAAACAAAGAACCAATGAGCATAAACGACTTGTACTCCAACAATATGTAATATCCTATAAAGCCAGCAGGGTCTTATGTTTTTAAGAGGTATGGACTCTCGACACATGGATATATTATTGCTACATCTGACATAATTGGTTCTGTTTTAAACACGAGCTCATAAAAATGATGCTAGGGAGCTGACAAGGGTAAGAGGAGCATCCCCAATATTACACCTGGCATAGAGTATCTCAGTTGACCTTAATTTAGTCTTCAGAAGTGATAACATGGGGCCAGAATTAAAGGGGTATTCTCGTCTGGGCAGTCACATTAAATTTCATTAATGTATACATTTTTTTCAATTAGATGTCATGAAAAAAATTACCCGTGTAAAGATAATTTCTCATAATTGTAGTCATATGGTCCCTTAGAAACAAGACTGTGTTCTTGGATATGACCACCTCTGCTGGAGGGAATGCACAAAGAAAAAAAAGGTTTTGGTATATGAAGTATCTGGGAGTTAATGCAGGTCCCACAGCCGTCCTGTGGTAATGAACACTGAATCCAGGTGGTCCAGCAGGGCTCAATAGCGCATGTCTGGCCACCGCTGCCAGAGTGTGGTGTGGTTGTATCCAAGGAACCTATCTCGTTTCTAAGGGACAACATGGCGACATTTATGAGAAATTATCTTCACACAGGAACATTTTTTTTAATAACATCCAGTTGAAGAAAAGTTTACGTATAACAAATGAATTAAATTAAATGTGAATGCCCAGCTGGGAATACCTCTTTAATTTATATAAATATGCAAGTATTCAAATTGCAAAAAATACAGTGAAAGGTTGTTTCCTATTAAATAACTTTAATTGACTTAACTATAAGGGTGTACTGTCTACATCTGAAAAAAAAGTTTTATTCTCCGAAGTTGACAAGGCTTCTTTAGTATAAAAACTTTGAATATCTGGAACAGCTGAGTTCAGGCACTGGTCACAGCAGGGACAGCAGAGATCCTCAAAAAGGGTTTAGATGCTTTATCAAAGAAAAATAACATTGGCTGTCGTATTGTTACATAGAATAGTGTTTTCCCACATCTCATCTGGCTATATACTGGGGGATATGGGCTGGCTGGCTATATACTGGGGGGCAGGTGCTGGCTATATACTATGGGGCAGGGTCTGGCAGGCTATATAATGGGGAGGATGTGACCAATGCTTTTCCCACCCACGGCTTATACTCAAGTCAGTAGGTTTTCCCAGGTTTTTGTGCCTCGGCTTATACTTGGGTCGGCTTACACTAGAATATATATGGTAGCTATCCTATGGAAACCCATTTATGGTGTTATTGAATCTGCAAGTAATCTGACCAGGTAATCTAATGTCTAAGTGTAACAGATTGCTGGAATATTTTGGGGAAATTATGATTTGAGCAGCAAAACATTTATTACAGCCCAACCTAGCATCCAATGTCATAGAATTTTAACTATTTATAGAATTTGGATGAAGCCACTTTAGAACCATACAAAAATTCTTTGTAAAACTATTTGTTCTTAGGATTTAACTATGGATCTTTATATACCAAGAAATCCTAATTATAGGAGAGCAATTTATTTTTTTATGATAATTAGATATCTCTAGTATTGTAGCCATTTACATTTAATTACAAAGTCATTATATTAAAATGTTAATTAGTCAGAAGCTTTCTTAATGAAAATTGTTGAAATCTAATGGTCTTCTAATATGACCGAGAAGAAACTAGAAAAATCTAGATGACAAGACTAATAAAAAATTAAATTAAACCAATAGTTCATCCTCAAGAGAGCTCTGAGCAAAAAATAAAATTGTGCCATTGTACTAGGAGTAAAGTACATAGTTAGTGTTCCAAGATTTCTCTAAAATGTTCTGAATTTAGATGATTTTATAATAAGGGAAAGTAAGCAGAAGAATGTGGCTTAAAGTGAACCTGTCACCAGGGACCTCATTTTCACTAAAGACAGATTGTAAAAGCCCATTACACCTGCAGTGCAAAAATGCCTCTCTGCCTTTTCTAAGCATTTGCATTATAATATAATTGTGTCTTATAACTTACCTTGCATTCAGACAAAATCCTTGGGTAGTCACAGGGGCAGGGCTTTGGTTTGGATGCATTTCAAAAAACAACATGTGACTTGTCTGTACTGTAGGCTGCTTCCATCTTTGTGCTCCTGTACAGTTTATCCCTCCCCCACTGATGTCAGCTCACCAGGTTGTGACCTCTGAGAAAGAGCAGGAGGAGGAGCTGTACAGGAGCACAAAGGTGGGGGCCAAGCTCTGAGGAGTGAGTAACACAATCAAGCCTGTACAGTTTATCCCTCCCCCACTGATGTCAGCTCACCAGGTTGTGACCTCTGAGAAAGAGCAGGAGGAGGAGCTGTACAGGAGCACAAAGGTGGGGGCCAAGCTCTGAAGAGTGAGTAACACAATCAAGCCACATGTTGTTTTTTGAAATGCATCCAAACCAAAGTCCAGCCCCTATGACTACCCCAGGATCAAAATAAATATAAACGTGCTAGTACTTTCCTTGGTCTGAAATAAATCTAACTTCAAAACTATATTCAAGACTAACCTTTAAGTGCAGGAACACATATGAGCAAAGAGGTCTAGAAGCTGAGTAAATGTAAAAATTCAGTTATACCTTATATTAGAGTTATAACGGGCAATTCTCATGGTCTTCACGTCAGGGAAGGGTGAGGGGGCGGTACAGGACATAGCGATATTCTATGCAAGGCAGGAATTTATAGAATTGATTGGGTAGAATTAATCGGGGGAACCCTTACTATATCTACGTCTCTAAGTATCCAGCGCAGCTTGTTCCATTGGGTGGGGCACCGTGCACCAACTCTTGATAAATCCCCGCCCCACACTGTAGAAAGGTTTGTGTCCTGGAGTATAGACCAATATTTCATTATCGTACATACAAAACCCTGCAACAGAAATTTTACCAATGACTAATTGATGTCTAGTTACTGCATGATTAATAATATCTGGTTGATGGGCCCACACTGAGCAGGACACTTTGAAATAGATAGATGATCATAGAAATTTAATAAACTTTATAAAGAATTTCTTTCATAAAGAAGATCAGATGTTAAAACTAAATATACAGATAGAAAAAGTGTGGAGGAGTTAACTCTGTTGGGGGGCTTTTCTCCTACTCAAATTCCCACTCTGTGCATAATACAGTATATGCAAGATTTATGAAGATGAAAAGAAGCATTGGAAGCTTGGAAGAAATATAGAAATAAAAAATAACTATTAGTATTATAAAGTTAAAATTATTCATCATATAACCTTTTTATAAAAAGTTTTTATTAGTAAAGTCTATTTTTAGGGCAGGATTATGAATGAGCAGACCTGAAATGAGCAAACCTGAGGGTTCTGTTTAGTACTGAACCCAAACGCTCAAGCCTACGAAGATGCTCTGGTTCTTTAGAAGTTAACCCACAGAGATTTACAGTGTTACTTCTTAATTACCTTCTGGACTGAGACCATAATCTTTTTATACTTCTGATCAATACACTCAGCTTCATATAGTCTCAGTTAATAGTAAGCTCCTTGTTATCTATGAATGTTTTCTCTGATCTCTGTATTTGGGTATTCTGCCCTTCTGCCTTTATACAAACTATTCTTTTGCCTTGTGATTTTGCACTACATAGTCCTCTTGGTTGTGACCATTTTTCCACATTTGTTTTGTGTTTGTCTCTGGCACAGGAAGGGAAAGTTGACCGATTGTTTCTTACCAGTCAGGTTTACCAGGCAATGAGGTAGGGAAAGTTGAATTGCATTGGTGTTATGATTAACACTTACAACTACATTAGCTTAAATAGATGAAAATAATGTTATTGTCAAACTTTTCGATTCCAGTTGGCCTAAGTTGCCATTCATTGCTAGGTTTTTGTGGTAAAACTCTATATATAAAATGACAAAACTGTAAATCCAAGTTTCCTCCTGTAGTATATAGCCAGCCCCTGTAGTATATAGCCTGCCAGCCCCCTGTAGTATATAGCCTCCCACCCTCCCTGTAGTATACAGCCTGCCAGTCCCAACCGATGTACTCTGTGATGTCAGCGCACTAAGCTGTTGCGGACCTGCAGTCGGCATGAAGTCAGAACAGGCGTGGCCACGGAGCTGTCGCGGACCTGCGGCATGAAGATGAAGAGGACCTGCTAGGGCCATCGGAATGGTGAGTAGTCAGTTTATTTTTTTTGTATACCCGAATATAAGCCTAGTGGGGAATTTTCAGCACAACTCGAGTTTATACGGTATGTAGTAATAAATATAAAAATGCAAAGTCAGGACTTTGCTCGGAATAAATATTATTATTATTTCAATCTAACAATGATGCAATATCAAACAAAAGTGGGCATTTAAGGTATCAGTCATTTTGTGATCTACACCTTTGAGGCAACCAATTATTTTCATCTTTGCAGGAACTAGAATTTACTACATTTGGAAAGATGTGAAGGGAATTTGTGGCAAAAAAAGACTTAAATAAAGCTTGTCATTTATCAGCTTTGTGTTGCTGCAGTAAATTAAAAAAGCTGTAGAAGATTGCAAAATTAGAAGAGCAAGATAAGTAGTCATGGGTTGGTGCAGCTCTTAAACCTCTTTAAGGTAACTCCTGCAAAAAATAAAATAAGAAAGGCTAGAAAAATGACATCATATAAGATTATTGAGATTTATTCAGAATCAAGACAATTTTTGCGCTATTTTGGGGACATTTTGAAAGTTATTTATTGTCAGTAAGACACATTTATCTTCTATTCCAGATGTGCTGAATGTTGCAAATGACATTTATCATTTCAAATTGTCTACAATTTGCAACATTTTTTGGCCCAGATGAAAACCATACTTAGAGGGGTTTTCCATTAACTAAAATATCCATTTGGATACCTAACATGTTTAGGAATTACTTTATTTGTATTTGCTTTGTAGGGAAAGGGACATTGGGATTTTTGTTTTCCTTATTTTCTTTCGCTTTTTGTTCTTATTTTAAAAATATGTTTTACTATTTTTTTGGTTCCTTAGACGTTTGAATCACAATATACTGCAATACTACTGTATAATCCAGCATCTAACTCTAAACACTGTTAATCTGATATTTATGACATCAGTTGCTCTGAAACTTCTTTAGCCATTCTCTAAATCCTGACCTGTGTTACAGGAAGCTCCACCTCATATTCTGTTGATTTTTTGTGTCTTATATTCCCCTATGGTGATTTTCCACTTGGTCCTCAACTTTTGGTGTTTTGTTGGCTTAGGTGGCTTAGGTGCCATCTTATAAATTAAGAAAAAATTGACAAAATCCAGAAATCAACAAAAAGATAAATGAATACAACTTTCCGCCGTCCTTATATTCAGTGTTTAACAATCCCTTGTGTGAGTAATGCTGTCAGTGTTGTAAGTAGTTTAACCCTTTTACTTGAACTGAATGTGTACTCATTTCATTTTTTCATGTTGACTCATGTAACTTATAGCATACATGGCAGCCTCTCAAATAAATAATAGTTTTCCTTGTCCACCCTTTGGTTGCTTTTAGTGCTATTCTGATAAAGTTGGAGTTCTTGGTTGGAGTTGGAGTTCTGATAAAGTTAGAGTTCTTGGTTGGCCAATCCAGAACACACCCTTATAGTTTCTTTAGGACTAATGGGTCCCCCAAAAATACTTCACTCTTAAGGGTGGTGGTATCACAAACTTGATGGCCAGGAGGAGACAAAATGCCAGTGAGAATAGAGCTGAGTTGGAAGCCAAGCTTATAGAGAGAGTATTAACCTGATGGGCAAAGATGCCCACCCCCCTTGTTACTGCAACTCTACTTTGTGTCTGGCTGTGTATTTTTTAGAGAACAAAAACAAAACCCTTTATTTCATCAGGGAGGTCACCCAATGCAAAAGGCCCCATGCACATGACCATATTGGGGGCTGTTATCTGGCCGCAAAAAATGCCCGAAGAGGTCTACAACACCTAAACACTGTTGGTTAGCACACAGTGCCTCACCAAACCGTGACTGAGCTGGTTGAGTTTCCTCTTGAAGATCGGATAGGTAAGGTGCACCGTGGGGTTCGACCTGGGTTACAACCCTGTCGTTTTCATGGAGCCTTGGGTGGTTTGTTGAACCTGGGTTTCCTGTGATACAAAGTGATATAAAGTGAAGGCATTATAGTTGCAAAAAATTCAGTAGGTTATACAAACTAAAAAAGAAATGCATCTAACAAGAGCATGTACATAAACCAGCATAAGGGTATAATATACAGGCGGTCCCCTAATTAAGAACACCCGACTTACAAACGACCCCTAGTTACAAACGGACCTCTGGATGTTGATAAATTACTGTACTTTAGCCCCAGGCTACAATAAACAGCTATAACAGTTATCAATGGTGTCTGTAATGAAGCTTTATTGTTAATCCTGGTTCTTATGACAATCCAACATTTTTAAAATCCAATTGTCACAGAGACCAAAAAAAATTTGTCTAGGGTTACAATAATAAAGTATACAGTTCCGACTTACATACAAATTCAACTTAAAAACAAACCTACAGAACCTATCTTGTACGTAACTCGGGGACTGCCTATCTATGTCTCTATAAACTTTACTGATTAGAAAAAAGTAACAATTTTTTTGTAAATAAACTTGTGCAAAAATGAAACAGTCTCTATGGGGCACATTTTCTTACCTTTCCTGCGCAATCCCCAAAAGTGTACTGTCAGACCAGAATGCACATCTGCCACAATTCAAGAAGATTTTGCACCCATTTTCCTGCATGTGTCGCTTCCCCGCTCATGTCTGACAGAGTTCACCATCTTCTTCCCGGTGCATGTAAGTGCTAGATGTTAAATCCCACGCTCAGTCCGAATCAGTTGGATCGTCCAACGGCCCGCCCCCCGATTTTTGACGCATGAAAAACAGCGCAGCTACGCCAAAATCCGGTCACGTGTGACACAATCCCCTTCTATATGCCTGTCCCAGAGCTGTGATCCCCGAAATCGTCGGAAAACCCGACAGAAATGTGGCCACGGGACCCTTAGTAAATAAGCCCCTATATGTTTCTTAAGTGGCTGACAGGAAATGGAGGGGGGGGGGGGTATGTGAAAAGAAAAATTATGCTATAACAGTTATGTATGTTTTTCTCAACTTAAAGTACCTCCCTGCATCCACATGGGCAGTGGTAACATTAGGATACTTTTAGTTGGATATTTTTGTTATTTCTGCCAATATCTCATGAATACAAATTGCTTACTATGACAGAAAGTGAATGTGTGACATGAGGAACGTGCTGAGAGATGCATTCACAATCCTTAAGACGTCCATGAGGCTGAATATAATCAAGACATACTTTAGGGATACATATAAGGTCACAAATGACAGTATTGATTCCACAGTCCAAAAAAAACATTAATGATCTGACACTTTATAGAAAATTTTTAGTGTGACATTCAGTTTATAAAGGTTTTGCTACAATGCGTATACATACACTGGAGATCAGAAAGTTTAAAAAGGTTGTCCAGTTTACATCATGTTTTTGTAATGTATGTGTAATTATATGGGGCAGGATATTAGATAATTTACCAATATACATCTACAAAAAGTTCTGCTCTGCTTTTTTGTTAAGTGAAGCCTCCAGTCTTTTGCCTCATCAGCCGGACATCCATGTCCATAAAATGGCCGCAGATGGAGGGTCATGTGATCTATAACTGTCCAAGAGCAATCGCCCTGCCAAGACCATTATTTTAAATTCAAGAATACTATCCCAAGGTCCTGGCAGGGCGATTGTCTATAAACCGTTAGAGATCACATGACCCTACATCTGCGGCCATTTTATGGTCAGGAATGTCTGGTTGATGAGGTAAAAGACAGGAGGCTTCACATTCAATATCAAGAAAGCAGTGCAGAAATATTTATAAAAGTATATTGCTAAGGCTACATTCACACTAACGTATGGAGGACGTATATACGGCCGACATATATACGGCCGATATACGTCCTCCATAGACGGCAATGGGCACACCTGCGGCACCGTACCGCTCCGTACCCGGGAAAAAGATAGGACCTGTCCTATCTTTACCCGTAGTACAGCGCCGTGCGCCATTACTTCCTATGGAGAGGGGCGGGGGTGAGCTGTGCTCAACTCCTCCTCCTCTCCCCGTGCACTGCCGTTGCCCGTACGGTACAGTACAGGCGGGCAACGGCAGTGTGAATATAGCCTAAAGGATCACATTTTTTGCGCCCCCCACCCCCAGAACATGAAAAGTGTCCGACCCCTTTAAGATTTTCAATTGTTAAGTAGGAATGTACTGAGAGTTATCATGGTGCACAGCAAACAACTCAGTATAGTTCAATATTCTTCTCTGAATAGGATCAGCTTTTCTATATCCACAGTGATTTCGGTTAATCACTTTGGGCTTCACAATTCATTGCTCATTTGCAGGAGGCTCCTTCCCCAGAGCTCCCTCCACGAGTTGCACAGAGTAAACATCATATGTTATATGTCATGCATTGCTTGGTTTACTTATCTAAATCCAATCTGCATGTGCATGGAGGCGTGAAGCCAAAGACAAATTTTAAATCACTTTCTGATATTCCTGTATATCATTTTACGATGTACTAATGACTTGAAGAGTTTCATTAGGTCCGGTGTCGGCAAACTGACCTCCATCGAATAAAGGTCAGCATCAAGTGACGAGCAGTGCCGTAACTTGAAGCTGATGGGCCCCAGTGCAAAGTCTGTGCCAGGCCCCCCCGACTATCACATATGGTATATAGTACTAGTCTTCTTATACTGGAAAATGAGACCTTATGGGCCCCCTAAACTTCTTGGGCCCGGTTGCAACCGTACCCTCTGCACCCCCTCAAGTTACGCCCCTGGTGACGAGTATTTCAAGGAAATCCACATTAAGTTTCTTGTTTTAATTCAATTCTATTTTACTGTTGACGAGAGAAGCAAAGTCAATCTACTTAAATCCTGCTCTGTTTTCCAACAAAGAACTAAATGATATTCTGGGATTTTCGGATTTAAAAAAAAGTAATGATAATTTACCCTATAGGAGGAGATTTATCAAAAGTGTCCTGGGGCAAAATACTTCTTGTTGGCAATCAATCAGAGCTCAACTTTCATTTTACCACAGTCTTTTATTGAATGAGTTCTGATTGGTTGCAACTAGTACTGTTTTGTTTCCAGACATATCAGTTAAATCTCCCTCATAGGATCTGACATTTAAGGCAGGGAAAACTTTAATTCCATTCTGAAAGTCCTTGGGGATAGTGATCAGGGCTCATCAGTTTTCTGGCATAAAGACCCTGAAATAATCTCAATTCCTTGTGAACCGACAAAAATTGCAATTATTTCTCCCTTGTTCCATCTCCATGCCAAGTGGGCATGGAGGAGTGAAGGGAGCGTGCCAGGCTGTTCAGGTCTGAATGGTCACAGGTAATAGCACAAGGTAGGGCCTGGCATAGAATTATAAACCAAAGCAGCCAGTAGCCACATACATCAGGAGGGTGGGGCTTACATCATATGCAGCTGCACAATGCATTGGTATATATATGATATACTAGCTGTGGCTCCCGGCATTTCCTAGGATAGTAAAAAACTGCTCTTAGGTACAACAAAATAGAATGGGTTAACAAAACATATTTTATACATATCTATAGACTGTCTCAGACTGTCTCTGACAGTTTCTGTCATTGACCGTCCCTTTTTAATAAACTTTTTCGACCGTCTCTTTTTTTTATGAATTCTTTTTATGTCTCTGTCACGGGCAGTCTCTTTCAGTGGCTGTCTGTTGCTAGAAGTCTCATTTCAGTGACTGATTGTCCCTGGCAGTCTCTTTCAGTGACTGTCTGTCTCTGACACTCTCATTCCAGTGACTGTCTGTCTCTGGCACTCTCATTCCAGTGTCTTTGTCCCCAACTGTCACTTTTTCTATGGGGAGATTTATCAGAAGTGTCTGAGAGCAGAACTGATCTAGCTGGCCATGGCTACAAATCTGATCTCAAGTTTCATTTTCCCACAGCTGTTTATAAAATTACAGCTGATCTCTGATTGGTTTCCATGGAAACTAAAACAGTTTTACCTCAGACATTTCTGATAAATCTCCCCCTATCTCTGTCTTTATCCATCTTACCTCACACATAAGTGTCCTATACTTGTTGTCTGTAATAACCAATCAAAGCTCAGAGCTCATATTAATGATCTGTGGCAGAACAGCAACCAATCACAGCTCAGATTCCACCTGCCACAGCAATAGCAGCAGACAATGGCTCCTGTATAGGGTGGGTAATAAGTGGATTTTGGAAAGTGCAGGGTAAAAATTTCAGCTCAAAACCAAGTCTATGACATTCACGGAGAACGAATAAGGAAAATTTGGTGGTTTTAAACCCACCAGTACATATTCCTTTAGCAGACATACATACACACAGCTTTATATATTGGCTTTATATATTAGATGTTCCCCAATGAGTGGGGTTCTATGGGAAGAACACAGCCCCCGAAATTTTATACATTAGTAGGCGGAGCAGAAAAACAGTAAAACACACTCGAAGTAAAAATTTTCTTAAATGTGTTTTCAAGTTGTAAGCCAAACAAAAAAAGTTCACGGACATAGGAGGTACTGATATGCACTTCCAGCCTAGCCAGCAGTTGCAGGGAATCAAAAACAGCTGCAATGCTGGAACTGGTAAGCAGAGCAGGATGTTATTACTTACACCTGCCCCTCAGAATTTTAATTGATTCATGGGAAAACCCTACCATCAAAATCTACCATCAAAATCTATCCTGATAAACCAGGGACACTTTCTCATCGATCCAGCTCCCGTGACTGTGGTAATTGGTTTATAAGTGTAATCTATGGCCCCCTTCCATCTAAAATCAACTTTTAAAATGATGATAATGAGCCTGAAACGCTCTATGGAATTTTAGCAGATTCCCTCTATGCTGTAGTTTCGCTGGCTGTTACACTTTATAGTAGAACTTTCCACCTTACACTGTATGCTGAAACTTTATCTGCTGTCATGAGATTACAGCAGGCAGAAGGAAGTGGGATTGGTGAGAGAGCAGGGGGGGACTGTAAGAAATGCTCTTACACAGTGTAACAGCCTGTGAAGCTACAGCATGCAGCGTCTCTGGTAAAGCCCCTCAGAGCCCCTTTGGCTCATAAGCACCATTTTAAAAGTTGATATTAGAAGGATGGATGAGTAATGTCCCTGGTTTATCATGATGGACTTTGACGTTTTCAGAACCTTAGAATCTGTCATCTTGTATGACATGCCATTTAAATATTTGCATCATATTTTTACCATAATACAAAAATGTTGATGCTAATATTTGAGGCATTAATTCACACTAGTCAGTCCCTTCTGCTGCTCCCAGATATAAGCTCATTTATAAGGTTGTTTGAGAATTTTTACGTAAACTAAATACATACATTTAATGTAGAAACACAACAGAAAAAATCACGGATCCTCTTAAAACCAAACCCTCAGGTCCCTCAAGTCCCAATTTACGGTTTCAATTAATAATATTGTATTACTTGGTCCTAAAGTTTTAACTGTTCAATGGTGAAAAATGCAAAAAAAATAAATAAGATGACAGCTCAAAATGAAAAACTTGTTTACAAATTGACAAAAAAGTTGAGATGGACAATAAATATATGGTAAGAATATAAATCCTGAGCTATTCCATTTAAAAGCCTACCTAGTAAACAGAAATAAGTCAAAGGTAGGACTTTGTAATGAAAAATAACGTTTTAAGGTTTTTGTCAGTTTTTAAGTTTTGTCACCTGACAGCAGGAGATTTTTATTACATATTTATGTTGACTTTTGAAGAACATTTTTCAGAACATTCGGTGCAAGAAAAGCATAAAATGAGAGGTTATGAGTTTATTGTTCATGTCTTCTAAATAGATTGTCCTTAAAAGTTTTTTACCGTAAATGACCACTTGCTATTCTACAAACTTTGCGTAGAAGAAAAGTACAAGTAAATACAGGAAATGTTTTTGACTTAAAGCAAAGCTTTCACCGGGAATGTCCTTTTTAGCCGGTGACAAGTTCCAATAGCCTGTGCTATACTGATATAAAAAAAGGAACTGTGAGCATTATGAATCATATCAGTAGTTTAAAAAACATAATTTCACATTACCTGGCTCCCTATTAGCAGCATGTGGTGAGTCCCATGGGAGGGGAAAGCTGCAGCCTGTGTGTACCTGTATCTCCTCATATATTCTTCCTCTCCTCCTCACCATTCCCCTCCCTCCCCTGCCTGCACATGACAGGAAGTTTGAGTGTGGAGGAGATGACACTGACACAGAAACACCACAGGCTGCAGCTGCCCCTCCCCAGGGACTCACCACATGCTTCTGGTAGGGAGCCAGGTCATGTAAGTTAAACTAATATAAAGTACTGAAATTATTCAGAATGCTAAATTCTTAGTAAGAGGTTCGATTTCAGTTGGCTCTCATTATCCTCCATCCCCTAAACATACTTTTTACTCCACAATCTCAGCTGAATCCTGTCTTGCTAGCAAGATAAACATAAGCTTACTGAGATGCCAGATTACATAGAATATAACTTTAACCACTTCCTACCACTGGACTTCCTATTCTCACCCTAAATAACCTTCTATTAGGATATGAATTACCAGTGCATGCATCACCCAGGGTTGTTGATCTTGGGGTGAATCCTCTCCTTCCAGGTTTACTATTGATATGCAATCAGTGTGGAGGAAGCCAGGTGGGAGTACGGAGCACACAGTTAACTCTTTAGTTGGGCAGTCAGAGAAACCGTGGCAGAGGTAAGTTCATGACTTAAAGGGAATCTGCCACCTCCTTTTGAACCAGTTAACTACCAGCAACCTCATTTAGACTATGAAATATCCCCTGGCATTCCCTCTTTTATCAGGATGACTGAACCAGTGTTATTCATGTTCATAACTTGGACAACTGATTTTTGCTAAAGTTTTTGAAATGTGAGTTGCGATGAGCAGACCAAACTGGAATGTCCTGCTTTGTACCGAAGATTGCGGCTTCCTATCCGAAGAACACCAAACCATATTTCTATTAGACATCCGGGTTCAGTATACCCCCCACCCTCAGCAGTAACACCCAATTGCAAGTGTTATCCTTTAAATGCTGTGGGCAAAAGACCCGAGGATTATCGCTTCTCATGACGTCACGGTGAGTGACAAGATTGCTGCCAAAATGGTGGTGCCGCGTGCAATTCCATGTAACCATGGAATAGTCCAATGATTAAGGAGACAGATAATAAAGGATCCTCCGTTGACCTCCCCCCCCCCTCCATAGCCAAGGGACCTACATTTTACAGGCCGTGACCACAACAACCTCCCAAGGTAGGCTTGAGAAAGCGCCATACAGGCGCGAAACGGCCCGTCGCTTGCCGCGGTCTGCACCATGTCCACGTCTATACTCTGTGTACCCAAATAAACTCTCTGCACGAATCCGGTGAGTGCCGCTTTTTGCTTTCTCTACTACAGTGGCGATACTCCCATTGAACTGATATACTTATCTTGAGGTACCTGCCATTATGCAAATTTCTAGAGCGGATGTTGCATCTACTAAGACCAGATGCCCTCAAAGTTAAACATGTACAGAAAGTAGAATATAAAAATAATAATACAAACAATACATAAAGTCATAATAATTATTGATTCTAACAGTAAAAGCAACATTAATAGTTATAATAATAACAATAATAATAAAGTTTGTTGTTATTATTATTAAACACATTAACGACTATTTGGAACAATAAGAAAAATTCAAATCAATAATCTGAAAGTAACATACGATAGATTGAAATCCGTCCTGTCTGTTAATTTTGTCACACTGTATCATTATTCCCGCGGTGTCCATGTCTAAAATAAATTATGCACATCTTTGCAAACAGCCGAACTCTCCTTTTGCTCTGTTAAATGGTATTACAACCTATGACAAATTTAATCTCTCGGCTGTCAGCTTAGATTTATTTCACTTATGAAATTCAAGTGTCCAGACTTATTTACTGTATATATATCATATTGTGTTTGCAATTTACAATCTGCTGAAGTTATGAATCAAACACTCTCTGGTGGAAGGAAAGCCATTTTACTTTGATATTTTTGGGGAATTTTTTTTGTAATGTTTCCACTTAGAGCAGAGAATCTTTGGTTGCACAGAGGACTTTATAAGGAAAGTCACTCATTTGAGATTCCGGTTTATAATTATTATTTGTAAATATATTACAGTAACATGATGAAGGTGCTTTATATGGTATCTTGACAATTTTTTCCAGGTTCAGGATTTTGAAAGCTGGACAGCTCCTATAATGTGTGTGATGAATATCCCGGTTGCGTTCTGTGAACCTCCATGTATTTCTGTGATTTATTTCCCTGGACAAAGAGAGAATGATGGTAAATAAAACTGATGTCCAAACAAATAAAACTGATGTCCAAACATTTCAGTTGTGGACGTTTCCGGCTTCTAGCTATTCGACATGTAAAAGGTTTTTCAAAGAACTGCGGGAACGGAAGGACAAGAAATGCCAGTGAGCCCTAAATCCCCTTCTAAGATGTCCCTGCCTAATTGCTCTACCGACTTTATGTGGTAGATGACAACTGGTCGAGCCTCCCTTACTGCGCTAAGGGCAAACACAGAGGCAAAGAGGGAGATTTTTCTCGGGCTTGTCCTTTTTTTGCAATTGTCTGGTGTTAATTTTTGCATCCAATTTATCATATACCTGGCATTTCAGCAAAATTATTTTGCTCCCAAAAGTTTCCTATGCCTGGTGTGAATTTCACTGCAAAATGTGACCAAAAGGTCACTAATACTGCCTGCTGGTGA
Organism: Engystomops pustulosus; assembly: GCA_019512145.1. Lineage (NCBI taxonomy): Eukaryota > Metazoa > Chordata > Amphibia > Anura > Leptodactylidae > Engystomops > Engystomops pustulosus. The sequence continues at coordinate 260,015,420 of CM033642.1, forward strand.
GTTTTGTGGCTCAATCTGTGACATTTGGAGCAAAAAGTCCAGTGATTAATTGGACAAATTAGTAGTGGTGAGGTTGAGGGAACTTTTCTTGAAAAAAAAAAACTAAACAGTTAAATTCTCCTCAAAGACTTCAAAGATTTCATGCATTATGAAGCAAACAAACCTTCAGAATGCCGTAGCAACACTGATGCAGGATCATATCTTGGTTAATCCCTCAGCTGAGTGGTTTTGCTGAAGAAACAATTATAATATTCGGGACCTTGGGAAAGCTGAGTCAGCATGGCTGCCTTGATCAACACTGAGCTTTTAATTACAAATGGAGGTTAGTCAAGCATGACTAATCAACCTGAGCTGGATCACTCATAACAGCAGCTAGGTGATGGTGCAGCAATTGATTATTGTGTCTGGCAGGGAGAAAAGTGATTGCATCATCATCTCCTGCCGAGAAAAACTCACGTGCTAGGACAAGCGCTGAACCTAGCGCTGAAAGAGCTATAGAAGGGACAGAGCTTCATTATCATAATATTATATCTGTTTTATCAGCAAAACCACTCAGCACAGGGATTAACCAAGATCCTGCATCAGTGTAGCTACAGCATTTTCAAAGTATGTTTGCTTTATAATGCATCAAATCAAATGGTAGGTTTCCTTTAACAAAGAAGAGTAGTTGACAGATGAGTGTTCAGGCTAAAATGTAAGAATGTAACCAAAGAACAATCACGCTCATTAACACATCCCCAACAGACTCAATATTTGCAGGCAGAGGATGGCGCTGATGCCAGCAGTGCAGATGTTACAGGTTATATGCTTTGGTCACATGGTGGAATTTATTACTATTAAGGATGAGCGGACCCATTAACTTCTTAATGTTCCATGATGTATCTTTACATCATGGGATCGATACGGATGTACGATCAATGAGGTCAATAAAAGGGCTATGGGCTGGATGTTTGTTGCAATATGCAGCAGTAACCCCTGCAACTGGCACCTGTTGTAGGTATTAATCATTTCAATGCCCCCAACATTGGCAGGGTACATCTATCCCTGTGACATTATCAGGGAGATAAAATCTGTATCAATGACAGCCTGTAGTCTGCACGATGGGGTCTGCAAATACAGTCAAGACATTTTTTTCAAAAAAATGTAAAAAATAATAAAAATTAAAATCAGGTCCTTTCCTTAGCACTAATATAAAAATAAACAAAAAGATCAACATGTTAGGTTTTGCCTCTTCCTGAAATGCCCAGTCTATCAAAATATAAAAATGGTTAGTAGTGGATAGTAGCAGCCAAGTGTCCGAAACAACCCTTTTTTGCCATTTTGCCACACAAAATTTGGAATTAACAGTGATCAAAAGGTTGTAGAGCCCACAAAATGGTAGCAATGAAAACAACATCTCGCCCCACAAAAATGACACTGGTCTGTACACCAAATACCGAAGTATAAGAAAGGTATCAATGTCAGAATATGGCAAAACGAAAAAAAAAATGTTTGTGCAAAAGTTTTTCATTTTTAAAAGTCTATTGAAACATAATAAAACCTATATAAATTTGGTGTCCCTGTGATTATATTAATAGGGTATCATTTGTGGTGAAAGCCATAAAAACTGTGGCCACAAGACAATGGCACAAATACATTGCGGCAGATTTACTTACCCGGCCCATTCGCGATCCAGCGGCGCGTTCTGTGCGGTGGATTCGGGTCTTCCGGCGATTCACTAAGGTAGTTCCTCCGTCGTCCACCAGATGTCGCTGCTGCGCCGAAGTTCCCGGAGGTCCGCCGGAAGGCACGAGCCTATACCTGGTGAAGGTAAGTTGAGTCCCGCAACCCTTTTTTTTTTAAATGCAGCAGATTTTCCGAATCCATCGGGTTTTCGTTCGGCCACGCCCCCCGATTTCCGTCGTGTGGATGCCAGCGCCGATGCGCCACAATCCGATCGTGTGCGCCAAAATCCCAGGGCAATACAGGGAAAATCACCGCAAATTGGAAATATTCGGGTAACACGTCGGGAAAACGCGAATCGGGCCCTTAGTAAATGACCCCCATTGTTTCATTTATATAACGACATTTTTTTTTTAAGATCCCCAGTACACGACACGGAATATTGAATACTGTCACTAGGAAGTATCATTTGTTACACCGGAAACAAACCCTCATAAAGCTCTGTATAAGGAAAACAAAAAAAGTTACGGATTTGGGAAGATCAAGAAATGTAAGCTCAGAAACAATAAAATCTTAAAAGGGTTAAGGTTCAGTTTAGCTTCAGCTACCAAACCTGACTGCTCCCCCCTTCTGGTAACACCCCCACATGACAGCATTGATTGTGGGTGTTACCCTTAGAGGGCTTTTCCCACAAAGCCAAGTCAGGCCCTATCAACGGGATAGGGCCTAACTTGCTGATCAGCGGGGTCTCAGTGCAGAGACCCCCGCCGATCGTGAGAACAAAGGGTCTGTTGGATCCACCACTGCTCCTCTGACTAATGGAGCAGGCGGCCACGTATGCTCCATTAATTTCTATGGAGCTGATGGAAATTGCTGAGCGCTGATCTCACCAATCTTCGTCAGAGCATACTCTCGTGATCGACGGGGGTCTCCCTCCACTAATCAGCAAGTTAGGCCCTATCCTGTAGATAGAGCCTAACTTTGCTTTGTGGGAAAACCCCTATAATACCCACAATCCCGTGATCAGTGCAACTGATGGTGTTGGTTGTTAATCGCTGGGGTGAGCCTGAACATTGTGGGTTCGGGTCCTTTCATAATGAATTACTATATTTATAAACACTTTTTTTGCCTGACATTTATACGTGAGGGTGTGCCTGATAGAATAAGAGTTGCAGACTGTATTGTAAGGCCTTGCATACAGTAGCTTCTTACTTTGTGATCACATTAGAGCAATACAAAGAATTAATGATAATTTCCATTGATTAGTGTTCGTAAGTAGCACACAATGCTCTTTAGTCGCAATTTCTATGTGAAACAATGTTTTTCCCATATTGTTCTTCAATTGTCATTGCTTTCTAGTGCTTCACATTAAAGCTCTTCAGCACCATGTTAATTAGATGTCAACAGGCACCAAGTGTATTCACAGTTTCTATCATGACCTTTTGTGTCTATCGCACTTCAGTTTCTATATGCAAAATTCTTGAACTTTGCTGCTACAAATAACTGTTTAATTGTAGTGTAAGTGGTGGTGGCTGTGAGGGGGTTGAACTTGTTACTCAAATTCCGAAAAAAAAAATTCCAAGAAAATGAATCTGTGTATAGAAAAGTTTTTTTTTCAGTAAAGTTTTCTATGGTGTAAAGTAGAAAGTACAAAACTGACGATTCTCCCATTTCATCATCACATGCTTTGTTAGGAGTTGTTCACATTGGTAATGACAGCTAATCAGACCTTCCTGGGTAGCAAATTCCAGATGACTTGTGCAGCATGAGAATGTACCGTATTTTTTGGACTATAAGATGCACAAAAAATCCTTTGATTTTCTCAGAAATCAAAGGTGCGCCTTATAGTCTGGTGCGCCTTATATATGAACAATATTTACAGACAACAGCTGCCTTGAACTGTGCACAGGTCTGCCACCCGCTGGTCATTCATCCTTGTAATCAGGTGCGCCTTATAATCTGGTGCGCCTTATATATGAGTCTAGACGTTTTAGCAGGCATTTATTGATGGTGCGCCTTATAATCCGGTGCACCTTATATTCCGAAAAATATGGTAACTCCAAATCAATCAACATGTCTAGTAATGAATTTAAACTGATTGTGAATCAATTTTCTGGTTTTTGTGCAAATAGAATAGAGAACAGTCAGAAAAGATAAATTAACAAGACAACCCCTATAAAGGAAAATGTGAAGTTTACCGACGTCTGGCATTAAACATGAACAAATCAAAGTGGATTACGTGGCACATCTGAGTAAAATCAAGATCCTTTATTTAACAGTGTGAATAGTCAGTGTAGGTGTGAAACCTACGCGTTTCGGTTACGTCGTAGGTCTTATTCATGGTATAATGACCATGAATAAGGCTTAATACCATGAATAAGACATGGCCCAACTATGTAGGTTTCACACTTACACTGACTATTCCCACTGTCCAGTGCATTTTAATGGACGTTAAATAATGAAGCTTGATTTTATTGATTTTACTTGGAGGTGCCACAACAATCCACTTTGATTAGTTCCTATAAAGGAGAGGTTCTGTAGGTGATTACTCTGCTTTCATTCTTTATAGCTATTGTTTTGGATACTTTTGCATTTTGCCATTTCTACCATCCTTAGAGGTAGGATGAGGTGAGTCTGAAACCGCAAGAAGTTTCTCAGGTAGTGTTGCTTATCTAGGATGACACATCAATGCAATCAGTGGCAAGAAGGTTTGGTTTGTCAGCACAATGTCCAGAGCATGGAAGAGATACCAGGAGACAGGCCAGTACAACAGGAGTTGCTGAGGATGCTGTAGGTAGCTAACAACCCAGCAGCCAGACCACTACCTTCTACTTTGATCAAGAGGAACAGGAGGGGAAATCCCAGGACTTTGCAAAATGACCTCCAGGAGGTCTTTAATAGCCATGTGCCTGCTCAAAGGGTCAGAAACAGACTCCATGGGCGTATGAGGACCAGATGTCAAAAGCAGGGAAATTTACATTTGCAAGAGATCACCAAGATTGGCAGATTTGACATTGCCGTCCTGTGCTCTTCACGGATGAGTGCAGGTTCACAATGAGACTATGGGACAGACATGGCAGAGTCTGGAGACACCGTGGAGAATGTACTACTGCCTGCAACATCCTCCGGCATGACTATTTTGGGAAAAGGTATTGAAAAACATGAATTTGAAGGGCTGAACAGCCCTCCATGTGCTATCCATGGGTATCCCTGATTGCCCGATGTCATGGGTATAATATCCTCATATCCATTGTCCATTGTGAGACCATATGCAGGTACATTGGGTCCTGAGTTCCTTATGAACCATGACAATGCTGTTCCTGTATAATAAAGACATTGATGCAAAAGACTGGCCAGCCTATTCCCCAAACCTGAACCCAATCAAGCACATCTGGGACATCATATCTTCTTACGCCATTGCCAGGTTACACTACAGACTGTTCACGAGTTGCCTTATGCTTAAATCTAGGCCTGGGAGGAGATCCCTCAGAAGAACTACCACTACATCAGGATCTTGCCCAGGCATTGTAGGAAGGTCATACAGGCATGTGGAGGCCGCACACAATATTGAGCCTCATTTCCTTGCCTTGAGGCATTTCTACTGAAGTTGGATCAGCATAAAATATGATTTTGAGTTTCATTTTAAATCATTACCTCCATGGACAATTAATTTTGATTTTCATTGTTCATTTTTTTGTTCTTAATGCATTTTACTATGTAATGAGTAAAGAATTGCAACTGGAATATTTCATTTATTGAGATCTGGAATATGGTATTCAAGGGTCTCCTTTTTGGCAGTGTTCTTAACAAAAGGAAGAAGTGATTAAAGGGCTGTTCCAATTTCAGCAAATAAATGTTATTGTTTGGATAATGAAATAATTTAAAAATTTTCCAGTATCCTTTCTATATCACGGTTTTCTAGATCGCTGCTTGCTGTCCTTCTATGGAAAGCTTCATTGTTTATTTCCAGTGATCACAAATATGCATGGCTCGCTGTAAAACAGCTCTGATTACTCTCTATGATACTAGCAAACCATGTACCTGTGTGACCATGGTCAAATTTCTGTCAACAGGAAGTAAGCATAGCAGCTTCCTATAGAATCTAGAAAACCGTGAGGATACAGAATGTATATTGCACAGTTGCATAATTTTTCATAATACAAACAATATAACATTAATTTGCTGAAATGGAAATACCCCTTCAAATGTCATCTACTGCCCCATTAGTAAACATAGTGACCCCATGCCAGGTACATATTCCAAAATTGCAAAATGTCAAAAGAGGAGTATCAAAAGGGGGTTATATGCATGTGCTTGCATTAAATTTCTAGACAAACCAGAAAAGGAATATTTTGTATAATTTTGTCAAATGTGTCTAAGAAGCACAAAACTAAACAGGGGGGTGCAAAAAAGGGGAACTACAAGTGTCAAGAAGATGGATGGTGTAGGGTGCCAAGATAGGTAACCAAATTTATTTGTAGATTTGAAAGGACTTATCATATAAAGGGGTATACTTATTATAATAATAATGCACAAATTTATTCAGAGACATAACCGATATCTAATGATTTCAGTGTCATAATGTGCTTGTCCCATCTAATGAAGAGAATGTTTCATCATCACCGGTAGGGATTCTTTACTGTAACACCAAAACTTTTTTTTTGCCCTATTTGGGGTCACAAAGGATTTTTATTAGAGTCTTTTTCTGGATCAACACTATAGAATAATAAAAAACTTCTAGACTTCTTGACAAACTTTTAATGTTTTTAAACTTTAGCTACTACTGTATGTAACTATGTTGACTCACTGAATAGTATGAGACAAGAGTCAACTGATAACTGACTTCCTGTTTTTGCCTTTTTTGGGCCTCTTACTTTATGAAATACGGTATAAAATGAGAAACGTTACTAACTAAAAATAAAAGCATCAGATAAAGTCCTGAAATTATAAAAATAATCTCAATGATAACAATAATAATAATAATAATAATAATAATAATAATAATATTATTATTATTAACAATATTTCAATTGTGACAATGAATCTGTCTAAAAACATGAATATAAAGTCAATGTAAATGATAATAATAACAAATATAATAATATAATAAATATAATAATAATAATTCTCCTCTTCATACTTACCTTATTCTAAACATTTTAATAATTTCCATGAAAATAACCACATATCTCATTTCTTTGAAAAGTTACTTTTCTACAGAGTGAATGTACTGTACTTCACATAGTCTCCATTTGTATTCTATGAAATTCTCCAAGGAATCCCATTTTATTTCCTCTTGTCATGATCCTTATGTTTACTCCCTTGCCTCCTGGATGTAATTAAGGATGTGTAAATATACAGTAAATGTAGAATCTCATTTATTTCCTGTGTAATGTGTATCTGCTGAGAATATGGCCTTCATCTGCTCATCTGTTATAGCTCCAATTCTGCTTGGTTAGTTTTTTCTTGCCAAATCAATAACACACTCATCTATCCTACATGTGTCCACACTGAACAGTAAATGTAAATGTAATGATAGAATAGAGTTTCCATGTGATGCATAGCACGAAATAGCTCATATAGGTTGAAGTTTACATAAAAAATTCTGACTGTTATTACAAGGGGTTAGCCACGAATGGGCGGACTGCAAGATAGTCATCACTATGTGGTTATGAAGTGCTAAATGAGGCAACACAGTTGGCTCATTCCTAAGCGTTTAGGTCTAACCATCTGTGAAAGGCAGAAACTCCTCCCCATTGAGCTTGTATAACGTTTCAAAATATGCGAACAAACCAAACAAGTCCCTGAGATCAAAGGTGTCAATATCTGATAATATTTGGTAACCAAACATAAACCAATATAATACCAAGGGAAAATGGGATCAACGACTAAAATCTAAATTTTCAAATACCAGACGGTCCCCTACTTAAGGGAACCCAACTTACAGACGACCCCTAGTTTAAGACGGACCTCTCTGCCCACTGTGATGAAGTTCTCTCAATGTTACTTTAGTCCCAGGCAGCAATGACCAGCTGTAATGTGTCTGTAATCAAGCTTTGAGAATCCTTGGTTCGATGACACAAAAAAATGTTAAAACTCCAATATTTTTGTCTTGAGCTACAATACATAAAATACATCAGTTCCGACTTACAGAAAAAAACACCAATTCAATTGCCAAATCAAAGGATATCTATCCTATGGTTCACTGAAATTCGAAGAACCTGTTAGTTCGAAACGCGTCAGTTCGAAACCTACTATGTGGTTGGAAGATGTACAAACTTTCCTTTTTTTCCTGCTGCATTTACTGCTTACTGATGCCCCAACCCAGTTGTCCGTGCATCCGCATATCATGTATTCTACTACGTAGGTGAGCTGAACTGAAAACGTTTTTGCTTTTATGTATACTAGATGCCACGTCAATATGCACCCGTGACATTAATTAGGGGAAACAAAGTACCATATGTCCTTGCATATAGCAGGTACCGTGATGTGCAACATCTGCAACAGACTTCAATCTTCCTACCGGTTCTGATGCATGGTGCCAGCTGGTGACAGTAATTCTGCCAGTCCGCCAGATGGACTATCTTGATGCCTGGTACATACACAGCTGGGAGTCCAGGCAATGTCAAAAGACATACCTGAATGTGGTTAGACAGGATGTAGAAATGTAATCAACACCTATTACTGTCCCTGCCCCCCAAATAATTTTAGACTTCACACCCTTACAAGGCCAGTAACAATAGTTTCCCTCTTCTAAACACCCCGCATCCCCTCTTTGATGCATTTCCTCCTACTTCGGATTCTTCAGAGGGATTACGGTAGAAATGCTCTCAGATAACGAGGACCTCTATGATGTGATAATATCCCTTAGGCTATATTCACACTGCCGTTGCCCGCCCGTACCGTACCGTAGCGGGCAACGGCAGTGTACGGGGAGAGGAGGAGGAGGTGAGCGCAGCTCACCCCCGCCCCTCTCCATAGCAACCTATGGCGCACGGCGCCGTATTACGGGAAAAGATAGGACATGTCCTATCTTTTTCCCGGGTACGGAACGGTACGGTGCCGCACGTGTGCTGCACCGTACCGCTCCCGTAGGGTGCCGTGCGCCCATAGAAGTGTATGGGGGACGTATATCGGCCGTATATACGGCGGCCGTATATACGTCCCCCATACGTTCGTGTGAATGTAGCCTTAGGGTGTACTAGGCTAGGTGAACCAAGGTGCAGGGTCACCCACATGGTGTCCAGTGTGGAGACCTGGTTACTGATCCCTAACTGGACTTATCAGTATCTGGGATCCCCTAGAGATGTTTACACAAGATCATTTTTAATCTTTTATTTTAATCAGTTTGATTGCTGTTTTAGCTCCTATCACTCTGGTCAATATAAGATTCCAGAGTGTGAGCAGGGACTCTCTAAGCAGACACATTGGGGCTTCTTTACTAAGGGATCACACTTTTGTCGGACTGTTTGACGCTTTCGGGGATTGCAAGGCTCAGACAAGTATTTAATAAGCTTTCATGCCACACAAGTTGGGGTGTGTGCCATAGGACGATCTGACTGATTTGGACTGATTTAACTTTCAAATTGTGTCACAATCTAATGCACTTACAGGCACCATGAAGAAGAAGGTGAACTCTATTGGACCGGAGAGGGGAAGTGACACATGTAGGATATCGGGCGCACAATCTTAGTGATTCGGGGCACAGTGCATTTTAGACGGACAATGCACTTTCTGTGAAATCTGAGGACCGGGTAAGTAAATGTGCCCCATTATGATCCATCTAGTTCTGTGAGCTGACAATGTGGTTAGATTATCAAGGTACAGGGTTATATACACTTTCATTTACCTTCTGAACATTGTACTAGTATCTGAAACTTGGAAAGAGAGATGAGACAGATCAGCACTGGGATTCTGGGACGCACAGAAGCGATATTTGGAGCAGCTGTAATGGTTTCTATGCGACACAAACTGGGGGTGAGCCATCGGACGATCTAACTGATTCAGGCTGAGCGCGGGATTTAACTTTCAAATTGTGTCATAAGACACTGCACTTACATGCACCAGGAAGAAGAAGGTAAACTCCGGTGGACCTGAGCGGCGACACATGAAGGAAATGGGGAGCACATGAATCGCAGCACAGTGCATTATTGTCGGACAATGCTCTTTCGGCAAACTCTAGCGGACGGCTGGTTAGATGTGCCCCAATGTGTTATTTTGTTATCCTGAGTACATTTAAGAAACTTGTCTTCATGGGAATAACCCTTTAAATTATTTTTTCTATTTTTCGGTTCTGTGTAAAACATTTTGGTTTGATCACATTATTGGTAATAATTTTATTTCAGGTTTATATAAAAGCAGATTTTATGCTTTGTTTCTAAATTTGGATAGAAAGATTCAAATGTCAGTTGGCAGCAGAGCTATATATTCAGAAAATGCAATAAACACTGGCACCAGATTAATTAAATCCATGGGTGTTTAAAGGAAAAAATGTACGTCCGCCCTAAGCATGCATTAGTCTCTTTGTATAAAAGACAATTCTATGCAAAATAGATATTTCGCCTGCTGCTTGCAATGGACCATGCATCGATTTGCTTAGTCACCAGCCTCTGTAGAATTGGATATCTGCAGTGTGCTTTTGTGCTTCACACAAATTAAGTATTTTAGTCTCATTAGCCAAAGAAAAGGAAAGTAAAAATCTCGGTAATTTCTGTTTAATATGAATCAGGCTACAAAGGGAAAAATAAGAAATTGATTAATCAGTAAATAGTAATAGTTTTGAAAACTGTATAAAATTTGTCATAACAATAAATGTATCAGAGACCCGGCCAGATCATTACTCTACGATTATCCATTGCACAGTTCCGACTCATCTTAGATTCTGAAGTATAAGTGCTTTGATTCAGGGGAAAGGAGCTGGATGGGGCCGGCTGTCATGTCTGACATCTAGAGCCATGTGTGTTGGTAGTTGTCTTCTGGAGGGTCTTTCCTAAATGTGAAGGTGATTATGTAGTCCTATGTGAATATATCCTAACTAAAAATGAGTGGACCCTCGTCTGCAAATTTGGCAGCTGCATTTAAATTAATGTGGGGTGCACGCATCAGCTCTTACCAACCATGGCACATATGTGTCAGCATTTTGGCGAGGCTTCTTGCTCCCTGTGATGTCATAGAGGAGTGCCAATCCTCCCCCAATGTAGCAAAGCACATATGCTGGCATAGCTTTGGGCAAAAAACATGCAGACATTTAAGGTGAACATTCGCATGGTCTAGGTAGTGCCCACTTCGCCACCATTGGCCGTACCTCCCCTTCGCACCCCTTCTCACTCCCTGGGAGTGGAAATGGCATGGGGAGAACAATAATCACAATGCTTGGTGGTTTTCCAGGTATTTCAATTACATCAGGGCTTTGACACGACTGGTGTAGAAGCCCTGATAAATGTTCCACATTGTTCTCAAAAAACATTGGGGCAGATTTATTAACCTGTCTGAAAGTCAGAATATTCTTAGTTGTCCATAGCAACCAATTACAGCTCAGCTTTCCTTTTACCAGTGCTCATGAATATTTTAAAGGGGATATGTGATTGGTAGCCATGGGCAACTAAGAATATTCTGACTTTCCGACAGTTTGATAAATCTGCCCCATTGTCATCCTTTTTGCTTTTTAGTTTTTTTTATAAAATCATTGACCCCGTGCACCTCTTGCTCTGTGCAAGGCAAGTAACAGGCTTGTTAAACAATGCTTTGTGTAACATTTGCTGCTCTATATGACACTGTATTAGATATTATACTACAGATTAACTCTTGCATAAGGATTAATGTATTTAGGGATCCTTTATTTTCAGTATTCTGTAAATCCTGATTGATTTCAAGAAAAATGAAGTCAGTGATATTGTGAAATAATATCGGAGAGTTTTTCATCAAATGAGAACCCAGGAGGGGGTGGTGGCATTCATGGACCCATCCCTCTTAATTATCTGCTTAAGAATATATTTTATTTTTGACTAAGCACAATGATAAGTTTTTATACAGCTTAAGCCACAGATCCCTCCATTACAAAATGTGAATCCTACTATCTACCAGATCTAGCTACGTCCTCTGAGCTTGAGGGTATATATGAAGAAGTCCTGACATTTTGGAGAACAGTGTTTGTAGAAATTGTTTGACGAAGGCTCTTTATACCCTTGTGTTTAAAGCATGGCCAACAAAGGCATGGGTTTATAAAAAATAAAAAATCTAATTCCCTTCATATAGATCTTGCCTCAACCCCCTTGAAAATCTTTGGGATGAACTGGAATGAATAATGCAACCGATGCCCATCCAGAAGAAAGAGCAAAAGACTTTACAAAGTCCAAAAAACAAAAAATAAATGGGTATGATATGCCACACATATAGGTTGGCACAGTTACTTATACTTGAATGGTGGAATCAAAGAGAAAGCAGGGAATCACTTTTTGAGAAATACGGAGATGCTCCGCTACTGTCCCATAGACTGTTTCACATGCCATGTTAAAAGGACAGAGGAATCGGCATTCATCAATGTCACGAGTGCCCCTGCAATCCATGTCTCGGATTGCAGGCACCCCTGTGCCCTTTTCCGTGGCGGCACCCCGTCCCAAATGAATGTACCTCTCCGCTCTCCTCCTCCCGTTCCGGCTGGCAAGCATGCACATTCCTGCTCCCTAGGGTGCATGCGCCGGCAGATTTAAAGGGCTAGCGCACCACTGATTGGCGCTGGTCAGTTCCGGGTTTCCTTAAAAGCCAGCTTCTCCCAGCAACCCCTGCTGGATCATAGTGCTCCAAGCCTATAAGAAACCTTTCCCTATGAGTCTTCTGTATTCTGCTCTACTGTTGTGACACCGGACCTGAAACTGACCTTGCTCCTTCGTTGCCAGCCCTGACCTCCTGCTCTGTTCCCGTTTGTGCCTCATTGCCGCCTGCCTTGACCTGCCTCGACTGCGCATTGATACTGTACCTCTACCTTGGCTGCCACCACGGGCAAGTTGCTCCTGTGGAACGACCTGGTGGTACCATGCTGCTGTAAGACCATCATGCTTTGTGGCAGGCTCTGGTGAAGATGCCACTTAGATTACGGTCATCATCTGCAGTGTTGTATGTGAAGAACATTATGTGTGAAGAACACATTGCAGATTTATGGAAACATCTGCAATGTGTTCTTCACACATATTTTTCTTCACATACTATTGTGAAGAACACCGTTCGGCGCTCTTCGGATAAGTTAGCAGAACATCTGCAGTGTGTTCTTGTGAGATACTCGTCCGAGCAACAAGCCGTTTCACGTACCCTAATACTCGAACGAGCATCAAGCTTGGACGAGTATACTTGCTCATCTCTAATCCTGAGGGTTCACTAAACCCGAGCCCTTGCAATCAAAAACTCTTCTTCATTCAAACCATCAGCATAAAAGAGAGGGAGGACAAACTGGACAAAAACTTACAGTGACTGACCATGACGGAATGTTGCCTAAAGTGTGCGTCCAGTTTGTCCTCCCAGTCTTTTAGGCTAATGTTTTGAATGAAGAAGAGTTTTTGATGAGTGCCGCTTCCTCTCTCCTTTTTACTTGGTATTTGCGAAAGACCTTACAGATGCACTTCAAAATCTTGAGTAAAGCTTTCCTAGATTGGTCCAAGCAACTTTAGCCATGGCGGTGACTAGTCACATATTAATTCCTGTTAATATGGAAAAGAATCCCATACAAAATGCTGTAAGTCTTATGTATAGATGTCCCAATTGTTTTCCTTGGCAGGAAATGAAAAAGTTATGTTTTGAGGGTAGACATTTTTTTTCAGTCCTAGTTGTTAACAATCCTTTGTAGTAAATACACTTATGTACTCTATATAAAATCCATCATCGTGTCTCAGGTTCTCTTTGCTATAGTCATTTATTAGCAAATAATAAATACCGTCATTATAAGATATTATAACACACTCATCAGCGGGAAGACATGTATTATTCATTAACTCCATTCCATAACACAAGCTATGAGTATACCATGGATAATTACTATATCCCAGTCTTAGAGCTGGCCCAGAAATTACTATCTAATGAGCATGAACTTTACGTCTGCCAAATCTTTTTGTACAAGAGGAATTTTTATTACATTTTACCCTTTTTATTTATTCCACATTTTTGCTATGTCTGTAATGTATTACTCCAGCATAAATATTTATAATGTAAGGTGCAATGTCTTACCTTGCAAGTCTTTCAATAGAGGAACTGTGATCTCATGCCAACTTTTGATTAGAATTTCCAAGCAAACCTTTTGGCTGGAGGGAATATATCATCTAGATAGGCAAAGTATTGTGTACTCTACAGGGGCACACAAATTCTAGGGAAAAAATATGATTTGCAATGCATCAAAGGACTTGTTTTCATGATATTCTTAAAGAGGTTAGTCACTTTTTTATATTCCCACAAAAACTTCTTTCTATGGCCTGCAATAGCAGTATGCATGACGCCTGCAGTATTTTATCAGTTCTTTATTGGAAGGCTTATGGAAGAAACGTCATGGCTATCCCAATCTTCCCTATAGACGGCAATGGTGGCCCAGCGGCGGTACAATGGTGTGTGGCACCATTCCGCGCCGCATCATGCTCTATCTTTTCCCGAGTGTAGGGCGTGCACAGCTGTTTCCTATGGAGTGGGAGGGTACTTGCATAGTTCCCAGAATTCCCTGGTGGAGCATCATTGGCGCTAGGTCTCCACACACCTAAAAAGCGGCCTTAATTGGCAACCTTACATAAGGAGAACTCTTACCTTCTGACATAAGTCCCAGAAGAGACAATATTCTGATTCAACTGTCAGATCAGAGTAATGACTATTATCTCTAATACAAGCAGAAATCTGACAAAACACACATTCCAATATCTTGTAGGTTGTGCCATTTCTTCTCTTTAAAAAACTTTACCTTTCTGACACCATTGCAGGGTCTGCAGATAAGCCATAGTAGATGTGACCTCTTCACGTCTTTGTGTTTGAGTAACAATGGTTTTGTTTGCCGGGATTGCAGTAATTTAGAATTCAACAACATTTTTAAGACATGATTAAGGCCTCATAAAGCAGGTAAATAACCCACTTTCTGAGCTCCTGAGTATTTTTTGGTAAAAGAAGGGTCAATTTAATTGGTAAATCGATTCAGGGGTCCCTCCGATAATGTCACATGATAATGGAGATAGGTCACCAGATGTCTGAGGGGCCAGGAAGAGAATTTTGTTTTTGGATTGATTCACCTGGAACCCACAAACAGGGCCGGCGTTAGCTTTGGTCTATCTATTTATCTATATATCTTCTACCTACCTATTCATGTCTCAATTTTCTACCTCTCTTCTACTGTATCTATCTATCTATCTCTGATATCTACCTATCTTCTATCACCTATCTAGCTATCTATATTTATTCCACTTTATACTTCTGCATCTTTATATGGATCTATCATATTTCATATTTATCTTCAGTCATCAACCTATCTATTATCTGTCTATTCCCTATAAAACTCTCCTACAGCCCCATATTACAGGATACTTACCTACTACTGTGTGTAACTGCAAAGTGTTATTATTGTGCAGGACTAAAAGAGCCTCTTACTGACTGTGACTCTTCATAAAATAGTTTTATTTCAGGGCCCCAGTTTTAGTTTTGCCTAAAATTTTAGACTTTGTCTAAAATAGGCCCCGCCCACAGAAAGTACTAAATTCCAAACTTAATTTGATTACCTTGGGCAGGTGTAGTTTGGGGTTCATTATAAAGAATACCATGTCATCAACAAAAATAGCCAGGCATAACGGGGCACATTTACTAAGAATCATACAGCCTGTACTATGAGCAGTTTGCCTGTGGGTGCCAGATTCAGGATTTCTGGTGCACATTCCTCATGAATCTGGCGCCCCCTGCACTTCCCCGACAGAGTGCACCTTTGACATGGGAGCGTGCAACACACTTTTGTCAGACTTTGCACGGTCAGACTGAGCACCGGAACGCCCCATAATTTGTGTCACATGATATCTTGTGCAGCAGCACCACAGAAGGGTCACGTGTAGAGATGAGCGAGCATACTTGTCCAAGCTTGATGCTCGTTTGAGTATTAGCGTACTCAAAATGGCTCGTTGCTCGGACGAGTATTTCACCGGCTCGAGATCGAGCTTTTACTTAAGAAAACACAGTGAAGAACAGTGACACCTTTCTGCACTAATGTCTTCTGATAAGTTAGCAGATGTATGGAAACATCTGCAATGGGTTCTTACCTGAAGAACACATTGCAGATGTTTCCGTACATCTGCTAACTTATCAGAAGACACGAGTGCAGAACGGTGTTCTTCCCAATAGCATATGAAGAAGAATATGTGTGAAGAACACATTGCAGATGTTTAACACGGGTCATTCTGCTTTTTGAAGTTCCACAAATATTCCATTGAATTAAAAAAACGAACAAACAGGACTGACTTCCTTATTTCTCAATAAAATGACACATTTTATTGCAGAGCCTTGGCCCCCTTGAAAAATGCTTGATTCTCCCATTGACTTCAATGGGGCTCGTTATTCAATATGAGCAGTCGAGCATCGGGAAAAGTTCGACTCGAGTAACGAGCACTCGAGCATTTTAGTGCTCGCTCATCTCTAGTCGTGTGCGACACAACTGTGACGCTAACACTTCTTATACACCTGTGCAAGCAGTTTGTACTAGAAAGAATGCGCAAAGTCTGAGAGACAACTGGCGCAAAGCCTTTAGTAAATGAGCCCCAATGTGCTATTGCAAATTCTGTTTTTGAGAGAATCACGTTTTCTCATCCTTCACAACTCCTTAAGTTCTATTTAAT
The DNA here is from genome assembly GCA_019512145.1 of Engystomops pustulosus. NCBI lineage: Eukaryota > Metazoa > Chordata > Amphibia > Anura > Leptodactylidae > Engystomops > Engystomops pustulosus. Next base: position 260,031,916 of record CM033642.1, read on the forward strand.
TAATTAAAAATCTTAACCACAAAAGCAAAAAAAAAAAGAAATGATAGAAAGATTGAGTTATTATCATAAAAAATTAATTTCTACTAAAAATATTATAGTTATTCATTTGCGTTAATAAGTATTTTCAGGCATCTGTATTCCAACTGTGCTTTCGGGTTACTCTACTGATAGATTCAAAAATTAACATTTGAAAAACGTAATTAGAAATTTCATTAAGCAATCAGCCTGTGCTAATATTCACTCTTGTTTTAAAATTTTAAATATCCAGTGAGAAACACTCTTAAGGCTTAATGCAATGAATATTCATGGTTTATGAGTTTTCAGTGAAGCAGGAAATGAAGTTACCTGTGAGCACACCATGGTCACACCTATAAAGTGTTGGTTAATGCTAAAAAAAACATTAAGTAAAAATACAGTAAGTTCTCTTTTGTATTCAAACTTGGTTTTCACTTTTATGTATTACCAGCTATAGATCCCAGCGTTGCCCGGGATAATAAATAACTACTCTCAGCTACAACAAAATAAAATGGGTTAACAAAAAATATTTTATATGTATCTATAGACTACCTCTGATGCTGGCAGTCTCTGTCTGTGACTGTCGCTGGCAGTCTCTTTCAGTGACTGTCGCTGGCAGTCTCTTTCAGTGACTGTCCCTGGAAGTCTCTTTCATTGACTGTCTGTTGCTGGCAGTCTGTTTCAGTGACTGTCTGTTGCTGGCAGTCTGTTTCAGTGACTTTATGTTGCTGGCAATCTCTTTCAGTGACTGTCGCTGGCAGTCTCTTTGATTGACTGTCTGTTGCTGGCAGTCTTTTTCAGTGACTGTCTGTCATTGGCCGTCTGATTCAGTGACTGTCTGTCGCTGGCAGTCTCTTTCATTGACTGTCGCTGGCAGTCTCTTTCAGTGACTGTCTGTTGCAGGCAGTATCTTTCAGTGACTGTTTGTCGCTGGCAGTCTATTTCAGTGAATGTCTGTCGCTGGCATTATCTTTCAGTGACTGTCTGTTGCTGGAGGTCTCTTTCAGTGACTGTCTGTTGCTGGCAGTCTCTTTCAGTGACTGTCTGTCACTGGCACTCTCAGTCCAGTGACTGTCTGTTGCTGGCACTCTCATTCCAGTGAATGTCTGTTGCTGGAACTCTCAGTCCATTGACTTTCTGTCGCTGACACTCTCATTCCAGTGACTGTCTGTCGCTGGGAGTCTCTTTCAGTGACTGTCTGTTGCTGGCAATCTCTTTCAGTGACTGTCTGTCACTGGCACTCTGAGTCCAGTAACTGTCTGTTGCTGGGACTTTCATTCCCGTGACTGTCTGTCGCTTGAACTCTCATTCCAGTGACTGTCTGTCGCTGGCATTCTCATTGCAGTGACTGTCTGTCGCTGGCACTCTCATTCCAGTGAATGTCTGTCGCTGGCACTCTAATCCCAGTGACTGTCGCTGGCACTCTCATTCCAGTGACTGCCTCTGTCCCCAACTGTCGCTTTGTTTATGGGGAGATTTACCAGAAGTATCTGTGAGCAGAACTGCTCTAGTTGCCTACGGCAACCAATCAGAGCCCGAGTTTCATTTTTGGACAGCTGTTTATAAAATTACAGCTGATCTCTGATTTTTTTTCATGGGCAACTGAAACAGTTTTACCTCAGACATTTCTGATAACTCTCCCTCTATCTCTGAATCTCTATCCATCTTACCACACACATAAGTGGTCTTCTACTCATTGCCTGTAGTAGCCAATCAAAGCTCAGAGCTCATATTAATAACCTGTGGCCGAACAGCAACCAATCACGGCTCAGCTTCCAACTGCCACAGCATCAGAAGCAGCAGACAATGGGTCCTGTATATGGTGGTTTATAAGTGGATTCTGGAAAGTACAGGGTGAAAATTTTGGCTCAAACCCAAATCTAATACTCTGACTAAGGTGAGCAAGACTACTGATTTAGTTGCTGTATTTTCTTCTTTCAAGACAACAAATCCTTTGGGATAAACCAAATTTTTAATAAAACCTAATTTTTAAGAAAATAATTTTTGCTATGCTGTATAATGCTACAATATATTGCTACTTTACTGTTGCTTTACATTATAATGGTGGATTCATATTTAGCAGATTTTGTTGCAATTATTTCTGCAGGAGATGAATTGGAGAGCTACAAGATTTTTTTTTTTACAGATTTAACCTTAAAGGGAACCTGTCACAACCTGTCACCAGGAATGTCACTTTTAGCTGGTGACAGGTTCCATTAGCCTCTGCTATGCTGATTTTAAAAATGTCTTTGTCAGAATTCTGAATTATTTCAGAACTTTATATAAGTTTAGTTCACATTACCTGGCTCCCTGCCATCTGCATGTGATGATTCCTGAGGGAGGGACAGCTGAAGCCTGTGTGTGCCTGTATCTCCACATGAATTCTTTCTTCACACCACTCCATTCCCCTCCCTCTCCTGCCTGCTCAATACATTGTGGTGGAGATGAGACTGGCACAGGCACACACAGGCTGCAGGTGTACACTCCACTGGCCCCCCAGTGTGTCGGTGAAACCACCAACGGGCCTGACAAGCGATGACTCGGCCCCCAAATTAAACTATGGGCCACATTTATTAATAGTGAGCCAAACTGCACTAATGTGCAGGGCAATTCAAATTATTGAATACTGGCGCACAGTGTTCAATGGTGTGATTCACCCTGCACGCGCCAATCACACTTAAACTGCATGCACCAGGTTTTTTTTTTCGGTGCCCTCAGTCTAATAGGTGTCTGCCACATTTCTGTCAGACATTCACCATAAATGTGGAACATGGTACAAATCGGTAGTAGAACACCCCTTTAGGTTCAGAGTTTTGTGTTGAGGTTGGGGTGTCAACACTCAAAACAGATCTGTGTTTTTATCATCATTAGTAATGATGTCTTTTTCAAAAAGCAATGCTAACACATTGGGGCAGATTTACTTACCCGGTCCATTTGCGATCCAGCGGCACGTTCTCTGCAGGGGATTTGGGTCCGGCCGGGATTCAATAAGGTAGTTCCTCCAGGTGGCGCTGCTGCGCTGAAGTTCCCCGAGGCCCGCTGGAATGCACTCAAGTTCCCCGGCCTATACCTGGTGAAGGTAAGTGCAAGTCCCGTGACACTTTTTGTTTTTTAAATGCGGCGGCAAAATCCCGGGGCAATACAGGGAAAATTGGCGCTAATCGGAAATATTCGGGTAACACGTCGGGAAAACGCAAATCGGGCCCTTAGTAAATGACCCCCATTGTTCCCAAAATTATTAATTCCACTGATGGGCCCTAGGTCTGACCCTGTCCCTGGAAACTCACCACACATTGCTGGCAGGGAGCCAATGTAATGTGAATTAAACTTATGTAAAGTACCGAAATGATTCAGAATGTTGACAAAGACATTTTTAAATTTAGTGTAGCATATGCTGTCACTGCTCAAAATGACATTCCTGGTGGCAGTTTTGCTTTAAATGAAATGATCTGTAACTATATGGGATCTGACATTCCTGGCTGCATATCTCTAACTATAACTATATAACTATAATCTCTATCTATAACTAAACAGAAACTAGTAATTTTCCATTGCTATAGTAGAAAAAGGTTCACAAGGAAGAAAACATAATTATTTACCATAAAATGCAGGCAGCCTGGCAGGAAACTTGTTTACCAGGTAACTTGTTTACCTCTTTAGAAACTTGTTGACATAGAATAATTCTGGGAATTAATGTAAGTCTATGGGAGAATGATTTGCAGTTGTTCATCATGAAATGTATCTACTTTCCCTCCAGTAGAAGACAATCCCTCTTGTAGAAAACAAGAACAGTCCCTAGTGTCCTGCAGTTATGGAGCATAGTTTGGAACAAGTGCTCTGCTAGACTGTCTTAGTGAATAAAAGAAAAAGCTTGAGATAGGGATACTCTGCCATAGACCCTGGGATTCTAGGCTCTGAACATTTATTATAAATTTTGTAGAAAAAATTTCTAAACACCTTTTTTATTAATAGACAATAAGTAATGTGGATATTTAGCATTTTTATTTCCAGTCAAAATAAAAGTACAAAAGAAATAATGAATAAATTGAATGTTATTATTTATCTCAAGTTGGCCTGGGGCAATCCTCAGTATGTAGTCCTTCTTCTACCGGGAAGGAGATTAGAAAAGCCAGTGATATGCTTTGTCTGTATTATTCTGCATCTGGATTCTCTCAGTAAAGAACTTAATCGTTTACTGCAGACTCTTTCATGTTTACTGCAGACTTATTTCACATTGGGGTGCACCATGTAAAGGCCTCAGCTCTGGAATTTTCCTTGCACATTCTGTTATTTCTCCAACACTAAACAAGAATGGTGTCCATCGACTTTTACTGCAACCTCCCTCACCTCTCAAGTTTACCCAAGGCCACTTGGATAAAAGTGCTGCCACTGCCTCATGTATCTACAGAAACCTTTTTCTCAAAGTATTGCACTGGGGAACAAGTCAGCTTTTTTAGATCCTTTTTTTGTGATATTTGTATTTCTAAAACAAAAAATTCTCTTCCTCCATTATTGCTGAGTAGGAACTGTGATGGGTATAATGGTATCATGGTTAGATTTCGGTAGCTGCTATAAGATAATGGTCCTGGAATGGACCTTGGTCTGGCCTTCTGCCACTGACAGGGAAACTGTGGGACACAGTTCTAGTGTTTTCAGTGGTCTGGGTGCCAATCCACAAATAAATTAGGTGCATTTGGGAGCTAATAAACTGCCTTCGCCAACGGAGGTACGATGGCCACCATTTGGGATGCTCTCAAATTGAGAGATGCCCAACCTCCAGATGCTGTTAGTTTGCTGTGCATTAGCAAAAACATCTCAATGTGTCACCTCTAATACACGTGTCATAGTTTAACTAACTTTGCTCATAGAGAACATTAGCAAGTGGTCAACAATAAGATTTAGTTCTCCTCGCAATTTTGTATCAATGTGTATAATTTTATGGCATGATTTAAGACTCTGCTCAAGCTATTTGGTCCATGTGGAACATTGGGGGTTAGGGTGTCCAAAACCAGACTTCATCCAGAAGTGCTGGCAATCAGTACTGGCAATCAGTGTTAAAATGGTTTGCCCACAAAACAAGTTAGGCCCTATCCACAGGATAGGGCTTAACTTGCTAATCGGTGGGGGTCTCAGTGAGAACGGGGGGTCTGAGGTACTTCCTTCAGTCACCTAGTCTCTCTCAGAGATGATCGGAGCAGACGGCTGCATATGTCTGTGGCACTTGGCAATCTCCGTCAGCTTTATACAAAATGAAGGGAGGAAAAGGGACATGTGCGGCTTTCTGCTCCCGTGAATAGGGCTTAGCTTGTTGTTAGGGCAACCCTTTAAATGCCACAAGTGACACCTCTCACTCTAGGATGGTTGCTCTAGACCAGTGGTGGCGAACCTATGGCACTGGTGCCAGAGGTGGCACTCAGAGCCCTTTCTGTGGGCACCCAGGCCATCACCACAGAGGACTCCATGTATCTTCCTGCAGTCCCAGACAGTCCAGGACTTGCTGTGCACAGAGTTATTTTAAAGTGACAGCACTGCCTGGGACTACTGGAGGAGTGAGAAGATGTGTATGGATCTGGATTATCATTACAGCTCCTGGAGGGAAGCTACAATGATCATCCAAATTTCTTCTATTTTCTGGTTTATTAGTGTCTTCAGAGGGCTGATATGAATGAAAGCTGTGACAGAGCACAGAGTATAAGTCACTAATTACATTTCTGTGTTGGCACTTGCGATAAATTAGTAGGTCTTAGTTGTAGTTTGGGCACTTGGTCTCTAAAAGGTTTGATATCACTGCTCTAGACTATCCTCTGGAAAATGTTGGCAGTATGTGCATACCAGCATTTAAACTGTGAATGGTGACAGCACCATTGGGGGTCTTACCGGAGGGGGTGAGCATTCACTATCAGTCCAGGAGCCCAAACCAAATTTTCAGGGATAGGCGAAAACTGCCAACCTAAGCTCATCTCTACTCATTATGGCATTTACTTCTGTCTGTATTCTAACATGTCATCAATAATGGCTAAATATCACCCAAAAATCATAGAATGCTAATGTGGACAGCGCTTAAATAAAACAACCTTTTTAAAGTGAGTTATACACTGAAAAATTTTTATTAGAAATGAAAAAGAAAAACATCTGAACACCTATTTTTTAATAGCCAATGAGCCAATGTGAATCTTTGCATTTTAATTTCTAGTCAAAATATAAGTACAAAAGAAATAATGAATAAATTGAATGTTATTATTTATCTCTAGGACATTGGAAATGGAAAATAATACGGCATCTTAATTTGAATATTTGTATTTCCCCTGGTTTAATTAAATTCTTCCATCAATCATGTTTTTTTACTTATTATAGGCGGTAAATTTTACAATGTTACCTGCCAAAGACAAACAATCTTATCTTTTGTGAAACATGAGTTATATCAAAAGTCTTTTCAGACGATGTGCATTGTGAATTGATTACAAAAAAAATCTGCGCCCTTTCAAATACATTGGAAGAAATACAATACCCAGAGTACAGATTCATTTTGGGAGATATTTTTTTTTTCCTTTGCTAATTAATTTTACACAAAGTCAATTCTTTATTTTTTGATCATCAACTTTTAACCAGATGTCAAAGTCTTCTGAATGGGTTTAGAGCTTGTTACCGACATCCAAGGCTGCCTTGCTTGGAGCTGATCTCTGGAAATTTGGGCGGTCAATTTGGAATTACAGTGCGTGGCTTCAATGATGCAAGGACTAGCCAGTCAGCTGCGGGGGGTATCCCTGACCTGATCGGAACGCCTGTATCCTGACCTGCAATCCGTATCCTCACCTGATTCGGAACCTGTATCCTTCCCGGGATCCTGTATCCTGACCTGTGATCCTGACCTTATCCTGACCTGCATTCCTGTATCCTCTCCTCATTGGTACCTGTATCCTTACCTATACCTGGAATCCTGTATCCTGATCTGATCTGGAACCCCGTATGCCTGACTTGCAATCCTGTATCCTTACTGATTCGGAACCCAGTATCCTTACCCGATCACTAATCTTGACCTGAATCTGGGACATGTGTCCTGACCAGAATTCTGTATCCTGACCTTATCTGTAACCATGTATCCTGGCCTGAACCTATATCTGGCCTGTATCTTCACCTGCCTGACCGCCTGTATCTTCACCAGGAATCCTGTAATCCTGAATAGATCCATTTTTTGACCTGATCAGTAACCTGATACCCAGTATGAACTTTGGCCTATCTCTAGTCCTTTGTATCCCCTAGCCTGAGCCAGAAACCCTTATACAAAACCCTGAGCCCAGACATTTGTACCCACTAACCTGAGCCCAAGACCTGTGTGTCGCTAGCCTTAGCTCTCTGTTCCTTGAACCTGTCTGGTCCCCTATGTACCTAAAATCTTCATCATCTGACCTTATTACCCTGTCAGTGTTTATGCTTATCTGCTTGGATGGAATAAATATTTCTCTTGAAACGAGGTAAAACAAATGCAAACATGCAAATTCATTTTCTTGGATGGGACAAGTAAAACAATGCCTCTTTTTGCTACCTTAACACTGCAAATCCTTTTCAAGAATCCTCATGACATGATGTGGCAATAAAACCAAACCAGTATTTCCATATCCAGAAGGAACAGATTCCCCAACATCTTTGGTTTAGTAAGAGGCAATTTACTAGGGTCAGAAACGAAGAGTTTCCATTGTCCCAACCAGGAACACAAATTTGCATATTTCCTCAATCTACAAAGTTAGGCAGTAAGCTTCCCAGAATTATCCAGTTAACTCTCCATGAAATAAAAAAAAACAGGTTCTTGACTAATTTGGAGTAAGATCCCCAGAAAGAGGGAGCTGGACTTGGTACCGCTATCCATGACTGAGGACCTCAGAAAGGTAGACAGAGGGATCCCGGGCAAAAGGATAGAGGCTGCTGGACTTGGTACCACCAACTATGACTTGTGATAACAAAAGGGTAGGCAGAGTGGTTCATGACACTAGAACGAGGGAGCTGGACTTGGTACCATTGACTCTGACCTTAAAAGAGTTGGCTGAGGGCTTCCCATAGTTATACAACAGAACATTACATTAATGTATATAAGCAATAAAAGGTACAGATAATTATACTAATACTAAGAGTAAAGAGGGGTAATTAACATTTTAACCATATTTTTTTGTGAAATTTTATAATAACAATCTTTATTTATATAGAGCCTTGATATTATATAGCGATTTACAAAGGATGAGGGGATAACACAAATGCTCACAGCCTATGAGGATAAGGGGGTGACACAAGAGCTTATAGTCTATGAGGATAAGGGGGTGACACAAGAGCTTACAGTCTATGAGGATGAGGGGTGACACAAGAGCTTACAGTCTGTGTGATGAGGGGGTGACACAAGAGCTTACAGTCTTGAGGATGAGGTTGACACAAGAGCTTACGTCTATGAGGATGAGGGTGTGACACAAGAGCTTAAGTCTATGAGATGAGGGGGTGACACAAGGCTTAACAGTCTTTGAGGATAAGGGGTGACACAAGAGCTTACAGTCTATGAGGATAGGTGGATGACACAAGCTTACAGTCTATGAGGATGAGGGGTGACACAAGAGCTTACATCTATGAGGATGAGGATGACAACAAATGCTCACAGTCTATGAGGATGAGGAGGTGACACAGAGCTTACAGTCTATATGAGATGAAGGGGGTGACACAATAGCTACATCTATGAGGATGAGAGGGTAACAAGAGCTTACAGTCTATGAGGATGAGGGGGCACAAGAGCTTACTTCTATGAGGATGAGGGGGTGGCACACAAGAGCTTACAGTCTATGAGGATATATGGTGACACAAGAGTCTTACATCTATGAGGATGAGTGGAGCCACAAACCTTACGTCATGGGATGAGGGATTGACACAAGACCTTACGTCTATGAGGATAGGGGGTGACCCAAGAGCTTACAGACTATGAGGATGGCTGGGGGGGGGTGACACAAGAGCTTACAGTCTATGAGGCTGAGGAGGTGACCAAGAGCTTACATCTATAGGATGAGGGGGTGACACAAGAGCTTACATTCTATGAGATGGGGGTACACAAGAATTACAGTCTATAGGATGAGGGGGTGACACAAGAGCTTACAGTCTATGAGGATGAGGGGATGACACAAGAGCTTACAGTCTATGAGGATGAGGGGTGACACAGAGCTTACAGTCTATGAGGATGAGGGGGTGACACACAAGAGCTTACAGTCTTGAGGAGAGGGGATGACACAAATGCTCACAGTCTATGAGGATAAGGGGACACAAGAGCTTATAGTCTATGAGATGAGGGGTGACACAAGACTTACAGTCATGAGAATGAGGGGGGTGACACAAGAGCTTACAGTCTATGAGGGTGAGGGATGACACAAATGCTCACAGTCTATGAGGATAAGGGGTGACACAGAGCTTATAGTCTATGAGGTGAGTGCATGGGGTGACACAAGACTTACACTCTAGAGATGAGGGGGTGACACAAGACCTTGCAGTCTCTGAGGATGAGGGTGACACAAGAGCTTACAGTCTATAAGACGTTAAGAGATATTTAACCTCATGATCTCTCTGTTGACCATAAGCCAAGTCTTTAGCAGTAAGATATGTATTCTCAGCCATATTATACAACATTTTATTAAATAGGTCACAAACCCTGTGCAATTAATGTTGTTTTCTTACAAAGTGGCAGACCTGGTCCTGCAACAGTTAAACATTTCTCTGCTTGAGGCATCTTCATTACATGAAACATTTCACAGCTAATAACCTTTATAAATACGCAAGATGGTAACATAATAGAATTCAGGCAATATATATTCCAGGAATGTCAGAATGCTAAAAATGTATATTCCGTGTAGGTTGCTTAGCAATATGTTTGGGAGAGCTGAGACCCCGATGCCATATTTATTCTGATTAAAGTAAATTTCACGTGTCTGTGGAATATTACAATTAGTAAGACCTATAAAAAACACATGCTCTTCACATGCTAATATTGGCTATAATTAAAAAATGTCCTACTTTTCAAGGCAAGAAATTGCAGGACCTATTACTATTTTATGCATATAATACCAGAATAACTTGGTTGTAAAATCTTGATTCACTTTAGCCTCAGTACTTCAACCTAATTAAATTTACATCTGTCACTATAAGTATTACAAATATTCGGGAATTGTAAAGGCTGTTCCTTCCATATCGAAGTTCAGCATAGGATCATTAAATATGAAAGAGGATTTGTATATAAAGTAAACTGTTACGGACCTTTCACCCAGGGGTGTTACTAGAGGGGTAGCTGCAATAGCAGCTGTTATGGGGCCCACAGTGTCAGGGAGCTCTGGGTATTGGATGTGTATATGCTGTATGTGTGTGTGTGGTGTGTATATACTCTATAAATGCTGTATGTCTGTACACGGTGATGTGTATATGCTCTATGGGGCACATTTACTTACCCGTCCCGGACTGTCCGACGAGGATGAAGTCTGGCGCAATTCACCAAGATTGTGCTTCCAATATCCTGCATGTGTCGCTTCCCTGCTGAGGTCGCAGGAGTTCACCTTCTTCTTCCCGGTGTATGTGAGTGCATGTCTAGCGACACAATTTGAGATGTTAAATCCCACACGTTGTCCGAATTCGTCGGATCTTCGGACAGCCCCCAAGCCCCCCCCCTCCCAATTTGTGTTGTGTGAAAGCCGGCGCCGATGCACCAAAATCCAATCGGGTGCGCCAAAAAACCCTTCTAAATACAGTGCACATCAGAAATCGACCGACGATATTGCGGTCCTCGGACCCGTAGTAAATGAGCCCCTATATGTTTGGTTTGGTTTTAATCCCGGTCATGCTTGATGTCTTACAAGATAGCTAAAATAGACATGGTTTTCCTTATCCCATCCTTGAAAACTTTGCATATTTTCCCAGAATTCCCCTAGTGGAGCATCAATGGTTATTAGACTCCACACGACTACATGATGGCCTTCATTGGCAAAGTCACCGTAAGGAGAACTCTTACTTCCCATCCCTATGTGTATGCATACGTGATGTGTATATGCTGCATGGGTGTATATAGTACCATATGTATGTTTATGCTGTATGTGAGTAAATGGTATGTACAGTGGTTATGGAAAGTATGCAGACCACTTTACATTTTTCACTCTTTGTTTCATTGCAGCCAATTGGCAAGATAAAAAAAAAATCTTTTTTTTTGCTCAGTAATGTGCACTCTTCTGCCCATTTTGACAGAAAAAAAGAAGAAATGTGGATATTTTTGCTAATTTATTAAACAAGAAAAACTGAAATATCACATGGTCATAAGTGTTCAGCCCCTTTTCTCAGTATTGAGTAGAAGCTTTGGAGCTGGTGCAGCCAGGAGTCTTCTTAGAAACGAAGTTTCTCACCCCTGGATTTGGGGATCCTCTGCCTCTTCCTTACAGATTCTCTCCAGTTCCCTCAAGTTGGATGGTGAACGTTGGTGAAAGCCATTTCCAAGTCTCTCCAGAGATGCTGCATAGGTTTTAGGAACTAGTACAAAAGAGATAATCCGGCACAATGTTCTTCTTCCAAAACAATGACATCCAAGCTTTATTCAAAAATCCAAATAAGACCAAACATGGAATTAAAAATATGTTAGCGATCTACACGTTTCGGCTTTGGACTTAATCTAGATTGCACGTAGATCCTAGAACACGTAGATTTCTGCTATGTTTTATCCATGTTTGGTCATATGTGGATTTTTGAATAAAGCTTGGAGTCATTGTTTGGAAATTATGTTGTGACTCATTATCTTTTGTGTACGAATGTTGCTGTTTCTGCCTTCAGGATCTGAGGACTGTTTGTTCCAGAGAGCATTGAGTTGGAAGTGAGCTGATAGCATGTGTTTATGTCTACTCAATTGAGTTTAGGTCTGGTTCTGGCTGGCCTGCCAGGAATGGTCTCAAAGATGTTCTAAAGTTTGGTGTCATTGGGGGGTATTTATTATGACCTTGGTGCCAGTAATTTTCTTTTTTTGCTCTTTGTCGCCCCTAGAATTCCTGAGCCTTTTTTCATAGTTGTCTCGTTCCATTCCCACGTGTTCTAATCATTACCCTTCTGGCTCTTTTTTCCCTTAAAAAAGGGGTGTACTTAATATTTCCATTTATTAATGGTTAGTTTAAGCATTTTTTGGGCCTAAATAGGCGCAAAATAGGATCAACTAAAATAGGGTCTAAAAAAAGTAGATTCATGGTGTAGAGCACTAACAGACTCGAGACACCATATTCATCAAAACCAAACACAGCATATTTCTTTGAGAAAATAATCTTCAATGACAGCTTCTTTGCTTATCCTAACTGTGATACATTCTGAAAGCCTTGTGCTTTCAAATATGTTCATTTCTTAGTTTTTTATTGTGTCCTTTGTTTTAATGCAAGGTGCTTTGATTTTGCTCTGCCTCCCTCTCCATGTGCTTCAGTCGTGCTGGACCTCTCCGCTCATACTTGTTTTAATTTGGACGCACATCTGGTTATTGTGGCAGTTCCAGATGTGGATGTTGTTCTTCACCATAGATTAGAATGGCTTAATGGAAAAAACCAGGTGCACACAAAACCTTACCAGTCCCAATATTAATAAATTTACCCCTATTTTCTTGAAAGGTGAACCTTCAGCTCATCTGAGGCCCGGAGCACCCTGAAAAGAATTTCACCAGTTATCTCTGTACTTGGCCACATTCATATTTCACATTCAATTACAACCAATGTCCATAGCATGATGCTGTCCCCACCATGAGTCACTGCTGGGACTTTATTTAGAGCACGCCTCTTTTCTCCACATAACACTTAGAAATAACACCCAAAGTGTCAATCTTTGTCACTGTATGCAGCTTTTCATATGTCTTGTACGGAGGAGGGCTTTCATCGTCCCACCTGTTGGAGGCTGCATGACAGTTGACTTTGTGGACTTTCTCTCCACTAACTGCTGCCTTTTGGGGCTCACCAAAGTGATCTTAGAGTTCTTCTCACCAAGTCCTTCTACCGTGATTGCTTAGTTTGAACTGGATGCCAGGTCGAGGAAATGTAATGGTTGTCCCAAACATCTTCCATTTAGGATTATGGAGGCCACTGTGCTCTATGGACCTTGTAGTCCTGCAGAAATTATTTTTGTAACCATGCAGATCTGTGCCTTTCCACAATTATGAGCTCCTTTGGCAGTTCCTGAGACCTTATAATTGTCATGTGCTCGGACATGCACTGTGAGCTGTGCATGTGCTAACAGGTGTAGCCTTTCCTAACTCAAGTCCTATTAGTTTTGTAAACACCAGCCGCTTCCGGCTTCTCTAGGAGGAACAAATATAAATATGATATCACACAAGGGTTGGAAATATTTTGACCATCAACTAAAGCCATGTAAGATAAGTATAATGTAAGTGTAAATATACGTAAGTTGATCAATAGTGATGAGCGGAGCCGAACTGCAATGTTTGGGTTCATGACGACACTGTGGGTGTTGGAGTTCAGGACCATAATCCGCAGTGTTTGGGTTTCACTTCACCGTTAGGCTCAACTCTGCCATTAACACACCCACAATTTGGTGCTGGCACAAATCACGATGTTAAAGGAAATCTATCAAAATCCACCATGAGCACCCAGGACACTTACTCAGATCCAGGGACATGATTGTTGTTGAATCTTCTTATATTTGTTTCCATGGCCTCCTTCCTACTAAAATCAACTTTTCTAGTTATGCTAATAAGCCAGAAGGGGTCTGACTGGTGTTACCACCATTCCACTGTGGTCTGAAATTTGTTATAATACATCAGGCGAGGGAGGAGGGGAAGTGCTGAGCAAGAGCAGGTGGGTGGTGAAGCAATGCATTAAGTCTGTGAAGCTGCAGCATGGAAGAGTTAAGGTAACAACCCCTGAGCGTTTGAGGCTCATTACATAATTGCAATTAATTTTATAAGGAAAGGCCTTGGACAACAATATAAGAAGATTATGTGCAGTGTCCCGTTTTTATCCATGATCGATTTTACTGATACATATCCTCTAACTAACACCTATATGCTATAGTGGCAGACTTAAATGCTGCATTTACTTTGCTGGTATAATTTAAAGGGTTGACAGCACGATCATGTTGTTGCTACCGTTGGGTGGGTCCGGTAACCAAACTTTTATGGGGTTTTGCTGAACTTTCCAAAACCAACGGGTTCTGCTTGTCAGGACTCACGGTCAGTGAACCCCCCTGGACCACACGCGGATGATGACACTACTAGCCGACACCGGGACCAGAATCTAAGGTACAACTGGTCTTCACCGGAGCCCGCCGCAAATAGTCGATGGTCTTGCTGGCAAGCAGGGCTCCACCAGTTGTTCCACGGGTGTGTCAGCCCGCGGTGCAGCCAAGTTCGAGGTCCGATTCAGCACGCATTCACGTAGTCAGGTACAGGCTGGTTGTCAGGCTATCGGCAAGATGTGCAGAGAATCAGAGTCCGGGGTCAGCTACAGGCGATCAAGGAGAAACAGGAACGGTACAAACAGACATGCAGGGAACTTTCTCTAAGGCTATGAGCGCAACAGTCCGGCGGGAATGATGGCCACCGTCTTTATGGAAACCCGAAGTGGTCAGCCGCGCATCAGCGGTACGTTGACCCTTTAAAAATCTACCGAGTGCTGGCGCACAGGGACACGCAGGCCTAGCCGGATGGGAGCGGATCGTGGAGAGTGATAGTGGGCCTATTACAACTTACATGCATGGCCCTAAAGGGGTATATACAGTGTCTTGGCAGTGTTCGAAAGGATGGCACCAGCGCATGGTTTTCTCTTTCACACAATAATTTTTTTTACCCAAAACTGCGTTTTTAACAAACTTCTTCCATCTGAATCACAAACAAAGAATTAGATCTGCTTATTATGTTCTTGTAAAACCATCGGGCATTTCTGCACATCAAACATTCTCACTGCGCTGGAAAACATTTTCATAATTGAATTGCCTTTTAGGGATCCATCCAGAATGCAATGAAGGCTAGAATGGAGTTCTAATATCTCCTTACTCACCGCACACAAGTTCTTCTTGAGGCGATGAGAAAGAGGTCTAATTAACCTTCGGCAGCCGATGACGAGCAATTATCACCTTCACTCTTCCGTCCCTGTTCACATATACTTTTAAAGAGCCCGATTTTTACTACGCTGGGAAAACCCAATCCGAATACTGCGCTCGTCTGCTATTAATAAAAGGACACTTAATAGCGATACAATTACGTACACGAACCTATAAACGTCTGCGTTCTCTAACATGGTAAGATCAATGGATCCTGGAGACAAGCTCCCATTATTTACCGACTAAGGGCTCTCTCACATGGCGTTTGGTTTTCAACTCCATGGTTCAATTATTTCCACGATGCCTCCCAAAGCCATTGGGGCTTATTTACTAAGGTCCCGCAGCGCATTTTCGCCAGGTTTCCAACGTTTTTGAGATTGCGTCGCACGCGATCAAATTGTGTCGCAATCGCTCCGACTTTCATGCGACACAAATCGAGGGCAGGCCGACAGACGATACCACGTATTCGGACAACGTGAGGGATTTAAAATTTAAAATTGTGTTGCAAACCAAACACTTACATGCACCGGAAGAAGGTGACATTACGGCTGGACCTGAATCTGGGAGCGACACGACATGCAGGATCCTCGGGCGCACGATCTTTGTGTTATCACGGCTAGCTGTGCAGTGATCGTCGTATATGCACCTCCCTCGGGGATCAAGCAATGGGAAGGGGAAGTAAAATGTACGTCCCATTGAGTTCCTATGGGCATTTTCCACATTTGCTTGTATTTTCCACTGATCCGTTGTCTGTGGGAAAAATTCAACGAAACATTTTTTTTTCACTGATGTGGACGCGAAGGCAGAGTTTTGTTGGTCCCAAAAGAAGACATCGGACATCCGTTTGTAGTTTTTCACGACCATGAGAACTAGAAAAAAACCGTGGGACAAAAAAATATTTAAAAGATGTCAAACCTATCATGTTTTGTTTGCAGAAAAGAGACAAACGAGAAAAAGCTAGAGAACACTTGCAAACAGATGTGCAACTGAAGTGAACATTTAGCGCCAATTGAGCAAGCCCTAAGCCCATAGGATGAGCCTACATGAGACTCCAACACGACGGAGAATATAACCCAAATTGAAATAGTGTTGAGCAGACATTTTTAGAACTTTGCGTTAAGATCTCCTGGACCTGACCCCCCAAATTGAATGCGAATTTTGGTCATTGGTTTGGTGCTTAACTATTTTGTGTAAATTATACAGCACATGCTTGCCGTCATTTTGCAGAAGTTCGTCACTCACCCCCAATGATGGTCCATGGGGAAAGCTAGGCTCCCCAAAATATAAAACAGGGATTGTATATCCATACATTGTAACACAGTTAAACAGTGTGCAATCCTGCTAGCTGCCAATCACCCGTTTAGTCTAGAGGTGGTTACAGCCCTGAACAGATTCAACACAAATTTCTATTTGTCGGCATCATCACTTTCTTTATGTCTGTTTGTTATTACAGGATGAATCAACATGAATCTATAAAGCAGAAAACTGCTGCGATATTAGACCCTATGCAATCCCTAGCTCATCCTGCTATATAAAGTCTACCAGTAGATAGGACACTATGTACATCTGCTTCAGTTCTCCTCCGCTCTATCACATTCTGTCTGCATAGGACACTATGTACACTCTGCTCCAAGCCCTCCTGCTCCTATAACATGCTTCCTGGCAATAGACACACTATCTACAATCTGTTCTCACTCCTCCTGCTCTATAACATGCTACCCTGCAGTAGGACACTATGTACAAATCATTGCTCATGCTCATCCTGCTCTATAACTATAGCATCAATAGGACAGCTGATGTACACAATTCTCAGCTCTCCTGCTCTATAACAGTTAGGCATGCAGATACACATGGGCAGATTTAACTCCCCCTCCCCGGTCCCATTGCAATCCAGTGGCGCGTTCTCCTTCGGTGGATTCGGGTCTTCCGCGATTCACTAAGGCATTTCCGATGCTCCACAATCTGATTCGCGTGCGCCAAAAACCCCAGGGCAATTCTCGTAGAAGAAACCGCAATTCGGCCTCTTAGTAAATGACACGTGTTCTTCTTCCAAAACAATGACATCCAAGCTTTATTCAAAAATCCAAATAAGACCAAACATGGAATTAAAATATGTTAGCGATCTACACGTTTCGGCTTTGGACTTAATCTTAGATTGCACGTAGATCCTAGAAACACATAGATTTCTGCTATGTTTTTATTCCATGTTTGGTCATATGTGGATTTTTGAATAAAGCTTGGATGTCATTGTTTTGGAAGAATTATGTTGTGACTCATTATCTTTTGTGTACGAAGTTGCTGTTTTCTGCCTTCAGGATCTGAGGACTGTTTGTTCCAGAGAGCATTGAGGTGGAAGTGAGCTGATAGCATGTGTTATGTCTACTCAATTGAGTTTAGGTCTGGGTTCTGGCTGGGCCAGCCAGGAATGGTCTCAAAAATGTTCTAAAGTTTGGTGTCATTGGGGGGTATTTATTATGACCTTTGTGCCAGTAATTTCTTCTATTTTTGCTCTTTGTCGCCCCTAGAATTCCTGAGCCTTTTTTCATAGTTGTCTTCGTTGCCATTCCCACTGTTCTATGACCCTTCTGGCTCTTTTTCCCTTAAAAAAGGGGTGTGACTTAATATTTCCATTTATTAATGTTTAGTTTAAGCATTTTTTGGGCCTAAAAATAGGCGCAAAATAGGATCAACTAAAATAGGGTCTAAAAAAAGTAGATTCATGGTGTAGAGCACTAAACAGACTCGGACACCATATTCATCAAAACCAAAACAGCATATTTCTTTGAGGAAAATGAATCTTCAATGTCACAGCTTCTTTGCTTATCCATAACTGATGGATACATTCTGAAAGCCTTGTGCTTTCAAATATGTTCAGTTCTTTAGTTCTTTATTGTGTCCTTGGTTTTAATGCAAAGGTGCTTTGAATTTGCTCTGCCTCCCTCTCCATGCTGCTTCAGTCGTGCTGGACCTCTCCTCCAATACTTGTTTTAATTTGGACGCACATCTGGTTTATTAGTGCAGTTCCAGATGTGGATGTTGTTCTTCACCATAGATTAGAATGGCTTAATGGAAAAAAAACAGGTGCACACAAAACCTTACAAGTCCCAATATTGATAAATTTACCCTATTTTCTTGAAAGGTGAACCTTCAGCTCAGTCTGAGGCCCAGAGCACCCTGAAAGAGAATTTCATCCAGGTTATCTCTGTACTTGGCCACATTCATATTTCATTCAATTACAACCAATGGTCCATAGCATGATGCTGTCCCCACCATGAGTCACTGCTGGGACTTTATTTAAGAGCAGCACCTCTTTTTCTCCACACATAACACTTAGAAATAACACCCAAAAGTTCAATCTTTGTCACTGTATGCAGCTTTTCATATGTCTTGTACTGAGGAGGGGCTTTCATCGTCCCCAACTGTTGGAGGCTGCAGTGACAGTTGACTTTGTGGGACTTTCTTCCAACTAACTGCTGCCTTTTTGGGGCTCAGCCACAGTGATCTTAGAGTTCTTCTCACCAAGTCTCTTCTACCGTGATTGCTTAGTTTGACTGGATGGCCAGGTCGAGGAAATGTAATGGTTGTCCCAAACATCTTCCATTTAAGGATTATGGAGGCCACTGTGCTCTTATGGACCTTGAGTCCTGCAGAAATTATTTTGTAACCATGGCCAGATCTGTGCCTTTCCACAATTATGAGCTCCTTTGGCAGTTCCTTAGACCTTATAATTGTCATGTGCTCTGACATGCACTGTGAGCTGTGCACGTGCATAGACAGGTGTGTGCCTTTCCTAATCAAGTCCTATTAGTTTAATTAAACACAGCCGGCTTCCGGCTTCTCTAGGAGGAACAGAAACAAATGGACAGCATGTGAGTTAAATATGAGTATCACAACAAAGGGTTGGAATATTTTTGACCATCAACTAAAGAAGCCATGTAAGATAAGTATAATGTAAGTGTAAATATACAGTAAGTTGATCAATAGTGATGAGCGGAGCCGAACTGCAATGTTTGGGTTCATGACGAACACTGTGGGTTTGAGTTCAGGGACCATAATCCGCAGTGTTTGGGTTTCACCGTTTAGGCTCAACTCTGCCATTAACACCCACAATTGGTGCTGGCACAAATCACAGATGTTAAAGGAAATCTATCAAAATCCACCATGATGCACCAGGAACACTTACTCATAGATCCAGGGACTATGATTGTTGTAATCTTCTTATATTTGTTTTCCATGGCCTCCTTCCTACTAAAATCAACTTTTCTAGTTGTGCTAATAAGCCAGAAGGGGTCTGACTGGTGTTACCACCATTCCACTGTGTGCTGAAACTTGTTATAATACATCAGGCAGAGGGAGGAGGGGAAGTGCTGAGCAAGAGCAGGTGGGAGGGTGAAGGCAATATTTAAGTCTGTGAAGCTGCAGCATGGAAGAGTTAAGGTAACAACCCCTGAGCGTTTGAGGCTCATTATCATAATTAGCAATTAATTTTATAAGGAAGCAGGCCTTGGACAACAAATATAAGAAGATTATGTGCAAGTGTCCCTGGTTTATCCATGATCGATTTTACTGATACATATCCTCTAAACACCTATATGCTATAGTGGCAGACTTTAAATGCTGCATTTACTTTGCTGGTAATATTTAAAGGGTTGACAGCACAGATCATGGTTGCTACCGTTGGGTCCGGGTAACCAAAACTTTTATTGAGGGTTTTGCTGAACTTTCCAAAACCAAAGGGTTCTGCTTGTCACCCCCTGGACCACCGCGGATGATGACACTAGCCGACACCTGGGACCAGAATCTAAGGTACAACTGGTCTTCACCGGAGCCCGCCGCAAAGTGCGATGGTCTTGCTGCAGCAGGGCTCCACCAGGTTGTTCCACGGGTGTGACTAGCCCGCGGTGGCAGCCAAGTTCGAGGTCCCGATTCAGCACGCAGTCACGTAGTCAGGTACAGGCTGGTTGTCAGGGCTATCGGCAGAGATGCAGAGATCAGAGTCCGGGGTCAGCTACAGGAGATCAAGGAGAAACAGGAACGGGTACAACAAGGAATGCAGGGAAGCTTTCTCTAAGGCTAGTGAGCGCAAAGATCCGGCGGGGAATGATGGGAGCCACCGGTCTTTATGGAAACCCGAAAGTGGTCAGCGCCAATCAGCGGTACGTTGACCCTTTAAATCTCCGAGTGCTGGCGCACAGGGACACGCAGGCCTAGCCAGGATGGGAGCGGGATCGTGGAGAGGTGAGAGTAGGCCTATTACAACTTACATTGCATGGCCTAAGGGGTTAATATACAGTGTCTTGCAGTGTTCAGAAAGGATGGCACCACAGCGCATGGTTTTCTCTTTCACAAATAATTTGTTTACCCCAAAACTGCTTTTTAAGCAAACTTCTTCCATCTGAATCACAAACAAAGAATTAGATCTGCTTATTATTGTTCTTGTAAAACCACTCGGCATTTTCTGCACCACAACAATCTCACTGCGCTGGAAAACATTTTCATAATTGATATTGCCTTTTAGGGATACATCCAGAATGCAAATGAAGGCTAGAATGGAGTTAAATATCTCCTTACTCACCGCACACAAGTTCTTCTTGAAGGCGATGATGAAGAGGTCTAATTAACCTTCTGCAGCCGGATGACGAGCAATTATCACCTTCACTTCCAGTCCCTGTAGTCACATATACATTTTAAAGAGCCCGATTTTTACTAGCGCTGGGAAAACACAATCCGAATACTGCGCCTTTCTGCTATTAATGAAAAGGACACTTAATAGCGATACAATTACGTACACGAACCTATAAAGCGTCTTCGTTCTCTAACATGGTAAGATCAATGGATCCTGGAGACAATCTCCCATTATTTACCGACTTAAGGGCTCTCTCACTTTGGCGTTGGTTTTCACGTCCATGGTTCAATGATTTCCACGGATGCCTCCCAAAGCCATTGGGGCTTATTTACTAAGGTCCCGCAGCCGCATTTTCGCCAGGTTTTCCAACGTTTTTGAGGATTGTGTCGCACGCGATCAAATTGTGTCGCAATCGCTCCGACTTTCATGCGGCACAAATCGAGGGGCAGGCCGACAGACGATACGACAGATTCGGACAACGTGAGGGATTTAAAATTTAAAATTGTGTTGCAAACCAAACACTTACATGCACCGGGAAGAAGGTGAATTACGGCGGACCTGATCGGGGAAGCGACACATGCAGGATCTCGGGCGCACGATCTTTGTGAATCGCGGCAGCTGTGCAGGATCGTCGTATAATGCACCTCGGGGATCGAGCAGGGAAGGGTAAGTAAATGTACCCCATTGAGTTCTATGGGCGTTTTCACATTTGCTTGTATTTTCACTGATCCGTTGTCTGTGGGAAAAATTACGAAACATTTTTTTTTCACTGATGTGGATCGCGGAAGGCAATAGAAGTTTGTTGGTCCACAAAAAGAAACTGACATCCGTTTTAGTTTTTTCACTGATGAGACTGAAAAACCAGGTGGGACGTTTTGAAAGGAATGTCAAACCTTCTGTTTTTTTTGCAGAAACAGAGACAAAACGGAAGAAAAAGCTGAGAAACAATGCAACAGATGTGCAACATTAGCGCCAATGTGAAAGAGCCGTAAGCCCCATAGGATGAGCCTACATGGAGATCCAACATCATGACGGAGAATTAAACACAAATTGAATAGTGTTGAGCAGACATTTTTAGAACTTTGGCGGTTAAAGTCTCCTGGACCTGACCCCCAAATTTATGCGAAGTTTGGGTCATGGTTTGGTGCTTAAATATTTTGTGTAAATTAATACGGCACATGCTTGCCGTCATTTTGCAGAAGATCGGCACTCCCCAATGATGTCATGGGGAAAGCTAATGCTCCCCAAAATAGTAACACAGGGATTTATATTCCAGTAACATTTAAACAGTTAACAAGTGCAATCCGTGCTAGCGCCAATCACCCGGTTACTAGAGGTGTGTTACAGCCCTGAACAGAATTCAACACAAATTTCTATTTGTCGGCTCATCACTTGTCTTTAGTCTGTTTGTTATTACAGATGAATCAAATGAATCTATAACATGCTGTCTGCAGATAGGACACTATGTACAATCTCCTTAGCTCCTCCTGCTATATAACATGCTACCAGTAGATAGGACACTATGTACAATCTGCTCAGTTCCTCCTGCTCTATAACATGCTGTCTGCAGATAGGACACTATCTACAATCTGCTCAGCTCCTCCTGCTCTATAACATGCTACCTGCAGGTAGGACACTATGTACAATATGCTCAGCTCATCCTGCTCTATAACATTAGGCATGCAGATAGGACACTATGTACAATATGCTCAGCTCCTCCTGCTCTATAACATTAGGCATGCAGATGAACACAATGGGGCAGATTTACTTCCCCGGTCCATTTGCAATCCAGTGGCGCGTTCTCTGCGGTGGATTCGGGTCTTCCGGCGATTCACTAAGGCATTTCCTCCGACGTCCACCAGGTGTCGCTGCTGCGCTGAAGTCTGCCGAGGTCCGCCGGAGTACACGATCCATTGCTGGGTGAAGGTAAGTGCGTGTCCAGCGACACTTTTTTTTAAAAAAATGCAGCGGTTTTTCCGAATCCGTCGGGTTTTCGTTCGGCCATGCCCCCCTGATTTTCGTCGCGTGCATGCCGGCGCGGATGCGCCACAATCTGATCGCGTGCGCCAAAAACCCAGGGCAATTCTCGGAAAAACGCAATTCGGGCCCTTAGTAAATGACTCCCTATGTATAGTCGACCCAACATTTTCTGCTTTATAATATACTGCCTTTGAGTCAGATCTGATCTGGAATGTAAAAGGTGCCCTTGCCATGACTAATTGGGGTACACATTGATATTCACCTCTCAAGGAACTGTTTCACACGTAGCACTGCTCTTATGAACCAAACGTAATCTCATTTCATCCCATCTACATAATTTACTTATTCTCTGATTTATTTTTTTAAGTTAATTGATGTATTGAATGCATTGACCTTCCATATAAATTACATTCTTTGCAGTCAATTGTTAAAGTGTCTTTAATAATGGCTAAGGACAGAGTTAATAAAGATTTGTGCTTTTTACTTAAATTAGGTTTTCAATCATTCTTGTTTATGAATTTTGTTTAAACTGATAAATTTGCTGATCTGCTTGACATTCACAATTATTAGGATTACAGGTGGAAAATAACTTTTGTCCTGCTCTATAAAATGCTGCCGGCAGATTGGACTTTACATAAAATCTACTCTGCTCTTCCTGCCTGCAGATAGGACATTATGTACAATCTGCTCGGCTCCTCCCACACTATAACATTCTGCCTGCAGATAGGACACTATGTACAATCTTCTCAGCTCATCCTGCTCTATAACATACTGCCTCCTGCTCTATAACATGCTGCCTGCAGATAGGACATTATGTACAATCTGCTCGGCTCCTCCCGCTCTTTAACATGCTGCCTGCAGATAGGACACTATAAATAATCTGCTCAGCTCCTCCTGCTCTATAACATGCTGCCTGCAGATAGGACACTATGTACAATCTGCTCGGCTCCTTCCTCTCTATAACATGCTGCCTGCAGATAGGACACTATATACAATCTGCTCAGCTCCTCCTGCTCTATAACATGCTGATTGCAGATAGGACACTATGTACAATCCGCTTGGCTCCTCCTGCTTTATAACATGCTGCCAGCATTTCTGTGTGCAAAAAAGACACTTTGTACAACTCTTCCTACTCTATAACATGCTGCATGGCAATAGGAGCTATGTACAATCTTCTAAGCTCCTCCTGCTCTATAACATGCTGTCTGGATATATGATTGTGTAATTTGTTCAGCTCGTCCTGCTCTATAACATGCTGCCTGCAGATTGGACACTATGTGCAATCTGCTCAGCTCCTCCTGCTCTATAACATGCTACCTGCAGATAGGACACTGTGTACAATCTCCTCAGCTCCTCCTGCTCTATAACATGCTGCCTGCAGATTGGACACTATGTACAATCTGCTCAGCTCATCCTGCTCTATAACATGCTGTCTGGATATATGATTGTGTAATTTGTTCAGCTCTTCCTGCCCTATAACATGCTGCCTGCAGATAGGACACTATGTACAATCTCCTCAGCTCCTCCTGCTCTACAACATGCTGCCTGCAAATAGGACACCATATACAATCTGGTCAGCTCCTACTGCTCTATAACATGCTGCCTGCAGATATTACACTATATACAATCTGCTCAGCTCATCCTGCTCTATAACATGCTGCCTGCATATATGACACTTTGTACAATCTCCTCTGCTCCTCCTGCTCTATAACATGCTGCCTGCAGATAGGACAATATGTACAATTTACTTAGCTCCTCTTGCTCTATGACACTTTCCTTTCAAATCAGACTACATTTTCATTGCTGAGCTTCTCCTTAATTGAATTCTTTTTCATGCAATTGTCCCGACTGTGTCCCAGAAAAGTGTGTTATTCCCTTTTTGGCAGGGTAGGGGATAAGTTACAGGTCGCTGGGGTCTGACTGCAGGGGAACCCATCAATCAGCGACAGAGGAAACCACAAGTCCCTTAATGAATGAAGCAGCAGTGTGAATGGGGGGTAATAACTGCAGCAATTATCCGGATACTTTGTATCACATAATACAACAGCTTCTTCCTCACACTAAATGCTACTAGTGGTGACATCCAACCATTTTAATGATCAGGGAAGCAGCAGGTGTATCGTTACCGCTCCATTATCTGTGGGCATTTTATGTTTTTAAAAATGTTCATTACAGATTTATTCTGCACATTTTAATAAAACATCGTTTTAATGGAATTTTCATGTGAAAGCAATGGATTATTAATTACTACATGACCTATTTAGTGTTTGATCACCATAATGGACTCAGGGTTTGTTAATTGTGCTAAACGCTGTCTGAAAACCATGCTGAAAAATTAGTCAATTTTCGATGAAACTATTTTAAATTCCACTATAGAAAGAATATTTTTTATTGCTTTGAAGGACATCTATCACCAGATCAAGGACTGTCAACCCAGCACACTGACATACTGGTGCGTGCCCTCGCTGGCAGAATCTGTCCTTTTCTTAGCTTCTTATGGCTTCGTTTTTAAGAAAAAAAATGTCTTTTAAAGTTATGCAAATTAGCCTGAGGGGTACCAGTCTCCATAGGAGTTAAAAGAAGAGCAAATCATGGCAGAGGGGGGGCACACCAGTATGTCAGTGTGCTTGGGTTACAATCATTCATCTGGTGATAGATGTATTTTAAGTGAGATGTTCATTTGATGATATTGATAAGTTTCTCTTATGAAGGTAGACGTGTGACGAGGAAGCAGCCTTCTTGGGCATTTCGATATTAGGGATAAACTGAATTTGTATGGACACTTTGGACTTTAACCCTTTAAAGGGGTTTTCCCACGAAACAAGCTAGGCCCTATCCCCAGTGATGAGACCCCCAAAGATCACGAGAATGGGTGGTCCGATGGGGTCCAAAGTACTTATCCCTAAGACCCCCACCGATCAGCAAGTTAGACCCTGTGGATAGGGCCTAGCTTGTTTCGTGGTACAACCACTTTGTGGACGCAACTTTTTTTTTTTCCGTTTTTCACTCTCCATCTTCAAGAATCTATAATTTTTTTCATTTTCCATGTACAGAGCAGTACAAGTGCATATTAATTGCGTAAAAAATAACTTCTTAGTGACAGTATTTATTATTCCATGCCATGTACTGGGAAGTGGGAAAGAATTTCTAAATGCAGCGAAATTTTGAAAAAACGCATTCGCTCCATTTGTTATGTGGGCTTGGGTTTTATGTCTTTCACTGTGCGTTTCAAATGAAACTTCCCTTTATTTTTTTTTTTGGTTTGTTACAATCTTGTGAATACCAGATTAGTAGAGGTTTTATTGTGTTTTTATACATTTTGTAATATTTAACCCTTGTGTAGGGGAAAAAAACTTTTTGTTTTGCCATCTTCTGATGCTAATAACTTTTTCATACTTCAGTGTATGGACCTGTGTAGGGTGTCATTTTTTTTCCTAGATGAGCTGATGTTTTCATGGCTAAAATTTTCAGGACTGTATGACCTTTTGATTATTTTTTATGTAAGGCAAAATGGAAAAAAAAGTAGCGTTTCAGACATTTGGACCCTTTTTTTTGTTATGTGGTTCATTCCCGAGAATTGCCGCTTTTTTATTTTGATAGATGTGACAATACCTAACATGTTAATAATTTTATTTGTTCATTTATTTTCATATCAAAAACTTTAGTTTTTTTTTACATAGGGATTTTTTTAAAAACTTTTTTTTAATTTTTTTTTTTTTACTATTTTTATGACCCTCCAAAGTACTGTAACCCTAGGGAGTCTGATTGCTCCTACTATATACTGCAGTACTTCTGTATTGCAGTGAATAGAGAATTTGCTGTAGATATGTAAAAGTGTGTACACTATTACATATCTTAAACATTGATAGGTCCTGGGTCTTATAAAGACTATGGACTGTCCAAGATGGCGGCATCCACAGTGCGTTACCGGCAGCAGAGGGTTAACACCCACGATCAGTGCTTCCCCCCATTGTTTGATCCTTTTATGTACCATACAGTAATCTTTGTGTTTGCATGAACGGTTCCAGAAAACCAACAAATGTCTAAACCACTCAACCTTCCCCAAAAAATTGTAAACATATTTGTAAAGAAGATCAGTACTTATAAGGATGAGTAATACCTGCCGCCTTAGGGGCCACAGTATGAGGGACCACAGTATGAGGAGGAGATGAATTGGCACAATATGAGGTAGCAATGATGGGGTCACAAAATGAGGGTAGATAAAAAGGGGGCCACAGTATGAGGAGGAGTTGTGAAGGGTCACAAGATGAGGGGGGCTACAATATGAAGGGAGATGAGGGGACATTGTGTGAGTGGTTGCTGGTCGAGGCACATATTGATTTTAGTAAGAGGTCCTTCCAAATTCTGCGTCACAAGTCCTTGTTCACTGAAGGAGCTTGAATTGCATTTTAAATGCACCTGAAGCACATCGGGAGTATCTCCTCCACAAGCGCATAATTGTTTTTTAACACAGCAAAACAATTTACTACTTACCAAACGCAAGTGTTTTGAAAACACATCTGAATTTGGGTGGGGGGCGATTCGCCAGATGCACTTATAAGGCATTTTAAAAACGCAATTCAATTGCATCTTGTGAATAGGGTTGGATGGAAATGCAACTTGTCATACATCAGCATTTTTACCATCTTTAATACTTATGTGTTTCAAAACGCACTGAAAAAACATTGGGGCTTATTTACTAAGGGTCGTGGATCGCACTTTCCTTGGACTGTTCATGGTTTTTCGGGATTTGCGCCGCTGGGACAGGTATTTAGCAGGGGATTGTGTCGCATGTGATCGTATTGTGGTGCAGCTGCGCCGGCTTTCATGTGACAAGTATCGGGTGGTGGGTTGTCGGACGATCCGACTAATTCGGACTTAGCGACGGAATCAACTTTCAATTTGTGTTGCAAGACAATGCACTTGCACCAGGAAGAAGAAGGCGAACTCTGGCGGACCTGAGCGGGGAAGCGACACATGGATATTGGGCGCATGATCTTAGTGAATCATGCCAGAGTGCATGATTGTCGGAACAATGCACTTTGGATGAACTCCTCACGGGGGTAAGTAAATGTGCCCCATTGTGTGAATGTGGCTTAAATATGTACAATTCATATTTCCATTTAGCATTTGGTGGGCCCCCAGAATCTATTTCACTGGTGGGGCCCAGGACCCCCAGCCCGACACTGATTATGCACATAAGTGATATCCAAAGACAGTTCACGAGGGAAGTGCGCGGGTCCCGCAGTCTGGGTCTGTATAAGCATTTGTAATCTTTACTTGGATTCTTCATTACAAATTTCATTATAATTGCAGAAATATTGTGATTTATGGGGAGGGGATTATGCGATTTTATTCCATTTGACATCTAATTTCCTTCAATATTGACATGTAAGAAAGGAAACTTATTTATCTTTCCACAGTTTTATTAATGTCACAATTAGTCAAACGGTCTTTTTCTGCCTTATATCCTTTTGATTTGCACAGAGAAGAAGCAGATGTGTCACTTTCCATTTGCCCATCGCAGTTTGATTTCCCCGAAGAGCGCGGCCAAAAAAAAAAGTGATCTGTATGCAAAACACCTGTTTCATCCGTCTTCTACTGTAAGTTTTAATAAGCATTTAATCAATGTGTTTATTTTTCTTACACATAGAAAGAACCAAAGAAAAGATTAATAACAAACTTTTTCTTGTTAACTCCAAATGAAAAAAATTCTATTAAACCGCTGTGAGGACTAATTAAAGAAATGAAAATGTAATTAGTCTGGGCGAAGAGTAAAAAGTGAATATTTACTTAGACAATACATCCTCTAAAGTTTCATAGCTGGTAAAATGTTCTTGGAATTCATTCTCATTAGATATGCAAATAATTTACAGTGGGCGTAATGCAGGTTTTATGTAGTTATCGATCTACAAAACCATTCATCATAACAGAATCTCGAGGGATAAGAGAGCTGAATGGGCCATGTTAGGTGGGGAGGTGGTGGGAGAGGGGTTACCAAACTACACCGGACCATATTCTTGGTGCTAGTCCTCCAAGGTGAAGTTATAATCTTTGACCTTCAATTCGCCATTGGTCAAAGGGATCAACTTCAGCTAGTCATACTTTCTCAATGGTAAGTGATACCCTGGAGGCTTGATAGAGATGGCCCTGACTGTGAGGTCATTCCAGTACCCTCCTTCCTCCACATCCAATCCTTGTGTATGTGCCGGAGCCTCAGTGAGGGAGAAAGGAGAAGAAGGTACATTAAAGTTTTGGTCGGAAGAGGAGGAGGGTACTTGAGTGAAGTTCGGATTATTCCTCTAATTGAAAAAGTCTAGTTGACTAGTTGAGGTTGTTCTCAGAGGAATGCCTCCAAGGCTTTATGGAAAAGCCCACCTGGTCATGTGACCCATCCTTTCTATTTTCATGATGTGTCAGCCATATTGTTTGGTGGATAAACTCTGAAAAGGTGACTTGTTGAATGTTTGCCTCAAACGGGTCTGACCACAGTGTAAGCACAGCTGGATTCCCAGGAATGAGATAGCTGGCTTGTAGTGTGACCTAGCTCCAGGAATATATCACATTGGCTTGGTCCAGGAGAACAGATCTTGTCCACAACCGTCAGGGCCAGCAGGAAGATATAAAAAGAGGGGGAGGCTGCAGTATAGTGAAGGGATCCCCCTGGGGCTCTCCTTGTGTACGTGTGGTAATAGATCCCAGGGCAGATGGTGAAGGGGAGGCCCATGGTGTTAGTGGCAGCAACCAGGGACAGAAATATTAAAAAAATCTCAGTATCTTTAATGGCACACAGTCTAATGAATCAGCAGGTAACAGGCTGTAATGACACCCACAAGGTGGTGGAAGTGATTGGCTGAGAGTCCAGAATTAAAAGTGTACCTTAGCTAAAGTCCATTGGTCAAGAGCTGGCTAGTAGGAGCCCATAGTGGCTCTGCTGGTAGGCTGTGTTATTTCTCTGAAGGAATTAGCAGAAAGACCTAGAGCCTTGTAATAACCTATAGGGTGGAATTTATCAATAGAGCAGCTCCTTATGACAGTTCTATGTCAGTCTTTGAAGCTCCTCTGCAGTCAGATTTATTAAAGTGATTTTGGCCCTTGATAAATCTGCTGGCAGTGTTTTTTGCTGAGTGGGTTGGTTGCAACAGTGGCATGAAAAGTTGCAAAAAACCCCAACAAAGTTTCAACATATACCAGGGTGGGGACTGGCGTAAATTTGAAGCAAAACTTGCGCCTAAACGGAAATTTGCGTCAAATCATGAATTCAGTCGTATTGAGAAAACTAGTCTATGCAAACAGGGTCTATAGCAATATGTTTATTTGGCACAATGGAAAGTTGCAAAACACCATTTGTACCACAACTGAACCATGCCAAACATAGCCAAAAACCCCAATGATAAATTCCCCCATAGACTTTTTCAGAAGCTCACTGGAACCAGTCACCAGCCTGGAATCTGCAATGAAGATAACAAATATTGCTACATTAATATTAACATTACATTTTAACCCTTCAGTGATAGGCAAGTGGTATTATAGTTTTTATTACTGCATTTTGCCAGTAGGTGGAAACAAAGGATAACAAATAAGGGATCTTAAGAAGTAAGAGGTAGAATTACTAATGGCAGCATGATAGAGCTGGCCAAACTCCACCAGCTAGCCAGTAGGCAAACATTTTAGTAATGACCCATCCAGCGAGTCATAACACACATTCTCCACTAACAACATCCAAGAAAAAACAGCACACCAGGATTACCATGAAAAAAGTATTCAAGATGAAGTTTGTGCTTACTTTTTCACGGTTACCCTGGTGTGCTGCTTTTTCTTGGATCTCTATCGACCTCTATCTTATTATGCATTCAATAGTTTTTACATTATAAATTTCTGCATTTTTGAATCCACGTGTAAACTAAACTGTTTGCAAATAGCATCATGCGCACATCTAAGCTATTTGTTCAGGTTGCTTAACATGGGAGAGGTTTGACAATTCAGACTCAGCTGTGATTGGACTCACGCTGTTTTCTTTAGATAACAGACAGTTGTGTCTTGAATATCAAAGCGATGGCACCTGACAGTAATGATGACTGTAATGATTTAATTCCACTTCCTTCATCAAGTCATATAAAAAGCAGGAGAGCGATGTAAATCCACAAGTTATAAATCATACATGAATACAATTTGCACGATTTGATGAAACTGTAATACACAAATACACGAGAAACATCCCACTTTATACTGTGGTTTAACTGACAGCAAATAAAGTCTATGCAAATATTTTCTATCTGAAATTCACTGACTGCAGCGATCAAGGTTAAAGGTCTTTATATTTACATCTGTAGCACAATATTCATGGTCACATCTAGCACTGAAAAATAGTCAATTATAAAACTGAAAGTTCTATGATTGGTTCATTATTTTTATAATTGTGATTGTCAAATGCTGCAGCGTTTTTATAGATGGCTGAACCCGTAACGGGGCTTTTCAAGAATGTGTGTAGTTCTCATGAGTCTTTTGCATCATTTGATCTTTGTGATGATGTCAGAGCTCTTAAAGATTCTTCTTATATGGTTTTTTGTGTTAGCAATGACCTCCATAAGCACAGTCCTGGCTTTAGTGCTCCAGATTCTGCTCATTGGAATCTCCAGAACTTTGCATTACATGATGCTCTCATTTTTTTCATTATGATGTTTTGGTCATTTTATTATTATTATTTTTTAATAATAATAATAATAATAATGATTATTATTATTATTATTATTATTATTATTATTATTATTTTCAATCACTGTGTGTGTGGGGGGTGCGGAGGGGTGGTAATCAGGACTTTCACTGCCAATCACTGTGTGTGGGTGGGATAATCAGGACTCTCACTGTCAATCACTATGTGTGGGAAGGGTAATAAGGACTCTCACTGTCAATCACTGTGGGTGAGTGGGTGAAACAGAACTCTCACTGTCAATCACTGTGAGGAGGGAGAGTACTCAGGACTCTCACTGTCAATCACTCTGTGTGGGTAGGGTAATAAGGACTCTCACTGTCAATCACTGTGGGTAGGTGGGTGAAACAGAACTCTCACTGTCAATCACTGTGAGTGGGAGGGATAATCAGGACTCTCACTGTCAATCACTGTGTGTGGGCAGAGTACTCAGGACGCTCACTGTCAATCACTGTGTGTGGGAGGGGTAATCAGGATCCTGACTGTTAATCACTGTGTGTGTGGGCAGAGTAATCAGGACTCTCACTGTCAATTACTGTGTGTGGGTGGGGTAGTCAGCACCCTCACTGTTAATCACTGTGCATGGGTGGGGTATCAGGACTCTCAATGTCAATCACTGTGTGTGGGCGGGGCAATCAGTACTCTTATTGTCAATCACTGTGTGTGGGAGGAGTAATCAGGATTCTCAGTGTCAATCACTGTGTGTGGGCGGGGTAATCAGAACTCTCCCTGTCAATCATTGTGTGTGGGCAGGGTAATCAGGACTCTCACTGTCAATCACTGTTTGTGGGAGTGGTAATCATGTCTCTCACTGTCAATCACTGTGTGTGGGAGGGGGAATTAGGACTCTTACTTTCAACCACTGTGTGTGGGAGGGGTAATTAGGACTCTTACTGTCAATCCCTGTGTGTGGGAGGGGTAATCATGACTCTCACTGTCAATCACTGTGTGTGGGAGGGGTAATCAGGAACCTCACTGCCAATCACTGTGTGTGGGAGGGGTAATCAGGACTCTTACTATCAATCACTGTGTGTGGGCGGAGTAATCAGGACTCTTACTGGCAATCACTGTGTATAGGACGGGTAATCAGAACTTTCACTGTCAATCACTATGTGCGGGTGAGGTAATCAGGACTCTCACTGTCAATCACTGTTTGTGGTAGGGGTAATCAGGATTCTGACTGTTAATCACTGTGTGTGGGAGGGGTAATCAGGAATCTCAATTTCAATCACTGTGTGTGGGAGCCGTAATCAGGACTCTTACTTTCAACTTGTGTGTCTGGGTGGAGTAATCAGGATTCTCACTGTCAATCACTGTGTGTGGGTGGGGTAATCAGGATCCTGACTGTTAATCACTGTGTGTGTGGGAGGGGTAATCGGGACTTACACTGTCAATCACTGCGTGTGGGCAGAGTAATCAGGACTCTCACTGTCAATCACTGCATGTGGGAGGAGTAATCAGGACTCTCACTGTCAATGACTTTGTGAGGGTGGGGTAGTCAGCACCCTCACTGTTAATCACTGTGCGTGGGTGGGGTAACAGGACTCTTAATGGCAATCACTGTGTGTGGGCGGAGCAATTAGGACTTTTATTGTCAATCACTGTCTGTGGGTTGGGTAATCAGGACTCTTTCTGTCAATCACTGTGTGTGCGAGTGGTAATCATGTCTCACTGTCAATCACTTTGTGTGGGAGGGGGAATCAGGACCTTCACTGCCAATCACTGTGTGTGGGAGGGGTAATCAGGACTCTCACTGTCAATCTTTAGGTGGGGGGGGGGGGGGTAATCAGGACTCTTACTATCAATCACTGTGTGTGGGCAGAGTAATCAGGACTCTTACTGTCAATCACTATGTGTAGGATGGGTAATCAGAACTTTCACTGTCAATCACTATGTGCGGGGTAGGTAATCAGGACTCTCACTGTCAATCACTGTTTGTGGGAGGGGTAATCAGGATTCTGACTGTTAATCACTGTGTGTGGGAGGGGTAATCAGGACTCTCAATTTCAATCACTGTGTGTGGGAGCGGTAATCAGGACTCTTACTTTCATCTACTGTGTCTGGGTGGAGTAATCAGGATTCTCACTGTCAATCACTGCGTGTGGGTGGGGTTATCAATACTCTCACTGTCAATCACTCTGTGTGGGCGGTATAATCAGAACACTCACTGTCACTCACTATGTGTCGGGGGGTACTCAGGACTCTTACTGTCAATCACTGTTTGTTTGTGGAATAATTATGACTCTGTCAATCTTTAGGTGTGGGATGGTCACTGTGTGTGGGAGGGGTAATCAGGACTCTCACTGTCAATCACTGTGTGTGGGAGGGGTAATCAGGACTCTTATTATCAATCACTGTGTGTGGGCGGAGTAATCAGGACTCTTACTGTCAATCACTGTGTGTAGGGTGGGTAATCAGAACTTTCACTTTCAATCACTATGTGCGGGTGAAGTAATCAGGACTCTCACTGTCAATCACTGTTTGTGGTAAGGGTAATCAGGATTCTGACTGTTAATCACTGTTTGTGGGAGGGGTAATCAGGACTCTCAATTTCAATCACTGTGTGTGGGAGCGGTAATCAGGACTCTTGCTTTCAACTACTGTGTCTGGGTGGAGTAATCAGTACTCTCACTGTCAATCACTCTGTGTGGGCGGTATAATCAGAACACTCACTGTCACTCACTATGTGGCAGGGGGTACTTAGGACGCTCACTGTCGATCACTGTTTGTTTGTGGAGTAATTATGACTCTCACTGTCAATCTTTAGGTGTGGGTAGGTCACTGTGTGTGGGTGGGGTAATTAGGACTCTCACTGTCAATCTTTATGTGTGGGTGGGGCACTGTGTGTGGGTGGGGTAATCAGGCTCTCACTGTCAATCTTTGTGTGTGGGCGGGTAATCAGGACTCTCTGTCAATCACTGAGTTTAATAATCAGAATTCTCACTCTCAATCACTGTGTGTTTGTGGAGCAATCATGACTCTCACTGTCAATCTTTATGTGCAGGTGGGGTACTGTGTGTGGCTGGGGTAATCAGGAATCTCACTGCCAATCTTTGTGTGTAGGTGGGGTACTGCGTTTGGGTGGAGTAATCAGGAATCTCACTGCCAATCTTTGTGTGTAGGTGGGGTACTGTGTTTGGGTGGAGTAATCATGACTCTCACTGTCAATCACTGTGTTTGGGTGGAGTAATCAGGACTCTCACTGTCAATCACGGTGTGTGGGCAGGGTAAACAGGACTCTCACTGTCAATCAATGTGTCTGGGCGGAGTAATCAGGATTCTCACTGGTAATCACTGTGTGTGGGCGGAGTAATCAGGATTCTCACTGTCAATCACTGTGTGTTGGAGCGGTAGTCAGGACTCTCACTGTCAATCACTGTGTGTGAGTGCAGTAATTAGGATTATCACTATCAATCACTATGTGTGGGAGGGGTAATCATGACTCTCACTGTCAATCACTGTGTGTGGGCGGAGTAAGCAGAAATTCCCACTGTCATTCAGTGTGTGTGGGCAGAGTAAGCAGAAATTCCCACTGTCACTCACCGTGTGTGGGCGGAGTTATCGCTGTCCTTTCTACGAGTTCTGCCAGGATTCACTTTTTTATGCAGAAATCTTGTAACAAATCTCATAAATCCCATAAACTTAAAACACTCCTTCTCTCTTGCAATCATATTGTATCCCAAGGTAAACAGGTGTAGCTTATAAAGTAAAATGATGCGTTAATAACTTATCTTTCATTGGACACATGAGCATTTTATCTCCCACTGCTCTGTATATTCAGCATTATTCACTTGTATCAGCTATGTAGAAAAATGACATAAAATACTTGCACATTATTATGTGTCATTTTCTTGAACCTGGTAGCATTTGCATTCACACAAAATTGCAATGTTTTGATTGTTTTTGACAATGTTTTTACATTTCATGTAAATATTGAACACAAATGTGAATGACAGTGCAACATATTTACCATAACAAACATTTACGTGTAAATACATTGGAAAATACTGTTTCGACGCAAACTCACTGCTTGACAAACTTGGTAAAAAATTGATGGAAAACATTAACGTCCACTTCCCCGCTGTATAACCATATCCCACTCCCCATTCATCAATAGGTTGATAAATTTTGCACTCGCTATGCATGAAGAAGTACTAATAGGTCACTTGGTTTCTATGCAAATGTCCCTAATATCTGTGAGATAACAAAATGGGATCTTAAGCACCACTGGGAAGAGTTACCCATGTAAATGATTGCAATCTATCAAGCACCGAGGTGACTATTAGCAATAGATAGCATTTTTATTAAACTTAAGTAATGGACTGAAGCATATCGAAGCCAATGTTTACTAACTAACCTGCCTGGATTCCTGCGCAGGGTAGTTGACTCCGACCCTTGCAGCATAATATTCGCGCAGCGTAAATATATATGGGACAATAAACAATTACAGTGGAGAGGCTGCAAAACCCAAAGAGCGTGATGCCCATTACTAGATTATCGCAGCGGTGGTGTATACAATCAGCGGGCTCATCGCAGCTAATGCCGAGTTTTTATGATCTGGTTTCCTGCTGATTTCTCCTGCTGGTTTTGGTATGAAGCTTATTTTTGAGTCACTTGAAATAATTACATCCAAGTAGGTTTTTCATTATTGTAATTGACATTATAAAACAGCATTATTAATGGCATGTGCCTTGTGAATGATACGTGCCTCGAAATGACAAGGATTGTTGGGAAAATCGTAAATAAACTT
This sequence comes from Engystomops pustulosus, assembly GCA_019512145.1. Classification (NCBI taxonomy): domain Eukaryota; kingdom Metazoa; phylum Chordata; class Amphibia; order Anura; family Leptodactylidae; genus Engystomops; species Engystomops pustulosus. The sequence goes on from CM033642.1 coordinate 260,068,072, forward strand.
CTGTTCTGTGTTCTTAGGGATGAAGTTGTGTGTAAAAATTGAAATTGCATGTTATGGGGGACACCAAGGGGCTCATGTATCTTTATTTTTTTCTTTTTTGGAACTTTTTTTGGTGCATTGCAATTTTTGAGACTTTTTTGGGACTTTTTGAAATGTGCACCTAAGTCCGCAGGACAATTGTTTATCGTCAGTAAGACAAAGTTATCTCTTATTTCAGATGTTCTAAATGTCTTTTCAAATTGTCTAAAACTTGCAACAGTTTTGACAAAACCATAGTTAAGGGAAACTTAGAAAATGGAAAGAAGTGACTTGAGACATTTGTGCGACATTTTTGAGACATTTTTAAGAAATGTTGCAAAAAGAGATCTGAAAAGTAACTCATTTAAAACGAGGAAAAAGTGAGATTTATGCTGTAACTTACCAAAGTATCAGATGGAAAAAAGACAAAAAACAGGCAAAACAAACAGATATAAGATAAATGACCTCCAAATCTTTAATATGGGATAAGAACAGTGTGGAATGTTAACTATTAAACATCCAATAACCCTTACAGATATGTAATACAAATCATAGGCATCATGGACAGATTCATTCACAAATGATTTATTAACACACTAAACTAGTTAAAGGGGTTGGTCATTAGTAATGTATTATATAGATATCTCAGTTGTTGGTCACCCACATTAAGCAGAACTGGGGGTAACAAGTTACCTTGATCTGCTCTGGACCCCTCACAATCATATTTTTAGCCCCTATCCTATGTATAGGGGATGCATACTAATGGTGACCCTTTAAAGGAAATCAATCATCAAAATCATGCATGATTTATCAGGGGTACTTACTCATAGATCCAGACACTGCGATTGTAGTAATTTTCCAATATTTATTATCCATGGACTCCTTCCTTCCACAATCCACTTGTAAAATTATGCTAATGAGCCTGAGCACCTGAGTTACCAGAGTATCTCCCTGCTTTAGATTCACAGGCTGTTACACTGTGGTAAAGCTCCTCTGCTGCTGTTTTAACTGGTTGTTATTAAGACCAATCATATTTACCCTTTATGCAGTAGAAGTTAGGTCAATACTCCCAAAACATAACTATGACTAAAAAGAGCTGTCATTCAAGGTAAAAGTATTTGCTTTTTGTTGTTCTTTTGTTTTGCTTTGTTTTATTTTCCAGGAAGCACACAGTTACCATGTGTCCAGGGTTCAAGTCTAACCAAGGGCAACATTTGCATGGCATTTGCATGCCCCCCTTCCTCCATTTGTTAGGGTGGATGTTTTCTAGATTACACCAACATCTCGACGACATACTGTTCCAGGGGGAGATTTATCAGAGCTTACGTGCAGAATTGTGGCATACAAGCTCTGAAATAAATGCAGTTTTCAGGATACTGCCTGAAACGGTGCATATTTCCCCCCTTATGCCACCACCAAGCCAAGTGGGCGTAGAGGTATGTAAAGGAGGCATGGCCAGCGACACTATAGATAAATGCTCTTTATTTATCACAGAGACTTAGACAGCTTGATAAAAGTGGTACATGTGGTGACAATGGAGGTGTCTTTTCAGGGGCGTAACTACAGAGGTAGCAGCTACAGCAGCTCCTTGCGTTTCTGCCCTGCCCAGCAAGGGTTACTAGCCTTTTGGACAATTTCCCCAGTGTGCTTCTGGAGGCGTGTCTGGGAATGGCCTTATATACCTGCCCATTCCCATCATACCTGGTTGGTTATTTTTGTCTTGTCTTATCTGTGTATCTAGCTCAAGTCCTACTTGTGTATCTAGTGCTTTTGCTATCTTGTTTGGTATTCTGTGTTTTGGATCCAATTCTGTATATCCTGCCGTTGTTTGTTCCTCAATATCGTTTACCTCCTAGTGTTCCCACTTTCCCTGTCTCAGACCTGTGTTAGTGTTCTGTGCACCAGTGTGAACACTGGTCTATTCTTGTATTCCGGTCACCTGTCCACTCCACCATCCAGCAGCTCCCAAACGAAGTAAGTCTTTCCTGTCATCTTGTAGGTTCGCTCAGGGACCGTCAGTTAGGTTCCTGATAGTGGGTTTGCCGCTGTCAGGGCGGTTTATCTGGTTTAGGCAGGGCCTTAGTCCGCAGGGATGTCGCAGGATGAGTTTGCCATCACTTACCTAGTCTGACAGCTAGCGCCAAGCCTGGTTGTGGTTTCATGGTTGCTGGACAGGTGCTGACAAAATGTGTGTGATTGTAAAAACGTGAGTATGGAAATATATACATTTTTTAAGGGGGCCCTATGGGGGCCTGACCCTGTGACTTAATGCCACTAAGAATCAGAGTAAATTTATATCTTCTTGAGAAGTTGTGGTTCATAAATCTGTCTACCACATCTGGACTTACCTGATGAATCTAGTCAACTGGTAAAAAGTGGAGTGGGTTTGAAATAGTAGCAAAAAAGTTGCATTTATGATGCAAATTGGCAGGTGTGGCAACGACATAACGGCAATGATACATCCCCCATAATGTTTTGCAAATTAGGGCTATGGTTTAAGGTTTTAATTTTTTCCCTAATTAACAATGAACTAATATTTTCTTCTTTTCACTTAAGTCGTAAGAAAATTTTCCCAACTTAATTATTGTAATTCAATCACCATAATGCCATGAAATGGATACAGGCAGGTGTTAAATGTCCACATTACATGGATTAGCATGGTGAAAAATGATGAACCTCCAAATACAAATTTACATATTGCAGTCACCAAGGTGATTATATTCGCAGTTCATAAATGAAGGTGTTAATTACTATTTAATCTGAATTAATATCATTATGGAAGCAAAGGTGGTAAATCAATACAGAACATCTCCAGATGAATCATAGAAAGAAGTCAATACCTGGGGATAAAATACATAAAGAAGTAAACTTTACAGTATCATAGTAAATTACAGTGGATTGAACAAAGATGGAACCAAGTGTAAACTATCCAGTGTATGGCTGATAATGGGAAATAAATAGAGATGAGCGAACATACTCGTCCGAGCTTGATGCTCGTTCGAGCATTAGCGTACTCGCAACTGCTCGTTGCTCGGACGAATACTTTGCCCGCTCGAGAAAATGGCAGCTCCCGCCGTTGTGATTTTTGGCATCCAGGAACAGAGCCAATCACAAGCCAGGAGACTCTGCACTCCACCCATTTCTATCTGAAATTCACTGACTGCAGCGATCAAGGTTAAAGGTCTTTATATTTACATCTGTAGCACAATATTCATGGTCACATCTAGCACTGAAAAATAGTCAATTATAAAACTGAAAGTTCTATGATTGGTTCATTATTTTTATAATTGTGATTGTCAAATGCTGCAGCGTTTTTATAGATGGCTGAACCCGTACTGGGGCTCTTCAAGAATGTGTGCAGTTCTCATGAGTCTTTTGCATCACTTGATCTTTGTGATGATGTCAGAGCTCTTAAAGATTCTTCTTATATGGTTTTTTTGTGTTGGCAATGACCTCCATAAGCACAGTCCTGGCTTTAGTGCTCCAGATTCTGCTCACTGGAATCTCCAGAACTTTGCATTACATGCTGCTCTCAGATTTTTTCATCATGATGTTTTGGTCATATTATTATTATTATTATTATTATTTTCAATTACTGTGTGTGTGCGTGTGTGGGGGGGTAATCAGGACTCTCACTGTCAATTACTATGTGTGGGCGGGATAATTAGGATTCTCACTGTCAGTCACTGTGTGCGGGAGGGGTAATAAGGACTCTCACTGTCAATCACTGTGGGTGAAACAGAACTCTCACTGTCATTCACTGTGTGTGGGCAAAGTACTCAGGACTCTTACTGTCAATCACTCTGTGTGGGTGGGGTAATCAGGACTCTCACTGTGAGTGGGTGGGGTATCAAGACTCTCACTGTCAATCACTGTGTGTGGGAGGGATAATCAGGACTCTCACTGTCAATCACTATGTGTGAGAGGGGTAGTCAGCACTCTCACTGTTAATCACTGTGGGTGGGGTAATCAGGACTCTCACTGTCAATGACTGTGTGTGGGCAGAGCAATCAGGACTCTTACTGTCAATCACTATGTGTGGGAGGGGTAATCAGGACTCTCACTATAAATCACTGTGTGTGGGTGGAGTAATCAGGACTCTTACTGTCAATCACTATGTGTGGGAGGGGTAATCAGGACTCTCTCTATAAATCACTGTGTGTGGGTGGAGTAATCAGGACTCTCACTGTCGATCACTGTGTGTGGGAGGGGTAATCAGGACTCTTATTTTCAACTACTGTGTCTGGGTGGAGTAATCAGGATTCTCACTGTCAATCACTGTGTGTGGGTGGGGTAATCAGGACTCTTACTGTCAATCACTGTGTGTGGGCAGGGTAATCAGGACACTCACTGTCAATGACTATGTGTGGGTGAGTAATCTGGACCATCACTGTCAATTACTATGTGTGAATGGGATCATTCGGACTCCCACCGCCAATCACTATGTGGGAGAGGGTATTCAGCACTCTCACTGTTATCACTGTGGGTGGGGTATCAGGACTCCATGTCATGACTGGTTTGGGCAGAGCAATCAGGACTCTTACTGTCAATCACTATGTGTGGGAGGGGTAATCAGACTCTCACTTAAATCACTGTTTTTGTGTGGGTGGATAATCAGGACTCTTACTGTCAATCCTATGTGTGTGAGGGGGTAATCAGGCACTCTCTATAAATCACTGTGTGTGGGTGGATTAATCAGGACTCTCACTGTCATCACTGTGTTGCGTGGGAGGGTAATCAGGACTCCCTGTATTTTCAACTACTGTGTCTGGGTGGAGTAATCAGGATTCTCACTGTCAATCACTGTGTTTGGTGGGGTAATCCACGGACTCTTACTGTCAATCACTGTGGTGTGGGCAGGGTAATCAGGACACTCTCTGTCAATTCCTAGTGTGGGTGTAGTAATTCTGGACCATCACTGTGTCAATGTACTATGTGTGAATGGGTATCAACTTCTGACTCCCACCGGGTCCAATCCTCTGTGTGGCAGCTTGATCGGAGTCTCACAGTCAATCACTGTGTGTGGGAGGGTTATCAGGACTCTCACTGTTAATCAATGTGTGTTGGCGGGTAATCAGGACTCTCACTGTCAATCACTGTGTGTGAATGTAGTAACCAAGATTCTCACTCTCAATCACTGTGTGTTTGTGTAGTAATCATGACTATCACTGTCAATCCTTATGTGTGGGTGGGGCACTGTGTGTGGGTGGGGTAATCAAGACTCTCACTGTCAATCACTAAGTGTGGGGGCGGAGTAATCAGGATTATCACTGTCAATCAGTGTATGTGTGGGAGAGGTAATCAGGACTCTCACAGTCAATCACTGTGTGTGGGGGTGGTTTAGCGTGAACGCGATGGGCTCGCTCGAAAGCCAAGCGGGGGGGGGGGGTGTATGCTGGTGAGACATTGTTGCATTATGTATGACAGTCTTTTAACACTTTTCTATGAATGCGACTGGGGTCGTTCCCCTTCCGACCTTACCTGGAGGCCCCATCATACGCACATTAATTGCGTCTGAGAACGGTTCTCTAGGTCATTCCGACTGAGGGCCCAGAGTCCCCGCCTTCTCCAGAGACTTGCAGGCGTTCCGCTAGGGGCTGTCGATCCTCCACCTGCGATATGCGGGTCTCGGTTTTCCTTAACCCGATCTCTTGATCTCTCTGAGGCCCTGCCGAATCAGCCTACATCCACTCTTACCCCTCGTCTATCTTAGAGGTGATGGACGTGGTGATGTCTGTATGAGCCGTCGCAGTTGGCTAGAACCCTCCTTGAAGGGTGAGGTCGGCGTCTTTGCTAAACAGATCGCAATCCTGATCCTGATCACCAGGGTGCGGGAGAATGGCGGGAGTCGCTGTTCTGAGGGGCGGCGCCATCTTGTGAAGCCACGCCATGCATATTCCCCGAAGTTTTTGCAGCAGCCGCCCCGGAGGCCTCTGGCTTTGCTCATTCTCCGCGGGCCAAGCCCGAGCCACGTTTGACCTTGTTGGCCCCCCGGATCTTGACAGCAGGATGTCTGCAGGATTAGGTAAGTAACGCTGGGTACGTGCGGAGCTGCGCTTACATGCGACTTAGGCTCTCGTCGTGCCCTTAGGCCACGGGCCCCCAAATCTAATTATAATTTTTCTGGAGGACCCCCTACCTGCTCCTCTGGTTTGAAAACTTTTTTGGACTGACCACATCATGCACTCAATTTATTTAATTTTTTCTGGAGGACCACCTACCTGCTCTCTGGTTTGAAAAAAACTTTTTTGGACTGCCACACATACAGCACTCTCCAAATTAAAATGTCTTCCATCAGCAGCCTCCACATGGTCGTCGTTTTAAGCTGGCTCCACACATTGTCTCCATTGCTACCAGTCCACACGTCCTCTCCATCATCTGTCCGCCAATCCCCCCGTCTTCCATTCCTTATCGGTCCTCATACATGGTTCTCCTTACAAACGAACTGTGTCAAGGCAGAATTTTGGGTTGTGTTCATGGCTTTCCACATCAAACTTTGTTACTTTGTCGCCCACCAGTCCTTCTTTGGTAATCCCCAAATATACTGGCAAACTTTTTCATTTACCGAGATGTATTTTTACAGCGCTTCTTGCGCATTGTTACATTCCCCCTTCACCCCCGCCATATCCCTAACTTAGAAGAACGCTACTCTACACTTGATCTGTCATACAAAAGGTTCTTAGAAGTGCTCTTTGGGGAGTAGCCTAGAGACAGGGGCTTGATGGCGAAATCTAAGCTCGCCTGGAGCCGAGGCCAGCTCCATCTCAAGATCCAACTAACATGAGTGTTTTACTGGCAGCACAAGCACCTTTTAATCTACTACTAGTTCACTGGCCTCCTACATGTCCCCCTTATCAAACGACTTGTGTCGGGCAGAATTTTGGGTTGTTTTTCATGGCTTTCCACATCAACTTGTTTAACTTTGTCCGCCAACCCCTGTCTGGTACTCCACAAAATTATACTTGCAAACTTTATCAATTTACCGATATTTATTTCAGCGCTTCTTGCGCTTTTCTGTTTACAATTCCCCTCACCCGCCATAATCCTAAACTTATAAAAACACTCTACTACACTTGATCTTATACAAAAGGTTCTTAGAAAGTGTGTTTGGGGAGTAGCCTATAGACAGGGGCTTTGATTGGCGAAAGCTCGCCTGGCGAGCGAGCGCCTCTCCATCTCAAGATCCCAACTAACTAGTTTTTTAACTGCAGCACCTTTAATCGACTACTAGTTTTACCTGCCTCCATACATGTCCCCCTTAGTATCAAACGAGCTGTGTCAAGCAGAATTTTTTCAGTGTTTCACAGATACATATGGAACTCGGCCCATCTGTCGCCGCCATGCTGGAGACCTGAATTTTGCAAATCATAGCCAAGCGTCACTATGGATGCCCATCCTGTCCTCTTAATCATGGACCATTTTCCGTAAAACAATTTGAAAATAAGAAACCACTAATGCTATTCCATTATTCCTAGTGAAATATTCAAACGACCCCGGGCTGCTTTTGAAAATTTACTAATTTTTTCAAAAGTTAAGCTTCTGGCCCCCAGGCCCCATTTTTTGGGTTGGGTAGGATCCGAGAGAACAGGCTTGGACAGGCGAAAGCTCCGCTGGCAGTGGACCGCCAGCTTCTATCCAAGATGTTTTTAGGCAGCCTCAGAGGCATCTATACCATTCTGCCCCTGCTGTTTCCTGTCCATTTTGCCTCCACTCATCCTCCACAGCGTCCCCCAATGTCCTCATTTCATCAACTTCTATACCCCCCATAAACGCTGGAGCACGAGAGGAATCAACACATCATCCCCTTATCAAACGAGCATTGTCAGGCAAATTTTCAAGGTGTTCACCAGATACATAGTGGAACTCGGGGCCATCTGGTCGCCCAGCCAATGCTGGAGACTGAAGTGCAATTCATAAAGCAGCGTCAATATGAATGCTCCCATACTGTCACTCTTATCAATGGAAGTCGTCCGCCAATGTGGTTGCCTCCTCATGTCGTCACTATCACAAGAAGCTGTGTCAGCTCATTTTTCGGTGTTTCACACCAGATACGTTATGGAACTTGGCAATATGTCGCTACCATGCTGTTTTACGTACTAAATAATAACGTCACCTTTTGTTTCACATAGGAAATCAATTCACCCTCCTTTGGTGAACCTGAGTCTTCAGGGTATGTCGGCTCATGAGACTTCTCTAGCCTGCCACTGCTGTTCCGCTGCCTCGTCTGCCATGCCGTCCCCTATAGTGCCAGGGTCAATTATATGCATGTTTTAAGATGCTATCTATGCCCATTCGTGTCACCTCTGTCATTGGCCATACTGTTGTCCCTAATTTTTGGCACACATGGTTCGATTAAGCATGCCCTCAGAGGCATCCACTGCATGCTGCCCCTGCGTTTTCTTGTTCCATTTCCGTGGTTGTTTCCACATCCTTTTTTCTGAGGTTCCCATGGTGTTGGCGCAAGCTTCCCTGTGCGAGTCCTTGGTCCCGTTTGAAAAAGAATGCCGAGTCTCCCATTGACTTCATGGTGGCTCGGTTAGTCGACGACACTCGAGTCATCGGGAAAGTTTGTCTCGATACGCTGAGATGGGGCGACAGCATTTTAAGTGCTCGCTCATCTCTAGTAATGACCCATCCAACGAGTCATAAACACAGTTTTCCCACTACACAACCATCCAAGAAAAGCAGCACACCAGGATTACCATAAACAAGTATTCACAGATGAAGTTTGTGCTTACTTATTTCACCGGTTTTACCCCTGGTGTGCTGCTTGTTTCTGTTGATCTCATACGACCTCTATCTTCTTATTATGCATCCAATAAGTTTAAATAAATATACCATTTCAGTCATTTTGATCCACGTGTAAACTAACTTTTTGCAAATATCATCATGCGCACATCTAAGCTTTGTTCAGGTTTTCTTTACATGGAGAGTTTGAAATTCAGACTCAGTCCATGATTGACTCACGCCTTTTCGTTTCTTAGATAAAACGACATGTTGTGTCTTGAAATAGCAAAGCGATGGCACCTGACAGTAATGATGACTGTAAATGATTTAATTCCACTTCCTTCATCATCAATATAAAACAGCAGGAGAGCGAGTAACATCCCACATTATAAATCACTATGAACTAACAATTTTTTTTGCACAACATTTTGAATGAAACTGTAATACACAAATCCATGAGTAACATCCCAACTTTATTCTGTGGTTAAATCTGACAGCAAATCACGTCACATGCAAATGATTTCTATCTGAAATTCACCTGACTGCCGCGATCAAGGTTAAGGTCTTTATTATTTACTGCTGTAGCACAATATTCTGGTCCAATCTACGCCTGAAAAATAGTCAATTATAAAACTTAAAGTTCTATGATTGTTGGTATCATTTCTTAGATTGTGATTGTCACTCGCTGCCAGCGTTTTTTATGATGGCTGAACCCGTACTGGGGGCCTTCAATATGTGGTGCAGTTTCTCCATAGTCTTTTGCATCACTTGAGCTTTGTGATGAGTCAAGAGCTCTTAAAGATTCTCTATTGGTTTTTTTGTGTCTGGCAATGACCTCCATCAAGCACATCCTGGCTTTAGGTGCCCAGATCTGCTCACTGGAATCTCCAGAACTTTGGCATTACCTGCTCTCAATTTTTTCATCAGATGTTCTGGTCATATTAATTTTATATTATTATATTATTTCATTACTGTGTGTGTGCGTGTTGGGGGGTAAGTCAGGCCTCTCACGTGTCACTTACTTCATGTGTTGGGCGGGATAATTAGGATTTCTCACTGTCAGTCACTGGGTGCGGGAGGGTAATAGACTCTCACATGTCCATCACTGTGTGTGAACAGAACCTCACTCGTCATGCATTCATGTGTGTGGGAAAATACTCAGACTCTTACTGTCAATCCTCATCGTGGTTGGGTGGGGTAAATCAGGACTCTCACTGTGAGGTGGGTGGTTTCATAGACTCTCCACTTCAATCACTGTGTGTGGGAGGGATAATCAGACTCTCACTGTCAATCACTATGTTGAGAGGGTACTCAGCACTCTCACTGTTATCCCTGTGGGTGGGGGTATCAGGACTCCACTGTCATGACTGGTGTTGGGCAGAGCAATCAGGACTCTTACTGTCAATCACATGTGTGGGAGGGGTACTCAAGACTCTCACTATAAATCACTGTGTGTGGGTGGAGTAATCAGGACTCTTACTGTCAATCACTATGTGTGGGAGGGGTAATCAGGACTCTCTATAAATCACTGTGTGTGGGTGGAGTACTCAAGGACTCTCACTGTCGATCACTGTGTGGTGGGAGTGGGTAATCAGGACTCTTATTTTCAACTACTGTGTCTGGGTGGAGTATACAGGATTCTCACTGTCAATCATCTGTGTGTGGTGTGGGTAATCAGGACTCTTACTGTCAATCACTGTATGTGGGCAGAGTAATCAAGGACTCTCACTGTCAATCACTGTTGTGGGTGGAGTATACAGGACTCTCACTGTCATCACTGTGGTGGGAGGATAATCAGGACTCTCACTGTCAATCACTATGTGTGAGAGGGTATTCAGCACTCTCACTTTTAATCACTGTGGGTGGGTAATCAGGACTCTCCCTGTCATGACGGTTGTGTTGGCAGAGCAATCAGGACTCTTGACTGTCAATCACCTATGTGTGGGAGGTGGTAATCATGACTCTCACTATAAATCACTGTGTGTGGGTGAGTAAATCAGGACTCTTACTGTCAATCACTATGTGTGTGTGAGGGGTAACAGGACGCTCTCTATAAATCACTGTGTGTGGGTGGAGTCAATCAGGACTCTCACGGTCGATCACTGTTTGTGGAGGGGTAATCAGGACTCTATTTTCAACTACTGTGTCTGGGTGGAGTAATCAGGATTCTCACTGTCAATCACTGTGTTCGGTGGGGTACTCAGGACTCTTACTGTCAATCACTGTGTGTGGGCAGGGTAATCAGGACACTCACTGTCAATGGCCTAGTTGGGTGAGTAATCTGGACCATCAACTGTCAATGTACTGGTGAATGGGATCAATTCGGACTTCCCACCGCCAATCACTTCTGTGTGGCCAGCTGATCACAGAGTCTCACATTCCACTCACTGTGTGTGGGAGGGTTTATCAGGACTCTCACTGTTATCAATGTGTGTTGGCGGGTATCAGGACTCTCACTGTTCAATCACTGTGTGTGAATGTAGTAACCAAGATTCTCACTCTCAATCACTGTGTGTTTTGTGTAGTAATCATGACTATCACGTCAATCCTTATTTGGTGGGTGGGGCACTGTGTGTGGGGTGGGGTAATCAAGACTCTCACTGTCAATCACTAAGTGTGGGGGCGGAGTAATCAGGATTATCACTGTCAATCAGTGTGGTGTGGAGTGTAAGCAGGACTCTCACAGTCAATCACTGTTGTGTGGGGGGTTATCAGACTCTCACTGTTAATCAATGTGTGTTGGCGGGTAATCAGGACTCTCACTGTCAATCACTGTGTGTGAATGTAGTAACCAAGATTCTCACTCTCAACACTGTGTGTTTGTGTAGTAATCATGACTATCACTGTCCACTCTTATGTGTGGGTGGGGCACTGTGTGTGGGGTGGGTAATCAAGACTCTCACTGTCAATCACTAGGTGGGGGCGGAGTAATCAGGATTATCACTGTCCAAAATAAAAAACAAAAAAATATGTATGTGTGGGAGAGGTAATCAGGACTCTCACAGTCAATCACTGTGTGTGGGCAGGGTAAACACGACTCTTACTGTCAATCAGTTTGTGTTGGTGGAGTAATCAGGGTTATCACTGTCAATCACTGTGTGTGGGCGGAGTAATCAGGAATCCCACTGTGAATCAGTGTGTGTGGGCAGAGTTATCACTTTCCTTTCTACGAGTTCTGCCCAGATTCACTTTTTTTGTGCAGAAATCTTGTAACAAATCCCATAAACTAAAAACTCTCCTTCTCTCTTGCAATCATATTGTACCCCAAAGTAATCAGGTGTAGCTTATAAAGTAAAATGATGCGTTAATAATAATCTCCCACTGCTCTATAAATTCAGCATTATTCACTTGTATCAGCTATGTAGAAAAATGACATAAAATACTCGCACATTATTATGTGTCATTTTCTTGAACCTGGTAGCATTTGCATTCACACAAAATTGCAATGTTTTGATTGTTTTTGACAATGTTTTTACATTTCATGTAAATATTGAACACAAATGTGAATGACAGTGCAACATATTTACCATAACAAACATTTACGTGTAAATACATTGGAAAATACTGTTTCAACGCAAACTCACTGCTTGACAAATTTGGTAAAAAATTGATGGAAAACATTAACGTCCACTTCCCCGTAGTATAACCATATCCCACTCCCCATTCATCAATAGGTTGATAAATTTTGCGCTCGCTATGCATGAAGAGGTACTAATAGGTCACTTGGTTTCTATGCAAATGTCCCTAATATCTGTGAGATAACAAAATGGGATCTTAAGCACCACTGGGAAGAGTTACCCATGTAAATGATTGCAATCTATCAAGCACCGAGGTGACTATTAGCAATAGATAGCGTTTTTATTAAACTTAAGTAATGGACTGAAGCATATCGAAGCCAATGTTTACTAACTAACCTGCCTGGATTCCTGCGCAGGGTAGTTGACTCCGACCCTTGCAGCATAATATTCGCACAGCGTAAATATATACGTGACAATAAACAATTACGATGGAAAGGCTGCAAAACCCAAAGAGCGTGATGCCCATTACTAGATTATCGCAGCGGTGGTGTATACAATCAGCGGGCTCATCGCAGCTAATGCCGAGTTTTTATGATCTGGTTTCCTGCTGATTTCTCCTGCTGGTTTTGGTATGAAGCTTATTTTTGAGTCACTTGAAATAATTACATCCAAGTAGGTTTTTCATTATTGTAATTGACATTATAAAATAGCATTATTAATGGCATGTGCCTTGTGAATGATACGTGCCTCGAAATAACAAGGATTGTTGGGAAAATCGTAAATAAACTTCTGTTTTCTAGTGCAGTGATTTTCAACCTTTTTTGAGTCGCGGCACACTTTTTATACTTAGAAATTCCTGGGGCACACCACCAACCAAAATAGCACAAAATGACACTAAAACAGTCATATTATACATATAGTTAATAATATAGATTCTAAATTTATTTTACTCACTCAGTGAGTGAGTGTGAAACCTCTTCCTCAACAGTTCTCAGTTTCTCCCTGTTTTTAGTATATGGTGCTGATTATTATGTGGCTCATATACTGCAAAATAAAGGGGTACTATGAGAAGCACTATGGCCATGGGGCCAGAGTACAAGTGCCAGCTCATATACTCAGCATATGAGCTGGTACTTGTAGTACTCCAGCCTCATGACTATAGTATTTTTCATTTTACATCGCTGCACATTGCCGGGAAACAAAACACAGGGGGCACCATAGTTTGGGGAACTTTCCCCGCAGCACACCCGACCATGTGTCACGGCACACTAGTGTGCCACGGCACACTGGTTGAAAATCACTGTTCTAAGGGATGAAGCTGAAGTGTAAAAATTGAATTTGCATGTTATGGGGGACACCAAGGGGCTCATGTATCTTTATTTTTCTTCCATTTTTTCTGTCTTTTTTTAAACTTTTCTTGTTGCATTGCAATTTTTGCGACTTTTTGAAATGTGCACCTAAGTCCGCAGGACAATTGTTTAATGTCAGTAAGACACTTTTATCTTCTATTCCAGATGTTTTAAATGTCTTTTCAAAAAAATGTGCGACATTTTTGACAAAACTATTGTTAAGGAAAATGTAGAAAATAGAAAGAAGTGACTTGAGACATTTGTACGACATTTTTGAGACATTTTTAACATCAAACATCTTTTTGTTCTACAATCAATATTTAAAATTATGCTAATGAGCCTAAAGGGCTCCTCGGGGTGTTACCAGAGCACCTCCATGCTTCAGGTTCACCGGCTGTAACACTGTGCAAGTCACTTCCCCCCTCCCACTGTCTGGTGAAACTTCCTCTGCTGCTGTTATTACTGGTTGTTACTAAGACCAGTCATATTTACCCTTTATGCAGTAGAAGTAAGGTCAATACTCCCAAAACATAAATATGACTAAAAAGAGAAATGGCATTCAAGGGAAAAGTATTTTCTTTTTGGTATTCTTTTGTTTTTCTTTGTTTTGGTTTATTTTCCAGGCAACACACAGTTACCATGTATCCAGGGTTCAAGTCTCACCAAGGGCAACAACTCCTCCATTTGTTAGGGTGGATTTTTTCTAGACTACACCAACATCCCAGCAACATACTGTTCCAGGGGGAAATTTATCAGAGCTTGTGTTGCAGAATTGTGCCACAGAAGCTCTGAAATAAATACAGTTTTTAGCATACAGCCAGCTACGGTGCCTATTTCTCCCCTTATGCCACCACCAAGCCAAGTGGGCGTGGAGCTATGGGAAGGGGTGTGTGGCCAGTCTCTCTCTCTCTCTCTCTCTCTCTCTCTGCCTCCCCTCCACCTATCCACGTCTCTCAATCCCTCTCTCCTCGTGCCGGCTCTCTCTCTCTCTCTCTCTCTCCTCTTCTCTTATATATATGATATGATATATATATATATATATATATACTATTTGTATTATTGTATAGTACTTGGGGGCTCTACTTTTTCACAGAGACGTAGACAGATTGATAAAAGTGTGTACATTGTGGTGCCTTTTTCTGGGTGTAACATACGAGGTGTAGGCTATCAGCAGGCTGCTGTGGGGCCCCGCAGTGTCATGGGGGCCATGTCACGCCAACCCTGCCAACTAAGACATGGAGGATGTGCGTCATATTACATATTATATACATGTTGTGTCATTGTTCCTGTTTGTATGTGTGTATATCATTATATATATATATATATATAGTATATATATGATTATATATATATATATATACACACTCACCAGCCACTTTATTAGGTATACCTGTTCAAACTGCTTGTTAATACTTAATTTCTAATCAGCCAATCACATGTGCGGGCAACTCAGTGCATTTAGGCATGTAGACATGGTCAGATAATCTCCTGCCGTTCAAACCGAGCATGCAGTATGGGGAAGAAGGTGATTTGAGTGGGCCTTTGAACGTGCATGGTTGTGTGTGCCAGAAAAAGGGCTGTTGGTCTGAGTATTTTTTTACCAGCGGTAACTGCTGATCTCACTGGGATTTTCAAGCGCACACCAGCTCTAGGTTTACAGAGAATGGTCCGGAAAAGAAAAAACATCCAGTTCGGCAGGTCTGTGGGGAACTGCCTTGTTGATGCAAGGTCAAGGAGAATGGGCAGACTGGTTCGAGCTGATGAAAGGGCAACAGTGACTCAACTCAACCACCCGTTACAACCAGTAGGCAGAAGAGCATCTCTGAACGCACAGTACGTCGCAACTTTGAAGCAGATGGGCTACACAGCAGCAAGACCACACCGGGTGCCACTCCTTTCAGCTAAGAACAGGAAACTGAGGCTACAGTTTGGCACAAGCTCACTCAAATTGGAAGCATAAAGATTGGAAAAACGTTGCCTGGTTCCTTTGAGTCTCGATTTCTGCTGGCGACATTCGGATGGTAGGGTCAGAATTTGGCGTCAACAACATGAAAGCATGGATCCATCCTGCCTTGTACAACGGTTCGGCTGTGTGGTGGTGGTGTCATGGTGTGGGCAATATTTTCTTGGGCACTCTTTGGGCCCTTGGTACCATTTGAGCATTGTTGCAACACTCACCACAGCCTACCTGAGTATTGTTGCTGACCATGTCCATCCCTTTAGGACCACAATGTACACAACATCTGATGGCTACTTTTCAGCAGATATGCGCCATGTCATAAAGCTAGAACATCTCAGACTGGTTTCTTGAACATGACAATGAGTTCACTGTACTCAAATGGCCTCCACAGTCACCAAGTCTCAATCCAATAGAGCATCTTTGGGATGTGGTGGAACGGGAGTTCGCATCATTTGATGTGCAGCGATCAAATCTGGCGGCAACTTTTGATTCCATCATGTCAATATGACCAAAAATCTCTGAGGAATGCTTCCAGCCCTTGCTGAATCTATGCCATGAGAATTGAGGCAGTTCTGAAGGCAAAGGGGGTCCAACCCGTTATTAGCATGGTGTAGTACCTATAAAGTGGCCGGTGAGTGTATATATATATTATAATATATATAATATATATATATATATATCTATATGTACATATATACTATCAATGTGTGTGTATTTGCATCTCTCTCGTCTCGTCTGTATCTTTCTCTATCTATATATCTCTCTATCAGTCTATTTGTGTATAAGAGTATTATAGATCTGTATGCCCTAAATTGTTATAAATGTGTGTATGAGTGAAGAACTGTATGTGGCAGATAACATGTCTGTTGTAAAAACGTGACTATGCAAATTATTATTTTTTTAAGGGGGGGCCCGATTCAGTCTGCTATGGGGTCCTGCCCCAGTCACACACTGGCGTATGTTGATGTAACTCCCTCCCCTTTGACTTGTACGGATATATCTAGAGTCTTCAGATACATCCAGGAACGGCGTGTGACCAGGCCATGGAAAGCTGCATGCCCTGCTCTGGTAGAATTTGGTTACAACCTCCTACACCTCCTCCATTTCTTGTGGCAGACATAAATAGGTGTCCGTGGGGCGTATTGGCTCCCTTCACACCACCTTCCATGCATGTATCAGGAGTAAGACTACTTTTTGGTTTGCACCATCATAAAACTAGGTACAACCTGGTGTTGGCAATTCCTCTGCCAAAGTCTGCAGTGCTAAGCAACTTTTTGTGGGTAATTGTGTGCAATTAGTTATTAAGTTTTTCCAATGCCACTAAAATGGAGTGGGCATTTGTACCTTCTTGAGAAATTGTGATCCATAAATCTGTCTACCCCATCTGGACTTAACTGATTGAATCTAGTCAATGGGCAAAATGGAGTGGTTTGGAATAGTAAAAAGTTGCATATATGATGTCAAATTGGTAGGTGGTACAACGACATAACAGCAATGATACATCCCCCATAATATTTTGCAATTAGGCTAAGGTTTAAGGTTTTAATTTTTTCCCTAATTAACAATGAACTAATATTTTTCCTTTTTTTTTCACTAAGTCGTAAGAAAATTTTCCAACTTAATTATTGTAATTCAATCACACAATGCCATGAAATGGATACAGGCAGGTGTTAATGTCCACATTACATGGATTAGCGTTGTGAAAAATGATGAACCTCAAATACAAATTTACATATTGCAGTCACCAAGGTGATTATATTCACAGTTCTAAATGAAGGTGTTAATTACTATTTAATCTGAATTATATCATTATGGAAGTAAGAGGTAAATCAATACAGAACATCTCCAGATGATATAGAGAGAAGTCAAAACAAAAACCTGAGGATGAAAATAACATAAAAACTAAACTTTACAGTATCATAGAAATAACCGATAAGTCAAAACCTGAGATAAAATACTAAAGAACTAAACTTTACAGGTATCATAGTAATAACAGGGTAACTGAGATAAAGATGAATCTCAAGTCAAGTACAGAAACTATGGAACCAGTGTAACTATCCGTGTAAGGCTCCTATATAAAAATTTTTATTTTTTTTGTTTTCAAGTCCAACATATGTTCTGTAGGTTTGTTCTTAAGTTGAATTTGTATGTAAATGGAACTGTATATTTTACAATTGCAGCGGCCAGCCAAATTTTTTTGGTCTTTTTGAATTTTAAAAAAGTTGGGTTGTCATAAAACCATGATTAACAATAAAGCTTCATTACAGACACCTGTGATAACTGTTATAGCTGTTATTGTAGCCTAAGGCTAAAGTACAGTAAATTACCAACATCTAGAGGTCCGTTTTTAACTAGGGGTCGTATGTAAGTTGGGTGTTCTTAAGTAGGGGGACCACCTCTATATAGAGAGGTTGATAGATTTGCTACTCTTACAGTAAAGAATCCTATCCTATAAAGATAGAGAAACAATTTTTCTCTTGACGTAAAAAGATCTCATCCTTGTCTTCTTTACAGGCTTTTTGTACATTGTAATTAGCCAAGTTTTTTCTGAAATTGCATAAATCCAAGATTCATAACCTGTATTTATATTCCACTCCACCTATTCCCCCTATTGATTTAGTCACCCTCTTCTAAACAAGCTCATGCTACTCCCACCTCTTCCTGATCCCCCATAAGCCAGTTTGTATCCCTCTTGGACTTAAATTTCTTATGTGTCACAAATGCTGAAATTTTTTGAAAATCTCCACACAACCAATACTTCCTCTAAATATAGATTTTGGGTACAAAATAATTTACATTTTTCATTTTGGCATTTTAAAGGAGTGTGAATATTTATCATTCCCTTTTTAGGATTAAATTCCCTTAAAGGGAACCTATCTTCAGGAAGGTAATTTTTACATGATGACAGGTTTCACTAGCTCTTAGCATCTTGATTTCAAATATGCCTTTGTGGTGCATCTGAATAGTTCCATATATTTTCATCTGTTTCTTTAACATTACTTTGCTCCCTTCTAGTAGTCGCAGATGGGCTACAGCAGCAGAAGACCACACCGGGTGCCACTCCTTTCAGCTAAGAACAGGAAACTGAGGCTACAGTTTGCACAAGCTCATCAAAATTGGACAGTAGAAGATTGGAAAAACGTTGCCTGGTCTGATGAGTCTCGATTTCTGCTGCGACATTCGGATGGTAGGGTCAGAATTTGGCGTCAACAACATGAAAGCATGGATCCATCCTGCCTTGTATCAACGGTTCAGGCTGGTGGTGGTGGTGTCATGGTGTGGGGAATATTTTCTTGGCACTCTTTGGGCCCCTTGGTACCAATTGAGCATCGTTGCAACGCCACAGCCTACCTGAGTATTGTTGCTGACCATGTCCATCCCTTTATGACCACAATGTACCCAACATCTGATGGCTACTTTCAGCAGGATAATGCGCCATGTCATAAAGCTGGAATCATCTCAGACTGGTTTCTTGAACATGACAATGAGTTCACTGTACTCAAATGGCCTCCACAGTCACCAGATCTCAATCCAATAGAGCATCTTTAGGATGTGGTGGAACGGGAGATTCGCATCATGGATGTGCAGCCGACAAATCTGCGGCAACTGTGTGATGCCATCATGTCAATATGGACCAAAATCTCTGAGGAATGCTTCCAGCACCTTGCTGAATCTATGCCATGAAGAATTGAGGCAGTTCTGAAGGCAAAAGGGGGTCCAACCCGTTATTAGCATGTTGTTCCTAATATATATAGTATAGTATGTATATATATATATATATATATATATATATAGTATTTGTGTATAAGAAGTATATATACTGTATGCATAAGTGTGTATAAATGTGTGTATGAGTGAAGAACTGTATGTGCAGATAAACATGTCTGATTGTAAAAACGTGACTATGCAAATATGTAGTTTTTTTAAGGGGGCCCGATTCAGTCTGCTATGGGGTCCTGCCCCAGTCACACACTGGCGTATGTTGATGTAAATCCCTCCCCTTTGACTGTACGGATATATCTAGAGTCTTCAGATACATCCAGGAACTGGCGTGTGACCAGGCAATGGAAAGTCATGCCCTGCCTCTGGTAGAATTTGGTTACAACCTCCTCCATTTCTTGGTGCAGACTATAAATAGTGTCCGTGGCGGATGATGGCTCCCTTCACCACCTTCCATGCAATGTATCAGGAGTAGAGACTACTTTTTGGTTTGCACATCATAAAACTAGGGTACAACCTGGTGTTGGCAAATTCTCTGCCAAAAGTCTGCAGTGCATAAGCAACTTTTTGTGGGTAATTTGTTGCAATTAGTTATTAAGTTTTTCCAATGCCACTAATAATGGGAGTGCATTTGTACCTTCTTGAGAAATTGTGATCCATAAATCTGTCTACCCCATCTGGACTTAACTGATGAATCTAGTCAACTGGCAAAAAGTGGAGTGGGTTTGGAATAGTAAAAAAGTTGCATATATGATGCAAATTGGTAGGTGTGACAACGACATAACAGCAATGATACATCCCCCATAATATTTTGCAAATTAGGGCTATGGTTTAAGGTTTTAATTTTTTCCCTAATTAACAATGAACTAATATTTTCCTTTTTTTCACTTAAGTCGTAAGAAAATTTTCCCAACTTAATTATTGTAATTCAATCACCACAATGCCATGAAATGGATACAGGCAGGTGTTAAATGTCCACATTACATGGATTAGCGTTGTGAAAAATGATGAACCTCCAAATACAAATTTACATATTGCAGTCACCAAGGTGATTATATTCACAGTTCATAAATGAAGGTGTTAATTACTATTTAATCTGAATTAATATCATTATGGAAGTAAAGGAGGTAAATCAATACAGAACATCTCCAGATGGATCATAGAGAGAAGTCAAAACCTGAGGATAAAATACATAAAGAACTAAACTTTACAGTATCATAGTAAATAACAGAGAAGTCAAAACCTGAGGATAAAATACATAAAGAACTAAACTTTACAGTATCATAGTAAATAACAGAGAAGTCAAAACCTGAGGATAAAATACATAAAGAACTAAACTTTACAGTATCATAGTAAATAACAGTGGATTGAACAAAGATGGAACCAAGTGTAAACTATCCAGTGTATGGCTGATAATGGGAAATAAATAGAGATGAGCGAACATACTCGTCCGAGCTTGATGCTCGTGCTGCAGGTACAAGCGCAGCACTGGGGCAATGGCGGCATTTAGGTGTGCACCGGAACCCCCCGTGCGATAATGGTACGTGAGACCCTAATACCAGCAACACACGGACATAGTTTTAAGTATTTGATTGGATTGGGGGAACCTGCCAATATGAAACTTTTGAAATGGATTTCAGCGTCATTTACTAATAAAACAGTAGGCTTTTATTGGTGGCTTTTCACAGTTTGTGACTTTTTAGTGGCAGAATCGAGCAGCGCCCCAGCGTTAGCCGCCTCCGCGATGTGATGCAGGGGACAGATTTATCTTTGTAGCCCTGATGTTTGTTTAACTTTTGCGACTTTTGGGCTCTGAAATTGTCCCATTCTTGCACCTAATAAGTCCCAAAACAGAGCACAGACCCAGACCTACTTCTGGGAGGCGATACTTGGGACTAAAAAGTCGCACACAACAAACAGTCACTAAAAAAGTGAGACTAAAAAGGCAACTAATCACGTGTATCACAAAGGGGGAATAACTTCAGATACTTTGCAGGGATTACGTAGGAAAACTTCAGGAAAGTTGAATATGGCAGCCGGAGAACTATGATACATGAGCCCCATTGAGGAGGAAGAAATCTTTATGTTGATGACTTCACCGGTTAAAGATATTCCAATGGAGGTGAAGAGTTTGGACGTGTCAGAGTCCTCCGGCCCTTAAGAAGGCACACAAAGCCCGGTCCTGTTCTACCTAAGAAAGACTGGTCAGTATAAAACCTTCCAGGAAAACATCTTGTAGTGTCTGTGTAATGTCCCGGGACTGGTCCTTCATACAGTCTGCACACAGTTATCTTCCCGTGGAGAGGGCTTGCAGACCTCACCCATGCCTTCTTCAAGCTCATAGCACCTTTAAGGCTGGGTCACCCCTTTAAGAGCCATTGTCCTAATTATGCTATGATGTATTAACACATTGCTACCATTCACTGTCTACAGAGAGTGTAGTATTTCATGCTGTGCTGCTACAAAGGGTTAAATGGTTTGAGTTATCTTATGTCTGAATTTATTGTATCTTTCCTGAGGCTTAGCAGGCGGCACATTGGTTGGCAGCCCAGAGTGTCTAGACACCGCAGACCCAGAAGAATTGCCCCGGGATTTTGGCGCACGCGATCGGATTGTGGCGCATCGGCGCTGGCATGCACGCGCCGGAAATCGGGGGCGTGGCCCAACGAAAACCCGACGGATTTGGAAAAAACGCTGCATCTTTTTTAAAAAAAGTGTTGCAGGACTCGCACTTACCTTCACCTGGAATAGGCCGGTGAACTTCAGTGCATTCCGGCGGGCCTCGACGGACTTGGTGGACCTGGTGGACGTCGGAGGAACTACCTTAGTGAATCCCGGCCGGACCCGAATCCACCGCAGAGAACGCACCGCTGGATCGCGAATGGACCGGGTAAGTAAATCTGCCCCAATGTCTGGGTTTCTGGATATTATTCTTGAGATGCAGCTATCCGACGATGCTGATGTAGCAGGGCCGACCTGGCTTACTGGAGATGATGGCCAAACAAGCCACCACTGGTCTAGGCTGAGTGCTTCCAATGGTCCTGCCAAGTAGAGGACTTTTCTCCTGCTAAGTGGGTCAACTAACACCCAGTTAGCTGCAGAGGAAGGAGACGTGCCTATTATCTGCTGCTGTTCCATGAGTTCTCCTAATAAAGGAACCGTGGGCTTGCAAGGTCTCTGTTTGCACCCCTGGCCTGACACTCCTGCCATGGGCCCCCATTTACCGACAGCTGGGCATCTGTAACCTATACCAGGAGTGCCCCAGGGGGTACCTTCTCTGCCCCTCTTCTTGCTTCTCCCTGCTGGCTCTGATGTGTGTGGGTGAGGCCTCCTCTAAGACTAGACTACCGAGACACCCGTGGCCCAGTCACCATCAAGCCAACCACTGCGGTCCTAGTTGGCCACAGTTGGCTCCCGGTGGAGATGTTGCAGATGCGGTATAGTGACAGAAGAAGCAGGAAGAGGTTACAGGGGCTAAAGACCCCGGTGTACATTAGTCCAAGTTTAGACAGTGGAGGACAATTATCAAGACTTGTTTGGCAGTTTTCTGGTGTACAAGGACTGAAATAGTCACAATTTTTTGTGAACTACCAGGAATTGTGTTTACACCACAGAGCAAGTGGGCTTAGGTGGACATGGCACTAAAAGAATTGTATGCAAGTGCAGCCAAAGGCTCCTAATGTATCTGGTGCAACAGAGGTGGGGCCAGTCTATGAATAGAGGAAATTCAGAACTGTCACAAGTCTCCCTAGGAAGAGGAGTCCTGTTACAATCACTTCATGTAAGAAAGAGCCCAAGGTGGACAGAAATAATGATCAAACTATAATGGAAGTCACCTCTGTCCTACAAAGATACTGCGGCCCAACTCATGTCCCCATGAACTCCCAAAACTTACAATACTAGGATAACAAGCGTTTTCAGGATTTCCATGGCCTCTGAGAAGTGACCATGGAGACTGCTAAGACTAGGGGGAAATCTGTGTAATTGGGTAAGTAATTGGCTTAGTGATAGAAAACAGAGGGTGGTCATTAATAGAAAATTCTCAGATTGGGTTGAAGTTATCAGTGGAGGCCACAGGGGTCAGTATTGGGGCCACTTTATAAATATTCTAATTAATGAGCTCTTACAGGGTTTACAAAGTAGAGTTTCAATATTTGCAGAAGATACTAAGCTCTGTAAAGTAATTAATACAGAGAAGGATAATATAACATTACAGAGGGATTTGTGAAAACTGGTTATTTTACTAAAGCAAATAAAATTATGGGATGTATCAAGAGAGGAATAGATTCTCATGATAGAGACATAGGGGGATATTTATCATATGCTGGCGCACAAGCCATATTGATAGCCCCGCCACTGCATATTCGCAACGAGATACATCAAGAGGCTTCTGCCTCTTTATGAATCGGGGCAGCCGGCAGGGCCTGGCGTAGAAAGAAGCGCAGCCGGCGACTTTTCACATATGAAAAGTCACTGGCAGCAGCGAGTATGTAGGCGCAGGAACAGTAACGCCCCGCACCGGCCCACTCCCTGGCTTGAAGGTGGCGGATCGGGGCAAATAATCGCAAAAGCTAGCCACTGGCATGGCGCAGAGGTCCTGATAGTTTTGCCCTTAAACAAATCACTGGTCAGACCACACATGTAATATGGTAGACAGTTTTGGGCACCAGAGTATAAATAGGACATAGTAGAACTGGAACATGGGGCAGAGGAGAGCAACCAGGATTACTAAGGGAATGGGGGGATTACAATACAATGGCATATTACAAAATTTGGGGTTACTCAGTTTAGAAAAGAGACGACTGAGGGGAGACCACATTACACCATAGACATGGGGCATCCTCTACACCTAGAGGAGAGGAGGTTCTACCATCACCATAGACAGGGGGCATCCTCTACACCTAGAGGAGAGGAGGTTCTATCATCACCATAGACAGGGGGCATCCTCTACACCTAGAGGAGAGGAGGTTCTACCATCACCATAGACAGGGGGCATCCTCTACTTCTAGAGGAGAGGAGGATCTACCATCACCATAGACAGGGGGCATCCTCTACACCTAGAGGAGAGGAGGTTCTACCATCACAATAGACAGGGGGCATCCTCTACATCTAGAGGAGAGGAGGATCTACCATCACCATAGACAAGGGGCATCCTCTACATCTAGAGGAGAGGAGGATCTACCATCACCATAGACAGGGGGCATCCTCTACACCTAGAGTGGAGGAGGTTCTACCATCACCATAGACATGAGGCATCCTCTACACCTAGAGGAGAGGAGGTTCTATCATCACCATAGACAGGGGGCATCCTCTACACCTAGAGCAGAGGAGGTTCTACCATCACCATAGACAAGGGCATCCTCTACACCTAGAGGAGAGGAGGTTCTATCATCACCATAGACAGGGGGCATCCTCTACACCTATAGGAGAGGAGGTTCTACCATCAACATAGACAAGGGCATCCTCTACACCAAGAGGAGAGGAGGTTCTACCATCACCATAGACAGGAGACATCCTCTACACCTAGAGGAGAGCAGGTTCTACCATCACCATAGACCGGGGACATCCTCTACACCTAGAGGAGGGGAGGTTCTACCATCTCCATAAACAGGGGGCATCCTCTACACCAAGAGGAGAGGAGGTTCTACCATCACCATAGACAGGGGGCATCCTCTACACCTAGAGGAGAGGAGGCTCTACCATCACTATTGACAGGGGGCATCCTCTACACCTAGAGGAGAGGAGGTTCTACCATCACCATAGACAGGGGGCATCCTCTACACCTAGAGGAGAGGAGGTTCTACCTCACCAGGAGACAGGAGCATCCTCTAGACTATATGGAGAAGTAGGTTCTCCATCACCATAAGACAGAATCCTCTACACGCTAAGGAAGGAGGTTCATCATCACCATAGACAGGTGGCATCCTCTACAACTAGCAAAAAAAAAAAAAGCAAACCACATAGAGGAGGAGGGGTTTACATACCATCACATAGACAAGGGCATCCTCTACACCAGGGAGAGGAGTATCTACCACATAAACCATAGACATGGAGGCACTCCTCTACACCTAGAGAGAGGATGTTACAACATCACCACTGACAGGGGGGCATCCTCACACCTAGAGAAGTTGAGAGATTATACCATCCCATAAGACAGGAGGGAACATCCTCTACACAGAAGGAGAGGGGTTCTACCACACACTTAACGGGGGGACACCCCTCTACCCTAGAGGGAGGAGGTTTCTATCATCACCATAGACGAGGGCATCCTCTACACCTAGCAGAGGAGGGTTCTACCTCACCATAGACAGGGGGCATCCCTACACCTAGAGGAGGGGTTCTAACCATCACCATAGACAGAGGGGGCATCCTCTACACCTAAGAGAGGAGGTTCTACCATCACCATGACAGGGGCAATCCTCTACAACCTAGAGGAGGAGATTCTACCATCACCATAGACAGGGGCTCCTCCTACACCTAGAGGAGAGGACGTTCTAACCAGCACCATAGACAGGGGGCATCCTCTACACCTAGAGAAGAGGTTCTAACCATCACCATAGACAGGGGGCATCCTCTCCACCTAGAGGAGAGGAGGTTCTACCTCACCATAGAGAGGGCATCCTCTACACCTAGAGATAGAGGAGGTTCTACCCATCACCATAGACAGGGGATCCTCTGACACTAAGGAGTAGGAGTTCTAGCCATACCATTAGACAGGAGCATCCTCACACCTAGAGAGGACGGTTCTACCATCACGTTAGACAGGGGACATGTCCTCTACACCTCGAGGAGAGGAGGTTTAGCCATCACAGTAGCTACAGGGGCATCCTCTACAACTAGAGGAGGGAGGTAGGATTCTCACACCATAGACAGAGCCATCCTCTAACACCTAGAGGAGAGGGAGGTTCTACCTCACCATAACAGGGGACCACCTCTACAACTAGAGGAGATGGATGGTTCTACCATAGCAAGACATAGGGGCATCCCTCTACACCTAGAGGAGGTAGGAGGTTCTATCACATAGCAGGGACCATATAGGCAGAGGGGGTTCATCCATGCGGCATCACACCTAGAGCATAGTAGGTTCTACCATCACCATAGACAGGGGTCATCCTCTACACCTAGATAGTAGTGAGCTTCTACCATCACCATTGCAGTGGGCATCCTCTACAACAGAGAGAGGAGGTTCTATCCATTCATCCATAGACAGGGGACATCCCACACCTAAGGAGAGGAGGTTCTTCCCATCCACCAGTAGGACGGGGACATCACTCTACACCTAGAGGTAGAGACGGTTTCCATCACCATAGACAGGGGACATTTACACCGTAGAGGAAGTAGGAGTGTTCTACCCATCAGCCATAGACAGGGGATCCTCTACCCTAGAGGAGAGGCGGTTCTACCATCACCATAGACGAGGGGCAATCCTCTACACCTAGAGGAGAGGAGGGTTACCTCATCACCATAGATCAGGGGCATACCTACACAACTAGTGAGAGGAGGTTCTACTTCACCATAGACGGGCGGATCTCTACACCTCGAGAACGAGGAGGTTCTACCATCACCATAGACAGGGGACATCCTCTACACCTAGAGGGGAGGGAGTTCTACCATCACCATAGACAGGAGGCATCCTCTACACCTAGAGGAGAGGAGGTTCTACCATCACCATAGACAGGGGGCATCCTCTACACCTAGAGGAGAGGAGGCTCCACCATCACCATAGACAGGGGGTGTCCTCTACACCTAGAGGAGAGACGGTTCTACCATCACCATAGACAGGGGGCATCCTCTACACCTAGAGAAGAGGCGGTTCTACCATCACCATAGACAGGGGGCATCCTCTACACCTAGAGGGGAGGGAGTTCTACCATCACAATAGACAGGAGGCATCCTCTACATCTAGAGGAGAAGTGGTTCTACCATCACCATAGACAGAGGACATTGTATATGTCTAGAGAACTAGTGGTTCTACCATAGCCATAGATGGGACATTCCCTACACCTAGGGGAGAGGTGGTTCTATCTTCACCATAGACAGAGGTCATCCTCTATGACTAGAGAAGTAGCAATTTTACAGTCACCATGGACGCGGCATTCTTTATGCTTAAACGAGAAGTGGTTCTACTACAACTATAGACAGGGATTCTTTACTGTAAGAGCAGTGAGATTATAGAACTCTCTGTCGCAGGAGCAGGGTCAGCTCCAGGTTTCAGTAGGCCCCTGGGCGAAAAAGCCTTAGTTGGCCCCTGTTCAGTGAACTTACGTGGCGGCATTAAAACTTTAGGAACTAAATCAGTCTCCTGTCCCCGCAAATATTCCCTAGTTAATCATCCCAAACTTCCCCTCATGGTTAGTTTGTATGAAGGCCCCCTCATTCACTATGGATTAATTGGATACAGCCACCCCCCCCATGAATTCCTTATATAGAGTCTTATGTGGTCCCCTGAGCAGCCCTGGGCCCCAGCACTTGGCTGAAAAAATTGTATATGTTCAGGAGGTGCCTGGATGCCTTTCTTGAGATCAAAAGTCATGGGAACAAAAAACTTTACAACAATATTTATCCAAGGAGTTCTTCTGACTAACATATTGGGGCTGGGAAAGAGTTTTTCACTTCAATGGGCAAATTGGTTTTCTTCCTGTTAGTATTTTTTCTTTCTTCTAGATAAACACAATAGGATCGGAGGATAGAATTGAAGAACCAATGTCTTTTTTCAGCCTTACCTACTATGATACTATTAATTGGTATCAATTGCTAATTTTCTATATTGTACATAACCACCTCATTAGTTCTATAGTCCAGATGAGAGAAATGCAAATAGTTTACAATTGAAGTTCAAGGTTATATGAAAATTAGGACTTTTCATTTTCTTTGCTTCAAACATGCTGTGAATAAGACTGAAAATAATTAAAACGTGCACTTCTTGATTGACTTCAATGGGGCTCGTTATTCGAGACGAGCACTCGAGCATTGGGAAAAGTTCATCTCGAATAACGAGTACCCGCTCATCGCTCATCTCTAGAAATAAAGTCTTCCTTACTCCACCATGGCAGTCAATTTTTTTTTTTTTGTTTTCAAGTAGAGAGGTCCAAAGTTTTGCTACTCTTACATTAAAAAATCCTTCTTCTTTACAGGCCTAGTTATAAAAAAGTTCATTAAAAAGATCTCTGACCTGTCCAGATTTTTGTAAATTTTTTTTTCAAAATTGCATAAATCCAAGATTCATAATCTGTCTTTATATTCCACTCCACCTATTCCCCCTATTGATTTAGTCACCCCCTTCTAAACAAGCTCTGTACCCATGCTACTCCCACCTCTTCCTGATCTCCCATAAGCCAGTTTGTATCCCTCTTAGTCTCAAATTTCTTATGTTTCACACATGCTGAAAATTTTTGAAAATCTCCAGACAACCAATACTTTCTCTAAGTCTAGATTTTTGGTACAAAAATAATTTACATTTTTCATTTTGGCATTTTAAAATAGTGTCATATTTACCACTCCCTATTTAGGATTAAGTTCCCTTAAGAGGTTCCCTTAAAGGGAACCTATCATCCGGAAGGTAATTTTTACATGATAACAGTCCTTAGCAACCTGATTTTAAATATTCCATTGTGGTGCCTCTGAGGAATTCCAGTGCTTTTTAATTGTTTTTTAATATTACCTGGCTCCCTGCTAGCAGTGTGTTTTGAATCCCGGGGGTAAGGTGGCAGCTCATATGGCACAAGTTGTCTTCTACTCCTGTTTTTCCTCCCCTCATTCTTCACTCATTTTCCTCCCTCAGCCTATACCCTGAAATCTCTCCCCACTAATGTCAGCTCATAGCCACAAGCAGCACTCACTATCTGGCTGAGCTATTAAAGTGAATCCACCACCATGATTTGCCAACCTGCACTAACCATGTAACTGAGGCTGAACTACTTTGGAGCAGTAAAAAGTATCTTATGGCTCCAGTTCCTTCCTTCAGCTACATGACTAGATCCAGCAAGATGTGAAGATGGAGCCTTGAGCTGCTCTGCCAAAGCACTTTAACGTAATTTGAATATGTGTAATGTGAAGTTTTGACTTGGGTCTAATTTTAGTTATAGAGGAAAGGTCTAATCCAGGTAATTCTATGACAGGAATGGGGGTCTCATAGAGCACTTAGTGGATCAAATGTACCCACAAAAGCAAAGTCACTGTGAAGAGGTTGTGGCTACTAGCTCGTGTGGCACCACATGGCATCTGCAACCAGTATAACACAGCACCAGCAGGGGCCGGGACCCAGCATTCCAGGAGAATCCGTACTGACAGGTTCAGAGCTCCTCTGACTCCAGCCCCCGACATCCCTTTCTGGTTTTACCAGCATGGTCTGAATAATGAAATCAGACTAATCTATGGCATTTGTTATAATTTATGATTAGTTTGGGGAAGAATCTTCCTAAACTTCTTAAAGTTTGTCCTACTAATCTTTTTTATACCAAAGTCTGTGGCTGAGACATAGACATGGGGCATCCAATATGCCTATTTTATAGCCTATCGGAGGTTGTATCATCACCATAGACAGGGGGCATCCTCTACACCTAGAGGAGAAGCGTTTCTACCATCACCATAGATAGAAGGGATCCTCCATGCCTAGGAGAGAGGCAGCTCTACCATTGCCATAAACAGAGGACATTGTCTATGTCTAGAGAACTAGTGGTTCTACCATAGCCATAGATGGGACATTCCCTACACCTAGAGGAGAAGTAGCAGTTTTACCGTCACCAGGGACGCGGCATTCTTTATGCCTAGACAAGAAGTGGTCCTACTATCGCTATAGATTGGGCTTCTATACTGTAAGAGCAATGAGACAATGGAATTCTCGGCTCCAGGTTTCAGTAGGCCCCTGGGTGACAGAGCCCCTTTGCAGTGGACTCACATGGCGGCATTAAAACTTAGCAACTAAATCAATCTCCTGTCCCCGCAAATATTCCCAAGTTTTTCATGTGGTCCCCCCAGAAGCTCTGGGCCCTGGCACTTGTCCAATAAAATTGTATATGCTCAGGAGGGGCCTGGATGCCTTTCTTGAGATCAAAAATATTGTGAGTCATGGGAACAAAAAACGTTACAACAATATTTATCCAAGGAGTTCTTCCGACTAACATATTGGGGCTGGGAAAGAGTTTTTCACTTCAATGGGCAAATTGTTTTTCTTCCTGTTAGTATTTTTTCTTTCTTCTAGATAAACACAATAGGATCGGAGGATGGAATTGAAGAACCAATGTCTTTTTTCAACCTTATCTACTATGATACTATTAATTGGTATCAATTGCTTATTTTCTATATTGTACATATCCACCTCATTAGTTCTATATTCCAGATGAGAGAAATTCAAATAGTTTACAATTGAAGTTCAAGGTTATATGAAAATTAGGACTTTTCATTTTCTTTGCTTCAGACATGCTGTGAATAAGACTGAAAATAATTAAAACGTGCACTTCTTGATCACAGAGACAAAGTAAAGTAGCAATGAGAGTAATACACTAAAGCATTAGAGCTGGTAATAAGCATACTTTAGCTCTATTCAGCAACAATCACAATTAAGGGAATTGACATCAGGCCGTGTAGGTAATATATTTAATTCTTATAGCTTGGAGTTTGCAGAAACATGTAATTGCTAATTGTCTTATTGGGTATTAAAGCGATGAGAGCTCATTGCCAACAATACAATGACTTCATAAAACTTTACTGAGAGCAAATATCTTTTTATCCTAAATTAAATATATGTGTTTTTTCCAATTATAAATAGAATTCCAATCAGCTCATCTAAACTTTTAGTTCTTTGGAGCGAAACTGTAAAAAGGGCAATAAATAATTCCACCAGGAACTGTTAATGTTGAAATGCGCAAGAGAAATTCTCTGTTGAGTACATCGAAAATCGTAAAGTTTGAAGAATATAAAATGACAATAAAATGAAATTTACGATTTGTCTTCTGTACATCAGTAATATTCAGCATGCAGTATACAGGCGGTCCCCTACTTAAGAACACCCGACTTACAGAAGACCCCTAGTTACAAACGGACCTCTGTATTTTGGTAAGTTACCTTTAGCCGTAGGCTACAATAAACAGCTAAAACAGTTATCAAAGTTGTCCCGCAATTAAGCTTTATTTTTAGTCCTCGTTCTTATGACAACCCAACATTTTTAAAATCCAATCGTCACAGAGACCCAAAAAAATTTTGGCTGGGGTTATAATTATAAATTATAAAGTTCTGACTTACATCCAAACTCAACTTAAGAACAAACCTACAGAACCTATCTTGTACATAATCCGGGGACTGCCTTTATACTCTTTGATTAGGTTTTCAATTGTTGAGTATATTTTTGTAATTTATTTATCTGAACAGCGGTTGTGACCTCATCTGGACTCTGTAATCTATATAGTCAACGGCGGCAGAAGGGACTGTAGCAGTGCTATGGAATTGCTCCTTAGTTCCAATTGAAATGAATTATAACCAAACTCCAGGAGTCACTGCTACACTGGCTCAATTGTCTGGCAGCAGCCAGAATAGTTGATAAGATTTATAATTGCTATACCCCCACCAGTTCCATACGGATGGCCTATCTTGAGACAACACAATAAAGATTTGCCAAGCTTTTACATCAAGCATTCCAAAAAGCCCACATAGGTAAGTGTACCAAATGCACTTCTAAGAATGGAAAACAAATAATCCGAAGTGTTTTTCTAGGCTGGCTCCCTTTGTCTTTCCAAATCCATTCATGGTAATAGCCAGCAGCTATGAATTTTGAGCGATTCATATAAAAAACATTTCTAGTAATAGCCAGTGATATCAATGTCCGACCCTGGGTTTCATCTTAAGGCTTCCTCAGGCCCCTGAAAGAATCCTTATGGCAAAACCTAGGGTCGGACGTGACAATTCAGTCTATAGAGACAGTGGTAGCACAGCACTGCTCTTTTCTACATTGCGCTACTTCAGTGCAATGCTATGCTATGCTATGGAGAAGGGAAAAGTGGTAATAAACTCCATCTCCCTTCTCCCTAGGGTCCCTGGAAGAATCCTTTTGCCTGAACCCATGGTCGGAGGTGACCACTGACTATATAGAGCTGGCGGTAGTGCGGCTCTGCTCCTTTCTACATTTCGCTACTTCAGCACAATGATATGAGGGGTGGAGAAGGGAAAAGTGGTAATAAACTGCATCTTCCTTCTCCCTAGGGTCCCTGGGTGTCTCCAACACCCTGAGACCCGGTCCTTCTTCCGGGACTAGCGTGAGAGCAGCAGAAAACTGCAGTGACGTCTAAAGACTTTAGACATAAGTTGGTGGTCAGAGAGAAGTTAAAGGGCAGTGTCTCTTAACCAAATGATACGGGCAGCAGTGATTGTCTAGTGTCATCTTGTGTAGGAAAATGTCCCCCAGGTTGTATCACCTATTGGCCAATTTATTGATATGTTTCTAGGATCAATAACAAAAGAAGCATACAAAGCAGAGCTAAATGAAATTAGCTTAAAAAAATGGTAGGGAAACAATAGAGATCATATATATTTGCTAAAACAGATACATCAAGTGATTCGTAGAGATTAAAACTCATTAAATGGGAAAGAAATACATTCACCTTGGTAATTCCCTAACATGTGATTATTTTTGCATTTTTATTATAATCTATAGGGTTTCGAGGCTTGAATGGGTTAAACTACAGTGCTTGCTAGAAAAAAAAAAACTTCTGTAAAATAATTATAAAAGAAATCAATTATTTGTCAAATTTTATGCTAGAGAAGTATCCTTTTCACTCTCATAGGAAATAACTCTTCTTTATTGTGTGATAAATTGTGCTATTTTTTGGTTTATTCAGTTTGATATGCTTTCAAGGCCTCATTATGCTTAAAGATGACATAGCCTCTGCTAACAGCAGCTGCAGTACATTAGTCTAATGGATTGAAATTATGGCTTGCCTTAGGAAGAGTCTATTACATGTCAAAACCCAACGTAAACCCTACTGTGAGATGTCTTGACACTATTAAAAGTGATAAAATGCAACGTGTTGGAGATGATTTGAAGTCCGACTCGGCGCTTTACAGTTGCACTCACTTTAAGGTCTCTTGATTGACTGAATCTTCGAAAATTAAGGAGAAGTTAAACATGGCACCTCTAATTATCTTTGCTTGAACCTTCATTTAGAAAGTACCCTCATCCTTGAGAAAATTTTAAACTTTCATTTTATGACAAAATAGAGAATTATCATTAAACTTCACATTGAGATTTTTAATCTGCAGAACAATTTATTTAAACCTTTCAATTTGCTAAAATTCCAGGCTAGTTACCGTAGTATCTACATTTACGTATCTCAATGAAAGCCTATCAAGATATCTCAAGGAGGTTTGTAACTAAAGTCCACCTCTGTGGGCCCGGATCTATTTCCAGATTATGTAACATTAAACCTATTTCCCATACCTGATTGTTGGTGTAGGGATCAGTACATTAAGGTAATGGGGGAAGTAGAAGGTGAGTCATAAGTTTGCTATATGATTAGGATGGTCACGATGGCACTCCGTCCCATCTAGACTTCACATGATATTCTCTCTCACTTCTCCTAGATGCTCAAGTAAAATTGGGTCACTCCTCAACATGCTATAGTGCTGTGGCAATATTCAACCTCTATGGATCACTGCATTATAATTCATTAGCAGAATAATGAATCCACACTTCAACTGAAAGCCTTCTTAGACCTCCTTCTCATTGACCTTGATAAATGTTCCTTATAACACAGAACGGTAGTAGTCAACATTCTTATATCTTTGAAATAAGTCAAAGATGTCCTCCCAGGTTAACAAAAATTGTATACAGACGGTCCCCTACTTAAGGAGACCCGACTTACAGACAACCCATAGTTACAGACAGACCCTTTGATCTCTGGTGAAGCTTTCTGGTTGCTTTACTATAGTCCCAGATTGCAATAATCAGCTGTAAAGGGTCTGTAATGAAGCTTTATTGATAATCCTTGGTCCCATTGCAGCAAAAAAATGTTTAAACTCCAATTGTCACCGGGGCCAATTTTTTTTTGTCTGGATCTACAATTATAAAATATACAGTTTCGACTTACATACAAATTCAACTTAAGAACAAACCTCCGGACCCTATCTCGGCCTGTATACGAGAAAGTAATATATTTCCAACTACACATGTATGTCACCTTCAAAAAACATTGGAAGGTGTGGATGAAGAGTAAAGATGTCTCTGAATTTGTGGGCCGTTGCCCATTGTTGATTTGTTTGGAAATGTTGTGTACTTGTCTTCTTTTGTTTTCTTACCATTTATCCACATAACCTTTTAACTATACTGGGCATAAGACACTGTAACCCCTCAGTAATATTTCCTGTTTCATCTGTTTATATTTTTTAAAATAAAAAGAAAACCTGGTTTCAATGTAGTTTTATCTCTTCAGTCCAGTGAAGGAAACTGTTTTAGATGAGTGAGGGGCTTTTGACTAGGGTCAGGAAGTGAGAGATCTCCTTACTGAGACTTTGCCAATTAAGGCTGCCTTTTGGGCATGTTGAGACTTACAGCCATTAATGTCCCACTAGGGGATTCTTGGAAATAAATTTTGAAGGTTGGGATAAGAAAAACTATCCCTCCATAACTACCTGGTAAGGCAACTTCAGGGCCCAGAGGCCAAGTGATCATACCGTTGTTACACATCCCATTAATTTCATTCCGTCTGGTATCACAAATCCAATAATAATA
Source organism: Engystomops pustulosus (assembly GCA_019512145.1). NCBI lineage: Eukaryota > Metazoa > Chordata > Amphibia > Anura > Leptodactylidae > Engystomops > Engystomops pustulosus. The sequence goes on from CM033642.1 coordinate 260,103,082, forward strand.
GAGGGGGCACATAATGGGGCAGATTTACTTACCCGGCCCATTCTCGATCCAGCGGCGCGTTCCTCCGCCGTCCACCAGGTGGCGCTGCTGCGCTGAAAATCATCTGAACGCGCCGGAATACACCGAGCTGGACCAGGTGAAGGTAAGCGCTTCCCAAGCGACACATTTTCCGTTTTTAAATGCGGCGGTTTTTCCGAATACGTCAGGTTTTCGTTCGGCCACGCCCCCCGATTTCTGTCGCATGCATGCCAGCGCCGATGCGCCACAATCCGATCACGTGCGCCAAAATCCCGGGGCAATTCAGGTACAATCGGCGCAAATCGGAAATATTCGGGTAACACGTCGGGAAAACGCGAATCGGACCCTTAGTAAATGACCCCCAATGTCTAAGACTCCATTGATCTGTAGTTGCAAAACGATAAACTATCTCTAATCATATGTAAACCAAATCACATTTGTCAGGGCAAATGATGAGTATTCCATTTTTTGGGGGGGTTGGGGAGAGGGTCGTAGTTGCTGCCTAGACATTACTCTAATTGAAAATGGAATGTGTTTTTTCCCTTAACATATTATGTAGATTTATAAAGAGCTATAGTCAAGCCCATAAGTAAAAATTCTGTTTATAAAAACTAACTGAGAAATAAAAAATTACAAAAATGTAGACTTACGGTATATAAAGAAAATCACCTTGATTACTTATTCAACAATTCAACCTCTAACTCTAAAAACTGAAGAAAAATTCTTTAAAAAAATGATAAGGGTGTGAAATATACGGCTTCTATCCAAGCATAAAAATGGCTTTCTTCCAGCTACATTGACAGAAAAATAAAACAATTATGGGTCTCTCCGAGTCTATAACTACCCGAGACCTAATTAATATCATTTGACTGCTCCAGTCATTAGACTGTAGATATTTTATATCGTTCAGCGATACATGAATTTTCCTAATTAACAAAGAAAATACAAATTTGAAAAAGCAAAGGTTTTGCTCCCGGACATTATTTACAAGGCCCCGATTCGCTCTCCGTCTGTTGTAAACATAATGGTAGGATATAATAACAGCGTCTATTCTGAGAACTTACCATATAGCAATTTATCATCTTTATTTTGGTCTTTTCAGGCTCTGACACCATCGCCGGACTTAGGAACAAAATGATATTGAAAGAAAGATACAAAATTCTGATTAAATGTCAAAAAGCTAAAAGGTCCGCTACAGATGGACTGGCAAACCGCAGGCACCGGAGAGCTCCTGAGGGCAGGATGAAGGAATATATTGTGTGATGATATGAGCTGCACTTAATGAGCCATTCACACGACAACTTAGAAAACTCGATGCTCTCAGACATTTCATAAAGCGCCGCTGCCCTTGTGGGTGAACTGAATAAATCTTCGCAGACTGTGTAATCAGTATCAGATTTCTTGTCTCAGATTTTATTTCCCAGTGTACTGTAAACACAATAGTTATTCATTTTATTATTCACAAGTTTTATGTCTGTTTGGGTGTAGGGTATAAACTGAATTTTGAGGCCAAAATCGTCTTCCCAATTACGAGGTCACTATTTTTCGTAAAGTCGCCACTAGACTATACTGTTGGTTGGTTATCTATCGACATCAGTAAGGGAAAATAAATACAAAAATATGCAGTATTTTCTCAAAAGATGTATTTTTTTCTGTCAAATTAAAGAGAGAGAACATCCTTGCCGAAGAGGTTCGGCAATATTTATGAATTGATTTTAGGATACAGTGGGGGGAAATGATTACAGGCGGGCCCCTACTTAAGAACACCTGACGACCCCTAGTTACAAACGGACCTCAGGTAATTAGTAAATTACTGTACTTTAGCCTTAGACTACAATAAGCAGCTACAACAGTTTTCAAATGTGTCTGTAATGAAGCTTTATTGTTAATCCTGGTTCTTATGACAACCCAACATTTTTAAAATTCAATAGTCATGGAGACCCAAAAATAATTTGTCTGGAGTTACAATTATAAAAAAAAACAGTTCCGACTTGCATACAAATTAAACTTAAGAACAAACCTAGAGAACCTATCCTCTACGTAACCCGGGGACTGCCTGTAATCCACTTTGGCCAGACTTTTGGCGTAATTTGCGGTAGGAAATTGTTGTTTGAAATGCCTTGCACCACATTTATTAAGGCTTATATATTTCTCTTTGATGCTTTCCGAGCTTGTTCAACAAATCGCCTCGGGAGAAAGGACACTTGTCTTTGGAAAAGAGGACATGGCCTGGCGGGAAATTGTCTGTCTTCCAAAAACGACATATGCCCCATTGTGATGCACAGTTTAGACCAACTAAAAGTAGACCTTGACCGGTGTACACTGTGCCAGAATTTATTCTAACAAAGATAAATCTGGAGCAGCAAAAGACTAGTGTTGCCTTATTCTGAACTGTCGGAGCATGAGATGCATTAATACATTTTCCCCCCAATATGTCATGCAAAACTGCAAAATGTCTTCTTTTGATGTATGCTGTTTCAATTTATTTTCATATCCATAAAGGTATAACTTGAAGTTCTTGGGTACAATGAGAGTGTGGTAGCTGGTCCTTACCAAATACTCCATAAAATTAACATCTTTTTGTGGAGATTTTAGACCCCTGAGAAACATACCTGTGTGTTTGTTGTTGGTGACAGTGAGACTGTGAAAAATGCATTTATATTCCAGGATTGTAACTGAATTCAGAGCACCTAGGTGAACTGGTATGTGAGATCTTGCCCCTGAACACAGCAGAGGTCCCACCCCTTGAATAACTGCTATATTATTTAAAAAGTCTGCTGTGCTATATTCACTGAAGCGATCTATATACTGGTGCTCCAGAGTGCTCTGAATCCAGCTACAATCCTGGAATATAGAAATATATAGTATATATAATATACTGTATATATATATACCGTATATTCCGGCATATAAGACGACCTGGTGTATAAGACGACCCCCCTACTTTCCTGTTTAAAATATAGAGTTTAAGATATATTCGCCGTATAAGACTACCCCTTTTCCAACGCATACAAAACACCGGTAAAACTTAAAATTATGCCCCCCTCCCAGAAGCTATAATTAATGTCCTGCCCCACCTCAGTAGCTATATAATGTCCTGCCCCCCCAGTAGCCATTAATTAATGTCCTCCCCCCCAAGTAGTAGGAGCCATAATTAATGTCCTGCCCCCCCCCAGTAGTCTATAATTAATGTCCTCCCCCCCCAGTAGCTATAATTAAGTCCTGCCCCTGTAGCTACAAAATGTCCTGCCCCCAGTAGCTATAATTAAGTCCTGCACCCCCAGTAGCATAAATAATGTCCCCCACACCAAACAGGGCCCTTATATTTAAGCTAAATAAAAACATAATTCTACCTTATCCCGCTCCTCTTCGTGCTGCCTCTCGTCAGCAGAACCCGTCGCAGGCAGACGCATCACATAGCCTGCGTCAGCGTTGGGGTCGATGGCGGGGTAAGTATGTGAGGGGGGTGGGACGGGGCGGATCGGGGGCCCGTTCTAAATTGAATTATGACAGCTCCGGGCCCTCCTGATCCAGCGCACGGACCAGATGACAGACAGTCCGTGCCTGTAACAGGCAGGCCCGCGGCTTGTCACAATTCAAAACATCTGCCCGTGTTCTGCGCCGAGTTATCAGTGCAGGCAGGGGTCAGGTGCGGGCCTCTGACTGATCGGCAGCGGAGCTTCGGTGGATGGCGGGAAGGTGAGAAACATTACCGGCGTATAAGACGACCCCAAGACGGACAGAAGATTTTAAGTCTTCAAAAGTCGTCTTATACGCCGGTATATACGGTATATATAATATATATATATATATATATATATATATATATATATCGTCCTGCTGTACTAAACAACACATTAAAGGTTGTGATTACACAGATTTCCGGGGATAATCAAACACTTTTAAAACAGCTGACAAGTTTCATTCAAAGGGGGATTTTCAGATCCAATTAGACAATTATAGTACTATTTAATGTCTTTACAACTTTGTATATTCCTTTTGTAATTTAGTCTGAAAAAGTGACTATGGTGACAATGAAAATTGGGGGTGCACTATCCCATTTAAAGGGCATCTAAACCAGGATGAAGGACTGTTTGCAAATGAGTCTGAGGGGCTCCTGGATCCGTAGGCTCAATTGCATAGTCGTATCCTGGTGGTAAGTCCTTTAAAGGAAGACACTGGCCGCACTGATGGACAATTTGACAATTTTACCATGGAATTAGTCCAGGAAATTTACCTGATAATCTGAAGAATTAAATTTATTTATTTTTATATTTACACTTTTTTTTTTAAGGTTTTGAGATTATAATAACTTATTGTCATTTTGTAATATCTGATTGACCTTGCAGAGATTGTGGGCAATTACTAGATTTTCAATATCTGATTGACTCTATTTCCTATCCTGCTTTCTGAGTGATACACCAACCACTAAAGGACATTACAAGTGAATGTGTATCTTAAAGATCTTGGCCCCTTCATTATATAATCAAGAACATCCCCTTTAATGTATTTCTTTATTTTGGGAAAGCAGATTCCGGTCTCTACGTGCAGTGTTGCCTAGAAACAGTGAAGGAAATTAATCAATATTGTGTCCAAGAACACAGGTTCTGGCAAAAGATGTTAAAACGGTCATAATATTAACAATCCGGAGACATATTTATAAAAGTCTCTGTGTTTTTGATAAATGTCTAATAGAAAAGATGCTTACAACAAGCACAAGTCCTGTGTCAGCTCTGACTGTCCAAGGCCTGTTTTAGGGCTAGAGCAGAAAGATTAGCTTGAAAAGCCTATACATAGTATATTACATAACCACAGTTCACTTTATGTAACAGGAATAATGATTCCTTTATTTATATAGCGAACACAGATTACGCAGCGGTGCACAGAGCTTGCCAGATGAGTACTGTCCCTACGGGGGCCCCAATCTTATCAACCTACCAGTATGTTTAGAGTGTGTGGGAGGAAACCAGAGGACCCGGAGGAAACCCACGCAAACATGGATTTTCCTCCAATAGGAAACATCTGCATAGTAAAGGTTAACGCCCAAAATATGCAAAATATAGGTTGTGTAGCTTTATTGTTTTGAAGAAAGTTTGCGGTGAGCAAAAAAAAAATCGAACAGGCCAAATATAGTGAGCGGAAATGGAGCGGACCTGTTCAGGTTTAGGATCGCCAAGTTCAATTTTCAACAAAACACCCATTGGTTACACCACTAGTTTCACTTACACAAAAACGTACCAGTTTTTTAGTCTACATTAAATCAATATATCGGCATGCAACACCAATGGTGAATGTTACTAGCAAGAGTAACCCAACCCAAAACCAAACCCAAATGCTATGCGAGTCTGGGTACGGGGACCCTAACCCGCAATGTATTGCACAGACCCAAAACTGTGGCTCGGTCACTCATCTCCAGCCTCTAAAGGTTGCCAAGCTAGAAAAAAAAGAACAGCAACAAAATAAGCCATGGTCCCTCCACATACCAATGCTTCTTGGTCCTGACAGTCTACCGATTCCCTTCTAGTCTCGGATTTTGCCAGAACACCTCCTGAAAAGCACACATCCCTTTGCAGTCAATACAGGCGGTGCCCTACTAAGAAACACTGATTTACAGACGACCCTAGTTTACAAACGGACCTTTGGATTTGGTAATTGCCTGTACTTTAGCTTAGGCTACAATAAACAGCTATAAAAAGGTATCACAGGTGCCTGTAATGGAGCTTTATTGATAATCTTGGTTCTTATGGAAAAAACATTTTTAAAACCAATTATCACAGAGAGCAAAAAATTTTTGACTGGTGTTACAATTATAAGTATAATTGGTTATACTCAACTTAAGAACAAACCGCCAGACACCTATGTTTGTACGTAACCCAGGGGACTGCACTGTAAGCGGAGAAGAGCGTACTGTTTACTCAGTTTTTGTAATTAAAATCCAGCCCTATATAAAAAATCCCCATCAAACACTGTTACAGAAGCCACCACCACACGAGTGAACACAGCCACCCCTCTCAAATATGCACTCACTGCCCGAAAAATGCACACGGCTACCGCCCAGGATGCACACAGCCCCCCACAGTTTGCAACACAGCCCCCCTAGTAGGACACAGCCCCCTAGGTATGCACCACAGCCCCCCGTATGCATCATCCTTTTTTCCCCCGTATGCCACATTCCAGCCCCCTAGGTATGCACCACTCCTCCCCTGGTATGACAGCCCCCCACGTATGCACACTCTCCCCAGTAGGCACACGCCCCCCTCAGTATGCACGCGCAGCGCAGGTATTGAACAAAGAATGGCATAGTATGCACGACAGCCCGAAAGGTAGGCACACGCTCACCCCCAGTTGCAACATACCCACCATGCACAGCCCACGCCAGCACCCAGTATGCACAACAACCCCCCTGTATACACACAGCTCCCAGTATGCACACTCCTCCCCCAATATGCCACACAGCCCCCTAGGTATGACACATCTACCAGTATGCACAAGCTCCCAGTTGGACAATGCTCACCAGTATGCACACAAACCCCCCATAAAACCAGTTTCTCTTCTTGAAGCAGTAACACAGATCCTTTAAAACTGCAGGGAAATGGAGGAAAATAACAGGACCTGTAAGTGAAGATTAGTTTGAAGAGAAACACGAACGTATGCCATTGGGGTTCCTGGCATGTGACATTTATTAAAGATTTTTGTATAGCTGCGAGAAATTATAGAACATATTGTCTCAGTATTTAGCATGAAAAAAATTTCAAAACAATGTCTATAGATACTAAAACGTTATTTAAACCCCAAAACTTCATACACAAATGACTTGATCTGTTTTGCCTGATTGGATTCCTTTGTGAGCGGGACCACGGGATGACTCAACCTAGCGACACAATAACACTTAACTATTTAGGTGGTATAAAAAAAATTAGACATTTGATGATACTTTTATATGGAAATTTGACATGTGTTCAGGGCAATTAATCAGTTGTATTGTCCTTTACTAGAACAAGTGGCAGATCATTAGCTACTGCCGGCAGATGGGGGAAGTCCCCCAGCAGAAATTTATATGCTCTCTAGGTAAAATGGAGTTAGATTAATTCCTGTGTAGTGTTTCCTTAAAGTTTCCGTTCTGTAGAAGAAAAACTGAAACTTTATTTGCTCTTAGATATAGCCATTTGTGTCTCACTCCTTCAATTTTTCTTTTATTTATTAATGTTACTAAGCAGTGGTTTTTAGTCGAGATTTCAGGAAAAATTCATCGATCAGAATCTGGAGGATTAGTAGGAGATATTTCCAGGCGTGGTGGTCATATACAAGTAAGCAGAAAACACATTTTTTGAATGTCTCGGGAGCCCGTCATACTCTTACATTAAAATTTAACATCACATTTGTGGGTTTATATTCAGTGGGAACATTCAAACACATATGCAACATTACTAATATGGCATACATTTACAATAAAATAGCATTCAAAAAACATAATCACGTGTGCCATTCAATAGAGTGGTCCTCTTATCCATGGTACCTAATAGTTAAACTGGTTGACCTGGTTGGCAGGGTTTCTTGTTCGATGAAGGTTCAGTGACAATACATAAAGATAGATTTTAAAGGGATAACTCGCTGATACTTCCGTTCTTTATTTAAACGTATGTCACCACAAGAAGGTGGAAGGGAGAACTTGTCGGCCAAGCCCTAAATTGTTGAAGCAATGGGGATTAGTATAAGGGTTCCGCGGCCGCACTTTCGTCTGGGTTTCTACGTTTTAGGACTTGGCAAACGCTGGGACAAGTATTTAACAATGGCGGCACTGTGTCGGCACGCATGGGATATGTGACGCAGCTGCGCTTGCTTTCATGCAACAGAAAACACGGGGGGAGACAGTACGTCGGACATCCGAATGATTCGGACCGAGCGCAGGATTTTAACTTTTATATTGTGTCGCAAGATCAAAGCACTTACATGCACCGGCGAAGAAGTGGTGAACTCTTTGGGACGAGCGGAGAAGCGACACATGCAGGATATCAGGCAGGTACCGATTTTAATGAATGCGGCACAGTGCATTTTATCGTGCGGACAATGCACTTTGGGTGGCATCGTCGGACAGTAAGTAAATGTGCCCCAATGCATTTTGCGCTGCGTGTCCATTCCTCCGACTTCTGCCTTTCATGATCCTTTTTTAGATTGAAGCCATTGAAATTCAGGTTTTGACTGATTAAGAACAAACTCATTCTAAAAGTCAGTGATGTCAACTGCCAACAGCATGTTATAATGGTGGCGCACAGTTTCCAAACAGGTGCATTGCAGCAGCATTTTAAAGTAGTTGCTATCGTTATCAGTACGGTGGTGGTGGGATGAGAGAGTGGGAGTGAGCTAAACGCACAGAACCAAAAACTAGTGACAAAGTCTGTGTTTAGGGACGACCGCGCTATCGCAAAGGACCTAACCACTGGGATTTGGGGAGGGTTTGGTACTTACCATTACTTCACGAAATCCATTAAAAGACGCAGTGAGAATCACAAAAATAGGTTGTAGAGCCTATGACAGGACATTCATTACGCAATGCATGCTCCAAGACGATAGGGTAAAAATTAAGACAAGCAATGGTGGCAGTTAGGATAATTACGGGACCTTCTAGAGACAAAATAGAGGATTGGGCGTAGGATAGAAAGGGACCAAAGAAGAAGAGATAGAGAAAAAGAAGAGGCAAATGGCTGAGCTAGGTTAGGATACATGACGTGATATAATTCTCTAGTTATCCCAGACAACCTAAGGAAAGGTCACATATTGTGATTCAATGTGACCACTTAACAATACATATACAAGAGACATGAAGCGTGCCATAATAGTGTAAACATTAATGAAGAGGGAAGTTAGAAGTTTTCTAATATAATTTTTGACCATGAATTCTCTTTACTCAAATGACATTTTGACCTTAAACACGTAGATGTATAATTGATTACGAGAGACATTACAAGGTAGAGAACGCAGGCACTTAATACTTCAGTTTCCTTTCTAAGAATCTATATCTCACCAGCAGGACATAACAATTATCTAATTTTGGGGGATTATGGCCTAAATACGCGGCCCAAAGCCTGAGAGCTCCATAACACAACTGTAATCACAGTCTGAACTACTATCACAATTTCGTAATCCTTCTCTCTACAGAAACCTGGATTGTAAAGTAACTAGGTAGCAGAGATAAATTAAACAAGATTTAAAGAAGGAACAGAAGACGATAACAAGACCAAATTGTGCTCTGTTATCTCATACACCAAGTACAATGAAGGAATACTATTCTAGCTAAAAAGTATTAGCATGCCCATGGCAGCAGATAGATATTCTTTAATACAATGGACGGATGAAAATGTTTAGTGGAATTAGGGATTGGAATTGCAACTGTAACATTGGACCCATGATGGGATATTGGTTGCAATATTTTCACAAATCTGGTTGCTTGTACTATTATATGATATTAATAATATTTTAATTCTCATGGGTGCTCCTGCTACCCATATCTCAGGTCTCTGCTACCCATATCTCCGGGTAGAAAAGCACCCAAAGTAGTCTTACCTCTCCACGTCCAGTTTGCATCTTCTGTGGTTCCTACACTTGCACCTCCTTGGGGAGCCCATGCACATCTCTGTGAGATTTAAAGGCCAGGTGCTGCTAATGGCACTGCCCGGCCCATTTGACCTGGTTAAAAAGCCACCCTCTTACTGTAAAACCCCTGACGGATCTTTGTGCTATAGCCTTAGCGAAAGCTTCCTAATTAAATTCCTGTGTGTATCATTGTAACCTTTGCTACGTTCATGACTCGATTCCTTGCCGCACTGCACTTGCCGTGTGCTAAGTTCCCCGACTCCAATCTGTGCCGCCTGTCCTGAGCTTTATGCAGGACCACGACTCTGATATGTTTGCCGATTCGTACCTTGCCTCTTGGCATAACCACATGCAAAGTGGAGAGCCTTTGCTATGGATATGTGCGCCACTAAGCGCAGAACACAGCGGTCGCAAGTCTCACTACAAATTGCTCAGAATTGGCAAGTACATGCACTGCAGAAACTACAGCCACCAGCAGATCAACCAGAAATCAAATATATAGAACGCTACTGTAGGCTTCAAGAAGCTGTTTGTATTCTCCTATGGCTATTTTCTAGCCAAGTATCAAAGGAAGCACACTACTATGCCAGATGAGATGACACTGAGTTATTGCCTAATAGAAATCCAACCCCTACTGAATTTTCCCACTTCGGTCTTTGCTATGGATATGTGTGCCACTAAGAGCTAAACACAACGGTAGCAAGTCCCCCTGCTAATTCCTCACAAAATGGTAAAAGATGCAAATTAAAATAAAAAAAGTAGAACGTTATTGTAGCCCTAAGAAGGGCTGTTGGGTTCTTTGAGAATCACTCCTGCCTAACAGTAAGCTAATAGAACACCCTAACGCTTTCCCTGACCAGCAGCAGCTCTCTCCCTAGCGGCATCCAGAGACAGAATGATCCGAGCAGCGCGGCCAGCGGCTAGTCTATCCCAGGGTCACCTGATCTGGCCAGCCAACCACTGCTATCGACGTGTAAGGGTACCACGTCATGCTGGGTGGAGTGCAGAGTCTCCTGGCTTGTGATTGGCTCTGTTTCTGGCCGCCAAAAAGCAAAACGGCGGGAGCTGCCATTTTCTCGAGCGGGCGAAGTATTCGTCCGAGTAACGAGCAGTTTCGAGTACCCTAATGCTCGACCGAGCATCAAGCTCGGACGAGCATGTTCGCTCATCTCTAGTAGAGATATTTCCAGCGGTCATATTACAAAGTAGCAGAAAAACATTTTGAAATGTCTCCGGAGAGCCGTCATACTTTACATTACTTTACATTAAAATTTACATCACATTTTGGGTTTATATTCAGTGGGAACATTCAAACAGTATGCAACATTATACTCATATGCATATCATTTTACATAAAATAGCATTAAAAAAACATAATCAGTGTGCCATTCAATAGAGTTGAGTCCTCATTATCCATGTACCTAATAGTTAAACTGGTTGACCTGGTTGGCAGGGTTGGTCTTTGTTCAATGAAGGTTCAGTGACATATACATAAAGATAGATTAAAGGATACTCGCTTGAGTACTTCCTTCTTTATTTCCTTCTTTATTTAAACGTATTCACACAACAGAAGGTGGAAGGGAGAACTTGTCGGCCAAGCCCTAAATTGTTGAAGCAATGGGGCTTATTTACTAAGGGTCCGCGGCCGCACTTTCGTCTGGTTTTCTGACGTTTTCAGGATTGGCACCGCTGGGACAAGTATTTAACTGGGCACTGTGTCGCACGCAATCGGATTGTGACGCAGCTGCGCTGCTTTCATGCAACAGAAAACGGGGGGCGAGTCGTCGGACGATCCGACTGATTCGGACCGAGCGCAGGATTTAACTTTTATATTGTGTCGCAAGATCAAGCACTTACATGCACCGGCAAGAAGATGGTGAACTCTTTGGGACCTGAGCGGAGAAGCGACACATGCAGGATATCGGGTACACGATTTTAATGAATCGCGGCACAGTGCATTATCGTCGGACAATGCACTTTGGGTGAACTCCGTCGGACAGGTAAGTAAATGTGCCCCAATGCCTATTTTGCGCTGCTGTCCTTCCTCCGACTTCTGCCTTTCATGAATCCTTTTTAGGGATGAAGCCATGCAAATTCAGGTTTGGCTGAGTTAAGAACAACAATTCTAAAGTCAGTGATGGCCAAAAGCATTTATAAGGTGGCGCACAGTTTCCACCAGGTGCATTGCCAACAGCATTTATAAGGTGGCGCACAGTTTCCACCAGGTGCATTGCCAGCAGCATTTTAAATAGTTGCTATTGGTTCCAGTACCGGTGGTGGGTGGAGAGTGGAGTGAGCTAAACGCAGAACCAAAACTTATGACAGAAGTCTGTGTTTAGGGACCGCTATCCGCAAAGGACCTACACATTGGGATTTGGGTCCTTTCCTAAATAATCTTTATGCACATTACTTACAGAATATCCATTAAAGAAGCAGTGAGCATCACAAACTAGGTAACAGCCTACTGACAGAACCTCATAAGAGAAAAAATCAGAGGCAATGGCTGGGCAGTAGGATAATTACAGGACCTCATAAAAGAAAAAATCAGAGGAAATGGCTGGGCAGTAGGATAATTACAGGACCTCATAAGAGAAAAAATCAGAGGCAATGGCTGAGCAGTAGGATACCATGACTGATATTCTCTAGTTATCCCAGTCTGGCACTGCCTGCAGTATCAGGTCAAAGAAACCTAAGAAAGGTCACATATTGTGACTTCATGCTGACCACTTAACAATACAATACAATATTACAAGAGCGTGCCATAGTAGTGTAACCTTATGAAGAAGGGAAGTTAGAAGTTTCTAATATAATTTGACCTGAATTCTCTTTACTCAATACATGTTTGACCTTAACAAGTAGAATGTAAATTGATTTACGAGATACATTGCAAGGTAGAACGCAGGCACTTACATACTTAGTTTCCTTTCTAAGAATCTATAATCTCCCAGACAGGACATAACAAATTATCTATGGATTATTGCCTAAATACGCCGCCCAAAGCCGAGAGCTCCTAACACAATGTAATCACAGTCTCAATACTATCACAATCTTCGTAATCCTTCTCTTACAGAACCTGGATTGTAAAGTAATAGTAGCAAGATTAAAATAAACAAGATTAAAGAAGAAGCCAGAAGACGATAACCAAGACCAAATGCGCTCTGTTATCTCATACACCAAGTACAATGAAGGAATACTATTCTAGCTAAAAGTATTAGCATTGCCCATGGCAGCCAGCTAGATATTATCTTTCATATACAATGGACTGGATTGAAAATGTTAGTGGATCTAGGGATTGGAATTGCAACTGTAACATTGACCCATTGATGATGAATTTGTTGCATCTTTTCACAAATCTGGTTTGCTTGTACTATTATATTATATAATAATATGTACTTCTCATGGGTGCTCCTGCTACCCATATCTCAGGTCGCAGGCGCACCCGTTTACTTCCGTGTAGAAGCACCCCAGTAGTCTTACCTCTCCACGTTCCAGTGGCATCTTCTGTGGTCCTACACTTGCACCTCCTTGGGGAGCCCATGCACCATCTCTGTGAGATTTAAAAGGCCAGTGTGCTGCTAATTGGCACTGCCCGGCCATTGACCTGTTAAAAAGCCACCCTCTTACTGTAACCCCTGCCGGATCTTTGTGCCTCATAGCCTTAGCGAAAGCTTCCTAATTAAATTGTGTGTTATCCATTGTGACCTTTTGCTACGTTCCTGACATCGATTCCTTGTCGCCTGCCTTGACCTTGTGCTACGTTCCCGACTCCAATCCTGTGCCGCCTGTCCTGAGCTTCTGCTTGACCACGACTCTGATTCTGTTTGCCGATTCTGTACCTTGCCTTGGCCATCACCACATGCAAAGTTGCACCTGTGGAGTGACCTGGTGGTATCTAGTGAGCTCTGGTGAATACTGGGTGCCACTTAGACTCTGCTCCCAGGTGTCATCTTATGTCATTGCTTGCGTGGGTTCAGTAGGTCCACCAGCACCGATCCTGACAGTACTGAACAGAATACTTCATTCATAAAAGCCCTGCTACAGTATCATAGTTGAAAAGAGTAGAATAAAGAAGTAGGTTCATCATGTTTAACCTATAATCTACCAGTGCTCATATGGAAAAAAAATCTGATGTCAATTAGTCAATAGTAGGTGAAAATATTCTATGGACTCCATAGATGACAATTGATTAAAATTATTTATGATCAAGGTCATGGCATCTGTGGCCATTTTATCTTCAGGACTGTCTGGCTGATGAGGTAAAAGACAGGAGGCTTCACTTTACTTATGAAGAAAGCGGAGCAGGACTATTAATAGATGTACATTAATATCCGTCCCCCCACACATTCCAAAAAATATGAGGTTAAGTGGCCAACCCCTGTAACGTTGTGATCTAATCTACCCATTGCCCGAATTACCTTGGCTACTCTCCTCTGTCTCGGCTTTAGTTCTGCTATGTTCTTATTAAATACGTAACAGTGTAATAACATTTTTGCATTTCTGTTTTATATATCGATAATGGCCTATTGTGATAATTGTGTATATGAGTTTACCATTATTTGCCCAATTTTGCCTTTTAAAAACATTTAAGGTCTCATAAAGGATTATGTGTTTCAGGCTGTCCCAAAGGAAAATTTGATTTCCATTTGAAGTAGGAAAAAGCAAGAACATGCCGTGCAAAATTACCTAATAAGGGTAATAACAGAAGATTCCAGAGACTTTTTACGTAAGCCGTACATTACCAGAACTCTGCGTTTTCTTACTATATTAAAGATTCTCGAACAATAACGAGTGACTCACCTTTGCTTAGAATTGCAGCAGGTAGATGGGAAGAAATGCCATTAATACAACATTGTAACTGGAATTATTGAATCCAGTGAACCAATGAAATTGCAATGACAGAATAAATGAAATTGCAACCATTCTATATGTACATAAATGTGGTTGGAACAGGAGCTTTTTGCTTTCTTTTAGCCTATGGCTGAATGCACTTTAATAACAGAAAGTAAAAGCATTAAATTAGTAGCCCTGAGTTCTGTACATTGAAATATTGGAAATAGAATTTTCATATGTTCAGAGTCAGGATTGCTTTCATGTGGTCATCACTGAAAATGGTGCAGATCTGGGGGGTGGCTTGTCGCTGACTGTGCAGTACCTACATTCCCTGACTCTGGGATTTGCCTAACCTTACCTGTTACTATCGGCACCCTTTAACTAGATTTTCACCAACAAATCCATCAAAAAGACCCATATTTCCCCAAATCAGCTCCAAATGTTTGGTGACCTAATGTAGCCTACTATATCTTGCAGCCATAATCTCGATTAGAGATCACCTAATTTGGTTGCACTCCCTTGGACAAACAGGAAGCCTCTCAGCTCCTTTGCGTGGACCCATTACAATATCTTCCTCCACTAAAAGACTTTCCTTAGCTTTCCTGCATTCCTCCCAGGGCTTAGGTAAGGAAATCTATTTTGCCTTCATACCCAAACATTTTACACTGCAAGTTACTCATCCCCTTCATCTATGCTCCTCCCCTGGCTCTAGTAGAGAAGACTGCCAACTGAAAATGACCCCCCACCCCTGCTGACCTCTCCAGAAATATGTGCCTTGGTTCTAGAGGCCTTTAACCCTTTTCTACAACATGTACAAGAATTCTAAATCAAGTGGGATCCAACCTTACAACACCAGAAATCTCTCCTTTATACTGCTAAAACCTCTGGCCCACTGCAAAGCAAGGCACCAGCTCCACATCACCTTAAGCACCTGGCAGACTGCAACTGGTTGTAAAGAGTGATGAAGCCCCTGTCCCCTTCGGGTCTCTAGCACACTCAACCTCCCACTACAGTGGTCCACTAATACTTCACCCTTGGGTCAGTGAGCCTCCATCCCCTCCCTCTTCTGATGACAGTGGTTCTCCCCCTTTTTATGTACCTGGTTTCCATGGCTTGGGTAACTTACCTGAGCAACCTGGAGGTCCCTTGAGCACTCTATTTCATTGTATTTTCTTTCTAATATTATTTGGTTTGCTTTTTTATCTTTTTTACTTTTTTTGCTTTGAATTTCAACTCAATCATTGGGTAGCTCAAACTACCTACTAAGTGAAATATATTGCATATAATTAGAGGTCCCAGCCCATTAAACTTGGACAGTGTTTTCATTAGTTATTCTAAAATGTATAGAATTCTGTAATGTTTTTTATGATTTTCTGTAATTTTGACAAAAAGTTTTGTAATTATACACTGGGGAGTTCTGGAACCAGTAAAGCATACACATACAAATAGTCAATTCCATTTACATAAAGAAATTATAACAGACATTAATCTTTAATATCGATGAGGAACCGTAGTGTCAGGATCAGTGGTAGTGGATCCTCTCTACCATCGCCGACGATGACGTAAGCCGACACCTGGTACCCGGTTTTCATTAGAGCTTGCCGTAAAGGTGGTTGGACTTGTCGCAGCGTTATACCACCAGGTCGTTTCAACAGGCGCGACTTTGTCCGCGGTGGCAGCCAAGAGGTAGTACAGAATCGCAAGGCAAACTCTTGGTCGGGGACAGTCAGGAGATTGAGAAAGGAAGCACGGGATCAGAGTCGGGGACGTAGCAGTAGGTCAGGACAAGCAGCATGGATCCGAGTCAGGAACGGAATCGAGGTCACAACGGGAAATCAGAATATTTGCAGAGGGCTTGGAATATAGCTTTCTATTAGGCATAGAAGCACAAAGATCCGGCAGGGGTCACAAGAAAACGTTTAGCATTTATAGGTTGTCAGGCGGCAATTGGCGGTGTGCTGGCTCGCTAAATCTTAGATGAGGGGACACGCGCACTGCAGAGAGGAGACCATCGCTGGAGCGTGGCTCGGTTAGTGAGGCTGCCAGAGAGAGGGGGCAAACGGAGGCACATGGGTATGGGTCGGAGGAGCACCCGTGGCACGTAGGAAGAGACTGATATAAAAGGCTAAAAGAAAACATAGAAGAAAGTTGTGAAACAGCCAGTTGAGGTGGACTAATCTAATTCTCAATTTATAAATGAAATTCCGATACAATATGTCTAAAATAATAATTTAGTTAACATACTGTATGTGCAATGTAAAGTTATAAAAGATATTTCCCCTGGAAAAATGGTTTGGAGAATGTACTGTTTATTAGGCAATAACCCTGCTCTAATAAAATAAGTAAAATGCTGGAGGCAGTATATAAAAACCCATAAAATATGCAAATTTGAAAGTGCAAGTTTTTGTTATTTCCTGAATATAAAATATAAAAAAGGAACAATTTACAGTGGAACAAATCTGCAATAATAAAAACATAATACCCGTCCTGGCAGAATAAGTCCACTTTAATTAAAGAAAAAATCTTTTAATTTCAGACGCATAAACTGCTAGCAGGTATTTGTCAAACACATATATATTCTCACGATGCTATGCAGGAAGCCAATAAAAAGCAGCTGTGTACAATATAACTCAGTCAGGTTATTATTATAGCTGTTATTTTTTAAGGTATTCAAGGATGATAGAAACAAGAAAAACAGATTTGAAAGATTTAGATTGCATGGATGAAAGCAAAGGTGTTTGCTATGTTTTAAATACGTTTAAGGGACCCTGCACCACATTTTTCACATATACAGCTAGTGACAGGTTCCCATAGAGCCCTATAAACTAACTGACACCTTTCTTTTAGCTAAAAAGATTCCTATATAATTAACTTAATAATTTTCATGGATTTCCACTGAACTCCATGCATATATCTGATCACATGAAATCACAGCATGCCTCCATAGAGGATGAGGAGGAGTAGAAGTCTATGGAGGCCTTCTGAGATTTCATCAGATATATGCATGGTACACAGTCTTTTGTTAGGAGGCTAAAGGACCTTAGATGATGTCAACAGAACATGGAGATTTAAAGAGGTTTTCAAGAGTTCAAGTGGACTAAATCTGTGCTTCAGTCCGGGCATCATACTAGAATTGCCAAGGGGTCTTGGCCCAATCCTTGTCCACAGATAACTTAAAATGACCACAGAGGCAGCAAATTGGCTGAAATAAGTAGTGTGACCCCATGAAACTTCTGGCTGTTCACAGGTCTGAAGACCACACATACCCTCACAATGTGGGAACTAGAAGCAAAGCAGGTTAAGTATAGTTGTAACTTTCTGGAAAATCCCTTCAATTTATATGTTTTCTTTGACAATAGAAAAGGAGATATATATCCCTCAGAGGTCAAGAGGAAGTTGGGCTGAGTCCATCTGTGACTGGTGCAGGTGTGACCAACGATCCAACCATTTCTATGGCGCTGTACTAGAAAAGATCATGGCAGGACCATAGAAGTGACTATTACATAGGTCACTAACATTTTACTCGTCAAGAAAATTTTACTCCTTTATTCTCCAGATTGTTGTGACATGTTACACTATGCCAAATCATTCTCCGACAGGGGAGTGTACTGCAGTAGTGGACACTTTGCCAAATCAACATGTCATTACTGGAGATGGAAGACCATGACAGTAGAGAGGGAACAGAAGAATAAAGGATTGTTAAGATGAGTCAAACTTATTTAATTAATTCAGAATTTTTTTTCATATACTTAGCTTTCATCTAAAAATCTGAAATAGATTTGTATTGTTCCTATTTATTTTTCTAGAACACGCATACTTTATATGCAATCCTACATTCACAATGTTGACCTGAATCTGAAAGCAAGTATTTTGACAATGACATAGAATTTCCATTGCAAAACCGAAACTTTTTCAATTAATCTTGGTTTCTAAATAATTAGCAGGTAATAGAACTTTTTTTTATATACAAATATGTCTACATTTAAATATTTCTGTGCTAGCTTTAAACATATTGGTGGAAAATTTAATTAAAGGTCTTGCGCGATCCCCGAAAGGGCATTGTGTGACCGGAATGCACATCTACCGGGATTAACTAAGATCGTGCGCCCGATATTCTACATGTGTCGCTTCCCCGGTCAGGTCCCCCAGAGTTCACCTTCTTCTTCCTGGTGCATGTAAGTGCATTGTCTTGTGACATAAATTGAAAGTTAAATCCTGCGCTCAGTCCAAATCAGTTGGATCGCCCGATGACACCCCCCTCCCCGATTTATCGCATCAGAGCCAGTGCAGCTGCATCACAATCTGATCTCGTGCGACGCAATCCCCATTTAAATACCTGTCCCCGCGGCGCAATCCCCGAAAACGACGGAAATTCTGACGAAAGTGCGACCAGCGGACCCTTACTAAATAAGCCCCATTGGGACAATGCACTTTCTGTGAACCATTGGGGCACATTTACTTACCCGGCTGCTGGAGTTCACAGAAAGTGCATTATCCGACGATCATGTGTGCCAATTGCATTACAAGTGACCTTGGAATTCCTATAGACTGAGGATGGTTCATTTAATTATAAGGGAATTTCATAACGCATAAGGCGTAGCTGGATTATTACCACTAACAATATATATTGTTAGATAGATGGGGGGTCCGTCATTAACTTGGGGTCATCTGTAAGTCGGGTGTCCTTAAGTAGAGGGGCGGCCTGTATATATATATATATTCCTACATAAATAAAGGTTGGCATCAAACAATCACAGTCAAAGAAGCCGATAAGTATATCTTAAAACCTATAAAATGTCTTTATTATGTTTTGTTTTACTGCTCATAATCTTATTTTATCACTGCCAGTAAATTTTAGAGCCCGACCGTGCACCTACAACAGAAGGTTTCTCTATAACACACAGATCCCTATAAAAACAAATGACTCAATGATAATTTAACAGTTTGCTCCAAGAAACAAATATGTTAAAAAAAAAAGAAATGTTATAAAACATTGGCAAAAAGAAGTTAAGTTGGGGGAAAATAGATCAACACTTATTCACGTTTTTTTTCTAAGACTATTGTTTTTAAGCAATCTTGAATTTTTTCTCTTTCTGTCTCAAGTGAAATACAATTTTGGCATTCCTCCTAGAAGAAATCATAGTTGTTGAGCTTGTGATTGTCATAAATAAAGAGGAGGAAAAAAAAATAGAAGAAGTGGAAGAATTCTGAAGTGGAGAGCTGCGTTTTACATAAAATATATATTGATTATTTCAATCTCGTGGAATATGATGGTAGAAGAGAGCGGAAAAAAAATTTACAAAAAATATATATGCAATTTTTCTCCACGCTTGTTTCTTTTCAGAAGATTGTAACTAAGGCAGGCAACGCATGAATAAAAGGAGAGCCAAATTATACAAAGGAATGGAATGAAAGTAAATATGGGGGGAAACGGGCAGTCTTGGAAAAGGTTCGAAGGAGATTGAGAGCTAAAATAAATATGCTGAGCACATAAAGTAAAAAAATCAAAATAAAGCGGTGTTGGTGAAATTAGGCTTTCTTTGAAAAGAGCTGGCAGCGTTATATTCATCAGCAGCTGCAAATAGGAGATTTCCTTTTTCAGACTTGCTATCCCCCTGAAGCTTTTCATTCCTATTCTTTTTAGATTCACTCTGGGATCCAGCTACCAAGCAACTGAGCTGTTAAGTACCTAATCTCTTTTCACTTGTCAGTTCTGGTGGTGGCCTACGGTTCTCTGTCTCGGCTAAGAAGCACTGATTGAAATTGAGGTCCCAGACACAACACAAAAGAATAAACCTATTGAGATTGCAAATGACTTTCTTAACTATTGCACTCTTCTTAAACAACTCGGCGATAAAGACACACATCTTTATGCATATGATAGGAAAGAAGGGTGAAGAGAGAAAAGCCATTTTCGTAAATGTTGTGTAAGACAACCTAGCGACAAAAGATGTTCTCAACTTCAAATGTTTTGAATCACACCCTTCTTATAATTTCAATGAATGGGAAACCGATCCACTCAAATTGTATCAAACCGGAATTGGAATAGTCAGACTGATACTGTAAATATATCCCTTTAAGTGATCATTCTGCAATGTTCTGCTTAGAAAGTCCAACAAAGACGTGTCCTACATTACTTTCCTATTAGCTGAGCTTGTCTACATGCAGCACAAAGGGATATGCTGCATATGTTATTGTCGCCCACCTCGTAGTTTTGTAATCAATGAAAGCCCCTTAAGACTTGCGTCAAGTTGCCCCGAACCGCAAAATTAGGTTTTATACCAACAAACACTCGATCGCAGTAGTTCAAATGCTGCTGGCAAATTTGTTGGCAGCATTTAAACAGTTAACACCCTTAATCAGTGCCAGCACAAATCAAGGGCGTTACTGGTTTGATACCCGTACTCCAACAAATTTGACCAAACCCAAATTTAACAGGTCCGCTCATCAGTATTTGAGACCAGTTAAAATAAGAGACCACAGCACTCACATGGCAGATGAGGTGTCACTCGGCCCTTATTCATTGTCTTTTAAACTGACAACTCCTTATAAGTTTTTCTTATTGGTTCTTACATTAGCTAAGTTAAAGTGATTTGCAGCAAACTTTAATCCCTTACCCACATGTGACGTACTATAACGTCACATGCCAGCTGCGGGTGTATGGAGAGGGCTCACGGGCTGAGCTTTCCCCATACAAGGTGGGTGTTTGCTGCATATTGCAGCAAACACCCACTGGTAACCCCCGTGGCCGGTGCTCCTTAAACATATATCTTACTACACCTAAGAGATCAAAACTAGGAATTCTATTTAAAAAAAAAATCTTTAAAAATAAACATTTCTATTGTGGATTCCTTTATACATTGAATGAGAACATGAGAAGCAGGAGAACAGTCTAATACATTGAAATGTGAAAGAGTAAAGTATGCGGCACAAGAAAAGTTACCAACAATTACATTAAACTACTAATACAGATGAGTAAATCATACAAGAGTCACTTACGAAGATGAGTCTATTCAGTCAGAACCGTTTATGCTTCAATTTTCTTGGAAATTGGTATAAATGCTCCTATAGTCCTCTACAACACGTCCTTTTTTTAAAAAAACAGATCCTATCTTGTTTTGTTAATGGAAGCCTAACAAACGGGGTGCAAACCGACAAGAGAAACCATTGTCCATTGATATCATTTTAGCATCTGTTAGAGTTTTTGGATATTATTGTGGATACAAGATTTGTCCACCACCAGCCTTTGCAGTCCAGCGGTATACATTCTTATAACATTAAACTGTTGCTCAATTGCTGAAGATTCACAAAGGTCCCAGATTTTTTTAGGGAAGTAGACAAGTAGCATTAAACTCACCAGAAATAAATGAAATTAGTGTATATACACTGTTATAAGCAGACCCAAATATAAGGCGAGGTACCTAATTTTAAAACAAAAAACTGTGAAACCCTATTTACTCAAGTATAAGCCTAGGGTGGGAAATGTATTGGTGCGAGCCTCTACCCATATGTAGCTATTTAGCCCCCTGATCCCCAGTATATAGCAAACCAGCCCCCTGCCCCAGTATTTAGCTATCCAGCTCCTACCCCCCTGTATATAGCCATTTCCCTGCCCCCAGTATATAGGTAGCCAGCCCTTTGCTGCCCAGTATATATCCAGCCCCTGCCTTGCCAATTCTTGGACAATAACACTTAATACAATACTGGAAATTACAAGCTACAGAGTTAAAGGGTAAACCCACCAATAATTGTTAAATATACCTAAACTGTTTATAAAAAATTTTTGGTAGTGTTTATTGTATTTTAACCTTGTAATCTATTGTCAGTTTTGATAATGTGAATTACAGTAAAGATGCATAGAACAGCCACATACCTGCTTGTTCACTCTATACTGTGACACGCTCATTAATGGAGCAATCGATGAGTCAGTTTCTTAGCAAAGATAAAACCAGAAAACACAAGATCCCTCCAAAAGGTTCCTTGGAAAAAAAAGCTATTTATAAGTAATGGCCCAAATAAATGCTATGAAATGTCAAGTCAGAGAGGATATTTATTAATAGCTTTTATATCTCTATGGTGGCTTGTTTAGCGAATTCTTAGACGCTGGCCATTGGTGGCTTATAAGAAGACGCAAGTTTATTAATAAAGCTCAGCATTCAACTAGATCATAAAACAGTTAAATTCAATCATTTTAATCAATTGTGTAGCTAAACGAGAATGTTGATGTTTGCCCATATTCCGTCTCACCACATAGGGGCTTATTTAGAAAAGGGTCCATAGCCGCAGTTTCACCAGATTTCCAACGTTTTCGGGTATTGCACAGCTGTAACATGTATTTAACAGGGGATTGTGTCGCACCGAACCGGATTTTGCAACAGCTGCACTGCTTTCATGTGACAGAAATCGGGGAGAGTGCCCTCGTATGATCCGACTGCTTCGGACTGAGCGCGGGATTTAACTTTTAAATCTTTTCACAAGAAAATGCACTTAAATGCACCGGGAAGAAGGTGAACGCCGGCGGACCTGAGCGTGGAAGCAACACATCCAGGATATCGGGCGCACAATCTTAGTGAATCGCAGCAGAGTGCACTATACACGGACAAGACAATGGGGCAGATTTACTTACCCGGCCCGTTCGCGATCCAGCGGCGCGTTCTCTGCGCTGGATTCGGATCCGGACGGGATTCATCAAAGCAGTTCCACCGACGTCCACCAGGTGGTGCTGCTGCGCTGAAGTTCCCTGAAATGCACTGAAGTTCACGATCCTATCCTGGATGAAGGTGAGTGCAAGCTCCGCGACACAATTTCCTTTTTTAAATGAGGCGGTTTTTCAGAATCCGTCGGGTTTGCTTTCGGCCATGCCCCCCTATTTCCGTCGCGTGCATGCCGGTCCAGATGCGCCCCAATCCGATCGCGTGCGCCAAAATCCCGGGGCAATTCAGGTACAATCGGCGCAAATCGGAAATATTCGGGTAACACGTCGGGAACCCGCGAATCGGGCCCTTAGTAAATGACCCCCATTGTGAACTCCTCCAGACAGGTAAGTAAATGTGCGCCATAATGTAACTGTAAGCTCTTCTTCATGTATAACAGATACATGCCACAATAATAATAATATTAATAATAATAATAATAATAATAATAATAATGCTTTGTTTACATATATATATATATATATATATATATATATATTATTTCTGGTGAAATCACTGGAAGAAATATAAATACCAAAACAAAGGATCCTAAGAATATTTTCAAATTGCAGTATTCATTTTGCTCAGCATCTACCCTTATTATCCAGAAAACTTCTCATTGTGATAGCAACCTACTGTACAATTTCATTGTCATTATCCCTGACCTCTACATATTATACAATATATATATATTCTTATTGCAAATTGTAAAATATACCACTCTCTGTGTACCAAAAATCTCCTTTTACAAAAATGAAATACAATTACAAAAAATGGGGATTTTTTTTTTTTTTTTAATAAAAAGAAAGGCAAAAAAAAAATATGAAAAGAATAAGATATGATTGATGTTTACTCAAGGAAAAAAGCAAAAAAATTATTATTGACGGAATTAACAAAGAAAGAAAGCAAAACAAAAGGAGCAACACAAATGTATTTAACATACAGTCCCAGGAAATATCTCTAAAATATCAGGAAGTCAGATTGCTTTTTAGATTGCATACTTCCTCCTCTCTGAGTCACGCCACCTAAAAGATACCCAATAAAATATGCCTTAAATCGTGGGTGGCCGTGGATGAAATCTTCCTTGATAATGGCATTGCCATGGTGACCAAACTATTCCATATAGCATCCATATAATTAGAGGTGAACCTAAACTATTTTCTGCCTGAGGTGAGCTATAGAACAACGCCCACTCCAGTATCAAGTTGTTTTTTTAGTAAGAGAGTTAAAGAGTAAGAGCAGGTGGTGCTGCCTGAGGCAACAGGCTCCACTCGACTCATAGCTGGTGCACCCCTGTATATACTTCTGCCTACACAGCTTTGTTCAATAAATCACTTTTCATCAACATATTACATAATGAGCATTCAAGATAACTTCAGTTATAGAAACCTTTACTTATCATGGTTGGATTTATATAGTTAGTGATGCTTTTTTTGTTATTTCATTGTTATCCAACTCACTTATATTTCTGACCTAATTTGTGAACTGTCCTTCTTTCAATGTATCTTAAACATTTTTATATTTCTGATTGCATAATAATGTGTGTTTCTGAATGCTGGCTGTCCCAGGATGCCTTTTCACCTCTGTGTTAAAGGGCCTCTTCTATTTCTTTATATAAAGCACAAAGATGATCATATTTGATATCTTCATGAACCAGGCAGGGCAAGGCAGGAATATATAGAATTGTTTTAAATGTAACTAAAATAATGACCTACTTTAAATTGTGTCTCTGGCATAGAGTTTACATGGATATATGCAACTTAATCCAGATCTATGTTCAACCTGATCAGTCAATTGAAATATAAAAACATGTACTGTAAAACATCTAGAAAAATAAATTGACATAGTATGTCTAGGCCTGAGTAATGTTAATATAGATATATTTAATGAAATAAACTATACCTGGGAATAAAGGAGCATTAAACTAATGAAAGACTTGGGTATGCAGGCAGTACAGGATAGGTTCTGTAGGTTTGTTCTTAAGTTGAATTTGTATGTATGTTGGAACTGTATGTTTTTAAATTGTAACCCCAGACAGTACTTTTTTGGTCTCTGTGACAATTTGATTTTTAAAAATGTTGGGTTGTCATCAGAACCAGGATTAATAATAAAGCTTCATTATTGACACCTGTGACAACTGTTACAGCTGATTATTGTAGCCTAAGGATAAAGTACAGTAAATTACCAACATCCAGAGGTCCTTTTGTAACTAGAGGTCATCTGTAAGTCGAGTGTTCTCAAGTAAGGGTCCGCCTGTACTGGTCCCAAGCTAAGCGACAACACTCAATACCAATCAGATGCAAAAGTAAATACAATTTATAGTAAATAAAAAAAGAGTAAAATGCTCCGATTCAAAAAAGCATCTAGTCTCTATCAATCAATTATAAAGACTTTGCTTACAATTCAATAAGCAGTTCTGAGTGATAGATAAGTGTTGGTCACTAGATTATGAAATTAAACATATGCTGTAGAGATAATCTCACATGCGTGTACACAATCTGGATTTTAAAAAAGTGACATAACTATTCCAAAAAGTTTGTATTAAAAGGACTCTCCTTCACTGAGAGATCATAGTTAAAGTGAACCTTAGACTAACCCACGCTAACTAAACTATCCCTACATTGTTCATCCCCATGCCTGTAAAGTTCCACATACTGTTTACAAAGTTGACTCACCATCTATGCATATTCATATTCTTACAGATTAGCCACACCTCCAGCTTTATGACTGACAAGGGGCATGCTTAACTACCTGATTTCGTCCTCCCTCAGGAATGAGAGAAACATGAGCTTTGTGGGACTCGCTGAAGAAGCAATCTAGACTGCTATTCTGTAGGTGAGCTAGTAATGATAGCACCTTCTTCTGGACTGTAATGTGTAGAGGGAATCTGCCCAGTTCTCCTCTACACCCGCTCTTTGAGGTGCTTGATGGACTTGAAGAAGGTATTTGCAGAACTCCAGGTGATATATTTCAGTTGGACTGGAGTCCCACCTTGACCAGTCTGTGTATGTGCGTGGGCCCCAGACCTCACTGCCATACAGAAGGATAGGGGAATTAAATGTGTGAAATGCTGTATTTTGTGAATTAGAGAATGTGTATATTTGTTATCCTGAGTATATTTAAGAATCTTGTCTTTGTGGGTGGAATACCCCTTTAAGACGCCCATTATATGAACTATGTATTTATTGTAAAATGTTATTGTGCACTGGAGGCGGTGGCTCTAAATGATAGAATAAGCTAGGTTCCACACAACCAATTTTTAATTTTGTCTTTGTGATCGAGAAGCAGGGGAATATGAAACTCAATCGGAAAAAACTGAGCTCTGACCCCTATAAACCATTAATATCACTAAAAAGACAAAAGATAAAAGCTGGATTCTTTCTCTGTATCTCATTTAAATTCCTTTGTCTTTATGCAAGTTAAAATAAGCCCTCAAACCTTTAGAGTGGACATTAGTAACATAGTGGGCTAAGCAAATCACTGCCGAAAAGCTTGTTTTAAAAGTTCAGTCTAATATGCCTTATTGAAAGAAGTATGGATTTGACATTTACAGGTAATTGTATCATCTTGTGCTTCTGCTGAAAGATACTAACTTTATATGAAAAATCTACAAAAAATAGTCTACACCGTGACCACAGTCTGCAATGAAGACAACATAATATGATGCTTTTTCCCTGTTATTATTGTAAAATGCAACACGACACTCATAAAGTGCACCAAGGTACTGACATTGTGACTATCCAGCATTTCCACATTCTTATACCAAAGAAAATAATGTATATACAACTTCTTTAATTGCAGCTGCTATACAGAATACACTGTAGGAAATACAAAAGATATTTCTTCATCTCTAAAAGTATCTGGTATTAAACTACAAGTTTAACAAAATTGCATAGATCAATAGTGCAGATCATAAAAGTAAACTTCTAATATTCATTATTAAAAAAATATTTCCTTCTTTTCCCCTGCCTTTCTTCCTTATTTATTTTTTTTCTGCGCATAAATCAAATTTCTGTAATTTACTTCAATGACTGATTAAGTTGATGGGGCACATTTACTTACCCATTCCTAGGAGTTCACTGAAAGCGCATGGTCCGACGATAATGGTCCAGCGATAATTGTGCATGTGTCGCTTCCCTGCTCAGGTCCGACAGAGTCCGCCTTCTTCTTCCTGGTGCATGTAAGTGCTTGAACATGCGACACAAATTGAATCTTAAATCCTGGGCTCAGTCCGAATCAGTCGGATCGTCCGACAGCACGCCCCCCGATTTCTGTCGCATCAAAGCCGGCGCAGCGGCACAAAATCTGCTGAAAGTGCAATCCGTGGACCTTTAGTAAATAAGCCCCAATGACTTAACTCTTCATAGACAAGACCTGGTTAGTCGAAACCCCCAGAGAGCAGAATCAATAAGAAAAATATTTTATAAGTATGGAAAGAGTTAATATTTAGCCTCATTTCATTTTCTTTATGCTGTGGGGACAAGTGATGAGCTGCAAAGTTCAGTCAAACCCAAGCTTAAAACTTCTGTTTGGGTTCCAGTTCACCACTTTGTGGAGTCCACTTACAAGTAATTCAAGTAATAGTGCAATTTGCCTCAGTAACAATAAATCTGGGCCACGAAGCTTAATGGAACATGGCACATACTAAATGAGAGGTTTACAGAAATATAGTCATCGGGCTAATGCCTTGACTTTAGGTCTTACTATACAGTAGGCATATTGTAATGCTAAAACCTAGGGAGGAACAACATTTCCACGCTGAACAGAACCATGTTCCCCCATATTGTTATCCTTATGTTTACCCATATGAAATACATGCCCCAAGTCCATGTTATCAGCTGGATCCACAACATAACTGTGCATTTATGCACATGATATGCCATATGTTGCATGCTGATAATCACATGTGTTGAGAATTTACATTTTTCTTAATAACAAGAATATCTAATACTTCATAAAAATAAAGAGTAAAAAGTTCACTTATCTAAGCCATAAACTTGGGTAAACATAATGCGACCACTCATTACTTAGAAATGTACAAAGAATGTATAACATCCTTTAAAATTATCATCCAGAAGTACAGCGAGTACTTTTAGCCTTTATCCTGTTGAATTATGTGCGCTTTATCATTCCAGTCAAAGAATAATTAATTCTAAGATATGCAACAGCTTTCTTACCTTAGGGCATTCACAAAGTCAAGAGGAATTACAAAATGAACAGTTAATTATATGTAGCTCCTGGCAATATCATACACACATTTCCATTAAGTAGTGGAACATTCTAACAAAATATTTTACATAAAAGGGCACCTGCATTTGGAAAGCATTTTAATTTTTAGCTTTTTTTCCAGTTAAGTTATTATCTCCATGGATAACATAACTAAAGAAAGCACATTAAATTCAGGGAAAGGTACAATCAAAAAGTTACTTTTGGAACTTTCTTTGATACCTAAAAAATGATCCAATTGAAAAAATGACCCCCCCGCCCATAATGTATCTGCCACTGATCAATAAAGGGGGTGAGCCCCTTTCAAAGACATTCGAGTAGGCTATCACTCATGCACTGCCAATCTAGAAGAACTTGATTTGGTCTAGTACAGCCCCCAGCTATCTCTTCATCTTCATTGACACTCTTCTGAACAACATTTTGCGCCAGTAAAAAATAGGGTCTGTGCTACACATTGCTGAGCCATTCTAAAACATTATACAACAAATGCCCACCATGATTGGGACTGCATTGTTGCAGAATATGGTATTGCATGTTAAGTTGAAAACCAATCTTTCATTCACAGTATGGCCAAACTCAACGAACCCAAAACTTAACTAATCTGCTCATCACTACGTGTAAACTTTACACCTTTAGTAGTTTTAGAACCATTACTGATTTTACCTCAGCAGTATGCAAACATCATTTTCTATACAGAATAAAGAAAACGGGGCCTCCATTTCGGAACTGTTTTTTGGAAGGCAGCTCCTTAAAAGGCAATGGGGCATATTTACTTACACATCTGGAGGAGTTCTCCGTAAGTGCATTGTTCGACGATAATGCACTGTGCCGGATTCACAAAGATCGTGCGCCCGATATCCTGCATGTGTCACTTCCCCGCTGTAGGTGTTTAGCAGCTATCAGAGTTCTTACCTTGCCCCCCAGGCTAATCTCCATTTGCCATGCTGTCTGGTAACCATGGGAAACTGTATAGAACAGCCTGCGATTACAGGAGGATGGTAAAGATGAGCTATAGGAGGGGCATGCTTCACGTTGCTCAAATACAAACATGCTGTCCTGTCATTTGAAAGTCCTTCTGGCAAAAGACCTTCAGTGATGTCACAAGCATTAGACACATCACATGCTTCAGATTGGCCAATTACAAACATGCGGTCCTGTATTGGCTTCAATGCCCTGAGCTGATGTCACAACCTGGACAACCACCCACATCAGGAATAGCTGAATCGGATTTTATAAGAATTGATGACAGATATACCAGATATATCTCAGGCTACGGAGAAGCCATCAGCATGATACAGGTATCATTGGAATTATTGTCAAAGTCTCTCTCCAGCTGTGCTAAAACTATTTTTCTCAGTAACTTTACAGTTACGCCATAAAGTTTTATTTCAGATCACAGAAGTATAATACATCGGTCATGAAAAGGGAAAGCATGAAAAAAGCCTGAGGCATTAAGGGGTTAATAAAACAGTATACGTGATAAACAACATCTGCAATATAATATTTCTTTCAAAAACACAGACATGTCTTACCGATTCCAGATGTCCGCAGGTATCCAGTCACTTTCGGCTCTTTAGATAAATCTTGAATAGACGCCAAGACAGCTTTGTTGATTTACAGAGCCAGGACCAAACCTTGTCGACGCTTCAAGACATGTATCACTGCCATAAAAAATCGTCTTAGGCCTGCGAAACCCCCTGTGGAGCTTCTTGCATGGCTTCTACCGTTTTAGGTCTATTTTTACCGTATTTTCAGCAGCGACAATGGCACAATTAATTCTCTGACTATTGTTGTGGCAGTTTTTTTTTCCGCGGCAGGAGCTCACCTCTATTAATATAATATCACAGCACATTGACTAAAAGGTTAATAAATAATTGCATTCCGTAAAATATATGTCTTCAATTTCAACTCTGTAGGTGCAAAATAATTTACAACTAAATTACCTTATTTACAGTCATGCTGAGCTCCCTGCGCCTTAATATGCAGTCAAATGATAGCAGTGTGAGTCCTGCAAACAGCTTAAAATCAATGCACAGTCTGCAGATCAAACCCTTCTCTTTACGTGTCGATAATTACAATAATTTTATTCTTCGGAGCTGTATTGTCATGCTGCCGTTACTTATTATTCATGTTATTGTTCAATTACTGTTTAAGAGAAAAATATTCTTAAAAGTGAGAAATAACCTAATGCAATGTTTGCCATTTACCAAGCTAGTCACAACAAAACAGAAATTCAGACGGAGTTTATTAAGTTGAGAGGTCAGTCTGGGGGGAAGTTGTTCTCCTACATAGATTGTAATGGGAATATTTATCAAAGATTGAAACTTTTTGTTTCAGATTTGATATAGAAGCAAATTATTCTTAAAGGGAACCTGTCACCAGGGACCTCATTTTCACTAAAGAAAGGTTGCAGAAGCTTATTACACCTGCAGTGCACATCTGCCTTTCTGCCTTTTATAAGCTTTTGAATTACAGTATAATTGTGTGTTACAACTTACCTTGCACCTGACAAATTTCTGGGACAGTCACAGGGGCTGGGCTTTGGTTTGGATGCATTTCAAAAAAGAACAAGTGACTTGTCTGTGTTACTTACTCCTCAGATCTTGGCCCCCACATTGCTCCTTGCTCCTTTACAGCTACTCCCTCCTGCTCCTTCACAGAGCTCACAGCCTGGTGAGATAACATCAGTGGGGGAGGAGCTGTACAGGAGCACAAAGGTGGGGGCTAACATCTGAGAAGTGAGTAACACAGACAAGTCACATGTTGCTTTTTTGAAATACATCCAAACCAAAGCTTTACCCCAGGGAATACCCCAGGATTTTGGCAAAATGCAAGAGTAAGTTATACCACACAATTGTATATTAATGCAAATGCTTAGAAAAGCCAGAAAGGCAGATGTTCCCATTAAGGACTTCAGCTTAGCTACTTTTTAATGAGGGAGATAAACGTCAATCACATTACATTATGAAGTTTTATTTTTATTTGTATATATATATTTATATTGTAGTTTTTCTTAAAGGGGACCTGTAATCAGATTTGACCTACTGTACAGATAAGTGAAATATCAACCATTTACTTAAAAAAATCTTCTCCAAAGTCATGTAAAAATGAGAAGAGACATGAGTCAAGTTAGTTCAGAAGAGTGTTAGTTTTGAAACCCCTATCTTTGGTTCTATAGTACCTATCAACATGGTTTTGGTGCCATATTAAAGATAAGAATCTCATCATTCAGAACGCATAAGGTGTGTGATTCTGAAAGCCACAAAAAGAGATACAGGGAGCTGAAGACATGGTTGGAAATGTGATCTGCAGATAATAATCCAATTATCACCTTTTTTAATCTCCAGTTCTGTAGCTCACAGAACCACAAGCCCGATGCCATATGAAAGTCTTATCTTCAATATAAGTCCAAGAATGATGGCAAAAGCATGTTTCTAGGTACTAGAGAACCAAAGATAGGGGTGTCTGAAGTGTCCCTACCCGTGTAGCCTTTAAAAGGGTTTGTCCATGAAATAAAGTTTAAAAATTTGAATCCCCTAGTGATGTTTACACTATAACATCATTGTTGATTCCCTTACTCAGTTTTATTGTGGTTTTAGCTCCTATCACTCTCTAAGCAGACACTTCATGATTTTTCTGTGCTTTGAGATGCTGTGTGCTGACAATGTGCTTAAATTATTAGGGTACAGGTTTATCTACACTTTCATTTAGTTTCTGAACATTCACTAGATTCTCAGAGATGAAAAGAGAGATGAGATAGATCAGAGAGATGGATATTAGACACAACAACACAAGCCGCATCTAATTGAAAAAAAAAACATAGCTCTGCTATGTCACCCCCTTCATTGTGACATAGAGCTTGTGTCTGTATGCTGTCTGCCTTCTACCCCTCCGCCTTCTCCTGCAATCCAATATAAGATAGATGGAATTGTCTGACCATAGTCAGAATATTTAAGGTCAGTTCCAGGGACAAACAAAATTGTGTACAGCAGGACTGATTGGTTGTAATTATATCTGGGAAATGTTGTATTTTTGTTAATAACAGTGAATTAGAGAATGGTTTAATTTGTTATCCTAAGTTTATTTAAGTTTATTGTCTTACTCATTACTCATTTACATAACACTTTGGATTCAAATTTTTATAGGTAAACGAACCAGATATCACAATTAAAGAGGAAACTGTACAAAGGAGACTTCATACAATACCCGAGAGGGCTCGAAGTATAATAGGGTAAAAACTGGTGACAGGTTCCCTTTGATGTTTTTCATCACATTGGACATGTTAAATAATGACTTTCAAGTTTATACTTCTACATGTAGAGTCTAGACTAATTTTCGTAAGAAACCAACTTCTTCTTCCCGGTGCATGTGAGTGCATTGTATTGAGACACAATTTGAATTTTAAATCCCACACTTAGTCTTAATCAGTCGGGTTGTCTGATGGCCACGCCCCTCCATTCGCGTCGCATGAAAGTTGGGGCGATTGCGCCAAAATCCAATCACGTGCGCCGAAAACCCATGTAAAATGTGCATGTGCGCCGCAAATTTGAAATAGTTGGGAAACCTGACGGAAATGCGGTGTGCGAACCCTTAGTAAATGTGCCCCCATGAGTTTCAAATTAATATATAATACTCACCACAGTCCAAGTAGAAAAACCCAAAAACCAAGTCCAGTATATGACAAGTTAGGAAGCGTCCAGTTGCTTAGATACCCCAGCAAATGATACAGATGTGAACTCACACGAGACGTTGCAAACTCCGAGGTTGCCGCGCAACCAGAATAAACTCCTCACCCAAACACACACAAAAAGTCACACATCGAGTACACAGAAATAATAAAAACCCCTCGGCAAATGATGTAGATTTCCACCACAGTGTAAGTTTTCAACTTTTTTGTTTTACATTTACTGAAAAGTACTGTTTTATATGTCGTTAGACATACCTTCACCATTTTATAATTTTTTCCTATATTTTCCAGTGTGCGTCAACTGATGTCAGCAACAATTTTTGTATATATGGACGTTATGTATATGTGAAATAATAGATCTGCAGCTGACGAAGGGGCTCATTTGGAGCCGAAGCGCGTTGTGTATTAACCAATAAAATAGTCAACTGCGAGTCAACTTAGAGTTATTGTAACCGGACGACGCTGCGCCATCCCATACAAGAAAAAATTCCACTGTGTACCACTAAGGTAGCACAACAGTACAGTATCTACATATGATTTGATCTTTTTGATCTTCTTGAGAAGCTTGTTGAGGAAATCAGTTACATAATGCTATTCAACATGTCCAATCCTTTGGGCTGCTTTTCATGGATATGTTTGCATATTCCCCCATGCTAACCTCCTAGTAAAAAAGCATAAAATTGAAGCTTGAGAAAATTCAATAGCACATCAGTAATTCAAGATGGCACATAATTTCTCTACCACCGTGTAAGTAACAATATTTACCTCTAAGGGCAAGAAGACCGATAAAGGGTTGAAAATCCAAGTGATGCTACGTAGCCATAAAAGCAAAATAATGTACACGTGAAAATGTATAATTTTAGTTGCAGTGAACCATATTTATCTACTCCCCCCAACCCAATGTATGCACACATTACTCATGCACTGAGCTATAGATCAATATAATCATGACCTTACTGCAATTTGCAAGTCTATTATGGTTCGCTAACCCACAACATTTGACAGCACATCAGTAGAGATTATTAGTAATTCCGTACCAGTAATAATGCAGAAATGATGAAATAAGATTTCCTAAAGCAAAAGGCAACTTTTACTCTCCTTCACCCATAAATTACTTTAATGTTTCACAAGAAAAACCTGTCAATCCATATTTCTCTCCTATGTCTGTATTATGCCCTATCATGCATTTTTCATTTTGTATCGCCACAGTTTTACTGACTTTCATCTCAATTATATCAAATAAAAATCAAATCTCATCACAATTCAGGAATAAAACAATATTTTCTAATGATTATTTAAGACCCTAAGGTCACAGGGCAGGGAGTACAGTCCTGGACTTGCATATTGACTATCGGTGCAATTTTGAATATTGTATTCTTTGATTATTATCTTCTAACATTTTATTATTTCAGTCTATGTCTACATCATATTTTTCCAGAATCCAATATATTCATGTTAATTATTTTATTTATATTCCTTGCAGAGATTCTGCTACAAGAAAGTCAATAACCCTTTAAGGGATAAGCTATTTTTGACCTCGAGACAAGGGCAATTTTTATTTCTCTTGTTTGCATTACATTGTTCCAATGTTCCAAGAGTCTTAACTTTTTGTCTATAAACTATTTGTCAATCTAGCAATATAATTTCTTTATTTTTTTGTGAGGCAACTGGAATAGTTAACAGACTACACTTGGTATTACTATCTATCTACTTATCTACACGGCCATGGCTTGTTGGCAGAACTTTTATTTGTGTTTAAAAAAAATGATAAAAAATTGAAAATGGCAGAGGCAGAATGCAAGCCACCTCCAAGAATTTCAAAATTAAAGTTTTTTTTTACTAGATCCGTAAATTTGGCGCCTTCCATTAGATACAGTGATCAACAAAAAATTGTTAAGCAGATTGTTTTAACAAACAATTAAAATAAGATTTTTCCCCCAATTATTTTTTCCTAATACCGTATTTTTCGGACTATAAGGCGCACCATCAATAAATGCCTGCTAAAACGTCTAGGTTCATATATAAGGCGCACCGGATTATAAGGCGCACCTGATTATAAAGATGAATGACCAGCAGGTGGCAGACCTGTGCACAGTTCAAGGTGTGTTGTCTGCAAGTACAGTTCATATATAAGGCGCACTGGACTATAAGGCGCACCATTGATTTCTGAGAAAATCAAAGTATTTTTTGTGCACCTTATAGTCCTAAAAATATGGTAATGGTAATGTCTAATAGAAGGCACCCAATACTAAGGCTGGGGCTTAGTGTTAGCCCTTTACCATTACCGCCTTACCATTACCTCAGTGCCTATCACCACCAAGTGTACCGGGGAGTGAAGGGTACAATCCAGTACTTTAACGATCTATAGATGGGGAAGCACTATGGTGGCTGCAGGTTGGTATTATTGGGTTAAACTGTTGATGTCCCAACCCAATAATGTCAGGCAGTTGCTTTATTGTTTCAGAGTGATGAGTCCACATAGTTTTTGTTCAATTTTAAAAAAGAAAACTATGTGGCTGGTTTTCTATAACCAGCCATATGCAATAAAGCAGCATCAGCCTGATATTACTGTGGAAACCCCATTATGTTTCCTTCCCAATTATACTAGCCTGCATCATCCCCAGAGCTTAACAATCTAAATATGGCTGGGTGGTATGGTATGGATTTGTCTCATTTGCCACTTATAGATGACAATATTGTAAGTCAAACTTTGCAGATTAAGCAAAGCTTAAAATAATTCATAACCAGTTAAGAACTCTATGGCACAAATTGTTAAATTCAGTATAAATCATGCTCCATATTTATTTTGCATTTTTTGATTCTCTGTAGCAAATCTCAAGTTTTTAATTGGTTGCAGGATTTGTGATTTGAACAGCATCATGAAAAATTGTGGTTCTCTTTGTGGAAATCCAACTAACATTCACTCTTACATTCATAAGGGGAACTCAATATTGGAAAAATATTTTGAAATTTAAGCAAAAACTTTTCTCTTACATAAATTCTGTAAGGTAATTATCTGCAAGTCAATATCCAACCCTTTAACTCCTCACAATCACCTGGAAATTACCACATGGATAATCACTGGATAGGACCGGTAACACACACACATATGGAAACAGGTAGTAGACACCAGGTCAAAGGATGTACAGAAAATAATAGTTATTAAACCATGAAGTATTGGGGTTGGGAAAGGAGCTTGTTGGAGAGTCACGAGACTGGTAAGGTGTACATGGCATATTTTATTATTTTATATTCTGATCCTATGTAAAAGTCTGGACAACCCTTGTATTTTAATATATATACAGGCGTTCCCCTACTTAAGGACACCCGACTTACAGACAACCCCTAGTTAAAGATGGACCCCTCTGCCCCCTGTGACCTCTGGTGAAGCTCTCTGGATGTTACTATAGTCCCAGACTGCAATGCACATCTGTAAAGTGTCTGTAATGAAGCTTTATTGATAATCTTTGGTCCCATTACAGCAAAAAAAAATTTTGTCTTGAGCTTCAATTATAAAATATACAGTTTCGACTCACATACAAAGTCAACTTAAGAACAAACCTATGGAACCTATCTTGTACGTAACCCGGGGACTGCCTGTGTGTATATATATATATATGATTTTGTATTGTTGCATATTTGTAAAAGGGTTCAGGTTGTTTTTTTTCGCCACAATAGGCTCCAACTTATGCTAGGTGGAAAACATCTTCTATATTTTTATCACTTTATGCTATGCACAATGCTAAGGTATACAGAGAATACATAGTTACGTAAATATAGAAGACGTACCTTATATTCTGTTTATGATAATGGCTACTGTAAAAGCTATAACGGAGCATCTTTAACCTAATTGGGCACTCAGTATAATTGACAGAGCATACTGTTAGTGCATTGGTATTCTGTTTTCTTCCATTTGCACTCTTTTAGTGGCTTAGATTTGCCTTAATGCTGAGCAACTTTGGAGCCATTAACATTCTTTAGTCTTGAAGTCAACAACATATCCTTAACATATACGATTTTATTCAATTCACTGCCATGGACAATGATGCAGCTAAGAAATAAGTAATATTTGTGGGTTAAGATATTTTTACGTCTAAATCTGTTAAACAATCAGGCATTTTTTTCTACCTGTTTTTCAGTTTTTTTCAAATCATCAGGGTAAGTATAAGACCCTAATAGGGTCATCAATATTATGCTTACCCTGGTAAAATCTCATGACCCCAGACAGCAAGACTTAGGACCACCTGTGACAAAATGCCTCTGTCATAACCACTCCCATCACAGTGGTTGGAGAGGCTTACCAAGGACATCTGCACACACTTCCCACCACTGATATGGGAGTGGTTAAAATTACACAGCCCCCTACATCTGCCGGAAGCCAACAGGACACTGGATATTACAAAGGGTTCTGAGCCCTGCTGCCTAGAGGTCACATGACCCATGACTCCAGGTGGCTATCATCAAGCTAACAGTATAATATGGGTAACACTATTAGGGTCTTATACTAAGCCTTTTAAAGTTTGCCCAACCACTATATCTATTACAAAAGAAATTGACTCCCAATTGCAGACAGCGCTGTTTCAGTAGTTATGCATTTAATCAGCACAGTGTAGGAAACTGGCTTGCCTAGGTGAGAGGACATTGACAAAGGTTATGGAAGAAACTAAACTCTCTATGCAGGTTCTGCTTTTTCATATCACCTTTATAGGTGTTCATACACTAAAGGGATTGGCCACTCTTTTATATAAGTTGCCTATGTGCCTTTACCGCCTTGTGGATAATCCATGAATTTTCACCAAGTGATTCAGCCGTCCTGCTACTTTTTTTTCTCTCTGTGTGCAGACCACCTGTGCTTCTTTCTTTGCATCCCTGAGCTCTGCTTATTAGGAGGTGAGGGGACTTTATCTAATGAATCCATAGGGGTGAGGGGGGCTTTATATAAAAATAACCATGAGGGGGCTGTTTTGAATGATAAACTAATGAATATTTTAGGGAACAGGAGACTTTTTTAGTTTCTGAATTTTTAATGCCGCCATGTGAGTTCACTTCTAAGGGGCCTACTGAGGTTCTGTTGCCCAGGGGCCTAGTGAAACCTGGAGCTGACCTTGTTGAACAGAGACTTCAGCTGTGTGTCCATGCATAGTGCTGCATGCTGAGTACAGAGAGAGGATGTAGCTTTTAAAGAGGCAAAGATACGGGCACATATACACACCTATCTGAGGATATTTATTAAAAAGTGACCTTTACGTATCCAAATCATGGAGGTAACCCAGGTTGTTGTTGGTGCCAGAGCTACACTATTGGTTAAGTACAGAAACCCAAAAAGCAAGAACGAGGGGAGAAAAGATAGAGTAGGACCAAATATGTTCCATCTTAAGATAAAGCAAGGCAGGAGGTCTCCATCCATTAAGTTTATCCTGGAGGAGTAATGTCCTTTGCAGGGGGTAATACACAAAGCACTAGGCATAATATAACGCTTTAAAACTATTATCAGACAGCTTTGCCGTGCTTAGTGGTATGAATTATTATGGAATCCTTCCCAGATGTCAAAGTAATGTAAAAAGCAATTAACATATCAAAACCAATTAAATCTTGATACAGATTCTTCTTGGCTTTTTAAATGCCACATATAAATCGCAGGTTTCTAAGAGGACACAGAAAGCTCAGACACATGTTTTCTAGTAACATAGATCAATGGTTGAACAACAGTGTGACACAATTACAAATGAATAGCGAGTTTTCGAAATCATCTTGCAGGAGGACATCAATCTTTCTCTATTGTTCGGCTTTAAATTGATACGTGGTATCAACTTTATGTTCCACGTCAGGGACTAAAATAAAGCAAGTAATTCATTCTCTAGTTTTGTAACTAAAAAATATCTTCATTTTTACCATCAACTTTCCAGGTTGGGAATCTTAAGAAGATTTGAGGGTTAATTGAAGGTTAATTTGCATTTCCTTAAGAGCCAATCGATGAGAATTTCTAATTCTATATAACATTTGAGAATCAAACCTGAAAATTTCAGAGAATATCAGAAAATTTATTGTGACAACAGTGTTCATCTGCCTTGGCTTTACTTGCTACATATTACTTACTTATAAAAGTTAGAAATACCCGGGGCACAGATTAAAATCACGAAAAAAAAATCTTAAAGGTTCAGTTCAGTTTTTTTATTCAAAGAAATTATTCATTTTGAGCTGCTTAATGTCTTTGTATAACTTAATGATAGAAGGGTGCAAGGACAGCACATACCACGTACGAGTGGTCCACACATGGAAGTGGTCTTGCTATTGAAGACCATTTGTTTGTGATATTATGCCATGAAGTGACGTGTTGAATGCATGTAAAAGTGATCATTCGACGAGGTCACTCATTACCATATCTTTGAAATGGGTACACATAACTATACCATACCAACAGGTACTCATAATCATACCCTGGAAATGGGTATTTACAATCATACCCTTGGAATGGGCTCTTCACATTTCCTGGAAATGGTAATCATAATTATACCCTTGGAATGGATATTCATAATCATACCCTGGCAGTGTACTCATAATTATAACCTGGGAGTGTGTACTCATAATTATACCCTGGGAATGGGTTCTCATAATCATACCCTGGGAATGGGTATTCATAATTGTACCTTTGGAATGGATATCCAAAATCATACCCTGGGAAAGGGTATTTATAATCATACCATGGGAATGGATACTCATAATCATACCCTGGGGATGGGTTCTTCTAATCATAACGAGGGAATGGAAACTCATATACTGGGAATGGATACTCATAATAATACCGTGGGAATGAATACTCATAATCATACCCTGGCAATGGGTTCTTTAAATCATATCCTGGGAATGGGTACTCATAATCACATCCAGGGAATGGGTACTCATAGACCAGGTATTGAGTTCTTATAATCATACCCTGGGAATGGATAATCATAATCATAACCTGGGAATTGGTTCTTCTAATCATAACGAGGGAATGGAAACTCATATACTGCAAATGGGTACTCATAATCATATCCTGGGAATGGGTACTCGAATCATATCCTGGGAATGGATATTCATAATCATATCCTGGGAATGGATACTCAAATCATATCCTGGGAATGGATACTCATAATCATATCCTGGGAATGGATACCCATAATCATATCCTGGGAATGGGTACTCATAATCATATCCTGGGCAGATCTCTACTCATATCCTGGG
Source organism: Engystomops pustulosus (assembly GCA_019512145.1). Lineage (NCBI taxonomy): Eukaryota > Metazoa > Chordata > Amphibia > Anura > Leptodactylidae > Engystomops > Engystomops pustulosus. The sequence continues at coordinate 260,143,351 of CM033642.1, forward strand.
AATGGGTATCATAATCATATCCTGGGAATGGATACTCTACTCATACCTGGGAAATGGATCTCAATATCATATCCTGGGAATGGGTACTCCATAATCATATCCTGGGAATGGTACTCATAATCTATCCTGGAGAATGGGTACTCATAGTCATATCCTGGGAATGGGTACTCATAATCATATCCTGGGAATGGGTATTCATAATCATATCCTGGGAATGGATGCTCATAATCATATCCTGGGAATGGGTATTCATAATCATATCCTGGGAATGGGTACTCATAATCATATCCTGGGAATGGATATCTCATACTCATATCCTGGGAATGGGTACTCATAATCATATCCTGGGAATGGATACTCATAATCATATCCTGGGAATGGGTACTCATAATCATATCCTGGGAATGTGTACTCATAATCATATTCAGGGAATGAGTTTTTATAACCATATCCTGGGGATGGGTTCATATTTCTTTAATACTAAACAACTAGTCGTTAAATTTGTGCTTTATCTTGTAATATTTATATTCATTTTCTATAACCATCTCTCATAATAGAAGAAAATGTTCTTTCCTAAAATACATCTTGGCCCAGAGCACATTCTGTTTCTTATTTTTCGAAAAATAGATACAATAATTAAAGTCCGGTCTCCCGGGGCCTATCATTACATTCCCTCCCATGAAGGTTCTTAATATTCCAATTCATGTCAAATGAAAGGGAACATCTCTTTATTTTCTGCTGCGTGTTCAGCAGTATTGTCTAATGTCACTTCCATTTTCCAAGTGTCATAGACTTCCTTGTACCTTTGGTCTCTTGAGTATTTTCAGAACTGCTGTTCCAGCTCTTCTCTTATTTTAAGCGTGCCACGCAAATACAAATATTCTTATTTCCAATCTGGCCAAGTCTTAGGCTTTCTTCTTTTTAACCAAACAATTCTCCCTCCTCATTTCTATGCAGCTGCATCTTTGGGGCATCTCTGCTCGGTGCTGTCACTTTTCATTGGTGAAGGCGATCAGAAGTGTTTTGCCTGTGTCTTCTGCTTTAACCCCATCCACCTCCTTGGAGGGAGTCTGACACTTCTCTGCTGATTGCTTACCATGCATTAGTCTGCTTGTCAATCCAGGGTTACTCTCCCAATTATTACTGTTCATGAGGAAGCCAAATCTATCACCTTATTATTTCCCACAGGATAACAGCATTATATATAGCTATGGCTCGTCTACTAATGACCAATATACTTTTTAGAAAAGAAAATATTCAGTGTTTAATAAGTAAATATTCATTTTGATGAGGAAAAACAAAACTAATTGAAAAAATAATTAAACCGTAACTGTAAAGTTATAATGATTTTACCAAATTATCATATGTGATTCTGTAAACAAACAGAACGATGCCTACTTTATGCTGCTCACCCTTTTCTTTCCAAAGTTCTGGCATTTTCCGTTCTGAAAGTGTATGAAAAAAATCTTTCTTGCCAGAGGTGAAGTTGGCGGAGACTAATATCTTGCTGTCTATGCCCTCAAGCTGAGGCCAGTTAGTTTGCCCACAGATCCTATAATGCCTTGTGTTCTCTCTCAGTAAATTAGCATTAAATCCATTTAGTTTCCCACAAGTAAGTCCACTGAACACTACACAGCTTACATACAGGGTGTATATGGTGACAGCCTGGCAGCTTCCATCACATGGAGGAGCAGGGAACATGTAAGTGAAAGAAAGCATATGTAATACAGTTACATGCATTATATAGTCTTCCCTGTGTTTAGCGCTAAGGGTTAATAGCTTATCTGCACAGAGCACAATGTGGGGACTGCTAAGTGGGGGGAGGGCTGCAGCATGAGGTGCAGAGAGAACTTATAGAGAACAGAATGTTATACCTCACTAATCTGTGCAGACGACATATGTATCCAGAGTCTTGAACATATCCGACTCTGCTTCGTACACAAGGGGCTCTGTAACATAACCTCCTCCTCTGTGAGCAGGGAGCAGCAGCCCCTCCCATGAAACCATCATATAAACAAATCTATGGACTCCAGGGCTTGAGGAAGTAGCCAATACAGCACTGAGGTAATCTGAGGGCTATAGCAAAGAAACTACTGGATATAGGTAACAAAGATAATAGGCAACATTGTTTAACATCCCAAAAGCTATTAATTTGTGGAAAAAAACTTTAGAGATTCTTTAAATATAACCATCACAATGTAAGCATTCATGTTTTACTGTGTTTCTTAAAGTGATTTTCCAGAAATTCTGTAAAACCCAATGGGGATTGAGGAAGTAAAGGAAATATTGACCTTATACATAAATAAAAATACCTCCTACTTCCAGTGTTGCTGTGGTCACCCATGCTCTAGCGCTCCAAACAGGGTCAGCAGTGTCAGGGGACATGGATCACTTTGTATCCAATGAGATTCCTGAGCATGAACTGATGGTATAGAAGTGATATTATTAAGGCCTGAGTGACACAGTGGGGGTCATTTACTAAGGGCCTGATTCTCTTTTTTCCGACGGGTTATCCGAATATTTCCGATTTGCAACGATTTTCCCTGAATTGCCCCGGGTTTTTGGCGCACACGATCAGATTGTGGCGCATTGGCGCCAGCATGCACGCGACAGAAATCAGGGGGCGTGGCCATAAAAAACCCCAACGGATTCTGAAAAACCGCCGTATTTAAAAAAAAAGGGTCGCTTGACACGCACTTACCTGCACCCAGCAGAGGACGGTGAACTTCAGTGCAATCCGACGAACTTCAGCGCAACAGAGACACCTAGTGGACATCGGGGGAACTACCTTAGTGAATCCCGACTGGACCCGAATCCTCTGCAGAAAACGCTCCGCTGGAGCGCAACTGGACAGGGTAAGTAAATCTGCCCCAGTGTTTCCCATGACCTCTGAAACTTAGGGAGCATCGGAGTGCTGATGCAATGATGGAACTAGAAGCCCCCAGTAGGAACTTGGAAACCTGCAAAACCCAGTATAGAGTCTTGTAGGGTTCATGTAAAATCCATTTGAAGTGTAACTATACTTTCTTTAAAGAATTACTACCACATGATGCAGTATTTTACAACAAGCAAACTTGTTGTGTGTCCCCCTCAAACAGGATGTCTTCTTCCTTTATCTTCTAATGGCCTCGTTTCATCTAATCATCTTTTGGCTCTGACTCCTCTTTTCCCTCTCCAGCCAGTGAATTGGTGGCATCATAACCAGCAGACGACAGAGCCAGAAGAGTATTCTATGTTGCAGACAAAAGCCCTTGAAGCTCATTTGCATGGCTTTAAAACATAATTTTCTCCAAAACTAGACCATTAGATGATAAAAGAAAAGCAGATCCTGTTTCGGTGTACACACACCAGCGTGTAAGTGTGCTTGGTGTACAATACTGATACATGTGGTAGATTTCCTTTAAATTCTGCATATATACACTGTATGTACATGACAAAAACACTACTGAATGTTTTTTGTATCTTCATTGAAAGTACAATTTTATGGCTTTTTAAAATAATTTTAAATAGACATGTCAGACAGCACAGAGATGTTTTCTTGACAACAGGTACTTAAAAGAATTTCTCTATATAGGACAGATAAAGGAAAGCGCTTAGGGACGTGATTGGTGATAATTTGCTGGGAAAGTAGATGTTTTCTTGTTTTTATTTTTTCCTTTTCTAGAACAGATAGTGTAGTGTAGGTATCCTTGGAAAACTCCTCCCTGAGACAAACACATGGGTAAAATGTTTATAATTTTAGAAATATCATTGGCTTGAAGTCAAAAAAGTATAAATACCTTCTTCCACATTATGTGGAGCTGTAAACACAGTCTGGCAGACTCTGCTCATGAATATTCATATAATTATCTAAAAACAGACAAAAATAATCACACATTAAAAAAAAGATAAGAGAAAAGTCCACATCTATTAAAAGGAACACATGGGTAGAGACTATGCAGATCCCCACTTCCCTCCAAGCCCTCTGATCAGGAGGTCCCTGTGATGTCATCATATAAGTTTCAATCCTTGTATTATTGTCTTGTAATGGATATTTGTAGATTTTATGCTTTTACTGAAATAAATCATGTTTTATTAAAAAAAAAGTCATATAACATACAAACTATATCAATGTGTTATCAGTCTTATTATTACCCAATCCGGTGCAAGGCATGCTGAATTTACTAAGACGTTCAAAACTGGTGTGCTGGAATGTAAACTACATCAGATCAGACCTGAAGTAGATTTCAGCTATAACCTGTGCCCTACTTGCTGTGCCTACATTTTGAAAGAGAAAAGCCACAATTGCCTAATGAAAACAGGCATAAAAACATTATAAATCTGCCCCATTGTGCACAACAGAACTGTGCCAATTTTTAGCCTCAACGCTCATTGGCTGTTCCTGTTCATGTAGGGCCGCATTTACGAGGGCTTGTACACCTTAAATCTGGCAAACAGATAAAAGGCCTGAATAGGTGCAATTTGTGCCACACAAACATAAATTGTGTCTATTTCCTCCGTCACACCCCTGCCATGCCAGATGGGTGTGGAGGGCTGTGCAAAATGGGCACTGATGGTTCAGTAGGATGGTGCGGGGCAATTGTATGACAGGTCAGATCTGGCATAGAAGTGCCCTACCAGCGTAGCACTAGAGCCCCTTTATTGATCTGTCAATGCTAGGGGTACCACTAGCGCCATTGTATAATAAATAAGCCCTCTACTCTCTCAAGGAGGCCATGAAGGATGTACACATTATTACAACTTCCGGTCTACCCAGAGACCATGAATTTGACACTGACACTGTAGGACCACCAAAAATGCTATCCACTTTCTTCTCTCTCTTTTATTTTACTTATCTGACCCCTGAATTTTTTATATAAAAATATCACATATTACATGAAAACAGAATTGTGTGACGTGACAAAATTCACATTCTGAGGGAAGAAATGTAGGTTACACTCAATAAACCCACTATATTTTTCTGTGTTATCATCCAATGACGATAATACTATATTGAAAAGAAAATAAGACAAACTAATTATTTATACTCCATGTATTCAATTGTAAGAGTTAAACAAAGATGTTTACACATAATGCACCTTTTAAGGGAATCAGTCCCAACTGTACTCCCCCCTCCCCTCCAAAGAAACTGTGGTAATTATCAGATAGGTGGAAATATGTTCATTACGACAAGGTAGCATTTATCTCACTTCTAACTTGTATTCTCCCTGCAGTCATCTCTGCTAATGAATTAAAAGTATAATAATTAAATGCTAATGTTTACTTACTGAAAAATGATTAAAAAATACACATGCAAATTGTGTTCAGTTACTCTTGTTTCAGAGTTGCAGCTGTGCAGAGTGTTGGGTACCTTATATGTTGGTGACCTTATATTCGGTCTACTATACAAGTAGGAAAAGGATCAACGAATAAAATATCCATAGGGATAGTTCATGTCTCCAGCTTGAAGGTTCTTTCACATTGGCGTTGTTTTTTTATGTCCATAGTTCATTTTTTTTTCCATGGATGCCTTACGAAGACATGGTATATGGGTGTTTTCACATTGGCTTGTATTTTCACTGATCCGTTGTCCGTGTAAAAAATTATGAAATGTCCTATGTTTTTACAGATGCGGATCATGGAAGGCAATAGAAATGGGTCCGCAAAATAAACGGTTGCAACATCACTTTTATTTTAACTGATAAGGCTGAAAAAACAGGTGTGATGTTTAGAAAACAATGTAAAAACATAATTTTTTTATGCTGCAGGCTGCAGGTTTTTCCATAGATTTTCCCCTATCAAAGATGGCTGCTGTTGTGTGTATTATGGTAGACATCTTGCTTCCTCTTTGGACTTCGAAATTGGTCACTTCGAAATTTCTAAGCACATTTTTTTTCAATGAAGCTAACATTAAATAAATCATAAATACACTCTATACATTGTTAATGTGGTAAATTACTATTCTAGCTGCCAATGTCTACTTTTTAATGCAATTGCTACATAAGTGTATACAGGTCCATTTCCAGCAACCAACTTTCCAGTGGTTTAATGGTGCATTGTGTTTGCTAACTGTGTAAGAACGCTAATGGATGTTTAGAAAACCCTTGGAAAATCTTGTTCAAGTATTTTAGCACAGCTGAAAACTGTTTGGCTGATTAGAGAAGCTATAAAACTGACCTTCCTTTAAGCTGGTTGAGAATCTGGAGCATCACATTAGTTTGTTCTATGAAACTCTCACAACGCTCACAAAAACAAGACAGTCTATTCTTGTTATTAAAAATAAATGTCCACTCTATGCTACGAATTTAGAAGAAACTGAAGATTTCCTACAATGGTGTGTACTACTCCTTATAGAGGATTGCACAAACAGAGTGGAGAAGTGTAAGGCCATTAGAGTACATTAGAGTCTCTAGTTTGAGAAACCTGCAGCTTATTTAAATAGTACCCGCCAAACCAGTGTTAACCGCTACATTGAAGAGGCGACTGTAGGATGATGGCCTTCTGGCAGAGTGGCAAAGGAAAAGCCATTTATGAGACTGGCTAATAAAAGGAAAAGATTATGGCGTCGGGGGGGTTTAATGATAGTGGAAGGGGCGGAGGGCTCCCCATGCGTTCCGTTTCCTGCTGGAGACTTCCTCAGGGGTAGAAGTGCCCCCTAAGATACGGTGCTCCCATAAATACTCCCCATCTCACTCACCAACAGGTGTGTTTGTATATATATCCCATAAACCATAGTAAAAGAATAATAATATAACTAATATATGATAAAGTGCAGAATCCAGTGCAGTATAACGCATGGTATCAAGATAGTCAATGGGGCAAATTTACTTACCCGGTCCATTCGCGTTCCAGCGGCGGCTTCTCCGCTCTGGATTCGGGTCCGGCCGGGATTTAATAAGGTAGTTCTTCCGCCGTCCACCAGGTGGCGCTGCTGCGCTGAAAGTAAACTCATCGCGCAGGAATGCACCGAGCTGGACCAGGTGAAGGTAAGCGGTCCTTATGCGACACATTTTCGGTTTTTAAATGCGGCGGTTTTTCCGAATACGTCGGGTTTTCGTTCGGCCACGCCCCCCGATTTCCGTCGCGCGCATGCCAGCGCCGATGCGCCACAATCCGATCGCGTGCGCCAAAATCCCGGGGCAATTTAAGTACAAGCGGCGCAAAACGGAAATATTCGGGTAACACGTCGGGAAAACGCGAATCGGGCCCTTAATAAATGACCCCCAATGAGTTTATTGGTGGAGGAATATAAAGGATAGAAAAGTTCCTATAGGACAAGATTTCCAAAAACAGTATGGCAGTAAAAACATGATAGACAGGACATCCTGCATTAATCTATCAGATCTAACAGTGTCCCTCGGTGTTAGAAAAAAACGCAATAATACCAACCAAATGGTAGTAGTGTATCCTTTCGTGATAAGGTATTTTGCAGAGAGCGGCTCTATTTGTATATGTACAGATGTAATATGTAATAATTCCCTTGTAACAGGTTTCAGTATGAGTGACCAATATAGCACAAAAAGCGAGCTGTAGATGGGGTATACAAACATGCGAGCCAACATCTATATAGATCAGAAATAAGAAACAAAAATACCATAAATAATGGTCAACCAACCCTATCAGATGTAGTAGTGTCCATATTATTTAAGGGCATAAGTGGCCTATATTCTGGGGGAAAGTCCAATAGTAAGACACAATAGATAGTCCTTTCAATCCAACAGGGGTGGGTCCATGCAGAATTCAGAGGAATTATATTCAAGTGTAACTAGATATAAGGGTTCTTCAAAAACCAGAGGTTCGTCAAAAAGTCCGGATAAGGAGTAATATCCATGATGGTCAGCAAGACTGGAAAATGCACCTAACTTCTTAGATGGAGGACTTCATATTATATCGCTGTATTTGTTGGATAGTAGAGGCAACGGTCCAATGATGGGATTTCAAAGGGCGACTATTTACAAAAAAGAAAAAGAAACAAATAAAATAAGTGACAAGGTGACTAGAGACAGGTAAATAAGTAAACTAAGGGCACCATAAGAGTCCCAGGGCTACAATAATCAAGATTATAGGAGTCCTGAAACTACAGGGGGCAGAATGCCCATTATGTGAGAAAAGTGAACTTCTAAGGTTTCCAAGTCTTTGAATACATAATCAATAAACCAAATGTAATGACATAATTACATAAACAATAAATAAAGAAATACACAATAGACTCACCCAATGTGAAAATTCAGGGATGGGACTCTGTTACGGGCAACCCCTGCGATCCTTGTCACGTGCCTCCCTGCTTCCCTGGCGATGGGCTTACCTCTCCACGCTCCCGTCCGGACAAAGCCTGAACTGCGTTCCCGCTCCCTAGGGCGCGCGCGTAGCGGAGCTCAGGGATTTAAAGGGCCAGCGCACAGATGAGTGGCGCTGGCCACTGCTGGGTCTGTATTTCTATCATTCCCCGTCGGATCTTCAAACCATTCCTCTGAAGAGAAGCCCTCCTGTGTATCCAAGCGTTCCTGTGTGTCTCCAGCGTTCCTGTGTGTTCTCGTGTATCCTACATTTGTGTCTCCTCCTTTGTTCCCGTGCTCCTGCTCCTGTGTTCCTGATTTGTATGCCAGCTTCTGTGTTCCTGACGTGAGTCCTAGTGTGCCTTCCTGTACTGTTCTCCAGTTGTCACCCCAGGTATGGATTGTCTCCTGCATTACTACCTTGGCTGCCACCACAGGCTAGTCGCACCTGTGGGACGACCTGGTGGTACCCTGCCACAGCAAGACCATCCTGCTTTGAGGCGGGCTCTGGTGAAGACCAGGTGCCACTTAGTCTCCAGTCCCAGATGTCGGCTAGTACCATCTCCCGTGGTGGTCCAGAGGGTCCACAGACTGAACCCTGACAGTCTCCTATTAAAGGATAAGTTCTTATAGTTCCCGTTATTCAGTGGTACAGTTTCACCTGTTTTTGTAAAAACCTGTAAATAACAAGTCTTCGTTAATACAATCGGGTGCCCATGTTCCCAGTTGATAAATCCAACGTGCCTCCCGTCTAAGTAATTCAGGGGTTACATCTCCTTCCCTGATATTGGTGGAGACCAGATCCAAGCCCACAACCTTAAGGCCCTTGGTTTTGCTTGCATGGAAATTACAAAAGTGTGCTGCTACAGTGGAGAGCGTCTTACCTTGTAAAAAATGCGCTCCCGCTTTGGTAAAGCTAGACAGATGTTGTTTTATTCGCTTTCTAAGCTCCTGCGTCATTTGCCCCATGTAGATCTTCCGGCATGGACAAGTCAGCACATATATGACATTCTTGGTTTTACAGTTCACATAATTTCATAAGAAGAATTTCGGAGAAGTAGTTGGATGTACAACTTCATGAGTAGCCGGTAACAAAGGGCAGACGGAGAAGTTACCACAAGCATAGGAGCCCTTCAATTTGGTGTCCCTTCCCAAAGGTCGGGTCGTGGGTACAAAATGGCTGTTTGATAGATTGTCCTTTAGATTCCTCACCCGTCTCGCTATAACAGTTGGTCCTACCGAGATTAATGGTCACAAGCGTGGCTCTTCCCGTAGAATGTTCCAATTTTTTGATAGTGTTGAACAGATGCTAGACCACTGGTTGTTGTACGTGGTTACTACACCCAGATGAAAATTGCTCGTCTTGTCCTTTTTGGTTAGTAGCTCTTCTCTCCGAAAGTCACGGGCTCGAAGATATGCAGTAGAAATCGTTTTCTTTGGATAGCTTCTATTTAAAAATCTCCCAGTCAGTTCTCGTGCATTCTTACGAAAATCATCCTGTAAGGTACAGTTCCGTTTGATCCGGATGAACTCTCCTACAGGTATGGCAGTCTTCAAATGGTTCAGATGAAAGCTGCTATGATGTAGCAGACTATTTGTGGCTGTTTTCTTCCGGTATAGATCCGTGATTAGTCCACCGTTCATCCTGGGAGGGGGGGCCAAGGCCCATTGATGGCAGCTCTGGGGAAGGGGGACCCCTTTGATAGCAGCTTTTGGGGGGGAGAAGGGCCCCTCTGATGGCAGCTCTTGGGGGGAGAAGGGCCCTTGTGATGGCAGCTCTGGGGGAAGAGGGGCCCCTGTGATGGAAGCTCTGGGGGTAGAGGGTCCCCTGTGATGGCATCTCTGGGAAGGAGAGGGCCCCTGTGATGTCAGCTCTGGGGGGTAGAGGGTCCATATGATAGCAGCTCTGGGGGGGAAAGGGGCCCCAGTGATGGCAGCTCTGGGGGGGGAGAGGGGCCCCTGTGATGGCAGCACTGTTGGGGAGGGGGGCCCCTTGTGCTTCTAATGGCAGCTGTGTGGGAGGGGACCTGTAATGGCAACTCATAGACTGTAAGCTCTTGTGATCAGGGCCCTCATTCCTATTGTTTCACATGACAGCTGTTACTCTGTAATTTCTTATTTTATTTGTTCCTCAGAATCTGTAAAGCACTACGGAACTTTATGGCGCTATATATATAAAGATTTATAAGTTCCAAAGAAGCAGAGAATGTGTTATGAGACAATATACAATAATCCTTTATTGAAACCAAACAACACATATTTCGTCCGACACAGGGATGGTAGACAATCTAAAACCAATTAAAAAAGTACTAAGTACATATAATGTATCCCTAGTTGGTTCAACCATGTGGGGTTGAGTAGAATATGTAGTATCTGAATCACCCCTAATAAAAGGTAAGCAAAATAAGTGGCATGCAAAAAAAAACTGCACTGCACTGCACAATATCAACTACAAGATTATTATTAGGGAGAGGCAACTCAGAGGGGAGGGGGGGACCTGTAATTGCAGCTCGGGGATGGGGGGGGGGAGCAATGGCAGCTGTGGGAGGAAGGGGGCCCTGTGACTTAAAGGCAGCTGTGGGCGGTGGGGACCTTTGAAAATTTGGGTAGATGGAGGAGGGGGGGGGGCCCTGTGACTATAATGGCAGCTTTGTGGGCGAGGGGGGCCCTGTGACTATAATAGCAGCTTTGGGGGCAAGGGGGGCCCTGTGACTATAATGGAAGCTGTAGGGGCCCTGTGACTATAATGAGCAGCTGTAGGGGCCCTATGACTACAATGGCAGCTTTGTCCACATCTGGTATTTTTTGAGCTTCCTACTACATGCCCCAGAATATAAAGTGGTGCCACTAGAAAGTAGAATGTGTCCCATAGATTACAAGCCCTCATATGTCTTTATAAAAGAAAAAATCTAAATATATAGCTTTTCTATGGCTTTTGGAAAGAAAAAAGTGAAAAATGGAAATGCAAAAACTAAAAAGTGAAAGATGTTCATGTAAATATAAAATTAAATGTGATAATAAATGTGGTATAATTGGCTTTGTTTTTCCCACACTCCATAGATTTTATTCCAGGCTGGGGAACATTAGAGGAGAACAGCACCCATACAGCACCCATATAGACAGAAAAAGACACAATAGTGAGTAAAGCAGGTTTTGTCACAGTGCATCTACACTCACCGGCCACTTTATTAGGTACACCATGCTAGTAACGGGTTGGACCCCCTTTTGCCTTCAGAACTGCCTCAATTCTTCGTGGCATAGATACCACGAGGTGCTGGAAGCTCCTCAGAGATTTTGGTCCATATTGACATGATGGCATCACACAGTTGCCGCAGATTTGTCGGCTGCACATCCATGATGCGAATCTCTCTGTTTACCACTACGGGCTCCCCATCCATTACCCAGGCACTCATACTGCAGACACTTAGGGGCTGCCCCAGGGAGTACATCAGCCTCTCCCTCCATATTTCTTGCACACACCACCTGCTGGAGACCTGCCAGTCTGTAGGACAGCCCTCCGGTCCCCATACCATGCACCGTGACATCAGCGCTCCTCCAAGCCCCAAGAAAAGGCTAGGCCCCGGTGGGGGATGTTGCACAGACCAGAGGAAATAAGGACTTCTCATCTACATCATCACTGCAGTGTCGGCCCAGTAACAGTGAATACAGTGCAGGTGCTGCAGTTTGGGCGGCAGGCGATAAGTCCGTCGTGCCAGAACGACATATGTCCGTTTTCCACACGCTGCGTACGATTGTGTGCAAGAGGCTTAAAAGAGACAGAATAAAGAGAGCATGAGAGGAGGCGGCATCACAAAGTAACATTTCTGAATGTAGTACTAGTGCATATGTTTTAATGTAAACATAAAATATTCATATTTCTTTAACCCCTTAAGGACGCAGGTTTTTTTTGCTCATTTATTCGTTCTCCAGTTTCAAAAATCCATAACTTTTTCATTTTCCCATGTACAGAGCTGTGTGAGGGCTTATTTTGTGCGTAACAAATTTTACTTTCCCATGATGTTATTTATTATTCCATGCCATGTACTGGGAAGCAGGAAAAAAATTCCAAATGTGGAAAAATTGAAAAAAAAAATTCATGTGCTTCACATTCTTGTGGGCTCGGTTTTTACGACTTTCGCTCTGCGCTCCAAATAACACCTCAGCTTTATTCTTTGGTTCGGTGCGATCGCGGTGATACCAAATTTATACAGGTTTTATTGTGTTTTAATACATTTTCAAAAATTAAACGAATGTGTACGAAAAAAATGTTTTAAAAATTTGCCATCTTCTGACGCTACTAACTTTTTCATACTTTGGTGTATATGAGAGGATTATTACCTCAGAAATCATAATTATTACAGGAGTTTATGTAGAATGTCTCCTCTTGAAGTCCATTTATCTTATATATGGCAGACATGACGGTATGTCTTATTACCTCATACACTGTGGATATGGCTGCTTAATGTTACTGGGGGGTAATATTATGTGCACATGATTGCAGGGTGATCTACTCCCAGTTACCTCACGTATTGCAGACATGGCTGTGGAGGTATCTGCTTCACACACTGATTTCTATGGGAGTTTTATTACCTCACACACTGTTGATATGGATGTTTTTCTATTACATGGGAGCTTTCTGCTGCTCATTGCTGCAGACATGGCTGATGTGTCACATGTTCCTGCAGCATTATGAGTCCTGGTGAGCTGGAGCTGTGTGATAGAGAGTAGGGGGGATGAGGATAGATATAAAGAAATCGCCATTAGGCTACAGTCACACGACCGTTATTTGAATTCAGCCTTACTGTGCTCTATATAGAGGAGGTGACATGTATCACACACTGGTGAGAGAGGAGCAGCCGGGGAAGGAGAGAGAGCATAGATCACATGAAGGATGGAGCTTACACTACCTCTAGCAACCACTTATAATTGCAACATCCCCCATCGGGGCCTTGTCTTTTTTTGGGGCCTAGAGTCAGCCAGGGCACAAAATACCTGGCTAGTGTGGCCTTGGGCACTTTGTGGTCACGGTGCTTGGTAAGAGGACCGAAGGGCTGTCCTACAGTCTGGCAGGTCTCCAGCGGGTGGTGTGTCCAAGAAATTATATGAGGGAGAGGCTGTGGTACTGATTATACCTGGGGCAACCCTTGAGTGTCTGTAAGAATTGTTCCTGGATAATGGATGGGGAGCCTGTGGTGGTAGGCAGCCGTATCCAGGGATCAGACAGAGGCAAATTAACTGCAGGGAATGGCCAAACATGATTAACAGCAGATTCGTCGTTGCTGGGATGCTCGTGGAGAGTTGGCCTGCAGAAAAGGTGCACGCAGCCGGGTAGTAGATGCAGCCTGAGCTGGTTCAGGTGGAACTGATTCAAAGATGTGGAAGCTGCAGTTCTGGGCTCAAATCTCCAGACTTGCCCTGTGTGCCAGGTAGTAGGCCTGAGGCACTAGTAGTTCCTGGGATGGATGGCTGTGGCAGCACTGAAGGTGTGCTGCTCTCTCTACTTACTGAGACAGACTCTCTTCTCTCACTGAACCCGAAGACCATGTGCTCTCACCCAGCAGAAGTTTTTATACTACCCCTGGTCAGGTGGTAGCACCTCTCCAATCACATTACAGATGACAAAACAGACAGGTCATTGGATAATTTCATACACCAGTTAACTGTTGCCTTTCCAGGCAGTATCTACAGCTGCAATTACACAATACCAAAGTTCTAAAACCTTCCTAGAGGGTTCGTGACTCCCCCTAACAACTCCTGACCTGGACAAGTCGCTATTCGCAACTACCAGCCTGGCTATGCATTGGCAGGGGTGTTGCATAATCTTATCACAGTCTCAGTGTATATCAGTGTATTTGGCCTCCATCTTAGTTACTGACCATGATGGAGGCAGGGTTATTACCCCTCCCTGTGTATGGGGTCTGGTGTTATGTATGTGTTTGCCATCTCTCTGCTTCTTTGTATTTATGGCCCCTGGTAGTATCGTGCATTTATGGTTGCCCACCAAGACTGTTATTTTCTGTGCCAGCACTGATCGTGGGTGTTTGCTGCATTATGCATCATATACCGGCTGCTCCACCATTACATTGAGGAATGTTAAGGTGTTAAGGGTTTAAGGACATCTACCATCAGGATTATTGATGGTACATGTTTATTACTCACCTCCTCGTCCTGAAGTGCTGTGCAAGGACTCCCTGACTGCCGGCTGAACTGCACTGCTCACACAGTAACCTGTTGCTTCCTACTGCACTGCAGCCTCAGTAGATTTGGGACGTGGCAAGGGTTAGGTTAGGGGCATGAATAGGGTGTGGCTTACAGGCAAAAATCGCACATATAATATATACACATTGCATATACACACACATATATATAGACATATGTAGCAAATACACAAACATACAGTATATACACACACCACACACACATACAGCATATACACTTCATATACACATCACATATACACACATACATACAGTAATTTACTCATTAATATTATATCTGTCGACTCTCCTGTGTGGTTTAATATGTATATATTTAATACAAAAGTAAATAAGCAAATTAAAGTAAAATTTATATAACTTTTTTGCCTATAGGAAGGAGACACCATGTTTTCTGAACGCGTTTCAGATTTTAAAGACAAATCTGCAGATGCTGCTGCAAAAAAGAAAAAATACAAATCTGGTGCAGAAAAGAGAATGGAGACATCAAGAAAAGGGCGAGCCATGGCAGGTGCATCTCCAGGTGAGAAAAAATTATGGCAACCAAGAGACTCTTCCACTAAGGCTATATTCACACTGCCGTTGCCCGCCCGTACCGTACTGTAGCGGGCAACGGCAGTGCACGGGGAGAGGAGGAGGAGGTGAGCACAGCTCACCCCCACCCCTCTCCATAGGAAGTAATGGCGCACAGCGCCGTATTACGGGGAAAGATAGGAGAGGTCCTATCTTTTTCCCGGGTACGGAGCAGTACGGTGCCGCAGTGCGCCCATTGCTGTCTATGGAGGATGTATATCGGCCGTATATACGTCCTCCATACAGTAGTGTGAATGTAGCCTAAGAGTTCTGTGCAGCCAACAGCTACAAGTTCTGTAGCTGCTACTCAACCTGCGTTAGTGCCAGACTCCGTTATGTCTTTAGATATGTTGTTAGAGAGTCATCCACATCACAAACTGCTGAACATAACTACACAGTGGAAAACTAGGAGTCAGAGACATCTAGTGACACAAATCCGGAAATCTCAGTCTCTGACATATCATACGCAGATGTATCTTCAGAGCCTGATATCTGCATTGCTCTTCAAGCTCCAGATCCAGAGCAACTAAACTTTATGAAAAAACATCCAATCCAGCCATTATATGATACCATATATATATATGTTTCCATTCCAAGCACATAAAGTTTACGTCCGTCCTGTGCCTGGTGGTAGCGCCATTCAGAGAAAATGGCTATCTTACTGTGTGTAGACTCAGAAACTGTTTTTTTTTTTTACCTGCATGGCATTTTGTTCTAATAGAAAGAGTCATTTCATTAGTGGCTGGAAAGTTGATAAAAATTGTATCAGGGAACATGAGGAATCAGAACAGCATCAGGCAGCTGCTACAGCTTATTTGGCTGCTGAATAAAGAACTGACATTGAAACAATGATGAATGTCAATTTTGTAAATACAGGCAGTCCCCGGGTTACATACAAGATAGGGTCTGGAGGTTTGTTCTTAAGTTGAATTTGTATGTAAGTCGAAACTGTATATTTTATAATGGAAGTTCTAGACAATTTTTTTTATTTTGCCCCAGTGACAATTGGAGTTTCAAAATTTTTGGTGTAATAAAGCTTCATTACAGACATCTTACAGCTGATCATTGCAGTCTGGGACTATAGTAAAGCATCCAGAGAGCTTCACCAGAGGTCACAGTGGGCAGAGGGGTCCGTCTGTAACTATGGGTTGTCTGTAAGTCGGGTGTCCTTAAGTAGGGGACCGCCTGTACATTTTTTTTTTTTAAAAAAGAACAGCAAAATCGTATGGTTATAAAAATGATACTCTACATAGCCAAATTGAACCTTGCTTATAGAGAAAAGGATTAATCTGCATATTCTTTGCTAAATTCTGATCTAAATTGTGTAATTTTTTTAGAATGTGACAGTAACTTGAAAAAAAAACATATAGATGAGGTTGTGGCAATTAGTGAGAAAAAAAGAAAAACAAAGCCACAGAGAAAGGTCAAGGTGGTTTGGTGACCTTTTTAAGTAAAACATCAATAAACCGTCTGATTATAAAACAAGATAAGACAAAATAAGCCTGGATGTAAAAAAAGCTCTTCAGTTTAGTGTGGAAATGGACAGTACACAAGACATTGCAGCATAATTACGTTATGTGAAGGAGAGAAGCATCCATGAGAGGCTTTTTTCACTAGTAAATGTCCATAGAACTTTTCTCTGTCTTGAAAAAGCAACTAGAGAGATTTTCATTGAGTGTTGTCAATATTATTGGTTGTCATCAGCGGCTCTTGGAGGATTTAAATATGGACTTCTAGATGAGCGCATCGCGCTATATGCTGATGACATGTTATTATTTTTTAACAATGTGCAGGACTCCCTAACCCCATTTATGGCTCTCATGATAGAGTACGGAAAGTTCTCAGGTATCCAAATAAATTGGAACAAATCCGTGCTTTTACCCTTAGACCCTCTCCCGGGGAACTTCAGCACGGGTCAGCTACAGGTAGTATCCACATTCAAGTATCTGGGTGTATGGATATCACCCAAACAGTATATATCCTTAAATATTCAACCAATGATGGCCAGGGCTCTGGAAAAGGTGGATGCGTGGTGTAAATTGCCACTGTCGGTAGTGGGGAGAGCAAACCTAACCAAAATGGTTTTGATGCCACAATTTCTCTATTTATTACACAATTCACCAATATGGATCCCAATGACATACTTTTATCGCATACAAAGTATATATAGGTCTCTGATTTGGCGTAAGAAGGTGGCACGCATTAGGCTAGAAACGCTACAAAGGGCAAAAGATGAAGGAGGATTAGCGGTGCCCAATCCATATTTGTACTTTTTGGCTGCCCAGCTACAACAGCTGAAGGGCTGGGGACAGCCGGATAGTTTCATAGCAGTGGAGCGCCTTATGTCCTACTGTAATGGTGGGAGACCCCCTCTTTATCTGTTGGAAATAGGTGCCCAGACCCGACCCCCGGACATGCTCCCTACGGTGGCTTTAGTGGTAGAGGTATGGAGGAGAGCTAAGCTGATGCTTGAACTGGAGGGCTGCACAAAGATCACTCCTTTATGGAGGAACCCACAACTCACTGAAGTAAATAAACTAGAAGAGATTGGGATATGGGAAAATAAGGGGATTCATAGGGTGGGGCAAGTAGTATCCGACGGAGTGGTGAGAAGCTTTGAGCAGCTACGGGAGGAACATCAATTGCCACATAACATGTTCTACAGATATCTCCAGTTGAGGCATGCCCTGGACACTCAAATGAAAAGTACCCCATTGACAATTAAAAACCATTTAGTTATTAACACTTTGATCTCCCCAGGAAATGGCAGGGGAATAATATCGCTTATATATAGACAACTGCTAGATGAATATCATAAAAAATTCCCGTTAACAATCCGGTCTAAATGGGAAGCTGATATTGGGCCCATAACAGACGAACAATGGACCTCCATTCTAGCTTGGACACCAGATCTGTCTCCAAGCGAGAAACATAGACTCTCGCAGTTATTCCTATGCCATAGAACATATAAGATGCCAGTGTGGTTGTGCAGAATTGGTATTGGGGGGGATGATTGTTGCCCCAGATGTGGTAGAGATGGGGCACATTTGCTCCACATGATGTGGGAGTGTCCTGAACTGGGCACGTTCTGGAAGGCGTTACTGAGTCTTGTGAAAAAGGTATATGATGTGCAAATCCCTGCCACTCCTATGGTTTGCATTCTGGGTTGGGTAGATGAGGTAACAGATGAAAGGGGACCTCAACTGGGCATTGCCCGTATGTTATATCAAGCGAGAAAACTAATTGCGTACCACTGGATACAAGCTGCTCCTCCTACTAAACAGGAATTTATCACTAAAATGAACAGGATAATCAGGCTAGAGAAAGGGGTATACATTAAGAGAAAGGCTGAAAAGCGATTTGAGAAAATATGGGGGCCCTGGCTTGATTCACCGGGACTTCCATCTGTGCACCTGCGCAGGAATCCGTTTCACACTTTGTAAGATATGGTTTAGGTAATGTGGTGTAATTATTGCAAGCAGAAACTGGCTGTCATGAGCTTTATTGATGTGATTGTCATTGAGGGTCACGGATTTGGTCTGCTTTTGTGTATAAGGAGAACCCCAATACGCATTGTATGATGTATAATGCAAATTATATGTGAATATGATCTTTTTATGCTGTACGGTCTCTGGAGGGTGGGGGGGGGGTATCTGTTTTATGTTGATTGTTGTAAACTGAAAAAATGTTTAATAAAAAAGAGTGGATTCAAAAAAAATTGTTATTGGTTGTTGTTTTGATGGGGCCCCAAATATGAGTGGTTGCTACAGAGGTGTTCAGGTCCAGAGACAATGGGGCACATTTACTTACACTCACACTGGAGTTCCCTGAAAGTGCATTGTCCGACAATAATGCACTGTCCCGCAATTCACAAAATTTGTGCGGCCGATATCCTGCATGTGCCGCTTCCCCGCTCAGATCCGACAGATTTCACCATCTTTTTAGTGGTGCATCTAAGTGCTTGGGCTTGCAACACAATTTGAAAGTTAAATCCCGCTGTCAGGCTCGAGGGTTAGTGGACCCACTGGACCACCGCGGACGATGAAGTAAGCCAATACCTGGGACTGGAAACTAAGTGGCACCCGGTTTTCACCAGAGCCCACCACAAAGCGGGTTGGTTGGTACCACCAGGTCAATCCATAACATCATCACTGTGCACTTGCAGGCATTTCAGCCTCAGCAGGGCAATGATGATGCTGCAGAGAGCTAATAGCGGGATAGAGTCAATGGGGGCGGGTGGAGCTAAAAGACCCACCATTGTGTTCTCACTGATGATTAAGGCATGCTTCTCGCACGACTGGCAAGCGGAGCCGGTGACAAAAGCTGCGGTTGTCACTGTATATTATAGCTGAAACTCTGCTCTAACATCCGCGATCGGCAAAAGCTCTAATCGTGGCTGTTAATCCCTTACACGCCGCAATCAAGCATTACCATCACATGTAAGGGGATTGTGCCTCATTACCCCCTTGATCCAACCCCCTTGAGCTTACAGGGGGAAACAAGTCCTCTTAATGGCAGCCCCAGGGTCTGATGTACACCCAAGGCTACCCGAGTCATTGTGACATCAGATCCTGGTAACTCACTGCAACTAATGTATTGTAGTTGCCTGAAAAAGCAATCAGAGGATCCTATTGTCTATTGCCTATTGCAGAAAGTAAATAAGAAAAAAAAATGAAAACATGTTTTCAATCAAAAAAAAAAGAAAAAAGTCCCCAAAACACATTAATCCCAAATATAAAACATATGAATCCCCAAAAAAACACAATCACAAGCCCTCCCTCCACCCCAAATAGTTAAACATCCAAATAAGGATTAATGATTTAGTTTTCCTGATCCAACTTGATGAAATATCTGTAAAACAAGACAAAATGAGTCTCAGTATTGTATGTGGTCTCCACGTGCCTCTATGACCTCCCTACAGCACCCCAGCATGCTCCGGATGAGGTTGCTGATGGTCTCCAGATGGATCTCCACCCAGACCTCGACAAAAGCATCTGCCAACTCCTGGGCAGTCTGTGGTGCACGTGACGGTGGATAAAGCAAGACATGATGCCCCAGATGTGCCCTATTGGATTCAGGTCTCGGGAATGAGCAGGTCAGTCCATAGCTTCAATGCCTTCATCTTGCAGGAACTGCTGGCACACTCCAGGCACATGAGGTCTAGCATTGTCCTGCATCAGGAGGAACCCAGGGCCAACCGCACCAACACATGGTCTCACAAGGCATCTAAGGATCTCATCTCGTTATCTAATGGCAGTCAGGCTACCTCTGGCCAGTACATGGAGGACTTTGCTGACCTCCAAAGAAATGCCACCCCACACCATTACTGACCTACTGCCAAACCAGTCATGCTGAAAAATGTTTCAGGCAGGAGATCACACGCCACGGCGTCTCCAAACCCGTCTGTCACATGTCCTCAGTGTGAACCTGCTTTCATCTGTGAAGAGCACAGAGAACCAGTGGCAAATTTACCAATCCTGGAGTTCTCTGGCAAATGCCAAGCTTCCTGCACAGTGTTGGGCTCTTAGCACAACCCCCATCTGTGGACATCGGGCCCTCAAAACATCCTCATGGAGTCGGTTTCTAACCGTTTGTGCAGACACATGCACATTTGGAGGTCATTTTGCAGGGCTCTGGCAGTACTGCTCCTGTTCCTCCTTACAAAACGACTGAGGTAGCGGTCCCGCTGCTGGGTTGTTACCCTCCTACGACCCCCCTTGTGGCAATGCCTCCAGCCTCTGGACACTATGCTGACAGACACAGCAAACCTTATGGACACAGCTCGCATTGATGTGTCATCCTGGATGAGCTGCACTGCCTGAGCCACTTGTGTGGGTTGTAGAGTCAGTCTCATGCTACCACGAGTGGGAAATCACCACCAACATCCAAAATTTACCAAGACATCAGCCAGAAAGCATTGGAGAAGTGGTCTGTGGTCCCCACCTGCAGAACCACTGTTGTCTAATCCATTTGCACCACAGCATTTGAAGTTTTATTTCACAGAAGTTTTATTTACTTGGAGTTATATTGTGCAGTGTATTATATACCACTCACAGCTAGTTTGTTGCATATAGCATGGATGTTCATTGCATGGAGCATAAGGCATACTGTTTTAATGACTGACCATCACATCCCTATTTATAGCATCCTTTAAATCTTTACATGCATCCCTCTATATTCTATGCAGGATTATTGCACACATGCAATATATTATATATATTTTATGGGAAGCAGAAGAACACCAAATACCTTCCTATCATCACACATAACAAAGCAGCACAAAAACATTCCCTGGAAGTGTCAAAAAACCCCAAGGAGGCCTCAGATTATCAGGAGTAGCCAAAACTAAATACCACAGGGGAATGTACATAATATCTACCAAATACTAGAGTACGATTATAACAACTCTTCCCGTTTGGGCATCAGCGACATCCTCTGCTCGTAAAGTATGGAAGAACATGCACGGAGAGTAATTTTGTACTTAGGTTGCATTCTGTCCTGCACTAGCCTGAACACTGCCTTATTTCACCTATGGATTTGTTAATTGTTTTCCACCGCACACATCTATCTTCTGTTTACTTGGTTGTGGGCTGCAGATGGATAAACTAGCTGTGATGGACATATGCCTTCTACACTCACATTCCTCCCATGCTAGTCTGGTTTTTCTGAATGTCTGAGGCTGGTCCAAATACTCTGTGGACTGGGACTATGACATATCATATGATGATTGTATACCCACTTCTCAGTGCTTTCTTGGAGCTCGCTAGCATGTTCTGTATTTTGTATCTCCTGACTCTTGTTTGTCCTCCTTCTATGTGTTCTGTATCTTGATTCTGTACTGCATTGTTCTCTTGGTTTTGACCTTTATTCAAAGAATCATTATTCTGTATTTAGTCCTGTTTTTGTCTCTGTGTTTGGTGCAGGAAGCAAATGTCGACCAGTTGTCACCTACTGTCTAAGGTAGGATCAGCAAGTAGGTAGGGACAGCTGGGTGGGACTAGCTTTTGCTCTCACCTTCCATGTATGTCCTTACCTTTCCATCTTGCGGTTCATTCCCAAACAGCAGCAACCATGTGGGGCTTAACAGTGGGGCCTGATTTTGTACATCTATAATTAATCCCACTGTTTTTCGAGTTTATCTCAATTTTACTCCCAAGGAACGTCCCCAAAAAGACTGCCGCAGTCACCTATCTTCAAGAAGGAGCGTCTCATACCAACCATCACAAGTTGCTAAACGATAATATCTGCAGTCAAGAAATGAAGAGCCAAGACCTAGTGAAGAAGAGCAAAGACCAAGCGATGACGAGAGAGATCATCAAGCAAGACCTTGCTGCTGGATGATGGAGGTGCTGCATGATGAAGAACCACCCCCCCCCCCCCCCTTAAGAAGCAAAAAAAAAAAATCCAGATATAAGTGAAGAACATTGCCCTTAATCCACCATCCTGTCAACTTCACAATGAGAGGAAAAAGTGACATCAATGTAATTATACTAATAACACAGAGATCGTTGTACTGCACAGTTTTTTATTAAGTACATGGAGTAAATTTCCACACAACAAGTAAAAGTAAGTGAACATTTAAATTTTATAGTTTCTGTTGCCCCACAAAAGTTTCCTTGATCTTGATTTCCAAACACTTAAATTATGACAGATTGGAGAAAAGTTTTGACTTTTTCAAGCATTTTGTGGAAAATATATTTTTGGGAAAAAACTCAGTGCATTTGTGGAAAATCTTCTCAGTGCATACAACTTCCTTCTACACGTACACTGGCCCTTACCGCCTTCCCTCTTCCATCTTTTTCCTGCTTTTCACTCTGCTGATCTCCTTCTTCCCAGGAAGACGGACAGAATCGTGGAGATTACATAGAAGTCTATGCTGAGAGGAGGGGGGTAGTGTGTTATATCAACCAAGTCTTCGCCCACCTGCTCAGAATGGACTGAAAATTTGTATAAAGATTGCAGAGGGGAAAATTAAGCATTCAAGTCACATCATGTCCAGAAATATTGTCCTATACACTGGACTAGTGATTCCTACATGTGAACTTTTGATAGAATTTCTGATATATCCCAGTGACAGGTCTCAGTGTTTGTAGCTACGAGGTGGATCCGCATTTTATGTTAGTCATCCCTATAACGAAACAAACAAAGCAATTGTTAGTCCCATTCAATGAAGTCCCTTATACCACCCCTATAGTGGGGAGAGGAGTTTTACTGATAAAGTGAGGACATAGAAGGATGAAGCGGGGAGGTCTGACTGCTATCCGTTTTATCGGGAATGAGATCCGTGCATATAAGCGCTCTGCCACCCACTGGGCAGGGAACCGCAATCTGCCCAATGTACCTGACTATATGTGACATTTTAGAAAAAATACCAACCCTATATTCTAATAATAACTTGGAGTCCTAGAGATGATAAAGTAAGGGCATAATTGAGCAATATGACATACCCTTTTAAGATGGCAAAAACTATTTGATATAGCTCAACATCAAAGTCGGCTCCAAGTTTTAGTAGGCCCCTGGGCGACAGATCCTCAGTGGGCCCCTTTGAAGTGAACTTACATTGCAGCATTTAAAATTCAGAAATTGAAACAGTCTCCCGTTCCCTAAAATATTCCATAGTTTATCATCCCAAACAACCCTCTCATGGTTATTTTATATAAAGCCTCACTCACCCCCATGGATTCCTTAGATACAGCCTTATGTGCCCCCCCCCCACCAGCATCTCTGGGCCCCAACACTTGCCCAGTGCTGGTTCCGGCCCTGCCCAACATCATGATGGACAGTACAGGTTTTGCCGGACCAGATGAAACTCCTACTCTTTATACTTATAACTAGGTAAGTTCCTGTCACACAGTATACCTTTGGTATTGGAAAGAGTTCAGAGAAGATAATGTGCACCGCAAGTTTACAAAGATAGTTCTGTCTCTTAATGGTCATGTGTTACTGTGCTGAAGCATTATGGGATTAATGGTAAATAAAATGAACTTACCCCATGCCACAGCAGACAACACACGGACAACAAAATATGCAGAGCAAACAAGCTAGACCTAAATCATAAAAAAAAAACACAAATTAGAAATTACAGAGAGCGTTTACAGTAGGAACCCATGTCCGCTAAGAAATGTTATCTCTTGCAAAAATCCCATAGGGGAGGGATATCAAATTCTACTTCACAGAGGGCCCATTAACTCTCTGATTTTCCCGGGTTGATGTTAGTAACCAGTGCCGGATTAAAGGAGGGGCTCCTGGGGCTCTAGCCCCAGGGCCCCCACCACTTTCACTTTTTAAGGGGCCCCCCCAGTTTCTGACAGTCAGCGACTCAGCTCAGCTGCGAGGAAGAGCCTGCAGCGTCGTGGAATCACTGGAAGGGAAGGTGAGGTAAGTATGAAGTTTATTATTTTGTGGCCATTTTCTACAGGGGGCTGGTGGCTGAATTCTACAGGGGGCTGGTGATGTATACTACAGGGGGCTGAAGGCTATATACTACAGGGGTCTGGCAGGCTATATACTACAGGC
This sequence comes from Engystomops pustulosus, assembly GCA_019512145.1. Lineage (NCBI taxonomy): Eukaryota > Metazoa > Chordata > Amphibia > Anura > Leptodactylidae > Engystomops > Engystomops pustulosus. The sequence continues at coordinate 260,167,910 of CM033642.1, forward strand.
TTCTGGCAGGCTACATACTACAGGGGGCTGGCAGGCTATATACTTCCAAAAAAGGGCCCCCACCAGTTTGCGCCCAGGTGCCCCCACCACCCTTAATCCGGCCCTGGTAGTAACGCACCTTCCCTTCCAATGTGGCGGTTACATTCTCCTCAAAACCATTCATCAATTCCTCTTTTCCCTCAACACCTTAAACCAGTGGTTCTCAACCTGTGGGTCGCGACCCCTGCGGGGGTCGAACGACCAAAACCGGGGGTCGCCTAAAGCCATCGGAGCCGCAATTTTATTGCGTTTTTACTGTGAATCTCATGGTTTGGGGTCACCGCAACATGAGGAACTGTAATGCGGGGTCACAGCAGTAGAAAGGTTGAGAACCACTGCCTTAAACCCAAGCAACCCCCCCAACACTTGGCAGAGCGCCCTGCCTGGCTAAAGAGGGGCAAAACATGGGCAGACACACAGTGCGCTGTGGAAACATTTAGTGTCATAAGCCACCCCCTTTCCCACACCCCTAACTCTACCCGCCTATTCTTCCAAAGTATTATATCATTTTTAATGGCCCACAGAGTATTATACCCTTTAATCTGTGTAATGACACCCACACCCTGTATAATGTCCCTACCTGTGACCCTCTCACCCTGTATAATGTCCCCTTCCTGTAACACACCAACACTGTATAATGTTCCCTTTCCTATGACAACCCCACCCTATGTAATGTCCCCTTTATGACAACACCACCCTGTATAATGCCCCCCTGCCTATGGCCCACCCACCCTGTATAATGTCCCCTTCCTATGAAAACCCCACCATGTATAATGTCCCCTCTCCTATAACACCACAACCCTGTATAATGCCCATTTTCCTATAACACCCCCACACTCTATAATGACCCCTCTCCTGTGACAACCCCACCCTATATAATGTCCCGTTTATGATACCACAACCCTGTTTAATGTCCCCTCTCCTATAACACCACAACCCTGTATAATATCCCTTTTCCTATGACACCCCACACTCTATAATGTCCCCTTGCTGTGACACTCGGGTCTTGCATTTGATCTCTATTGTTGTGATGTATAAAGCCTTAGAGCATGTACATACACATTTTTTATAACAACTTTTCCTATCTGGTTTAGTGAATTTTTAACACATTTTTTCATTATAGGTCATTATTGTAAATGATAAAAACAGAAGTTTTGGACAAAAACTGCAAGTGGACAATAACGATTACTTATTACTGGGTAAAGGGATGCACTTCCTGACATCACTTAGTGCTTTGCACCTATTGGCTGAAGCTTTACCTCTCTGACTTTGTGTTTTGCCCCCCACCACCCCCCGCATATTATCTCCCCATAATACTTTATGTTGCCCCAACATGAAATCCAATTTCTATGTCAATTACATATTTACTTACAACAGTTTGTATCATCCTCTTCTTCTATGATTATTACTAAAAAAAGATAAAGCATTATTATTATTATTATTATTATTATTATTATGGATTTGCTATTCATTTTTCATTAACCATTATTGGTCCAAATCACTGAAGTTTAAGCTAAGCCTTTGGGAATATATACACAATAGTAAAAATGGTTTTCCGTTTGCAACCTTCTAGTTTTTCACGTATCTTCTACTGTTTATTAAGTTTTATATCAGTTCTAGGGAAAGGGGGATAATGTGATATTTTAAATTATTTTCTTAACCTTCTTAGCCCTCTTCTTCATACAGTGGTAGCATAACGGCGTCCGGCACAGAGCGCAAAGAGGTTGACCAACTCAAACTCTTTACATAGGTGTCTCTCCACCGATTGGAATTTTTTCTCTTACGTCCACCATTCCTGAGCAATCATTATGCCCAATATATCAGGCTTTATACTGTCAGGTGGGTGTGGCTAACCCCAGCACCACCCACAACAGTCAGCAGAGAGGTTAATCAGCACATCGTGTGCCAAAACTAACAGAAATCATTGCTCCGGAATGGGGGAGACTAGAGAGAAAGATCTCCGCAGGAATGAGGGGAGCTGCACTGAGAGGCTGGATTGGTGGCGGTGGTGATAATTGTGAGGTGTCCATTTAAAAGACTGAAAAAATAAAAACAAATAGAAATGAAAAAAGGTGAAATATCACCTACCTGGCCCCTGGTCGATAACGCGAATTTGTTCTATTTGAACTAATTGAACGACATTATGTGCCCCTAAAGAGAACAGAAGGAAGATATCAGGATACATCACACAAGTAGAAGCAATGGTTAGATTATGATATCTACTATGACAGTGATGGCGAACCTTTTAGAGCCTGAGTGCCCAAACTTCAACCAAAAGCCACTTATTTATTGCAAAGTGCCAGCACAGCAATTTAAGCAGTCATTTATTTCTCCTTGTTCTTTGACAACTAAGGAGACACCGACGCAGTCTCCTAAAGACACCGACACAGTTGAAAGGAGGGGGGCAACATCTGCAAGTTGTTCTCTACACATATTGTTCTTCAAATACTATTGCGGAGAACACCGTTCTGCACGCGTGTCTCCGGAACAGATCGCAGATGTTCCCGAACATCTGCAATCTCTTCTGCACTGTGTTCTTTCACTGTGCTCGTTCAGTTTGCAATTTTACTGAAAAATGCTCGGGTCTCCCATTGATTTCAATGGGGCTCGTTACTCGAAACGAGCACTCGAGCATCGGGAAATGTTCGGCTCGAGTAACGAGCACCCGAGCATTTTAGTGCTCGCTCATCTCTAATTATAACATTTGAAAAAAATGACAATTTTCAAAGTTTCAAATGTTCCACTTTTTAGACAAAAAGTTACACCACAAATTTTTTTTTGTAGAAACCTTTTGCCATTGGTCTTCTTTTTATTTCCATAATTTGTTTTACGTTTCCATGGTTTTTACGGATCTGAGAAGGTTTCAAGTTTTAGTAACAAAGAGATTTGAAAAATGCTAAATTTTTGGTGACCCATACAGTTTAGAAGCGCCCTATAAAGGCTTTTGTACTATACACAAGTGACACAAACTATTCAAATCAGCATTTGAGAATTGTTAACTCTTTAATTTTTTCTCTGGAAGCAAACAAAAATGGATTGAAAATATTGAAATTTAAATTTTTGAATAAGATTATTCTCATTCAGCCCTAAAATGGACACATTCAGAAGGAATTTGAGGTAAATATACATCCCTGCTTCTTCCGAGTACAGCAATACCAGACATGTGGTATTTTCTTAACCCTCTTAGCCCTCTTCATACAGTGGTAGCATTACGGCGTCCTGGCACCGGACCTACTCAAACTCTCTACATAGGTGTCGCTCCACTGATTGTGGCACAATTGGAATTTTTTCTCTTACACTCACCATTCCGGAGCAATCATATTGCCCAATATATTAGGCTCTATACTGTCAGGTGGGTGTGGCTAACCCCAGCACTACCCAACAGTCAGCAGAGAGGTTAATCAGCACCGTGTGCCAAAACTAACAGAAATCATTGCTCCAGAACGGGTGAGACTAGAGAGAAAGATCTCCGCAGGAATGACGGGAGCTGCACTGAGAGGCTGAATTGGTGGCGGTGGTGATAATTGTGAAAGACTGAAAAAATAAAAACAATCAGAAATGAAAAAAGGTGAAATATCACCTACCTGTCCCCTCTTCGATAACGTGAATTTCTTCTACTTGAACTCTATTAATGACATTTTGTGCCCCTAAAGAGAACATAAGGAAAATGTCAGAATACATCACACAAGAAGAAGCAATGATAGATTATGATATGGGAGGTTTGGGGACCTTGTAGGACACTTATGCATAGGACATTGTGTATTACATGCAGATGTCCCGAAAATCTGCTGTGTAATAAGTTATGGAGCTAAAAGGAACTGTAAGTTTATGGTTGACATCCTTTGTCTTCGTGTGATCCCTGCCACAAGCTGCTAACCTCAAGACCACCCCATTTATCATCACCCAGGGATCCCTACTCTTACATCGGGAGTGCCCCAGCTAGCACTATCATCCATCCGCAGCATCTTCCTCTTTTCTTGCAAAACCACCCATCGGATACCTGCTCGGCATGGATGAGGTCTATTCCTCCGGTACCCAGCACCATGACCCCATCGAGTGCTAGGCCACTCTCAGACAGCCACTCAGGTACCAAAGGGAATCCAGATGCCCCCAAGCCCAAAAAAGGCTAAACCCTGGTGGGGGGATGTTGCATATAGTGATGATTCTACAATCGTACAGTAGTAGGAATAGTCATGGCGTGGTGATATGCTTTGGTATGTAAATAGTAGAAGTAATGATTATTGATTAACAATATAGTCATGAGAGAACCGAAACCACAAAATTCAGATCCATACTGTCCATGACTGCAATTAACCAGGCAGGACGTGACCCCTCTATATTAGAGGCAGGGTCTCCTGTACCAACGCGTTAATGAGACAGAGAGGGAAAGGTGGCTGCTGGAGGCAGTTTGCGGCAGGGACTTGAAAAGATTTCAGGGCAGCTAGGTAGGGAGAGAGGTGGCTGTTAAATAGAGGGACAGCTAGAAGTGTTAAATAATTGCTCTTTTCTGGTTCTGGTGCTGGATCTATGTACTAAGCTGGGTTAAAGGAAATCTACCATTTGTTTAAATGCATTGTGAAACAAACATACCTTGAGAATGCTGTAGCTACACTGATGCTAAAAACATATCTTGGATAATCCCTGAACCAAGTGGTTTTGCTCAAAAAACAATTAAAATCAGGACCTTGGGGAAAGCTAGGGGCAGGCTGGCTGCCGTACATAAACACATTACTTCCACTGTCCAGGCAGGACTAATCAACCTGAGCTGGATGACGCAGCGATTGATTACTTCTGCCTGTCAGGGACAACACAGTGAATACAGCGTTCTCTGGAGCAGTGCATAACTAGGGTAAGAGGAGAAGCGCTGGGGCAGCCACAGGAGCGACAGAGGCTCATAATCATAATTTTATAATTGTTTTTTTTAGCAAAACCACTCAGGGATTAAACACAATGAGGCACATTTTCTTACCCGTCCGGAGCAGTTCACAGAAAGTGCATTGTCCGAGGATAAAGTAATGTGCCGCGATTCACTAAGATCGTGCGCCCGATATCCTGCATGTGTCGCTTCCCTGCTCAGGTCCGACAGAGTTCATCTTCTTCTTCCTGGTGCATCTAAGTGCTTGGGCTTGTGAGACAATTTGAATGTGAAATCCCGCGCTCAGTCCGAATCAGTCGGATCGTCCGACAGCCCCTGTTGCATGAAAGCAGCGCAGCTGTGCCAAAATTGATCGCGTGCGGCACAATCCCCTGTTAAATATCTGTCACAGCCATGCAAAACCCAAAAACGTCGGAAAGTCAAACGAAAGTGCGTCCGCGTACCTTTAGTAAATAAGCCCCAGTGTGTTTCTGCCTCAGTGTAGCCACAGCATTCTCAAGGTATGTTTGGTGCACAATGCATAAAAGCAAATGGTAGATTTCCTTGAAGTTTGTAAGTCTGATGAAAATGTATGTTTTTCAACCATTTTGGAAAACAGAGTAAGTCTATACAACAATTTTCGCATAAAGACAGCAGGCAATATAAATGATAAGGGATACTTAGTGGATCGGCTAGGGGTCTTGCTGCTGAGATTTTAATCATTATTATAATCATATAATCATTAAACAGAAAAAAAATAGTTAAAAAAAAAACATGTTAAATGTTTTGGAAATGCTCTGTATTACATACCTGGTATTTGTAGAACAGGATAACTATCATCTACAGAATAAAGATATTAAAATGTAATAAAACCATGCAGAATAATGTGCATCAATAGTACTTGTATAGCTACACAACTCATCGTGGTGTGACATTATATTATTATTATGTTATTACACCTTCTCTGTGTGCATAACCCCCTAGGATGCATATCATCCTAGTTCTACCCCCAACACAGGCCCTGCTCTCGAGGCTTTTGTCTGGGGTGTACCCAAATGCTACCTTTACGGTACTTCCACAATACCCTCAAATACTATATCCCAGAAATGTCCTTGAACACAATAGCACCCCCACTCATATCATATTTTTTGGGCCTTTAAGAGGCAAGAGACGTACCCCAGATTTCCAAAAAATTCCCTGGTGGACATACAAACTTTTCTTCAATAACTCTCAATGTTCACACACAGACAGTACTGCTACATTTGTGCACACACACAGCTGCTACAGCTCGGCTACATGCAAGTTTGCACCCCCAACACACACATAAAAAATAGATATCCTTCAGTGGCATCCAGGGGTGGATTAGGACTGCCACGGGTCCTGAGCTGTAGGAATATTACAGCCCCTACAAGTCTGGAATCACTTCCTACATCTGGAACTAGAATCAGCTTCTTGGGGAATGGAGGATGCGTCCTTTCTGTCTGCTTTCAATCTGTGGTTTCAGGACCTTTGGAGGATCTTCAAAGGTCCTGAAATGGCTCTTGCATACATGTGTATTGAGAGCAGGAACAGATGTGTGAGGATTTCATGGGTGATGGTCCTTCAAAGTATAAAAATGGTGTGTGGTTTGGGTGGCCATGGGCCCCCCTAGAACACTTGGGTCCCGTTCTACTGTCCAAACCACCTTTACTATAAACCACTGATGGTGGTCTTGGTTTTACAGGTAACCTGTGTGTATCATGAATGAAATTGCAATAAGTTCATACATTCCTTACATTCCCCCAGCAGTGACAACTATAGGACCAATGTAGTATTACATGTGGCCATTAAAAATCATTTTCGCCACAGTTTTTTTCACTGAATTGTAAAGGAAATTTGTACAAAGCCAATTTACTATGTAGTCTGTGTAAACAGTTGCTATCTTCCAGCGATTGCACCATGTTTGTCCACAGCATTAGGATGTGACTTGCTTGACTTTCTCCTTAGCTTAGGGGTGTGGATAAAGCAACACCCAAACAAAGGGACATATCCCAATAGGGAAATATGGAGGCAAAAGGAGGCTTAGTCTTAGGGGTGGGATAGAGACCCAAACAAAGGGACATATCCCAATAGGGAAATATGGAGGCAAAAGGAGACTTAGTCTTAGGGGTGGGATAGAGGCCATCACCACCTTACTACAACCCCGACCATACAATATCAGAATACATTACAGAATGGCCTATCCCTGACTGGATATATGAGAATTTCATCCTATGGTTGAAAATACAGAGATAAAATATAAAGCAAATTGGAGCAAACATAGACTTACCTGAATTTGATTGGTTGAAGGTAGATAAGGAATAGGCCATGTTGACTTCCAGTAGGTAGGTACCTGTAGATATGAGAGACTATGCTTGTTAATATTTCCACCAAGAGAAATTATAAAAAGGAAAAAAACAATAAAAGGACTGGACACCTACTGATCAAGTGATGGTTGTGATGTTGGAGTTAACACATTTTAGTCCATATTGACCATTCCATTTGTTCAAACAAGAAATAAAAGATGAATAAACTTTCTTGGTTTCAAGGAAATAACTTTTGGGTATAAAAGATTTTTTTTCCGGGCTATGGAATAGATTCTTCAACCATTGCCTTCTTCTTTTGAGCCGATGTCAGTGTGTCAGCTATCGTGATTGTGAGTTGTAGCATTTATTGTGGTTGAAATTGTCCCTTTTTGTTACTTTACACTAATTTTTATGGACACCACTGTAAAAATTTACATAGTCTGTGGACTTTGGATCTTGGGGCCATAACTTGGATCTGACTTGACTTGTTTTGCAGCAGGAAAAGAATTTGTCCAGACCATCCGACACATTTATCATGCAAAGTCTGACACAATTGTGTTGCACGCCCCATATTAAAGGTGCAAAAAAAAAAAAAAAAAAAAGATTCATGAAGAATGTGCACATCACTGTTTTTAAAAAAAGGGGGGCCTAATTTTTTTTTTTTTTAAATTGTTCATGGCATATCCAATAGATCAACAACCAGGAGTCATGAAACAGGAGACCTCACAATAAACCTGCTAAAAAACTTCATGCTCAAAAGCCCCCTAATTGGGGAAGGTGCCTATTACTATCATAGGCTTGCTAAGTCTGGATCATCCATGGGGTACTGTTTTATTCAAATATTCCTAAAATTACTTAATCCTACAACTTATGACTCCCATCCTAACATGGGTAATAACCAAGATCACTCTAGAAGATCGCTGGCCTTTCTACAAGTAAGTATGATGGTCATATACTTCCCCTGGAAAATTGGCCATCCTCTTTAATGTTTCATGTTAAGATAATTGTTTTTAAAGTTTGGTAAAGTTTCCCTGTAGTCCGTGAGGGCAGCATGTCATGTGACCCATTGGCAGCAGGACTCAGGACTTCCTGTGACGTATGTGTCCTGCTGGATTCTTGTGGATAATGGGGGCCGTGCAATCATTACTGTATGCACATCCGAATTCCCCCCCAACTACTAAAATGGGAGTGTTTATAATGGAGGGGGCCCTCCTCATCCACTAGAAGCCAACAGGACATGTATCATCACAGGAAGTCCTGCTGCCGGTAAGTAACAAGACCTATGGCTCCCGTTGACTACAGAGAACCTTTACCAGGTTAAGTTTTATTTGGCTGATCTTTTTAGGGTCTTTGAATTACCCTTGTAAATTTGGTTACTAGAGGGCAATCCTTTTAAGTCTTAACATATGAAATATACTGTTTTTCATACAACACTATTTGCTATATTGCCGTTGCCTGGTTGTGCTTATTGATGGATGTTGGTCTGAAGGACTTCGGGTATCTTGTTGTGCAGCACTTAATCTGTCTATACGTATTGCTGATAACACTTACTGCTCTGATAACTGTAAGTGTGTGTGCGCCTTGTTCCTTGCTATCTCAGATAAGTTTTTCCAGGCTTTTTTTTCCTCTACATTTCCTTAAACGGTGTTAATGTTTTATCTGATCATGAGCTTGCTTAGCGATTTTCTCCAACTTTTGTTTGCCCCTTGCTCAAGTATCTTCCCAACAATTTTTGAGATAAGACATAAGATTAAGGATTACATTAAAAACCTTCAGTTTTCCTATAGGGCTGGACAAATTCAACATTTTCTTTCCAGTTAGAGCCTTTGTCACCTTATTACATGTAGGATTTTAACATTGTTGTTCTGAATACAACCCATTTAACTAAGACCTTCTGGAGTTGACAGCCATCCCACCAAAATCTGAAGTTGGATGGATATTGAGTAAAAATAGTGAATATTGTTTGATGTTTACCTTCATTGTTTGCTCATTTTTCATTGTAATGCTATAAAATGTTAAATTGTAAAAGTTCTAAGTGGCTGTTTTAGATTTTGGCTTGTTTCTGCAGCGGAGAGGATACATGTTGAGGCAGATTTACTTACCCGGTCCTTACGCGATCCCGCGGTGCGTTGTCTGACAAGGATTCGTGTCTGCCGCAATTCACTAAGATTGTGCGCCCGATATCCTGCATGTGTCACTTCTGCACCGAGGTCCACCGGAGTTCACCTGCTTCTTCCCGATGTATGTGAGTGCATTTCTTGCGACACAATTCTAAATTTTAAATCCTGCGCGTTGTCAGACGGCCCGCCCGTCGTGTGCAAGCCAATGTGCCAAAATCCGATCGGTTGCGTCAAAATCCATCGGGGAAACCCGACGATAATGCGTCCGACTGACCCTGAGTAAATGAGCCCCATAGTCCCTACAACTTATGATTTCGTGTGCTAGACCATTGGTGGCTAACGCTGTTATCATTGAAAGATTGGTAGGAGTGCAAGTTGGCGAGATGCTGGTCTCTGGATGTGCCATGAATCTGTGAGACAAGGACATCCCTGTAAGATGCAGGAAAATATGTCATATGTAAAGGTGTGGTCCCAAATATTTAAGGTAACCCCTATGCACAGGATAGGGGATAACAAGGTGATCTGTGTGGGTATGGCTTCTGGGGCCTCCATGGATCACGAGAATGGGACTCCTGCAATCTGGAGGAAGGGGATCATCTTCTCACTGATGGTGGAGCAGCAGAACAAGCATGTCCCCTGCAGCTCTGTTTACTGTCTATGGGAGTAGGAGGGGAAAGCCGAATGTTGTGCTCTGCACATTTTCATCCTGCCCCTTCATCCATCAGTGAGAATAGGATCCCCTTTCTCTGGATGTGAGGGGCCCATTCTCGTTATCTGCAATCAGACCCTCTCCTTGGATAACTTAAGTACTATGTACCATCAAAATCCATCATGATAAACCAGGGACACTTACTTATACATCCAGGCACTGTGACTGGGGTAATCTTCTTATATTTGTTATCCATGGCCTCTTTGGGTCTAAAATCAACGTTTAAGATTATCCTAATGAACCTGAGGGGCCACCCTTGCCCTTCTGAGATCTGGGCTATTACAAACTCTTACACCATCTCACAACAAGTGCAGTGAGCACTTTCTACCTACTGGGGGGAGTAGGTGTAATAGCCTGTAAAGATCACAGAGGGGAAGTGGTAGCCCCTCAGGCTCATTAGCATAATTATACAAGTTGATTTTAGAAGGAAGGAGGCCTTGGATAACAAATATAAGAAGATTACCAAAGTCTCGGTGCCTGGATCTATGAGTAATGTCCCTGGTTTATCATTGATGGATTTTGATGGTAGATTTCCTGTAATGTTCATTTCCATACCTTCAACCTATGAGTCTCGAAAGTTGTCTTGTAGCATCAATAATTTCCATTATGGTAACTTGAAGAACGGCCATTTTGTCTATTTTGGCTTCATTCTTTATACATTTTAAACCCACATGTCTGTGTGTAAATAATGTCTTCCTGTTCCCAGATTATTTGATTCTCAAGTCATAGCAATTCACTGCATAAAATCAGATTTTGTAGTAAAAATTTCTCCCAATGAACATTGGTTTTATTGGAAGTTGTGTATGTGTACGGATTCCTTCATGAGTGAAAGTAGAACCAGCTCACGCCATGAGTGCACTTTGGATCCTGTGAGCATTATTTGCATATGGGGGTTTTGCAAAAGGAAAATGGAAAAGCCATATAAGTTAATTTTTTCCCTTCATCAAGGTCTATTTGGGAAAAATAGTTGATAAAAAGTTTTGGGCACCGGACACGTCCTATAAAGTTGTCTTCTCGATGAAACATCACAAAATCTTTGGAGTCTTTTGTAACCCAATTAAACGCCATCAAATATTTAGCAAGTCCAATTTTTCTTCTGCCCAGGTCAACATCTGCAAAGAGTTTGTATGTTCTCTCCGTGTTTGCGTGGGTTTCCTCCGGGTACTCCGGTTTCCTCCCACACTCCAAAAACATACTGTTAGGTTGTTTAGATTGTGATTGGGAACAGGGACCAATTTGACATGCTTGTGCAGCGCTGCGTAATCTGTGTGCGCTATATAATTAAAGAATTATTATTATTATCTTCCAATTGTCACTTTCTTCATGTGATAAGAATTGGACATCAAGCAGTTTGTCCACATGAAGTGATAACATTTTTGAAAGGTTTGACAAAAGTTCAAACCACACAATCATTTCACTATCCGAGACAGTAGAAGGAAACAGTAGGGAGCGCTCGACCTCATTCTTACTAATGTGTGGAGTAGCAGGACATCCTGCCACTACAGTCCATCATGAGGAAATGATGGAAATAACCTAGCACAGTGATGGCAAACCTTTTGGAGATAGAGTGCCCAAGCTACAACCAAAACCCACTTATATGTTGCAAAGTGCCAGCATGACAATTTAAGCAGTAACTTATTGTTCCCTGCTGTATCACAGGTTTTAATCGTATTGGCGCCCTGAGTTCACCAATACAATAGAAAGATGATGGAGAAATGTGGATTGTAGCTTCCCTCCAGGGTCCAATGAAGAGGAAGAATCAGGGGACCCAGAGCAGGAGCTCCAATAACAATCCATCTCTATCCACACCTTCTGGCTCCTCCTGTAGTCCTGGCAGCCAAGGATGTCACTTTAAAATAGCACTGAGCTTGGCATGTCCTGGGCTGTATTGTATCACAGGAAAAAGCCTTGAGTCCTAGCTGGCAAATTCTGTGTTGGGGTGAAGACCTGGGTGCCCACAGAAAGGGCTCTGAGTGCCACCTCTGGCACCCGTGCCATAGGTTCGCCACCACTGACCTAGCACATAACACCGACCGCTCCGGCCATCTCCGACCACTCCCATAGTGACAGGGCGCAAGCTTATATTGTAACCCATTAGTGAGAAAGGAAACCCCTGTCTCTGGAGAGCCAGGGGTTCTGTTCTTGTAATTGTGCAGGCCCCAGCAGTCGGACCCTCACCAATTAGTTAGTTATCCCTTGTCCTGTGGATAGGAGATCATTTGAATACAAGGAAGTCCCCAGGTTACGTACAGGATAGGTTCTGCAGGTTTGTTCTTAAGTGGAATTGGTATGTAAGTCAGAACTGTATATTTTATAATTGTAACCTCAGCCAAAAATTTTTTGGTCTCTGTGGCAATTGGATTTTTACATTTTTGGGTCGTCATAAGAACCAGGATTAACAATTAATCTTAATTGCAGACACATTTATAACTGTTACAGTTGATCATTGTAGCCTAAGGCTAAAGTACAGTAAATTACCAATTACCAGAGGTCCGTTTGTAACTAGGGGTCGTCTGTAAGTCGAGTGTTCTTAAGTTGGGGACCGCCTGTACTTGGAACAAACTTTTTAAGATCACGGGACATATAAATAACCATATAAATCATATAAAGCATATAGTAGTAAACTAAAACTTGGAGGAAATACATTAAACCAATTACCATATATACTCGAGTATAAGCCTAGTTTTTCATCACAAAAAAATGTGCTGAAAACCCAAACTCGGCTTATACACAAGTAAAAAATATATAGGTTTTACCAGGTTGTTGTGGTAAAATTAGGGGCCTCGGCTTATACTTGGGTTGGCTTATACTCGAGTATATACGGTAATCTGAAGATATTTTGTAACTTTAACAGAAGACTAAAATTAAGTCTAAACCAAATAAAAGACTAAAATGTTGCAAATTCCTAAACCTCAGCCTAAGGCAATTTGTAAAATCATCACCAAGTCTAAAAACTTAAAATCAGTGAATAAATTAATCTGAACACATTTCTCTACCCTAAACATAAGACGAAAAGATATTCTCATCTCTACCACAATGTTCTTCAGGCTTAGACCGCTGTATAATATAAAATACAGAAATAATGAAATCTATTTTTTCATACCTTTTATACTTTTAGATTTCATAAGTTTTCATTTTATAACAAAGTGCACGTTCTGTTATTTATCATATGATCCTTGGAGGCCAAATAAAAATATTTTGTATTTTGACAAAAATGCTAAAAACGAATATAATTCGGAATCATTTACCTGTATTAGAAATCAGAATCACTTACCTGTATCACTTGAGTACTTCTTCACCAAATGGTTGTGAGAAGACTGTTATGTTGTCTGTAATCTTCTGCATATTCTGTTATTTGACACTCCTTAAAGGGATTTTCCAATCTCTACTTCCTTATGCAGTATGTATGGAGAATCTGTGTGCGCTATATAAATAAATTATTATTGTTATTGTTATTATTATTATTATTATTATTAATCCTGTCCTGCTTTATATTTTCTTATTTAAAAAATGTATATCTTTTCTATCTGACTACAGAGTCCTGTCTCATGTGGAAAGGAAAAAACAGCCTGACTGGCTTCCCTTCCCAGAAAATATCATGTAAGTGTATGATATTGATGGGCAGATTTAGTCAAGAACAATGAAATAGGAATCTGATTAGGGACCAAAACGACCCCTAGTTACAGACGGACCTATATGCCCCCTGTGACCTCTGGTGAAGACCTCTGAATGCTTTACTATAGTCCTAGATTGTAATGATCAGCTGTAATGTGTCTGTAATGAAGCTTTATTGATAATCCTTGGTCCCATCACAGCAAAAAAAATTGAAAATCCAATTGTCACTGGGGGGAAAAAAAAATTTGTCCGGATCTACAATTCTAAAATATACAGTTCCGACTTGTGTATAAATTCAACTTAAAGGGGTATTCCGGGAATAGGATTGTCTGACACAAAACCGCATAATGATATAAATAAATGAATACAAAAAAACTCAATGTCGTTAGTCACAAAATGGAGCTTACATAGTTTGATTTTATGATTTACAAAATTTATGGCCTCTCTAAAGTAGGTGGAGTTATCACTAAGATGGCCGCCACTGGAAACTATAAGTCCCATGATCCTTTTGTTCTCAGTAACTCCTCCTCCCTCTTATGCTCTGCTCCCAGTAATGATATAACAGGTTTTCTTGCTCTGTTACCATAGTAATGATGTGTAACTGCCATCACCACAACACCGGCCATACTGGATGCACTGCAACCAACCGACTACAGCCAAACGTAGTGGTGATCACATGACCTGCCCAGGCAGGTGCAGGACATGTGATGTGGACATGTGACCAGCAGCCATCTTCTGTCCTGCAACGGACCACGCGGAGGAAATTAACGGACTGATTAATGGGCCAGTAGCATTTTAATTCTTCATTACAGTCTATGTCACCAGCATTTTCTGCAGAGGGGAGCAAAATTTTAAATAACAACTAATTACACGTTGGCTTATATTTTGATAACCCATTTGTATATGAATTATGCTGATTCCTGGAATAACCCTTTAAGTAAAACCTATGGAACCTATCTTGTACGTAACCTGAGGACTGTCTGTAATCAGAATTTGCCCAGTATTCCTCCAGGGTGGCCTATAATCAAAATTCGGGAGCTTTTCAAAGGTTTTTCTTGACCACTGACCAAATGAGCACCATGGAGCCATTTAGAAGACTACACAACTACAGAACCTCTCAGGGCATTGTCACTGCTTTTGGCTTATTCTCAAAAGTTAATTTAATCCGGTTCACATTGTGTGAGTCAGATCCAAGTCTCCCATATCTTTAGTTCTTCCCATCCCAATCAAAGTTATAAATGTTTAGGTTTTTGTGCTTTTTATTCCTACTGCTCCCTGAAAGAATCCTGCCCATTTTTCAAGTACGAGTAGAACCTGTTACTTCTTGTATAGCTCCTTGCACATTGACCGGCCAACCAATCACACCTGGGACCACAAGGGTCTCTCAAACACATCATTTTAAGAAAGAAGGGGGAAGTTTGTTCACCGCTCTTCTTTGTACATACATCCACAACACATGCCAGGGAATTTTGTTTGTGATAATCTGAGTATTATCTATAGCAATAAACAATATACTAGCAACCTTTAAACTGAACCTACGTGCTATACCAGGACTATCCTGAAGAATCAGTGTCCGTGTAATCAGAATAACACGACAACAGCATAAACATTAACTACACCAACTTAAAGGGGTTTTCCTACGAAACAAGTTGGGACCTAGATTGCTGACTCCTGGTGGTCTCAGTTATTGCGCCGTACTCAGCAATCTCCGTCAGTCCCATAGAGATACACATTGGGGCACATTTACTTACCCGTTCCCTGCACGATTTCCGCTGTGTGTTGTCCGACGAGAATGAACTTTGCCGCGATTCACAAAGATCGTGCGCCCGATATCCTGCATGTGACGCTTCCCCGCTCAGGTCCGCCGGAGTTCCCCTTCTTCTTCCCGGTGCATGTAAGTGCTTGATTTTGCGACACAATTTGAAAGTTAAATCCCACGCTCAGTCCGAATCAGTTGGATCATCCGACGGCCCGCCCCCCGATTCCTGTTGCATGAAAGTCGGTGTGATTGCGCCAAAATCTGATCGCTTGCGACACAATCCCCTTCTAAATAGCTGTCACTGTGGCGCAAATCCTGAAAAGTTCGAAAAGTTTCTAAAAGTATTTTGTACTTTCAGTTCTGCATAAAGAACAAAAAGAAAGCTAATAGCTCAATGGTGGAGTGCTTACACCCTGCACCGCACCGGCTCCGGGAGATCTGGTTTGTTGGGAACTGTTGTATGGCTGACCTGGAAGAACTTGCTATCTACTTTATAGGAGAAGAATCAGATCATGGTACCATACCTCAGTGAGGGGAAGATTTGCCTATAATGCTGCATTCAACGGAGTGGGCCCAAGACACCAGGGGGGCTGCAGGTTCAACCCAATCAGGTGTGGGGTCCTGCTTACAGCTCAATTTAATGGGAGGAGGATGATATGAGTGAGTGGTGCCATGTGACACCAAGGTTTAGAGTCTAGCATTAGAGGAGCATCGAAACATAGGTTTGCTTTCGGTCCCCAAAATGCCAAGTTAGACCCTGCCACTGCAACTGTTTTACAATTTAAACATCACATCACCAGGTTTTACCCCACTAAACTACTACCCCCCAAAGGTTGGGTATGAAAATGTCCTTTCTAGAATTCCCTCTTTCATTTGAAATCTCACATGTGTAACGGTTTAATAAAATATCGTCCAAAGTCAGGCAATTATGACTCTTCTAACCTCAGTTTCACATGAGATGAGTCAAGTTTAGCGGTTGAAGGTAGAGATTTTTTATGTTGCATTTTCCTTGGGTTTCTATTTTTTGTTTAGTTTTTTGCTTTGTTATTGTAAAAAGTTTGGCCTTCATTGAAAATCCTTTTAAAGCTCTGAATATACCCAAATATGAGTGAATCATATGAACACATAGAGGCGTCCCAACTCATCCTTTGGGAAAAGTGAAAAATACATAAAAAGATTGGTAAGTAAAATCTTTATTGAATGGTGACTTATACACATGAACACTCAACACAAGAATGATTCAAACTGTCAAGAATGAATCCGCCTATCATTAGATCCGTGAGGCCACGCAGCTCTTCTGAAATAGTTGAGTATCTTCACTGGGTTGGCAACATCAATCATTGCAAAGTCTAAAAGTATAAAAAAAATGATAATTTTAAATCAGGTTTCAACAAAGTTCTTTAAACCACACCCAGGGTCAGACTGGCCCATCGGAGTTCTAGAGAATCCTCAGGTGGGCTTAGGTTCCAACATATTTAATAGGACTCATAAGAAGACAAACCCATGTGGGAATGGGTGGAGCAATCACTGACACAGAGATTTATTTTTTAAAGGATGATCCAAAAATATTATGGGTCACGAGATCTTTTTGATGATCATCATACATGAGAATTTTATGGAGGAAAGTTGGGCCTTCAAGATCACCACCTTTGCTAGGACCATCATACCCCTGTCTGAAACTTCTCCTAGTACTTTTTGGGTCCTTCTCCATTTTCCTCTTTTTATTATTCACATTTTCAGTACACCCTGTAAGTGGATAGTCATGTTCTAGCAGATTGGGGGTCATTTACTAAGGGACCGATTCGCGTTTTCCCGACGTGTTACCCGAATATTTCCAATTTGCGCCGATTTTCCCTGAATTACCCCGGGATTTTGGCGCACGCGATCGGTTTGTGGCGCATCGGCGCTGGCATGCACGAGACAGAAATGGGGGGGGCGTGGCCTAACGGTAACCCGACGGATTTGGAAAAAACAGCCGCATTTTTTTAAAAAATTGGTCGCACGGGCCATACTCACATGCACCACGATGAAGACGATGAACTCCGGGGCACCTCGGCGGAATTCGGCACAGCAGTGCCACCTGGTGGACATCGGGCGCAGGACCTTCATGAATCGCCGGAAGAACCGAACGCTCATCAGAGAAGCCGCTGCTGGAACGCGAATGGACCGGGTAAGTAAATGTGCCCCAATATGTCTAAATGCAGTGTCACGTTTTCCTCCTATCCATTCTCCACATACATTAAAGGGGTTGTCTGAGAGTTCTGAAAAAAAAACTATAGGTGGCCGGGAGTGGGCTGCTTAAAAAAATTAAGATGTACTTACCTTCCGGCGCCCCCGGTATCCAGCGCTGCTGTCGCTCCGGTACGGGTGCCATGTAAACAAACATGGCCTCCGGAGCAGCGCTGGACTCAGCTTCCGGCTGGACCCGACAACCTTCTGGCCCGCATTCACAATGCTGTGAATAGGGACGGGTAGGCGTGGCCAGCCACAGCCGGCCGGAAACTGAAACCAGCACTGCTCCGGCGGCCATGTTTGTTTACATGGCACCCGGACCGGAGCGACAGCAGCGCTGGATACCGGAGGGCACCGGAAGGTAAGTACATTTTTATTTTTTTAAGCAGCCGTCTCCCGGCCACCAATAGTTTTTTTTTCAGAACTCTCGGACAACCCCTTTAAGTAGGATCTTCTCCAAAAATAGACAATTGCTATTAATTCCATACTCTATTTCACTAAATAACATGTTAAATAATAGTGGACCCAGCATAGGACCCCCGGGTACACCACTAACTGGTGACCATTCTGAGTTGGAATCTTTGACCACTTCCAACTTCCTGGATACAACTGCAAAACCAATAGACCTGTGAGTCCAAGAACACTAAAGGGGGATTTATCAAAGCGATATACAAGTCTTGACATAGTCATAATTCTTGACACACAGCCAGGAATTGTGACTATTTCCCCCCTTATGCAACCTCCATGCCAAGTGGTTTTGGAGGGGCGTGACGGGGGCTGACCTTTAAGGAGGGG
Organism: Engystomops pustulosus; assembly: GCA_019512145.1. Classification (NCBI taxonomy): domain Eukaryota; kingdom Metazoa; phylum Chordata; class Amphibia; order Anura; family Leptodactylidae; genus Engystomops; species Engystomops pustulosus. The sequence continues at coordinate 260,186,358 of CM033642.1, forward strand.
CGTTCCTGTCCCATGCCTGTGTAATAGCTATAGTTCTTGGCATAATTAACAGCGCAATTCTATGCCAGACAGGACCTGATGTAGAAGTGCCTGGCTGCATGCCAGTCACCGCATATATCAGGGGGCCAGAGACTATAGATATAACCATTAGGATGGAGGGGCACACCAAGTGCAGATATCACCGTGGGTAAACACATTATGAAACATGATATCCACAGCAGGGTCACTTAAAGTTGTTAATATGACTAAATTCTCTCTTTTTATCAACTTTCACTAACTTACTCAATGATATCCGTACAACATACGAGGCAGTCCACGCAGGCGTCACCTAGATATTTGGGATAAAAGCATAATTCAATCTTTGATCACATTTTGTATATAAAATCAAATAAAAGGTGGAAATTATTTTGACAGAAAACTACATTTATTGTGTTTTCTCACAAATACAGCCCCTGATTATGTCCTATTGGGGCACAAGGATGTGATCGAGGCTGGATGTGCCATAAGAAGCAGGTTTATCAGTTTAGTTCATGGGCCCCTCCTACCCAGAAATGTTGTCAGGAGAACAGAGGAATCAGCAACCTTTACAAAGAGGCTTTCTTACATGGCACTGGAAAAACGGTGTTGCCAAAGTTGTTTTCACTAAAACCATTTAACAATTTATGTAACTCTAGGGATCAGTGAGCCAGAAACTACTCACTGGGGTCTGTGAAGACATTTCTAGGCATGTTCTGAAGTATAGATAAGCTGTGACCAGTAGTGGTTTATAGTATAGGTTGTAGCCCGGGGCCTAAGCCTTCTAGGGGGCTCATGGCCACCCAAACCACCCATCTTCACCCATAAAATCCTCCTACATCTGTTCCTGCTCTCAATACACATGTACACAAGAGCCATTTAGGGACCTTTGAAGCTCCTCCAAAGGTCCTGAAACCGCAGATTGAAATCAGGCCAAGGGACCCATCCTCCATTCCCCAAGAAGCTGATTCTAGTATCATATATAGAAAGTAGTTTCCGGACTTGTAGGGGCTATAATATTCATACAGCCCAGGACCCATGGTGGTCTTATCTGCCCCTGGCTGTGACATAATTTATTCTTAGTGGTGGAAGCTTTTTGTAGGAGGTTTCAATGGACGTTTTATCTTCTGTTACCTTTCCTTTAAGTATTATTTTGCATAATGTTACATTTCATTTATGCATATAGAGGGCTCCCCTTTTGTGGCTCAAATAATTATAGTTTTTATAACTTTTGCTCATTTCATTATATTCATGGTTTTTCTTTTACAAGCATGCAAGATAAAACACAACACCCATTCTAAAGTTACTAGAACCCCAACACCCATTCTAAAGTTACTAGAACCCCAACACTCGTAATAAAGTTACTAGAACCCCAACACTTGTAATAAAGTTACTAGAACCCCAACACCCATTATAAAGTTACTAATTTCTAAGCACATTTTTTTTCAATGAAGCTAACATTAAATAAATCTTAAATACACTCTATACATTGTTAATGTGGTAAATGACTATTCTAGCTGCCAATGTCTACTTTTTAATGCAATTGCTACATAAGTGTATACAGGTCCATTTCCAGCAACCACCTTTCCAGTGGTTTAATGGTGCATTGTGTTTGCTAACTGTGTAAGAACGCTAATGGATGTTTAGAAAACCCTTGGAAAATCTTGTTCAAGTATTTTAGCACAGCTGAAAACTGTTTGGCTGATTAAAGAAGCTATAAAACTGACGTTCCTTTAAGCTGGTTGAGAATCTGGAGCATCACATTTGTTTGTTCTATGAAACTCTCACAACGGTCTTAAAAAACAAGACAGTCTATTCTTGTTATTAAAAATAAATGTCCACTCCATGCTACGAATTTAGAAGAAACTGAAGATTTCCTACATTGGTGTGTACTACTCCTTATAGAGGATTGCACAAACAGAGTGGAGAAGTGTGAGGCCATTAGAGTACATTAGAGTCTCTAGTTTGAGAAACCTGCAGCTTATTTAAATAGTACCCGCCAAACCAGTGTTAACCGCTACATTGAAGAGGCGACTGCAGGATGATGGCCCTCTGGCAGAGTGGCAAAGGAAAAGCCATTTATGAGACTGGCTAATAAAAGGAAAAGATTAGGAAGAAATGGGGAAGCAGCACTCCGTGTTCAAAGGGTGTTTATACATAAACCTGCCCGTTTCAGTATACAGATGTGAATAAAATGTTACATGAATGAAATAAAATGAATGAATAAATAGACAACAGGGTGTAACCATTTCCTTTGTAGATGGGTTGTGTCAGCTCTCATAGGGCAGTGTAGGAGTACAGGGACAGAGCCCCAACTGGCAGCACCTATTTGTCATTTTATTCAGAAATGTACTAAAAAATATGCATTAGGTTGTGGGAGTACAAGATCTAAGGGTAGCGGAATCTCTTTAAGCGCCATTATCAGAGAGGGTTGATTAGTTTTGCTACTTGCAGTTGTTTATGGGGTGGGTGGCAGTTTTAACTGGGCTTTTCTGCCTAATTGCTGTTAATTCCTTGCAGGCTATTTACAGAAAATTAACTGTCATCTGCAAGTTTATGTGCCAAAAGAGAAGACCCTTTAAAGTTGGCAGCCAGTGAAGAACTTGGTCATTTGCCACCTTTGATTAAACACCTCTATTTCAACTAAATTAGGAATATAATTGAGGGTCTGTGTAACTCACTTCTTAGCATCCGTATAAAGAACTCCAGTGTTCTGTATACTGTAGAAATATTGTGCGGTGCATGATCGGGAGGTTGTTCTTGATTATCTGACTCTCGGCGTTCTTGCTGATGTTTATTCAGAGACTGGCAGTCAGCCCCCTAATGAGCGTCAAATTAAATAAACACCGCATAGGCTTGGTTTTATTTACATCTGATTATAGACACTGACAAGGGATATGTTGTTATCCACTCTACAGAAAAAAAGAATCTCAGCGGCGCTTTTCCTCTTTGCAATAGCAGCAAAGTATTTTTCTGCTACAAATCCCAATATAACAACTATTACAATGCCCCATTTACACGTGATTTCAATTATATGAGATCATTTATATTTTGTAAAAACAGACATACGGCACCTATTACTTTCATTAGTTGTATATAATGTCACACGACATAGTAGTGGGTTAATTGATGTAAGGATGTATGGAGAGGGCTCATGTCTATGATGAGCGAGTATACTCGCCGGCTGATGCTCGGTCGAGTATAGCATACTCGGACCGGCTCGTTGCTCGGACGAGTATTTGCCCTGCTCGATAACAGCATGTAATTAAAAAAAAGAAGTGAAGAACAGTAAAAAAATACAATTAAAACATTTAATTTATCATTAATGAAGGAAAACGCGAAAGAACAGTAGTGCAGAACAGATGTGCAGAGTTCGGAACATCTGCGATCTGTTCCGGAGACACGCGTGCAGAACGGTGTTCTCCGCAATAGTATTGAAGACAATATGTGTGAAGAACACATTACAGTTTGGCAACATCTGCAAGTTGTTCTTACACATATTGTTCTTCAAATACTATTGCGGAGAACACCGTTCTGCACGGTTGTCTCCGGAGCAGATCGCAAGATGTTCCCGAACATCTGCAATCGTCTGCACTGTGTCTTTTCCATCGGTGCTCGTTCAGTTATATAATTATGGAAAATGCTCGGGTCTCCATTGATTTCATGGGGCTCGTTTACTCGAAACGAGCACTCGAGCATTGGAAATGTTCGGCTGAGTAACGAGCACCGAGCATTTTAGTGCTCGTCATCTCTACTCAGTCAAATGTCAGAATCTCCACCTTTTTGGCCATTTAACTACACATATAAATTTAAAAACATGTAAAAGCTTTTACAGTCCTCAAAATGTAAAAGAAAACATCAGTTTCTCCTCCTAGCCATCTCATAGATGGGTATGAAACTGTATTTTGTGGCAGAATATGAACATATGGCGGAATTTTTGTTTTGTTAAAAAATGTTACATTTTTAAAAGATTTTAAATAACAGCAAAAACTATATCAATTTGCATCTAACATAATCGCACAAAGTGAAAGCCATAAAAACTGTACTCTGGCATTTAGTTTTGCACGCTTGACTGACACGGGTTGCCCTGATCCACGTTCGGGTGCGGGCACACCTGCAGTCCCCGGCTCCCTCTCCGCCTTACCTGTCTGTGCTCCTGCATGGCAGCCCTCGGAGGCAGGACGCTGACCATTCCCAGGAATGAATATAAAAGCAGCCCCCCAGCAATTCCTGCCGGATCTCTTGTGATAGTGCCACGCTGAGAAAGATATTTCATGCGTTTTGCTGTTGTTTCCAAATTCATGTTGTGACCCGGTTCCGTTATGACTCTGATTTCGTCTGTGCCTGTCCTGACCTACCTCTACATATCCAACTCTGATCCTGTGCTGCCTGTCTCAAACCTCCAGCCTGTCCCCGACCATGAGTTTACCTTACGATTCTGTACTTGCAGTGGCCGAGCTGTCAGACAAAGTTGCACCTGTGGAAAGACTGTGTGGTACCACGCTGCAACAAATCAAAACTGCTTTGCACTGGGCTATGTGAAAACAAATACCACTTAGACTCCGGTCCCAGGTGTCGGTTAGATCATCTGCAGTGGTACAGAGGATCCACTACAATTGATCTGACATCGACTTTTTCAGATTCCCGTATAGTGCATGGAGGATTGAAGGGGTTGTCTAGGAATGTTTATTTTACCATTGAATGCCCTGGCAGCATTTAAATGCTGATGCACACAGACTGTCGTCAATTTCAGGATCGTCCTTCCTGTCACGTTTATCGAGGAACAATTCCTCTTTTATGTAAATCTCACCGGTTACATATAAAATTATTGAGAGCGCTGGCCCTCTAAATCTCGGAAGCGCGCGTGCCCTAGGAGGTGGGGAAGCTCGTGTGAAAGATGAGAGCCGTGGCAGAGGATTGAGGAGCATGGGTGTGTTGCGCCCGGGTCGTGGGTCACAGGAACACCCGTGAAAAAAGGTCTAATGAGACAAATATTAAATCTATTATATTAAAGTAGAGGGAACGAGTGTGAATAAAATATATATTTTTATAGATCCCTTGGATTCTGATAACGCAAGAGGTGGAAATGACAAGAGATTCTACCAATGGGAATCCCACATGCAAACCATGTAAACAAAAAGATCTTGTCACTTTTTTCAACCTAAAAACAGTGGTATGCAAGATCCATACTCTTCACAAGTTTCTTCTTTTTTTAAATGTGGTAAAATTGTGTAAAAAATTGTGTATTTTTAATTCTTTTATGTAAAAACAATTGTGTACATGATATTGCAGCTACAAGTATGTGTGATATTTCATGGGAACTCTACCAATAGTTTAACATTGCATTAAGTCAGGGTCAATGGAGTCATAAAGACAAAGAGATGAATATCTTATTGATATTACATAAAAATCAATCTAGGAAAATCAATGTATACTGTACATCAAAAGAAACCTTTCCTGCTTAAAAAAACCAGCAGATATTCCTGTCTGAAGCCTATTAATTGAAAAACAGATGTTGCCGGACAACTGTAAAATTTTCCAATATATGAAATGATCCTTTCATTTATTATGATAAAAATAAAATTGAAAAGTGATTACCATGAGGTGGCTTCTCCAGATAATCATCCGTGCAACTTATCAGGCTGTGTTTTCATTTCATAGTTTTCTTGGAGCCTAAAAAAGATGTTTGAGGAGTGATACTCTGATGTAAGTAAAATGATAAATACCTTATATATTCGAGTATAAGCCAAGCTACCAATGTTACCACAAATACTGGGAAAACCTATTGACTCAAGTTATAAGCCTAGGGCTGGATGCAGGCAACTAATTTTAATGAAATGGCCAGCAGCCCCTTAATAGTCAAATGTTCAGACAGAGGCTCCCTAATGTCCTCAGCAAAGCCCCATTTCCAGCAGCAGAAACCCCTTTTCAGCTGCAGAACCCCTCTGCCAGCAGCAGAGTCACCCTGTCCGGATGTGGAGCCCCCTTACTTATACAGTGCGCCTTGTCCAGCAGCAGCGCCTCATGGTCAGCTACAAATCCCTCCTGAATGTCCATCGGCAGAGTCCCCCTGTCAGGTGCAGAGCCCCCTAATGTCTAGCAGCAGAGCCCCCTTTAAAAAACAATGTAAACTTAGTACTTACCTCCGGCTCTTTCGCCTGTGTTTACACACTATGATGTAATCAGGCGGCGACATGCCGCTCATTGTTGGTGTAGGCAGAGAGTATAGAAAGTGTCCCTGTCCACGGAGATCCAGAAGATGAGCTTGGAGGAAAAGTGGTGGGAATTTTAAGACTGCCGTTTAGAAAAACGCGTAGTGTCCTATTCCATGTGAATAAAGTAGAAGATTGTGAGACATCAGGTTTTTTAGCTTTTTATTTATTCAGAAAGTTGACACTATCCTGTTGATAAAAGGGTTTTGCCAGGATCTGGGGTTGTTGGGTGGTTGGCAATGACACAGAATCAAGGTTATTAGTCCAAATGTTGAGGTTTTATTCACTCCACCATTGTATTCAAATGCAGATAGAAACAAAAACTAAAAAACACTGTCAGTGGGTGTTAACTAAGCAGAAATTGGTTTCCTCACCTATAATAATAGATAGTTTACACAGTCCAAGAAAGTCTCCAGTTAGGAGCAGGCCCGATTCTAGCCTTTTTGCTGCCTGAGGCGAACTTGAAATGCTGCCCCTCACGCTACGTACATGCGTGCCCCTGGTGATGCTACCTTACACACTAGTAGTCATTAGTTACAGATATTAGTAACCTCTTGAATCTTACAGGTGACCATCTAATCCAACCGGAAGGGTATTCTTTATGCTTTCTTCGGACTGTGGTTTCCTCTGAATTCACAAAAGAAATGTCTTCAACTCCAGCAGCAATCCCATGGTGCCCCTAACAAATACACGCAGTCACTTACAGTATAATGGATTGTGATCCATATTATTATCCTCACAACATGACTGAACACCAACTATTCCAACATTAAAAACACCAAGTCACCCAAAATAGAGCATTAGAGCAATTAAATTAGAGGGCCCTAATTTAGCCTCCCCCAATAATGAAACGCTCATTCGTGGACATCTGAGATCCTTGAGCCGGACCTCTACAAGCCTGCACCCAATTTTTTGGATATAAATCGGAATCACAGTGCCGCTTCATCTCCCCTTTTTTTCTTTGCAAAATGGAAAAGATTAATATGGTCAAAGAATATAACATTGGACAACAGAAATTGATAAAAACGTGCTATGGATAAACCAACATCTACGTTTAGGTTTTTTGGAATCAGCACAGAGCAACATTTTAAGACACAAGAACCAAATTTACAATTCTGGTAGATGCTGGTACAATCTGTCAAGCATGGGAAGGTTCATGTGCATGGCTGGGGTTCTTTTGGTATGGGCAAAGTGAAGATTTGTACAAGGTTCCATGAATATTTGAATAAAAGACTCATCACCCTCCTTCTTCACGGGATCCATTTTTCACTGCCGTTCCATCATCTCCTGTTGTGCCTTGATTGGCCAATTTCCAAATCCTACAAACAGGACAATACCAAAGCACACCCCACACCAATTAATACATGAACTATTTAGGAAGAAGCAGGCAGCTGGTATTCTCTCTGTAATGTTAGTGGGCCAGCCCAGTCACCAGATCTCCAGGCCCCTATTGAGCTGTGTTGGGAATCACACCGCTGACGTATGGTCCATAAAAAGTGCCCATCAACCCATATCCAACTTGTGGGGGGGGGCCCCCCTTTTGGTAAGCATGGGTAAATTTCTTATAGATTACCTCAGCAAATTAAACAGCTAGAGGCGCCCCCACGTCTGCAATGCTGCCCGAATTGGCAGCATCAAGGGGAGCATCTCTGATGAAATTAAATTCGAGAGAAAAATTATTATTCCAAATGAAAAAATATATATTATTTTCCAATTTTTCTGGACTATTTTCCATCACATTCTGCCACTCTTTTTAAAAAATAAAAGTTTTTCGTAAAACACAACTTTTTAGTGTTAGTGTACTTGGGACCTTGTGGAAATCCAAACATTTTTTTTACTCATCTTGTTTAGTCTTCTGCCCTTTCGCTAATTTTTTTACTATCTCTACCTTGAGCTAAACTGTAAATATCATGCAAATGGATCGGGCACACTACTCAATGACTTCCATAATTCCAGATGTAAGCCCCCCTTTCCTTCCCTTTCCTACAAATCATCAACATTTATAATAATCTTCTAGTAACGGTTCATATTACTATAGTTTAATGTCCTAATTTGAGGTCATTAAAAGTCTGATTCTGTATAACATCTCTTGCAACAATGGACTCCGATGGAGACTCTTCTTCTCTTGTAACTCCCCGGATTTACCACCCAGTATGGAGGCTGGGTTGTCTGTCTGCTATAATTTGTCCACTCCTAGGGCTTGATCAAATCAAGTATATTAAATCGGATATCGGCGGTGCTGACCCATGCACTCACACAAGCCGTGATGCAGAACAGTCATACATAAACATCTTGATTCCACTTTGATCCCAATCTTCTTGTGGTATTTTTTGCAAACTGTACAAAGCACTGTATAAAAACCAGGAAAAATTCCAATTTTTTGAGTACTGGTTTTAAAGAAAATCTTCCATTGAATAGAGGATTTATCCTGCTCCCTATGCCGCCTATTATGTCATTTTTTGTATTTGTATTGTACTTGGTCGAGAGTATGTGTTGTAAACTTATTGTTATAACCTTGAATTGGAATACAACTCCTCTCTCACTCATGTCTAATATTGCAGTAAGTAGCATAGCCAGACATAAAGAAGGCTTGACTATATTTAAAGATCTCTTCTCCTCGCGAAACATATTAGAATGGATTTTTGAGTGGAACAAGTACTTCTACCTCAGTCAAAACTTCATACTTGAAGTATGAATGTGGATCAACAAGCTCTATGTCTTTCAGTCACTGGAATGTACTACCAATAAAATCAGAAGGACCTTTGAAATTACTTTGAGTAAACTTTTTCTTGTAAACCTACAATTCAAAGAATATAGATTAAAAAAGTAGAAAACCTTGTCAAATAAAAGTCAGAATCAAACAAATTGGGTACATAAAAATGTTGTAAGGGTGCCCTTGCAATTGTTACTGTTGTGTGAAAGCCCTCAGTTTTTATACGAGGTCAGACACAAACAACCACCACACCGCCACCAAAAAACACACCACTCTCCTCCCCTTTTTGTTCCCGGCTGCATCCAATCGTGTTCCAAAGACGATATGCTAAAGCTGATATAAATAAAAATATATCCTTCTCCTACTGGACATGCACTTTAATATGTATAAAACAAATGAAAGTAGAATAAGGAGAACCCCCAACCTCTAAGTTTGGGTCCACGTTCGGCTACGTCCTCAATGACCCGATTTGGCTGTTCAGCAGCTGCCCATATGACAGCACCCTTTGATGCATGTGGCCACAATTGATGCCCTACATACTAACATGGCTGTTGATTGTCAAGTGGGAGACACGCCCTGGTCCAGCACAGCTATGGCTTATAGGTGTGAGCATTAAATATTCCGGTTATCTGCATGGGCGGCCAATACGAAGAATCTGCAACATGTCTGGGTTGTGGGGGAATGCACCGCAACCACCTGCACCTGAACTCAAGAAATCATGCTCATCTCTAATTACAACCTTTATAGATGAAGACTCTGACACTAATGGGATCCATTCTAGGATTGGAACTCCTCCAGTATTTCTTTTCCCATTCTATTCTTTTTCCACCCCCATCTTCATGGAATCTGCGAGCATTGTCCAGGCACACATTTAACCTCTCGGTCGGTTTATTTAGTGCCAGATATTGGATATTCCTGGTTCAAAAAATGAGATTCTTGGCTCCTGTTTATACTTTGGTTATCCCAAAATTTTGGCCTTGTTTACTGGCAATTCCCCTTGCTTGCTGTTTTTGACCGACCTAACTACCAATTAAGTTTTGACCTGATTTGTTTTGATTGCCTTTAATATATCTGTCTTGTATCTGTTGTAATTCTTTTCTATTATTGCAATAATCTTGTATAGTGACCGCTATCCAGTTGTTGCGTTGCTTGCGGTTTACCTACCACAGTTTTGGGGGGTGGGCAAGTAGGTAGGCACAGAGGTTATGGAAACACAGAACTATAAGTCAATTTTTTCCCTGCCATGACTTGACTGTTGTGCTCTTAGCTCCCGCTTACTCTCTGCTATGAGTGACTTTTATGTATTTTATCCAGATCTTGGCGCATTTCAATGCAGAGTGCTAAGACAACAGCTTTTGGGAGAACACAATCCTTCACTTAACTCCATTTTTCACAAGAGAGCAATAACATTAGAGAAGTCTATGATTGTCAGTATCCCTCCAGGAAATATATCTAAGCAGCAATCCAAATTGTGTTGTTTTCGGATGACTCGGGGATCGTTTTGGGTTGAAGGGTTTGGTCCAGTCCGACACTGATTTGTGGCAATCCGTTAGAAGGCTTATATAATTTGAAACATTTCTCTATAAACATTCTTCCGCACTCTTAGATACTACTAGACAGTTCAGGAGGCGGTGTAACAAACCACTTTGACAAAAGGAGGCGCCATAAAACTCATTTGCCAATATTTTCATAGATGTTATTTTTCCAGTATTTATTCTTTATACAGCTTGCAACTAAAGATATTCTGACATTTTTATTTTTCATGGAAAATTGAAGTTTTTTAATTACAATGACAGACAATAAGAGCTGACATATTCTCTTTATGCTGTGTGCATGCCAGAGCGTATGGTTGAGCACGTCTATGGAGAATGGATCGCACAAACAATTGGAAACGGGTCTCCATAATTGTTGCAGCAGTCTCTCCTACCTACAATCAATATTCTAAATGAACCTTCTATCTCTTTTAAGAAAGTGGCATGTGAATTCCAATCAGGAAAAAATGTTTTGTATTTTCTTTCTTGTCTGGTGATTTTTAGAGAGAGAGACAAAAACTTTCTCTTTTTAGTGCCTCGTATTGGTGCAATTTAAAGAAGGTATAGCATATACAGACAATGAGAATGGTTGCTTGGAGGGATGTGTAAATGTTTTCAGTTTCAAGTTAAGTAGTCTGTCCAAGCATTACATGAAGGTCTATCACTTCCTTTGTTCTATACTACTTATTCACTACAAAATTTCTAAACAAGTCACTGCACAGACTACTGCACTCCCAAGCCTGATGGATTATCCACAATACTGGGTATATGTATTATATTGGTCGCCAATCGTTGTTGCAAGGCCAATAAACAATACATCCTCTTCTTCACATCCTTCACAAGCCTCTTTCATCAAAAATGTTCATCCGGGTCTTTTGCTAAATTAAAGCTTTTAATTTTTAATTTAAATCTCTGGCTGGCCATTTAAATCTTAAAATATAGTAAAACATATAAATAGCTTTTAATTTGAAAATCCTCTTCACCCTCCTCGTTCAATTGTCTTTCTTTTGATAGCTTTTAAAAAAATATAATCTCTGCTTTTATTTTTTTTCTCCTGCTGCACTGCAAATATTAAAATCTCTGCTGCAGCTCTGTAATCTCTGCTGCAAAATGCCGCTGTCAGGCCCTGCCTGAAAAAGTTGCCGCTGCAGCAAGTGTCGTGCATGCCATGGTGCAGTAATGCCATGCCCCAAGCTGTCCCTCTCCCTCTTCTCGCCCCCCACCGCCCCCCCCCTCTCCCTCTCCCCCCCCTCTCTCCCCTGCTCTCCCCGCCTCCCGCGCTCTCCCCCGCCCCCCCTTCAAACGCCGATCTTTCCCCTTTCTTCCTCATCCCTCCCTGCTCCCTTTCCCCCCCTTGGCTTTCCCTCCTCCCCTTCCTGCCCCTTCAGTCAGCCACCTTGCATGAAGGTTGTCCTTATTCGTGTCGGGTGAATAACACAAGTGCTATCAATAAGCTACATTTGGCAATTGTTCAGGGCTTCTATTCACTGACCGTGGTGGCAGATGTCCTAATACTAACACCCCAATGTGTCAGATTAAAAACCAAGGAATATTGGAAGTGTATTTTTCCTTATATACCAATATGGTTGAAGGACGTTTTAAACCCCCACATTCTTTGTAAAAAAATATCATAATTGTTCTAAAATTGTGAACAATTGGGAAATACGGCATTTCAACTTCTCTCTTCACCATTGTCCAAATAGTTTATACCACTGACATAATGAAATAAACTATATTCAAGTTTTTGTGTTACATTTAGATAAATGAATCTCTCAATAGGTGACGACTCAAATTAATACGTATTTACCAAAAGGATGCTGTGATTTTGGTTAATCCAATTCTTCTGCACAAAGCACCATATAATAGAGACATCCACATCACCCCTCACCGTTCCTGGTTATGAGACCGTCAAAACCAAGTCTTGGTTACCCTTTTAGGGGTATATGTATATTGGGAAATTAGGAAGAAATGGGGAAGCAGCACTCCGTGTTCAAAGGGTGTTTATTTCACCAGTGGGGATTACAACGTTTCAGCTATCTCAATGTAGCCATTTTCAAGTAGTAGCAACAGTGTTACAAGGCGGGTTTATATCCCCCGCAGGATGTGACATCATCAGTGGGTATACATGTACAAACAGATCAAAATGTGATAATCGTGAGCCGATTATGTTAAACAGTAAAAGAACAATAGTGTGTTAATAATAAGTATATAAAAACTATTAATAGCCACTAGGCAATCAACCCATCACACCGTCATTATTGTTTGTATACATTGAAAAAGCGCATGTCCACAGTGGTTGCTAAGCAACCACAGAAGCAACCCAATCCGGCAACAGAAATGAATATACTAATACCACCCGATTAACTCGTGTCAATCTCCCAAGATAATCCATGACATCACCTTCAAGTGGCGGAGGCAAGATCCTGGTGTGTGTCGCTGCGACGTCGGGATCCCGTCGCTGTACTATTACTAGCACAGCCTGGATCTCTCAGTCACTTCGCGTCCACATTCACCCAGAGACCATTCTGCTCTCGCGAGATCCACATATGTCGGTCAGCGGCCATATTGGAAAGGGGAAAAAGAGACTCCAAGCCGGTACGGGAGTAGAAGTACGGTAAGAGTGCGGAACACACATCATAGATAGACAATTATGTCAATATTACTAGTATACTAGTATAAGAGTGTGGAACACCCATCATAGAGACAATAATGTCAATGTTACTGGTATACCGCACCGTATGCCCTAAAACGTAAACATAATCAGGGTAAATTTTTGAAGCCTAGGTTGCACAAACATATAGTAAGAGGACATGGCACATAAAATTTCTTCATCCTAGATGACGGGTGTGGGGATATCGGCAGACAGTTGACATATTGGATTGACTGTCCAGTGGCCACACAATTGATGTGTTCTGTGAAAAGAAAAAAAGCAATTATTTTACAGACAAAGTCAAAACAATAAATGAACAACATAAAGAACTTCCTAACTCTGACTCAGAATGTATCCAACATATCTGATAGGGACGTCAGTTTAACATCAATTCAAGGTGTTCAGATTCATATCCATATTCAGCCCATGTGGGTGTAAAGAATTCAATCTATGAATCCATTCGGTTTCACGTCTTAAAAGGACCTTTTGCCTGTCACCACCTCTCCTAAGTGGAGGGACATGGTCTATAATGATAAATTTCAGATCTTGTAATCTATGGCCATGTTGAGAAAAATGGCGAGGGACTGGTAAGTCAAGTTTCATTGTATTGATCGACGATCGGTGATTGTGTAGTCTCACTCTACATTCAGTTGTTGTCTCCCCAACATAAATCTTGGGGCAAGGACACATTAGGACATATACAACATGGTCAGACCTGCATGTTAGATGATGTTTAAGTATATATTTTTTTCCTGTGGATGGATTAATAAAGTTGTCGCCTTTTAGCATGTAGCTGCAATTTTCGCAGCTCATGCATGGATATGAGCCTGGTTTAAGTGCAGATGCCAGATCTGGTCTCTTCTTAATGGCTCCGAAATCACTTTTGACCAGATTATCTCTCAGATTCCTTGGTCTGTTGTAAGAAAATAGTGGAGGTGTTTGTAACTCATTGATGTTGCTATGATAACCTGACAGTGCTGGCCAGTGTTTGCGTATTGACCTGGCTACAAACTGACTGTGAGGTCCAAATGTCGTGACCAACGGTATTCTCTCTACCTTGCTCCGATCTCTACTGTCTGAGCATAATAAAGATTTTTTATCAAGTTTCTTAACCCTCTCCTTATGTCTGGTGATCAGTTGTTTGGGGTAACCTCTAGCAAGGAATTTATCGGACATTTCCTTAAGTCTCACTTCCACCTGTTCGGGGTCATCCACAATCCGTCTGACCCTGATCATCTGGCTGAAGGGAAGGGAGTCAACAGTCTTTTTAGGATGTGCACTGTCATACCTGAGTAAATTGTTCCGATCGGTACTCTTAGTGAACAGATCGGTCAATAATCTCTCGTCCTTAATATACACACTGGTATCAAGAAATTGAATGTTAGATGTAGAAAAAGATTTGGTAAATTTAATATCCGGGTCCATATTATTCAAGAAGTCAAAAAAACTCAAGAAACTGTCCAATGTGTCCGTCCAAATCAGGAAGATATCATCGATATACCGCCACCATCTGAGCACATGGGCAAAGAATGGTGACGTGTATATCGATGTTTCTTCTAGGTCTGCCATAAAAATATTGGCATATGTGGGGGCCATATTGGCCCCCATTGCCGTCCCACGAAGTTGTAAAAAGAAATCATCGCCAAACATAAAATGATTACAAGTCAGGATAATATCAAGTAAATCTGCAATAAACGTTTGACAGTCAGGAGATAGAGGAGTGGTCGTCAGAGTCTTCTTGACACTCAATATTCCTCTTTCATGGTTGATGCTAGTATAAAGGCTAGAGACATCGAGCGTAGCCAATATCGCATCTGGAGGCACAATTACATCTTGTAATTTGATCAAAAAATCCGACGTATCACGAACATAGGATTTTGCTGATCTAGCAGAGTCACAGAGTATCTTATCAATGAATGTGGCTGCAGGAGATAGTAGTGAGTCTGAACCGGACACAATCGGCCTACCCGGGGGATCTACTAGGCTCTTATGTATTTTGGGCAAACAATATAATACCGGGGTGACTGGGTTAGCAGGAATCAAAAACTTATGCGTAGCCTTATCAATTATATCATTCGCATACGCATTGTCGACTAGCAGTCTAAGTCTCTTAGAAATCCACGGTAGGGGGTTCATAGAAAGTTTATGATAAACCTCATTCTCACTGAGTTGTCGTTGAATCTCACCTAAATATTTATCCCTATCCATGACCACAATTGCACCCCCCTTATCTGCGGGTTTCACAATTATTTTGTCATTGTGGAGGAGTTCAGTAAGAGCTACTCTGGCGGTTTTAGGAAGATTATTTCGTACCTTTGGTAAACCTGGGGAGCCCCACTGGGATTGTAGGGCAGATATATCCTGTTTGACCAGGGACATAAAGGTCTCCATCGCACATGAATTTACAAATGGCATAAAGTTGCTCTTATTAAATAAACCAAGATCTTTCAAACATAATTCAGGTATTAAATGACAAACATCTGGTGATATGGAAGGTGCCTGATGTTGGGCAAACCATATTTTGAGTTTGATTGACCTAAAGAATCGAGCTAAGTCCGCTTCGAGTCTCAGCCAATCAACTTCATTTGTGGGACAAAAGGAAAGTCCTCTACTCAACAGTTCAAGTTGTATATCAGACAAAGGGTAAGAAGAAATATTTACCACCAAATCTGTGCCAGGAGGTGTCATTTTCTCTGTGTTGCCGTTTTCAATATTTTGGCGCTTCTGGTCATAGGACTGCTTTCTACGGCGCCTACCGCCACGGCGGGTACGTCTCCTCCTCCTTTCAGGCGGACATCTCCAACTTCTAAAAAAGACGAGGTATTTTGTGTATTTGAAGGTTTTGATTTATTAGATTGTGCGGAATTCTGTCTGGAACCCTTCTTGGAAGTTCTGTAATTGTGTTGTCTCGACTCCGCTTTGTCATCCAATTGCCAGTTGTATATTTTGCCCAATTTGTAGTCCTCAGAGTCTCTGTGCCACTTATGTCTCTTGGTTTCTTCTTGATCTTGTTTAAATTTCAAGAATATTTGTGAAGATTTCTCTTTATATGCTGTGAACTCCGTCTGTTCCATTAGTTGTTGTAATTGCGTCTCATATGCCGTAATCTTAATAGAGGTTGCTGTTATTTCTCTCTGAAGAAAGTCAATGTTCAGTAGGATTACGTCAAATGCATATTTGTTAGTAAGTCCCTCAAATATATGACAAAATTCAATGTTGTTGGGGAACAGGTTTGGTCTCAAATGCGGTCTAAGGCCTCTTGGTATCATTTTGTTACGGTAATATTCACCGAGAAGTGATAGATGAAGATTCAAAGTGATTAGCCTCCTGGATTCTGTTTCATAAAGTCTCTTAATATCAACTTTGGACGGAACACTCAAAAATGATGTATCTCCTAACGTTCCTCCCAGAATGCGGTTTACATCGTCGTCAGTGTAGGAAAAAACCACGGGTGAAAGAGGTTCAGGGTGTAAAACATAAAGGTTCTCGCTCACGTGCACAGCTCCGGAGTCCATGATGCAAAGAAAAAAGGGGAGATGAAGCGGCACTGTGATTCCGGATTATATCCAAAAAATTGGGTGCAGGCTTGTAGAGGTCCGGCTCAAGGATCTCAGATGTCCACTTAATATGGTCAAAAGAAGATAGACATTGGACACAGGAAGATTGGAAAAAACGTGCTATGGATAAACAAATCTAAGTTTGAGGTGTTTGGATCACACAGAAGAACATTTTAAGACACAGAACAAATTAAAAAATTCTGGTAGATGCCTGGTACAATCTGTCAAGCATGGCGAAGGTCATGTGATGGCCTGGGGTTGCTTTGGTGCTGGCAAAGTGGAAGATTTGTACATGGTCAAAGGAATTTTGAATAAGGAAGACTATCACTCCATTTTGCAATGCCATTCCATATCCTGTGTGCTTGATCGGAGACAATTTCATCCTACAACAGGACAATGACCCAAAGCACACCTCCAAATTATACAGGAACTATTTAGGGAAGAAGCAGGCAGCTGGTATTCTCTCTGTAATGTAGTGGCAGCCCAGTCACCAGATCTCAGCCCCATTGAGCTGTTGTGGGATCACCCTGACCGTATGGTCCATAAAAAGTGCCCATCAACCCAATCCAACTTGTGGGAGGGGCCTTTTGGAAGCATGGGGTAAAATTTCTATAGATTACCTCAGCAAATTAACAGCTAGAGGCCCAACGTCTGCAATGCTGGAATTGCATCAAAGGGAGCATTCTCTGATGAAAATTAAATTCGAGGAAGAAAATTATTATTTCAAATGAAAAAAATATATATTTCAAATTTCTGGACTATATTTCCTATACATTCTGCAACTCTTTTAAAAAATAAAAGTTTTCGTAAAAACACAAACTTTTTAGTGTTAGTGTACTTGGGACCTTGTGGAAATCCAAAAATTTTTTTACTCATCTGCTAGTCTTCTGCTCCTGTTCCTAATTTTTTTACTATCTCTACCTTGATCTAAACTGTAATCAATGCAATTGATCGGCACTTCAATGACTTCCATAATTCCAGATTGTATGCCCCTTTCCTACAAATCAACATTTATATCTTCTAGTAACGGGTTAAGATTTACTATAGTTTAATGTCCTAATTTTGAAGGTCATTAAAGTCTAGATTCTGTATAATTTCTTGCACATGGAAATCCATGGAGACTCTTCTCTAGGTAATCTCCGGTTTACCCAGTAACGGAGAGCTATAAGTTGGTCCACTCTAGGGCTTGATCAAAGTCAAGGTATATTAATTGGTGCTGACCCATGCACTCACAAACCCGTGATGGCACAGTCATACAGTAAACATCTTGATCCACTTTGATCCCCAATCTTCTTGTGGTAATTTTTGCAAACGTACAAGCACTGTATAAAACCAGGAAAAATGTCCAATTTTTTGAGTACTTGGTTTTAAAGAAAATCTTCCATTGAATAGAGGATTTATCCTGCTCCCTATGCCCCTATTATGGTAATTTTTTGTATTTGTATTGTACTTGGTCAAGTATTTGTTGTAAACTTATTGTTATACCTTGAATTGGAATACAACTCCTCTCTCACTCATGTCTTAATATTGCAGTAAGTAGCATAGCCAGACATAAAGAAGGCTTGACTTATATTATAAAGAGCTCTTCTCCTCTGCGAAACATATTAGGAATGGATTTTTGAGTGGGAACAAGTATTCTGACCTCAGTCAAACTTCAGAATGGAAGTATGAAGTGGATCAACAAGCTCTATGTCATTTCAGTCACTGCGAATGTACTAAACAATAAAGAATCATAGACTATAGAAATTACTTTGAGTAAACTTTTCTTTGTAAACTTACAATTCAAAGAATGAGATGATTAAAAGTAGAAAACATGTCAAATAAAAGTCAGAATCAAACAAATTGTACATAAAAAATGTTGTAAGGGTGCGCTTGCATTGTTATCTGTTGTGTGAAGCCCTCAGTTTTATACTAGAGTCAGACACATCCTTTTGGTGTACCGGCTGCATCCATCTTGTTCCCAAAGACAGAATATGCTAAAGCTGGATATAAATAAAAATATCCTTCTCTACATAGGACAGGCACTTTAATGTAATAACAAATGGAAAGTAGAGATAAGGAGACCCAAACCTTAAGTTTGGGTCCACGGTTCGGCTACGTCCTGCATGACCCGATTTGGCTGTTCAGCTGCCCATTGACACCCTTTGATGCATGGCCACAAATTGATGCCCTACATACTAGACATGGCTGTGATTGTCAAGTGGGACACCCCTGGTCAAGCACAGCTATGGGGTGAGCATTAATATTCCGGATTATCTGCATGGCTGCCAATACTGCAACATGTCTGGGTTGTGGGGAATGCACGCAAACCCTGCACCTGAACTTAAAAAGAAATCATGCTCATCTCTAATTACAACCTATTATAGAATGAAGACTCTAGACAACTATGGGATCCATTTTAGGATTGGACTCCCTCCAGTATTTCTTTTCCATTCTATTCTTTTCACAACCATCTTCAGGAATGCTGCAGGAGCATTGTCCAGGCACACATTTAACCTGCTCTGTCGGTTTATTTAGTGCCAGATATTGGATATTCTGGTTCAATTGATATTCTTGGCTCCTGTTGATACTTTGGTTATCCCAAATTTTGCCTGTTTACTGGCAATTCTCTTGCTTGCTGTTTTTGTACCTAACTACCAATTAAGTTTTGACCTGATTTGTTTGATTGCCTTTAATATATCTGTCTTGTATCTGTTGTATTCTTTTCTATTATTGCAATAATCTTGTATAGTGACCGCTATCCAGTTGTTGCTTGCGGTTTACCACAGTTTGGGCAAGTAGGTAGGCACAGAGGTTATGGAAACAGCAGAACTCATAGTCAAATTTTTTTCCCTGCCATGACTGTTGTGCTCTTAGCTCCCAGCATTACTCTCTGCTATGAGTGACTTTTATGGTATTTATCCAGATCTATGGAGCAGTTCAATGCAGAGTGCTAAGAACACAGCTTTGTGAGAACTACAATCCTTCAACTTAACTCCATTTTTCACAGAGAGCCAAATAAAATTGAGAAATCTATGATTGTGATTATCCCTCAGGAAATATACTCTAGCAGCATCCAAATTGTGTTGTTTTCTGATGGACCTCTGGGATTCAGTTTTGGGTTGAAGGGTTTGGGCCAGTCCGACACTGATGATTGTGCATACCGTTAGAAGGCTTATATAAAATTTGAAAACATTTCTCTATAAACATTACTTCCGCACTCTTAGAACTAACTATACAAGGTCAGGCGGTGGACAAACCACTTTGACAGGGCAAGCCATAAAACTCATTTGCCAATATTTTCATAGATGTTATTTTCCAGGAGTTATTCTTTATACAGCTGCAACTAAAGATATTCTGACATTGTTATTTCAGGGAAAATTGAAGTTTTTACAATGACAGACAAATAAGAGCTGACAGATTCTCTTTATGCTGTGTGCATGCAGATCTATGGTTGAGCAAGTCTATGGAGAATGGAACCACAAACAATCGGAACAGGGTCTCCATAATTGTTGCAGTCTCTCCTACAATCAATATTTCTAAATGAACCTTCTATTGTTCTTTTTTAAGAAGTGCATGTGAATCCATCAGGAAAAAATGTTTTGTATTTTCTGTGATTTTTAGAGACAACTTCTCTTGTAGGTGCCTCGTATTGTGCATTTAAAGAAGGTATAGACATATACAGACAATGAGAATGTGCTTGGAGGATGTGGAAATGTTTCAGTTGCAAGTTAAGTAGGTCTGTGCCAGCAGTTACAATGAAGGTTATATCACATTCTATTGTTCTACAAGTCACTGCAGCCTGATGGATATCCACATAATGGGGTATATGTATTATATGTCGCCAATCGTGTGCAGCCAATACATCCTCTTCAGGGTCTTGCATAGCTTTTATCTCTGCTGCAGGCCCTGCCTGAAAAAGTTGCCGGCTGCAGCAAGTGTGCAGGCATGGGGACAGTAATGCCCCAAGCTGGCCCTCTGCTCGCCCCCCCCCCCCCTTCACGCCTCTTCACGCCCCTTCATGCCCCTTCACGCCCACCTGGCATGAAGGTGGCTTATTCGGGTGAATAATCACAAGTGCTATCAATAAGCTAACATTTGCAATTGTTTCAGGGCTTCTATGTCACTGACGTGGTGCAGAGGTCCTAATACATATCACCCCCAATGTGTCAGATTAAAAACAAGGAATATTGGAGTGTATTTTCCTTATATACCAGAAATATGGTGAAGGACGTTTTACATTCTTTGTAAAAAAATATCATAATTCGTTCTAAAATTGTGAACAATTTGGGAAATACGGCATTTCAACTTCTCTTCACCATTGTCCAAATAGTTTACCATCTGACATAATGAAATAAACTATATTCAAGTTTTTTGTGTTACATTTAGATAAAAAGGAATCTACATAGGTAAGACTCAAATGTAATACGTATTTACCAAAATGATGCTGTGATTTTGGTTAATCCAATTCTTCTGCACAAATCACCATAGATCAGAGACATCCATCAACCCCTTCACAGTTCCTGGTTATGACCGGCAAAACCAAGTCTTGGTTACCCTTTTAGGGTATATGTATATGGGGACATCCCTTGATTTCCTTTAGCCCCAACACCTACAGTGGTGATTAGTGGTAGTAGAACTTTTACACTTTCATTTACAGAAGTGATTGGAACCATTTGCTTATTCCATTATATGTATTTCATTAAGGTTATGTTTTAAATCACACTCAGAACTCTCTCACTTTAACCTATGCCTTAAAGGAAACCTACCACTGCTCATCATGCGAGCAGACCACCCTGTAGGCTACTTAATGCTGATGCCGGCACATAGTTTAGTTAGGCTCCACGAACTTTAGTTTAGCTAAAAAAAACAATTTTCTTACCTATGTAAATGGGCCCTCCGGTGCTACCCTACATCATCTTTGGGCTAGCCATGGCTTCCGATGTTTAATTATTCCTAAAATCTCGGGACTAATCGCCGGCCGGCTGTGCAAAACTAAGTGTCTGCGCATGCGCAATAAGTGCCGAGAGCTTGGTGACGTCACGGCTCTCGGCACCTGAAGGAAGATGGGTAATATGAAGGAGGCGGGAATAATTAAACATCAGAAGCCATTGCCAGCCCGAAGATGACTTAGGGTAGCACCGGAGGGCTCATTGTAAGAAAATTGTTTTTTTAGCTAAACTAAAATTTGCCGAACCTAACTAAACTATGTGCTGGCATTAGCATTAAGTAGCCTACAGGGTGGTCTCCTCGCATGATTTCATCATGTGACCAGTGGTAGGTTTCCTTTAAATCAGCAAATTCATTTTCTTCAATATGTGCTAAGCTTCAATGCCAGGTCCATTGAAAGTATCATGGACATGTACTTTCTGTTTTTCGGTAAGCCAGCAATAATATTGTTATTAGGGATGAGCGGAGCCAAAACCAAATGCTGGGTTAGGGTCCCTGAACACGAATCAGACTTCGACCATAAGTTTGGGTTTGGCATTCACCTCACCACCCTGCCGGTAACACTCACAATTGGTACTGGCACTGATCATGCATGTAGATAGTGGATAATATGAGGAACAAAACCAATATGTAGTGCACAGGTGGTGACTGTATACAGAGAAGCTGCTTTAGATAGTAATATAGTGCTTTATAATGTTATTTAACGTCGTAAGGAGATGGCCCACTGGAACCATTCTGTAGATGCCCTTAACACAAAATATAACTCAATGTTGTTACATTATAAACCTATTAAATGGAATATTCCTGAGGATTATTGT
This sequence comes from Engystomops pustulosus, assembly GCA_019512145.1. Classification (NCBI taxonomy): domain Eukaryota; kingdom Metazoa; phylum Chordata; class Amphibia; order Anura; family Leptodactylidae; genus Engystomops; species Engystomops pustulosus. Next base: position 260,208,784 of record CM033642.1, read on the forward strand.
GAGAGCTCCAACCTACATACAGCTTTATTGAATAATAAAGAAGCCCCTTTGGCAGGTTTTACACACAAATATAATATCTAGCCACTGACTGCAATGACTGGATGCTTAAATTTAATAAGGTATTCACATGCATTTATAGCTAAAGATTTACGAGTCCGTTCAGACTGTCAAATAGAGTTGTAGCAAATGCATATGAGCCGGACATCCTAAGGTATTGATTGGAGCTGTAAAATCTTTATTTATTGAATATTTTTATAATTTGTTTTATATTTGTGACAATATTTTTTTACTTTAGATAATGACACTGGATTTAATTTGATTATTTGTATTAGGGATTGTGCAATATCTCATGCATAAGAAATGTATGAACGTAGAGTAAGAAGCTTTCTTTACATTAAGCCAATACTGCTACCCAAATGGTCATAATCTGGGTTAATATGTGATAAATTGAAAAGGGGGTGGAGGGTACAAGCAAGGATTTTAACTGATTGGGAGGCATCTACATGATAACAACTCCAAAACCATTGGTTTTCCGGATTACAGCATTCATAACCAATTCGAAATGGTTTGTTTACTGTAAACTTGTGAACTTGTAACATGGTCATGGAAGTCCAACACTTAGTAATGCATCTTATCCAATCCCATACAAAATCTACAACAAATGAGAACCTATGAGATTGACAGAATGGGGGATCTCAAGTCCCCATAATCTGCCCTATAGTATTAAGAGAGTTTTTCTACCAATCAAGTTAGGCCCTGTTCACAGGATAGGGCCTAACTTGCTGATCGGTGGGGGTCTCACTGTGCTCAATCTGCCACTGTCCACAAAAAATATTTTGGCTGATTCTTGTGTTGGATATATTAAGACTTATTTAATCTTCAGTGTATAAGTAGCAAGTATAGATGAGAGGATGCGTCCCATGTGACCCGGATATATTGCCAGACTGGGGACCATGCAGCCAATTGGCAGATTAACTCACTACCTACTAGCCATGGCAGTCATTGGCCAGTGAGAACACCTCTGGTCAATCACAGCCATGGCTAGTGGCTAGTGGGTAGGGTCGTCAATAGGGTCATCAAATACAGGGCCGCCTATCCCACAATATGTCTGGGTGGCTCAGGATGTACCTGAACCCCAGACACAAACTCAAAAAGTTTGCAATATTTATTCTGTGAAGAACATCAAAGAGATATGTTCCGGTTTCAATGTCTGAAAATACTGTCAAAAATATATATCTTTAAGATAATGTCTGTCTAAGCTCGGAGTAGAAGTATCCACCACTTCTTTTGTTGTCTTCTCCAGTCTTTGTAATTTAACGTTGATTAGATAAAATGGACTCTAGTAATTGTCTTCATGGTAGAGGCAAACATAAGAGGAAACTAGAAGGATCTGATCTAAGTGCATCACCGGTATATTAAGTGCTGATATTGATTTGAAAGAAACTTCTGGATATCACCATCCATTTAATCATACTCTCTACAGAGAAGAGCATGGACAATGGCCATCACTGACAGTGGATGGTTTGTGGTAACATCTAAGTCATTACAGATGTAGCAATCTCTAGCAAAATACTATTTTTTCATAATTGTAGCAGAACTGTATTACACAGTTAACTCTTTTTTACTTTTGCTATGATAACGCCATTAAGAAAGGTTACTATATTTACTGGGAATTTTGGGGAACTCTCCCAAGCTATTTTTGCACCTTCTATAGATTGCTTTAGATTACTCTGGAAATGTGCCCCAATACTCTTCGAAATGTGCATAATTTTTGTTGCACGCCTCTTTTCTTGTGAAGTATATTTAAGAATCTTGTGTTTGTATTCCTTTCAACACTTGATAAATGTGGTCCAATGTCTGTGAATTTAGGAAGGGGGTGCGTTGAGCGGAACCCAGACTTGAACTACTAATGAAGTTTGGGTTTGAGTTTAGTATAAACCCGAACTTTGCGGCTTGGGTCCCTTCAACACTAATATTAATATATACCCAAGATCATGAGTAGTGTTGCACAGACCTGAACTGCAATGTTGGGGCTCGTTCCAAACTCAGTAGGTTTGGCTTCCCTGGACCGGACCATGAACTTCATAGAGAGCTTGAGTCTGGGTTTTGTGAAACCCTCTCCATGGAATTAATTCACGTGATTCTGATTCACCAACAGCATTTAAATTTGTGGCTGCCATTTTAGGAGGGATCATCACTCCCTGGTGACATCATCTGGAGCGACTACCGGCCCCAAAAAGGGAGAAGTGCAGAGTCACTGGCATGTCAGTGCTGACACATATGCAGCCAAATTTACTGGCAGCATTTATACACTTAACACCTGCAATCGGTGCCTCCACCGATTGTGGGTTTACTCTCAAGGGTTCAGACTTTCATTTTTCATTTCACGGTTATGATGTCCAGACCTGAGACCAGAGATGTACAAAATGGATGGAACAAGTTGCAAATGCTCCTGTGTAGTTAAGAGAGGCAGATTAACAGGAGGAAACAGAGCTTAATCATGAAGTAGAGATATGGATGGATTGGAAGGGTGTAAGCCGGATGTTGCTGAGATCTAGGCTAGAGATGGCACAACTAGTTCATTGGTATTTCTTACACCAAGAGGGAAATGGAGTAGATTTGTGCCTAAATTTGCAACTTTTTGAAGTCTTGTACGTCTGGATTCTCTCGATAAATTTGGTGTAAGTTTAGTGAAGTAAAGGTGCATTGGGTAGGCATAGGTTGCAATAAAAGCCCTAATATAGTGCAAATCGCAAATTGTGCAAGATTTATACGTCAGAGAACTGAGGTAACTACAACAATACATTCCCCGAATATATTTTGTAATAGGGAATACAAGTTTTACTTAGTATTCATGCCATGAAGGAAGACAAGTCCTTTAATGGCTGTTTATCTTAAAATGTAAGTGATGAACAATTACATAAAGTCTTGTACACTTGGCACAATATTTTCCACTTTTTGCCAAAAGCTTTTATGATCTTTAGTATTTTGCTGCAGTCTCAAGCATTCTAGCGATGCACTTAGTGTTATCATTTAAAATACTAAAATCTGATGATGCCTTGATATGTAAGATAAATGAAAAAGTGGATAGATACAGAAAAAAGTCCATGAAAACAAGTAAATATAAATATCATTTATATCATTCTGTAATAGCTCCGAACATCAAAATGCAACAATTCCACTAAATTTAATTCAGATATTTTTACTTTGACTCATAATCCATTTTTTTTTGCTTTTCCTCAAACATTTCTGTTTATATTCATTTTAACTGCACAAAAAATATTTTGAATATATTTAATGTGGTTGTAACAAGCGTTTCATCTGTTTGCTAAGTGCAGACTAGTGGATTGGTGCCTAACCGGGGGATCTGTCAGTCATAAAGACCTTATACTTTTTAGTACACACATATTGTCACATATCTAGATCATGTATATTAGTATACAGACATGATGGGGGTCAATTACTAAGGGCCTGAACCGTTTTTTCATTGGGTTTCCCGAAAATTATCAATTTGTGCCGAATTGCCACGGGTTTTTGGCGCATGCTATCAGATGGCGAATGGACCGGGTAAGTAAATCTACCCCGATATGTCAAATTGTGCATCTAGAATTGTGTCTATGTCTGTGGATAGAGTTCCATAGATTTGTTTCAGGACCCATTTTTGTAAAACCGGCTATTAGATTCCATCTTGTCCGAATAAATTTTATACAAATTGAAATTGTTCCTTTTTCCCTGAAAAGTCATGTATGAGGCTTTATGTCCCTCCTTTCCAGCTCTGAAGTCTAGGAAAACAAGTACGAATGTCGAGGTCAGAGTTCCAGGATCCTGCCTAAGTAAGATTTCAATGACCACAAAAAGAGGACTTGGTAGAGTTGGCCATGGACAAGTATTTTAGTTAGTAGCCATTATGGATGGTTAAGCAAGTCCTAGTCCCTTGATGAGGGGTCCGGAAATTTTCAGCTTGCCACAAATCTTGGCTTTTCATGATAACTGGATAGCTTCATCAGAATGAGTCCAGAAATACAATATCTTTAGTCAAAGCCAATTATTAAGTTTTGTTTCTCTATCCTGAGTCCTGAAACTGTGACCTAGCAGGAGACCCTGACTGTTTCTGATTGATGGAGGGCTCAGAAGAATGACAAAACCTACTCGCTACTCATCTGTTGTAGACATCATCATCCTACCATCTTGGTTCTTGGAACCCGGGACACTATCACAGGAGCATTGCAGAGTTTTCTTAGAGTTTGGTTAGAGAAAAACTTGCCTAAGATTTGATTCAGTTTTATGTAAGAGTCTGTTCATTATGGTAATTTTTCATGTTTGTTTTTCTTACTGGTTTTCTGACACGTGCAGAAAAAAAACTGATTTCTAGACCAATAGATCAGTGTAAAACACATTTGAAAAGTTTTCTGGTGAAACAGGTATGTAAATCTCCCTATCCTTTTTTGCTCTGTACACACCACTTTGGGCATGTTGGGGGTCAGGCTATAATATGAACTTCCCATCCTGATGGAGACTATAGCTGAAATATTGGCCAGGTCACCCCTGATCTAAACAGTTGCAACCTGGCCAAGATTACATCCAGAACTACTAAAAGACCATAGCCTGACTTCTAGACAATGGCGAGTAAAAAAAACTGAAACACACATAGTAACGGAAATAGTAATTTAAAATAGTAATTTAAAATAATAAAATCTGACTGTGCATTGATATCTCAGATAAAAAAAAAGTACAAAATAATTCCACAAAACATGAAAATCTAAAAATTACAGCAATTATTGAAATTATGTATCAAAGTGCAATATTTCTTAACCAAATATCATTTAGATGTTTTTTTTTACACTTATTCATGCTTGTTTTTGATCAAACATTTCTGTTTACATATATTTTAACTACCCAGAGTAACAGAGTAAGTTTGGTTTGCTTCATGAGCTCTGTTCATGTGTTCACACGTCACTGTCTGCATAAGATTATGCAGACATTAGCATGTGAACACATGGACAGAGCTCATGAAGACCAGGACACTTGAATACCTGCACAGGACATCTGAAGACTACTAAAAGTAGTTAGTCATCCTCCGCCGGAATTGAACCACCCACAGCTCCAGTCTCAGGACGAACCAAGGAATTCTTTACAAGTGATTTGTTCTCAAAACTGGTGGAAGGAACTATCACCAGAGCGTGGCAGCAGGACAACATAACAAAAAAATATATATCTATTCCTAGTGCTGTGCCTCCTTGCACAACCCGGCTAGGTGAGTGAGTTGTGTTTTCTGCAACTAACCACTTCCATAAAGCATACTACACCATAGGCGTGCTGCTTGTCTCTCCCCTACCCCCTATTACTTCTGGAATACTGGGTATGCACCTTCTTTTTTTCTGCAAGTGGTTGATGCCACTGACTTTATTTGATTGGGGGACAAAGTTTGCCACGAATTGCCAAATCCATGGAAAAATCTATTGTTGGATTTGAACTGTTTGGTTGATATACATTTCAGTTTGAGAAATCTCTAACACAGATAAAATCTACTCAACATGAAGAAATACTATTAATCGTATTACGAATTCTCTGGAAGAAACTTGATCTCAAATTTCCAATTTATATGGTATTTTTTTTATCAATATCATCTTATGTAGAAGTAGAAAATATCAGTTGCCATTATGTTATATTATCTATCAATGTGCCACCTCATTATTATACAATCAATTTATCAGTGCAACATGAATGTCAACAGATTGTACTGACCTCATTTCTTTTCTTTCATACACTAAATAACACAAATGTGAAGATGTCATTGTCACAGTTTGTAGCCCAGCTCTACTGCGGAGACTTCTTCATGTAAAGACAGTGTCAAAAATAAATATATCTATGAAGAAGAAAAATTATATTTTTCTAAATGTGTTTATTCTCAGCTGGTGTCGAGAACACCCCATGGGTACAATCAATTTCATTCATCCCGCTCTGTATCCCATCAATATTATCAAATTCAGCTTTGGAAAGATCTTTTCTCCGGCTGGTTTATCAGGAGAATTGCTGTTCTTGATTGCCATCAGCCTCATCTACTGTACACAAAGAAACAAAATGAGCCCTGGAAGATTACCCCAGTTACTCACTATGAGCAAAATCCATCCATACCATCTAGTGAGACTGAAGCAGTTGATCAGAAGAAGCAATTATTTCCACTGGCGATAGAACTTCTGAACTTCTCCGAGCGGAAATCGGGCACTAAACCTTCAAAGTCTATAAGGAATTTCCAAAAGCTTATCTGAATGAAATCTATTTACTCTATCTTAAAGTGGTTTTTGGAGATATTACATTTAAGGCTTATCCTTAGAAGGGGTGATTGGTCAAGGTCAGTGTATTAAAGTGAAAAGATTCTACCTGTTTGTTGACACTGGGACCTCCACTGTTTGCCTATTGATGGCCTACGTCATGGGGAAAAACAGCATCTCATATCAAAGAAACCTTTTCATAGCACAAAAGGTGAGGAATGGGTATTGTAGTCAGAAACCATCCATTCTTGTGCAGATATCTGACAGATCTTACTGAGGGACCCCTGACCAGGTTCCTGAGAACTCTTGCAGAAACTGGCTTAAGCATTCTAATAAAAAACCCTGGTTTTATGGACATAAATACAAATGAAAAAGTACAGACCAGGTACTTGTATACCTGTCTGTGTAATACTTATAAATTGACTCTATGGGGCTCATTTACTAAGGGTCCGAATCGCGCACTTTCGTCGGGTTTCCCGGCGATTTCCAATTTGCGCCGAATTGCTCCAGGATTTTGGTGCACGCAATCAGATTTTGGTGCATCGGTGTCGGCTTTCACGGATTTCACGGCTTTCGGCTTTTTTTACGCGACCTAAATGTGGGGGGGCATGGCCATCGGACAACCCGACGGATTCGGAAAAACGCGGGATTTAAAAAAGAATTTGTGACGCAAGATCAGCAGCAACACCTGGTGGATATCGGGCGCACGGACCTTAGTGAATCCCGGCAGACCCGAATCAGCGTCAGAGAACGCGCTGCTGGATTGCGACTGGACCGGGTAAGTAAATGTGTCCCAATTACTTCTTATTCCAAGTAGTTATTCATCTTCTGAATAATTGACTCTAGTCAGCTTTAAAGTGGTGGTGAAGTCAAGGTGTCCTGCACAATTTTGAAAGCATTTTGCATTAACCTGTGAAACAAGATCTTTGTTTTCCGACACAATTGTGTGTGATATGAAAATCTGTTAAAATTTCTCAATTAATTAATGTTGTTCGATGAAAAAGAGGTGTCTCTAAGGTTATGGACAATTACAATAAGAAGGACTTGCTGGAGACATTTCTGTAATCCCAGTGGCATCAATGTACTTCCCAGAGATAGACAATTGGATTATAAGCTCTAGTGAGCAGAGACCAATGTGTCAGTATGGCTGATTATTCATAATGATTGCCAGTCTGCCACAACAACTCTCCGAGGTGGTAACACCACTCCCCAAAGGGAGGAAAATACACCTTGTGACTGTAAATGACACTGCATGTGTTTTCCATGATATCACACATTAGCAAAGTCTTACTGCAAGATGTCTTTCTGTAATACTCTCAAGTTAATCTATTTCTAGTATGTATGTGGAGAAACCGGAATAATATTCCAAGAATTTAGAATTGGTGTCATTTATTAACTAGAATATAATTAATAGGCCGATAAAGAAATAATGAATACAGTTATAATTAATAATAGTAATAATTATCAATTTTTTGGAAATATTAAGATATATTTAATAAAATTATAGTTAATTATAGTAATAATAATTATTACTCTTGACAAGGTCATCTACTTTCAGCAAGTAATTGATATTGTTTATGTGATGAAAAGTTATACAATTTCCAAATATACTTCTGTGTCCATCTATGACAGTTTTCTAAATCTCTGCTTGATGTCATTCTGCAGCAAACTTCATTGTTTACTTCCTGTGGATATAAACCGGTCCCTGATATAATGAGCTGTGCACCTGTGTGACATCACATGAAAATGGACCAGGATTTATCCACAGAAAGTAAACAACGAACAAAGCAAGCGAAAATCTAGAAAACAGCAAAGAATTGATCAAGAAAGTCAATTTGATAATTTGATAACTTTTTGTTTCAAAAACAATATTAAGTATTTAAGTATTTGCTGAAAATGAACAACTCTTTTAATATATTTTATGTACAAGCAGTCCCCTGCTTAAGGACACTCGACTTACAGATGACCCCTAGCTACAAACGGACCTCTGGATGTTGGTAATTTATTGTACTTTAGTCCCAGACTACAATGATCAGCTGTTTAAAGTTATCAGAGATTAAGCTTTAGTGTTACTCCTGGTTCTTATGAAAATCCAACATTTTTATAATCCAATTGTCACATAGACCAACAAAAATGGTTGGGGTTACAATTATAAAATATACAGTTCCGACTTACATACAAATTCTCTTTAAGAACAAACTTACAGAACCTATCTTGTAAGTAACCTGGGGACTGCCTGTACTATTATTTTTAAACGTTATTAATGAAATTAGGCAAAGATAAAAGCTCCCAAAACAAAATCTGTACTTGGGAACCTAATTTCCAACAGACCATTGGGCCCTTGAGGCTCCAGAGCCCAGTCACAATGGCTACCTATCCACCTAACGATTACTTTGTCACTAAATGACAATGTCCCGTCCCCCTGCCCTCACTTACCTCTCCTGGCTCCTGTCTGTGCTCCGGCTCCCGGCGTGTAGGCCGCTCAATCCTTCCCCGCAGTCGCACGCTGCCACCACTAGGTGGCGCCCGCGGACTTCTCAAGAATTAAAGGGCCAGCGTCCAAATGATTGGCTTCTTCTAATCCGGCTCGCAATCCGGCACCTCCCTTCACCCCCGCCAGATCTTCTCCTAGGATCTCCTATGGTTTCCATGCTAGGCTTCCCTAAGCCGTTCCTGTGGAAGAGAAAGCCCATTAGCATTTCCAGACGGTTTCCTGTGTTCCTGTGTGTCTCCAGCGTTCCCATAAGCTCCTGGTGTGTCCTGTCTTCCAGCATTTCCAGACGCCTCTGTGTCTCCTGTCTCTAGCGTTCCCATACGCTCCTGGTGTCCCTGTCTCCAGCGTAACCAGTTTTCCTCCAAGTTCCTGTCTCCAGCGTTACCAGGGTACCTCCCTGTGCTCCTGCCATTCTGTCTCAAGTCTTCAGACTGCCTCTGTGCTTCCTGCTGTGCCTCCCAGGGTTCCAGTCCAGCGGTGTTTGCAGTCTGCGCCAGCATTACCAGTGTTCCTCTGTGTTGCTGCTGTCATCCCAGGCTTGGACTGTTTCCTGCAAATCCCTGTACCTTGGCTGCCACCATGGGCCTCATACTATCTCCCGCAGTGGTCAAGAGGGGCCACTGGTCCACCGACTTCTCCCTCCGGACTCCTCCCACAGAGACTTTTAGTTCTGTTGTCTGTGTGACCCATTACAGACAATAAACATACCAATTATTATAAGTATAATTAAATTATTATATTTATTATATTTACATATTATTTGAGTTCTATTTGATATAAAAACTCAGAGTCAAAAAAAATATGTATTTTGATCTAAGTTGTTTATAAAATTACAAACATAAAATAAGTTTTAATGCCTCCATCTGATTTGGACAAGGGGAAGAACTTTAAATATATGTTCCTTCATTGATGTCCATAAATAAAGGGGTTTAAAAAGTAGCTTGACACCACCACACAGGCCTTTTCTGAGGGCATTGCACACATTTTCATTACATTTCGTTCTAGGTTTTTTGATATCCATTGCAGCAACCTGAAATGTGCCCCTCTGCCCCGGAGATATGAATCAGGCATCTACTTTATGACTATGACTTACACTTACATGATGATAGTTCAGCCTCTTGTAGCATTTGAGTGAAGGAAACACTATTCTTGCTGTGCAAATGACACAAAGACCAAAGCAAGGGAAACCTAAAGAATATATTTCACCTTATAACAAAACTAACAAAAATGACTATTGATGAGTAGAACCAGTGGGAATAACCTCAGGCGGGTTCGGCCAAACCTAGACGAAAATTCTGAGTTTGTGTACTTGGACCCAAACATCCACGATGGCACTGATCATGGGTGTTATCCCTTACATGCCATAGGGAAAGCCACCAGTGCTGTGTAATTGCTGGCTGCACATCAAGGGCGTAACTTGACGGGAAGTAGAGGGTGCGGTGGCAACCAGGCCCAAGAAGGGGCCAATAAGGTGTCACTTTCTCATATGAAAACAGTAGTACTATAGACCATACATTATATCCAGGAGCCTAGCATAGTCTTTGCACTGGGGCCCATCAGCTTCAAGTTACGCCACTGCTGCACATGCACGCCACCATTTTGCCTGGGATCTTGGTGTTTCCCTGTGATGTAATGGGAAGCAACAAGATTCCCAGAAAAATAGCAGTTTCACCTGCGGCATGTATGAATAACACCCGCGATTGGTGTCTACACCAGCAGTGGGTGTTACTGATTACCTTACACTTCTTGCTGGATATTGCAGTTTTGGGTTCACTCATTTAAGATGAATGGCTGATAATGTGACTTTTAATATTTTTTTGTTAATTGCGCCTTTCTGCAGTCTCCATCTGTAATGTAATAAATATCAATATGAGAACCCAATTACACAATGAATAGTGCCTATAAGAAAACAACACTAATCAAACCAATATGAGCATTCAGGATCAAAAATAAATAAGATCATAATACCAAGTCCATAAGAACACACTAATCTTTATCAATAGGAACAGAGGCAATCAATAAACACTAATCAAAATGTGTAGCGGTGGTTAATTCATCACACAAACATATTGTTTATAGAAAAACTCCAAGGTACCCAGTGTAATACAAGTACTTTTAGTCATTTTACCCACCCGTCATCACATGATCAAGTACCAGAGACCAGTAACCAAAGACCACCACCACAGCACCCCGATGCCCGTTTCGCCATTGCTTCCTCAAGGGGGTGCGCTGTGGTGTGGTTACTGTGTGGTATATATATCTAACATGGCATATTTCAGTTGCCAGGAGAACCAATGGTCTTGCTTACTTCCTTAATATCAACAGAGGTACAGGTGTGTGTGAGCACATTGCCTCAGCCTCGTGCCCGCACCCTGCACAAGGTTCCGGAAGACGCACATCGCGCACCTCAAATGCGACAATGTGAACCAGAAGTCGGGCAGCACTGCCGGACACCACACAATGCACATCCCCTGAGGCATGGGCAAAAGGAAGGGCAAACGGCCCAAATGTTTTGGAGGGACCATAGAGGATATTTTGTCCATACAGGGGAGGGCTGTTTAGCATCTATAAGTGGACACTAGTGATGAGTGGACCTGTTAAAATTTGGGTTCCACCAATTTCACCCAGACACGAATTTAAAAAATCTGTCAACTGTTTAAATGCTGCTAACAAAGTCACCAGCGGTATTTAAAGGACATCTACCACCAGGATGAAGGATTGTAAACCAAGCACACTAACATACTGGTGTGTGCCCCCTTTGGCAGGATCTTCTCTTCTTTAAGCTTCTTATGCCATGGTTGTTACAAAAAAGCATTTCAAAATTATGAAAATGAGTATGAGGGGCTCCGGGTTCCATAGGTTTTAATGGATCCTTGAGCCCCTTGGGTTCATTTGCATATTTTAAAGCCTTTTATTCTTAAAAACAAGGGCATACGAAGCTGGATCTTGCAAGAGGGAGCACATACCTGTATGTAAATGTGCTTGGTTTACAATCCTTCATCCTGGTGGTAGATTTATTTTAAAATTTACCAGAGGGAGTTGAGCCAAACCATGGGACCCAAACCCACAACGTTCAGTACATACCCACTCATCACTATTCACAAATACCACCTACCAGCTGCTAAGCTTCTTCTTTGTAGATGTGAAGACTTTGTAAGTAGCACTTTTATTGTATTTTGGATGCTACAGAATGAAAGTATTGGGAAAGCAATGTGCTATAATTCTACAATGTATTCATTGTTCTTTTTTTTTTTTTCTATTTCTGCGAAAGTTGGAAAACGCTGAAACAGAAAATAGCTGCCGCGGAGCCGGTCTGTCTTTCTGTATGATTTTCTGTGACAGAATACAAATTAAAGCTCCAAATCTGCTCCAATCCGATAAAGAGACGGGTCACTCGTGTGAGCAACACCATGTTATTTTACATTACATTTCTATTCTGTATTGTGTCTCAGCGCCAACCAATTGCTTTAACATTTCAGGATTCTTACAATACGCCCGCAACGTAGTTCTAGTATATTACAACCTCTGAATGGAACGCTCTATAATTGTGTAATGTGTCGCTTGATGAAAGGTAATGATACTCTTTTAGAGGAGTGCTTGTCCTTTTAGCTTATTGATTCCAGCCTGTAATAACTGCAATGACATATGATAAAAATTCTGCATCATCCCCAGAAGTCAACATCATGTAAAAAGGATGAGTAATTTCATAAACCAAGAAGCCTTGTATTTGTACATAGAGTTATGAATAGTCTTTCATGACCTTCATTTCATTTCTATACAAGTCAATTACCGGTACCTGGCAAAGCCAATATTTCAGCTTAATAGAACCACAGTGACCTACATGTTTTTTCAGAGGAAATTATATCTGCTAAACTGTATTTACTGAGCATTCCTTGAGGAATTTAATTAAAACTTGGATCTTATACCTACAATACTTAGCTTCGCTATGGCAGCTGTTCATGAAGATAACAAACTTACTGTCCACTGATAAAGGCAAAGCAGATACTTGTGAGCAATTGTATACAATGTTAGGAAGAACCAATAATGTTGTCAAGTGTTAATGGAGAAAGATTGGTCCATTTAGGATAAAATCCACCTGGATTGTCTTTGCTACCCATAGGGGTTAATCTATCGCCGGTTTCATTTAATACTTTTTGAGACACCCACTAAGGTGACAGGGACAATTAAGTCTCAACTGGGACAAATAATTGATGACAGGGAAAAATATGTCTGAACTGGGACAAATACAGTTCAATTGGGACAAGTAAGCATCAACTGGGGCAAATAAGTCTCAAATGGGACAAATATGTCTCGACTGGGACAAGTTAGTGTCAACGGAGGCAAATAGGTCTCAAATGGGACAAATACATCTCAACTGGGACAAATTAGTGTTAACTGAGACAAATAAATCTCAACGGGGACAATTTAGTGTCATCTGGGACAAATAAATCTTAATTGGTATAAATTAGTGTCAAATGGGACAAATAAGTCTAAAAAAAGTAGTAAAATCAACAAGACAACTGGGCACTTCACTAAAAACAGTGCAGTCTGTACTATGTGCAGTTGCCAGTGTAATGTGCAGAGGGCACCAGATTCAGGATTTCTGGCGCCCGTTCTCCATGAATCTGGTATTCTCTGCACTGTCCCGACAGAGAGCACCAACTTTTTTGGTGCACCTTGAACATGGGCTGTGGGACACAATTCTGTTGAACTCTGCATGATAAATGTGGCGCAAGGCACTATTGTGCACCGGAACGCTCATTAAATGACAAAATTTGTGACACGTGAAGAATAGTGCAGCCGTGACACAAAAGGACACAAAATACATGTGCAAGCAGTTTGCACTGATAGGAACGTAAACACCAAAAAAATATTGTGCTGATTAGGTAGGGGCCCAACACTACCCACAGCAACCACTAGGAGCACACCAAAAACTTGGAAAAAAATGCAAATTGAATACACTAATAAAATGAAATACTTTTTTGAAACTAAATATAATTACACAAAGGAAGGACAATAATGAATGGACCACAATGGACTTAAAAAGGCGTGTATACAGAGTGACAGCCTGTAAGTATAAGGTAGGAGAACAGCCAATTAGAGAGTGAAATCACTTTGGAATAATAAATAAATACATAGCAGCAATGAATGAATGAGGGGGACCCGATAGGGACACCAGCACAGCACCACATCAGAGACTGGAAATACCATACCAGTAAACAGGACTACACGCAATGAACCCCGACACGTGATAGTGAAACACCTGTCAATGGAGCCTTGGGCTGGAGATGTATACAATTTTTATCAAGTCTTCTATTTTGATTGAGAGGGGTGTTTGCAACCAAAACCCTAAATCTCTCATAGAGGTGCATGGACATGGTATGGTGAGCACATTGTGGCTCATTTACTAAGGGTCGCACACACAATTTTTTCAGACTGGGCTCCATTTTTGGCGCTAAAACCGTGCTGCTAATTATAAGTTTCTTTTGTAGGTGATCACGGTGTATCAAGATTAGCAAAAGACAGTGTCGGGATCAAGATGAAGAGGAGTGGGGGTGAGTATTTTTAGGATTTTTTGGTTTTTAACTGGTTGCTTTCCTTTAAAACCATCTTAGGGAAATGTTTTTTTTAAATATTCTTCATCTTCATATACTTTGAAAAAGATAAAGCAATAGTTTCACTAATAATACGCACATGGATCCAAAGGAATAAATCAGGTCTGATCAGTGAAGAACTAAATGAATCATTTAACAGGACTTATCTTCTGTTGTTATATAAAAGTGAATGGATCGGACATATTTACAAGCACGGCACTCATATACAGGACACCCGACTTACAGACGACCCCTAGTTGCAAACGGACCTCTGTATGTTGGTTATTTACTCTTCTTTAACCCCAGGCTACAATGAACAGCTATAACAGTTATCAAAGCCATCTGCAATTAAGCTTTATTGTAAATCCTGGTTCTTATGACAAACCAACATTTTTAAAATCCAATTGTCACAGAGACCCCCAAATTTCTGTCTGGGGTTACAACTATAAAATACACAGTTCTGACTTACATACAAATTCAACTTAAGAACAAAACCGACAGAACCTATCTTGTACGTAACCCGGGGACAGAACCTATCTTGTACAGCTCTCAGGTAGATTTGTAGACCACAATTCTGGTAATCTTTGGTGGTCCCAGCAGTCAGACACTCAGCGATCAGACACATGTCCTTTATCATATGGAGAATAAGGGATCGGTGTCTTAAGTGGCATAATCCCTTAAAAAAAAATCAAGATCACATTTAAAACTTTGTATTTTAATAAAAATGATCCAAAGTTGGACAAAAAGTGTGAAACTTAAACACAGAGAATCTGATTCCTCTTCCCTCATCTTTAATAATGACCTACAAAACCCTTCATCAGGAGGGGGAAAAAACTTAGTAGAATAGAAAAATGTTGACCTTTCTTTTCGAGCGTGGATGATATTTAATCATCTTTTTATGACTTAACTTCCACAGAATGAGAGATAATTGTTATCCAACAGCATTGATCAGAACCCTCTAAAATGTGATGAGGAACGGTCAGTATTGATGTGACCTCGGTCGTAGGTTTGGTGACAGTATCCATTACATGCCAATAGTTATGAATTAGGGAATTGAAGGCATTAATGACTCTTTTACAGGAAAATGGATAAATCTTTCCAATGTAGATTTTTACAATTGCTTTCATTTCCATATTGGATTCACGATTGTAGATACAGCCCGAAGTAGAGGGAGATTTTTTTTTCAAGAAGTTGTAAAGAAGCAGATTCATTATCAAAGAACATCTTTCCCATTTACATATCATGATACGATCTATAATGATCTGACCTCTACTAGGCTGTTCACAAAATATAAGACATAAAGCAGAATAATTTATAGTAAAGTAGTTATTAGAATTAGTAATTCAAAAGTATTCCAAACTCTCAAGTTCAAACACTCAAAATCTATGCATTTCCAAGTCTGGAGTTTGCCTATATTTTACAGATCAGCTAAAAAGTGTGAGACCTGCACTTAATAATAATAATAATAATAATAATGATAATTACAATAATAAATAAGACATTATAGAGTACAAACAGTCATATGGAACAGTAGAAGTGAGGGCCCTGCTCACAAGGCCTTATAGTTTATGAGGATGAGCGGTTGACAAAGAGCTTACAGTCTATGAGGATGAGGGGGTGACACAAGAGCTTACAGTCTATGAGGATGAGGGGGTGACACAAGAGCTTACAGTCTATGAGGATGAGGGGTTGACACAAGATCTTACAGTCTATGAGGATGAGAGGGTGACACAAGAGCTTACAGTCTATGAGGATGAGAGGGTGACACAAGAGCTTACAGTCTATGAGGATGAGTGGGTGACACAAGAGCTTACAGTCTATGAGGATTAGGGGGTGACACAAAAGCTTACAGTTTATGTGGATTAAGTGGAAACACAAGAGTTTACAGTTGATGAGGATGAGGGGGTGACACAAGAGCTTACAGTCTATGAGGATTAAGGGGGTGATACAAGAGCTATAATAGCTTGTATAATGGTCCAGCCATTCGTTTTAAGGGAATAGAATAAAATTATTTAGTGAATAAAGATACTGCTGCTTGAACCAGTCATCAGCTGCCATTTTATATACAGAATCAACATCAATGGGACTGCATAGAAACCTGGAGCTTGGTACCTGGTGTTTGCCAGATAACTGTGGGGAGGACACAGGATGGGTTAGTAAAGAGAGAGTTCAAATGTCATGCAGTTAGCGAGTGTGATAGGCTTGTCTTAAGAGATGGGTTTTAAGGGCACGTTTCATATTTTGTAGGTTGGGTAGTATTCTTATAGTCCGGGGAAGGTCATTCCAGAGAATTGGTGAAGCTCAAGAGAAGTCCAGAATACGTGAGTGAGAGTTTCAAATTGAGGTAGAGAGTATTCTACGATCAGTGGTAAATCGAAGAGCACGGGTTGGGCAATAGACTGAGATGAGAGAGGGAACCTGGGGAGGTGCAACATTGTGCAGAGCTTTGTGGATGAGTTTGAGACAGGTAAACAGTGCAATGACGGGAGGCATCTGTGTAGCATTTGTTCTGAAAGACAAGCCTGGCTGCTGCATTAAGAATAGATTGGAGAGGAAAGAGTTTAGTGAGTGGAAGAGGTTTAGAGGTTTAAATTCTGAGCAATGGACAGATTCTGGAAATGTTTCTGAGACGCATGCGGCAAGAACGAGCAATACATTGAATATATGGTGTGAAGCAAAGGTTGGAGTCCAGCATAACCACATTGCAGTGTGTCTGCTGCCTTGGGTTAATGGCAACCCCACAGACCAAGATGAAGTTGTGTTGGTTAGTAGATGGTGAAACAACACCAAATCTGCTGATGGTTTTTCCAATGGGGACAGTATAAGGAGAAAAGGGAAGAGGACCCAGGACTGAGCCCTGAGGAACCCCAACAGAGAGGAGAGAGAGACCCAGAAAAGGAGACACTGAATGTGCAGTCAGAGAGATAGTAAGAAAACCAAGAGAGTACAGTGTCCTTCAAGCCAATGGAGAGAAGTATCCTGAGGAGGAGCTGGTGGTCCACAGTATCAGACTGTTAAGAGAGCCAGAAGAATGAGGATAGAAGATACATGGATTTAGCATTGAGGAGATCATTGGAGACATTAGAAAGAACAGTTTAAGTAGAAAGCATGATTCAGAAATTTTTGGGGGTCAAGGTGAGAGTTAGCAGAGAGATAACAGGTAAGTCCAGAATAGACCAGGCATTCCAGGGGTTTTGAGATTAAAGGGAGATTAGAGATTGGTCATTAGTTAACAGCACTGGACAGGTCAAGGGAAGGTTTCTTTAGTAATGGGGTAATAGCAGCATGTTTCAAAGAAGAGGGAAAAGCACCAGAAGATAGAGAGAGAGTTTAAAGATTTTATTGAGGTTAAAAGTGACTCCAGGAGAGAGGGACTGTACGAGATGTGTGGGGATGGGGTCACTAATGTAGATATTGGCGCAAGCAGAGGAAAGTAGCACTTCTTCCTGTGACTGTCTTAAAGGAAGATCGTGATCAGGGTGAGGTATTGCAGAAGTTGTGTTAGTGGATTGGGAAATGATTTCCTGTTGGATACAGTCCTACACTTCCTACAACATCTGTTCATGTCACTTGTCAGCTCCCCGCTATCTGCTGTCAACAACTGGGCAGCGGTCCCTATTCTTGGTATGTACACAGAAAAGTAAGGCAAACAATCAAGACAGACAAGTCAGACAAATAGTGACTTTAGGTAAACCAAGATGGTGGCAAGGTACAGTAGAATAGTGAAAAGGCAAAAGTTAACAGTCTGACTAACAGCAAAACACAGTAGAGTGTACAATGGCCCAAAAGCCAGAAGCCTTGTCTAACAGGCACTGAATTAAGTTAAAAGTAAGCCTAAATGGCATTCTTGGACGCCACCCCAGCAGCTGATTAGTATGGATGGCCATCACTTCAACTAGCACATGTGACAAACCTCCTGCACAAAGATGCAGCAAAATGTTTGCTGGATATTCAGCCAGGAGAACTTAAACTGATAAACTAGAACCTGCATTGGCTTTATGATTTGTAAAAGAAAATAATAATGTGTGAGGGAGATGCCAGAGACATGATTCCTAGTCACATAGTAATTTGCATGAATAACAAACACCCCTTGTGACACGTTGCTCCTTAGGAAGTATGCAATTTTTTAGCTAAAAACAGTAAGGGCAATAGTTAGCATAGTATTATGATAACCTGCCATTATGGTTATTTATGAAAATCTGGTGACAGTTTCCCTTTAAAGAGACTAGATTTATAGAAATTGGAATGACTGCACCAACCAGAGAGCCCCCCCCCCCCCAAATTACTTAAAAGCTTAAAATTAAACAGAAACAAAACATGACATTCCTGTGGTGACCATGATCTTACTTCTAAGTAATACAGGCAATTCCAGGGTTAAGTACAAGGTTCTTTAAATTTGTTCTCAAAGGGAACCTGTCATCAGCAATTGACCTAATAAACCACTACCAGAATATTGTCAAGCAGTGCAATGCATTCTAGTTTTGTTACTTTTATGTCTCAGTGTGGTGACATCATCCAGAAAATCAACTTTAGAGTGAGATGTAAATTGGTTGTGTAAAGTCAAGGAGGAGGAGAGTTTAACACTTATTTCAGGGTGTGGGGCTGTGAAAACCTCCTCCTCAGTGATTGAAATAATGCATTGGACTTTAGGAAATCTGGTGAGTAGTATCTCTGGATGTAGGGAAATCAAAATTGCAGTGAAGGGGGCTTTCTGAGGAAGAGAGAGCTTGACTTCAGTGTTAAAATCTCCGCCTCCTTGACTTTACATCTTTAGATGTCTTGACTTACATCTGACTTAAAAGTAGATTTTCTCGATGATTCCATCATATTGGGTCATGAAAGACACATTATCTGAAAGGCGATCGGCTGCTTGACAACATACTGCTAGTGGTTTATCAGGTTAATTTATGCTGACAGGTGAATTTAAACTGTATTTGTATGTAAGTGGGAACATGTATATTTTATAATTGTGTCAATTGTAGCTCATTACAATTACCTTACAGCTGTTTAATTATTGTAATATTTATTTGCATATCTTATGAATTTGCCACAAACGTTCCTAAGTTACAAAATAACCGAGCGGGCTATAACTTTAACCATTTAACCCTTTAGATGATGATTTCATATCCCCATCCAATATATTATAACAGCAAGGTAAAAATACTTTGTATGCGTCAGACAATGACTGACTTAAAGGTCTTTCTTAGTGATTCTTGTGGTGTTAGTAGAGAAATAGAATGATGGTGCTGCTCAAACCACGGATGGTGCAACCTGAGTAGTTTGGACCAATAATCAGCACCCCGGAGCATTGTATTATAGAATCAATAAATACCATTTAGCATTCATTCTTACCAGATCTATTTGATTTTTGGGTAGGTAGGCAGGATTTTTTAAATTTTTGTTACATTTTGTTTACTAAAGGACCAGTAAGATTGATTTATTTTGTTCACGAATTCTATAGGAAAAGAAAAATAGTAATTTTTTCTCTACTTTTCTGTGTTGCACATTGCTTGTGGTGTTCTTCTCATTTGTAATACACTGATATTGAAACAACAGAGGGAATGTATTCGATTCTTCGTGGGACAAGCCCTCGTTTTAATGAGTCCTCTGACCTACTGTGCCACATCCTGATGAGGCTAAAAACAAAACAAGGAGCAGAACCGCAGTAAATTAGAAAACTCCAGGCCTCTTTTGGGACCAGCATGCTTTTGCCTATTAATTCATCCTGGAAGGTAAGATTTTGTTTACTTAGTAGAATGCTTTGCCATCTGAGGACAAGGCTAGTCGGTAATTTCGATGCCTTTATGTTTCTCTTTAATAAAAACAGTATACGTTCTTGAATTTTTTTTCTATAAGATGCTAGATATCTTTTAAGAGGATTAATTTATAGCTTCAAAGAAAAAATAGATTTCTTTTGAGGGTCAAAATTCAAGTAACAAGTAAAAGTCAAGTTAAAAAAAAAACCTGGGAAAATAGTAGAACCAAAAAAAATAGATGCAATAGAAAATTAGATTTAATAATTCATTAATTGAAATGATTTATTATGATAAAAATAACATGGGTCAATACGAAGTGATAAATGTAAGACACAGATAAGGTTAATTGTTAATTAGCTTTCAAATAGTTGTCCCTAATAGGACATTTGGCCACTTGGGATCCTACTGGTTCTGTAAAATCCAGATTTATTTTGACAGAACTAGTGCTCTCATGCATTCATCTCCAACGTATGGATGTAACATTGACCAATGATAACAGCTGTTTGCCGAGGTTGAGAGAAGCTATGGTGGATATGCTGCTCACATTGTGTAGCATTAATAATGTGATTGGATTGAATTTACGTTTGTAGAAAAATATCATTTTCCAATATTTTAACGGATGAGGGGCATATCTGTTAAGTCACCAACCGACTTGGCTGCAGCTTAAAAGCGACCATATTGGCTCATCAAAAAGTTTTTTTTTAGAATACACAAAAGACCAAAATTGCCTTCGAAATTGATGGCCGCAATGGGGACCATTTACTAAGGGCCCATTCGCATTTCCCTACGTGTTACCCATTATTTTCCGGTTTGCCAGCCGATTTTCCTGCTGATTTCCCTGGGATTTTGCAGCACGCGATCGATTTTGGCGCATCGGCACAGGCATTCACCACTGAAATCGGGTGCGTGGCTGACGAAACCCGACAGTTAGGAAAAAAACGCCGCATTTAAAACAAAAATCTGTCGCGGAGTCTGCACTTACCTTCACTCAGCCCGCTCGGTAAACTCCAGCGGTTCCGATGCTTTCCAGCGCAGCAGCCCACCTGTTGGCCGGCGGAGGAACTACCTTAATGAATCCGGCCGGCCCCCGGCTGGATCGCGAATGGACCGGGTAATTAAATCTGCCCACATGAGTTTGTGCAATTAGAAGAACGATATCAGTTACCCTTACTCGCAAAAAAGAATGGGAAAAAAAACGGTGCAAGGAGGATACAGGTTAAAAAGATCCAAAAAAAAATCACCAGTCAAATGTTAGTACAAAATTGATTAATCCTCCGCCTCTACGTTCATCCACTCCACAAGTAGGAAAAAAGGTGCAGTACCTTTCCAACCAGAGATTTTTGGTACTCACGGAGACAGTCCTTAGTCCATACCCATGTCCTCAACGTTGCATGCCTAGGGCATGAAACATCTCATACAGGGAAGGTACGCGCACGGGCCTCCCTCGGGGATTCTAAGGCAGCTTGCAGCCTCTGTGCTACTCCCAATTGTTCCCGCCCGGGGGAATCTTGTTCCTCCACTAACTCGTTCCACTTCTTTTCTCTTCTTTCTATTTACTATTAGATTTGGGAGAAGAGAAAGGAAAACAAACGATGGTGCAGTACTTTTAGATCAAAAAATTGTTTAATGAAACTCACAAGAGAAAGATTAAAAAGGCCTTATAGATAAAACAAACACGCTCGGTAGCCGCCCCCAAGAGTTTGTGCAATATCTCTAGTGGTTCAAAAGTTATCAACACAAAGACCATCCAGGTTCATAATCATTGGATACAGCTTCAGTTCTGTGTTCAGCACCACAGACATTGGGGGTCATTTACTAAGGGCCCGATTCGCGTTCTCCCGACGGGTTACCCGAATATTTCCGAATTGCTGCAATTTTTCCTGAATTGCCCCGGGTTTTTGCCGCACGCGATCTGATTGTGGCGCATCGGCACCGGCATGCACGTGACGGAAATCGGGGGTGTGGCCCTATTTCATAGGAAATATTGCTAATCTGATAAAATTATGATTTTTTTATACATGACCACCTGTTTCACAATGGAAAAACCTTCACCTTATCCAATATGGCGTCTTTAAAGATGGAAACCTTAATATTGCATTGTTGGGGTTACAAAATCATGTGCCCCATATATCAGCAGCTAATACATATATGATAGAACATCAACATGATGTTAACACAATGTAAATGCAGAGAAAGGTAAGGTAGGTAAGAAAACCAGTAAAGTTATAACTTTATGGCCTGGGTGATATAGTCTAGTCTAGGCTTTGATGGCGGTATTTAAGGGATAAACAACTGCGATCGGTGCCAGCAAAGGCGTAACTAGGAGAGGAAGGGCTCCAGAGCTGACTACTGAAAGGGGCCTCCATTCCCCCTCAAAAAGTTTGAATATATGTTTACTCACACATTTATACACTCATATACACTCATACACACATTTTCAGGTTGGATATTAGGGCCCCCTGACACTGTGGGGCCTATAGCAGCTGCTATGGCTGCTACCCCTGTGGTTACGTCCTGGGTGTCAGCATTGATTGCTATCAGTGGGGTGAGCCCGCATTGTGAACTTCTGCTTAAATTCCGTGTTTGAGTGTGGTATAGGGTTTTTATATTGTATGTGTGTTTTTGTTTTGAACACAAACAAGTTTTTGTAAAGACTGTTAATAAAAAATATTTGATTTAAAAAAAAAAGTCTGGGTTTGAGTTCATAGACTTGAACATTGCGGTTTTGGCAGCTCATTTTATATGTTAGCAATTTTTTAAACACCACTTAACATAGTTACATAGTTTATACGGTCAAAAATAGTCAAATGTCCATTAAGTTCAACCAAGCAAGGGAAACAAATATCAAAACCCTATAACCAACCATCAAACACGGAATTTAAGCGAAGTTCCACATGCGGGCTCACCCCCACTGATAGCAATCAATGCTGACACCCCCTGAGTAACTACAACAAGGTAGCAGCCCTAGCGCTGCTATAGGCCCACAGTGTCTGGGGGCCCTAATAATCCCAACCTGAAATGTGTGTATAGTGATAAACTGTGTTGTATGAGTGTAAAATGGTGTGAGTAAACATATATGCAAACTTTTTGAGGGGAATGGAGGCCCCATTCAGTTTCAGCTCTGGAGCCCTTCCTCTCCTAGTTACGCCTTTGCTGGCAACCGGATCGCAGTTTTTTTATCTCTTCACCCCTTCCCGACCGCGCGCCGTACTAGTACGGCGCTCTCCGGGTCCCCGGTCATGTGAGGGCTCGGGGGCCGAGCCCTCCATAGCCGGTAAGGTCTTTGCTGCATATTGCAGCAAATGCTTACCATTACCAGGTAACACCCGCGACGGCTGCAGCACCGCTCGCGGGTGCTTTCACCGCGATCGCGCTCCGGCAATGCTGCCGAGGCTTCAAAAAGATGGCCCGCATGGGCGCCGCCATCTTGGCGCGGATCTCCGCTCCCCATGACGTCACGGGGAGCGGTGGATCCGTTTCCCATGACAGCATCGGGCCTCACAAGGCCCGAAGCTGTCTCGTTTTAACCTATTCATTACAATGTGCTATCATCACATTGTAATGACGAGGAGTAAAATCCCCATATACTGCCCATATTGCAGTATGGCAGTATATGGTAGGATCGATCAGACAACCTAGGGTTAAAGTACCCTAGGGATCTGAAAATAGTTAAAGTAAAAGTAAAAAAGTTAAAAAAAAAAATTATATTAAAAAACTAAAAAATTCAAATCAACACCCCTCACCACTTTCCTCACCCGAACTTCTAGAACTATTTATATTAATAAACAGTAAAAATCATAAACACATTAGGTATCCACCGCGTCCCGAAAATGTCCGATCTATCAAAATATTATAACGGTTTTTCACTGCATTTAACCCGTAAACGGAAAATAGCGTCCAAAGTCAAAAATACATTTTTTTGCCATTTTGGAAAATATAAAAAATTAATAAAAAGTGATCAACAGCGTGCACAGTCTAACAATGATCAGCAATGAAACGCCATCAAAAAGTCGCAAAAATGAACCCACCCCACAGCTTCGTAACACCAAAGTATGAAAATTATTAGCGCCAGAAGATGGCAAATATCAAAAAAAAAAAAAAAAATTTTGTACAGGAGGTTTTTAATTTTTTTTAAATGTAATGAAAACTTATAAAACCTGTACACAATGTGGTATCCCCTGTGATCGTAGCAACCCAAAGAATAAAGTGGACTTGTCATTTGGGACGCAGAGTGAAAGCTGGTGGAAATCCAAGCCCACAGAAAACGTCGCAATGTGTTTTTTTCACCATTTCCACACTGCATTTGGAATTTTTTTTTCCCGCTTCCCAGTACGCGCCCATGGAAATATTAAATACCGTCACTACTACGAAGTGCAATTTGTTACGTACGCAAAAATAAGCCATAACAGAGCTCTTTATGTGGAAAAACAAAAAGTTATAGATTTTTGAAGTGGGGTGGTGAAAAATGAATTGAAAAAACTAAAAAAGGCCAAGTCGTGAGGGGTTAAATACCGCCATCAAAGCCTAGACTAGACTATATCACCCAGGCCATAAAGTTATAACTTTACTGGTTTTCTTACCTACCTTATAACCTTTCTCTGCATTTACATTGTGTTAACTCAGTGATGTCTATCATATATGTATCAGTTGCTGATATAACTGTATGGGGCACATGGTTTTAAAAACCCCACAATGCAATATTAAGGTTTCCACCATCTTTAAAGATGCCATATTGGATAAGGTGAAGGTTTTTTCCATTGTGAAACAGGTGGTCATGTATAAAAAAAATCATAATTTTATCAGATTATATTTCCTATGAAATAGGGCCACAACCCCCGATTTCCGTCGCGTGCATGCCGGTGCCCGATGCGCCACAATCAGATCGCGTGCGGCAAAAACCCGGTGGCAATTCAGGAAAAATCGCAGCAATTCGGAAATATTCAGGTAACCCGTCGGGAAAACGCGAATCGGGGTGCCCTTAGTAATGACCCCAATGTCTGTTGGTGCTGAACACAGAACTGAAGCTATCCAATCATTATGGAACCTGGAGACGGTCTTTGTGTTGATAACTTTTGAACCACTAGAGATACTTGCAACACTCATTGGGGCGGTATACCGAGCGTGTTTTGTTTTATCTATAAGGCCTTTTAATCTTTACTCTTGTGAGTATTTCCTTAAACAATTTTTTGATCTAAAAAGTACTGCACCATCGTTTTTTCCTTTCTCTTCTTCCCAAATCTTAATAGTAAATAGAAGAAGGAACAAGAAGTGAAGAGTAGTGGAGGAACATTTCCCCCCGGGCGGGAACAATTGGGAGTAGCACAGAAGGCTGCAAGCTGCTCCTTAGGAATCCCCAGAGGGGCCGTGCCGAGCTACCTTACCCTGTATGAGATTTTTCATGCCCTAGGCATGCAACGTTGAGGACATTGGGTATGGACTAAGGACTGTCTCCGTGAGTACCAAAAATCTCTGGTTGGAAAGGTACTGCACCTTTTTTTTCCTACTTGTGGAGTGGATGAACGTAGGGCGGAGGTAATCAATTTTGTTACTAACATTACTTGTTATTTTTTTTGGTCTTTTTAACCTGTATCCTCCTTGCACGTTTTTTTTGTTTTTTTCCCATTCTTTTTTTGCGAGTAAGGTAACTGAATATATCGTTCTTCTATATTGCAAAACTCATTGGGCAGATTTACTTACCCGGTCCTTTCTCGATCCAGCCGGGTCCGGGCCGGGATTCATTAAGGTAGTTCCCCTCCGCCGTCCACCAGTGGCGCTGCTGCGCTGAAAGCATCGGAACGGCTGAAGTTTACCAGAGCCGGGCTATGTGAGGTAAGTGCAAGCTCCGCGACAGATTTTGTTTAAATGCGGCTTTTTTTTCCTCCTAACTGTCGGGTTTTCGTTCAGCCGCCACGCCCCCCCGATTTCATTCGCGTGCATGCCTGTGCCGATGCGGCAAAATCCGATCGCGTGCGGCAAAATCCCAGGGCAATTCAGGGAAAATCGGTGGCAAACCGGAAATAATGGGTAACACGTCGGGAAAATGCGAATTGGGCCCTTAGTAAATGATCCCCATTGCGGCCATCAATTTCTAAGGCAATTTTGGTCTTTTTGTGTATTCTAAAAAAAACTTTTTGATGATCCAATATGGTCGCTTTTTAGTTGCGTCCATATTTCTGGTTTGTTGCTTAAACAGATATGCCCTCAATCCGTTAAAATATTGGAAAATGATATTTTTTTGTTTTTACAAACGTAAATTCAATCCAATCACATTTATAATGCTACACAATGTGAGCAGCAATCTGCCATAGCTTCTTCTAACCTCGGCAAACAGCGTTATCATTGGTCAATGTTACAAACCATACGTTGGAGATGAATGCATGAGAGCACTAGTTCTGTCAAATAAAACTGGATTTTTACAGAACCAGTAGAATCCCAAGTGGCCAAATGTCCTATTAGGGACAACTATTTGAAAGCTAATTAACAATTAACATTATTCTGTGTCTTACATTTAATCACTTCGTATTGACCCATGTTTTTTTTTTATCAATAATAAATTACTTTCAATTAAGAATAATTAAATCTAATTTTCTATTCATCTATTTTTTTTGGTTTTATTAACACTATTTTCCCAGGTTTTTTTTTTTTCAAACTTGACTTTTTATACACTTGTTACTTGAATGTTTGGACCCTCAAAAGAAATCTGTTTTTTTCTTTGAAGCTATAAATTATAAATCCTCTTAAAGGATAATCTTACTATGATCATCTTATAGAAAAAAAATCAATGAAAGTATACTGGTTTTTATTAAAAGAGAACATAAGCCATCGAAATTACCTCACGACAGCACTTGTCACTCAGATGGCAAAGCATTCTACTAATAACAAAATCTTACTTCCGGATGAATTAATAGCAAAAGCATGGGGCTGGTCCCAAAAGAGGGCTGGAGTTTTTCTAATTTTACTTAACTACTGACCTGGTTTCTGCTCCTTGTTTATGTTTTTTAAATAGCCTCATCAGGATGTGGCACATGTAGGTTCAGAGGACGCTCATTAAAAACTAGGGCTTGTCCCACGAAGATCGATACAATTCCCTCTGTTGTTTCAATATAGTGTTAACAAATGAGAAGAACAACCACAGACCATGTGCAACAAGTCAACACAGAAAGTAGAGAACAAAATTACATTTTTTTTTCTTTTCCTATAGAATTCGTGAACAAAATACAAGAATCTCCTTCACTGTCCTTTATTAGTACCAAATGTTAACAAAAATTAAAAAAAATCCATCTGCCTACCCTATACCCAAAATCAAATAGACTGGTAAGAAGAATGCTATGGTAATTTAATGATCTATAAGACGTGCTGAAAGGTGGCCTGATTGGGTGCTGAAATTGCAAAAAAAAAAAAAAAAAAAAAAAAAAAAAAGATTATTGTGTCCAGTACCCATTTGTGGTTTGAGGCAGCACCGTCATCATATTTCTCTACCAACACCACAAGAATCACTAAGATGTCCTTAAGATCAGTATTGGGGCAATTTATTACCCGCCCCATTCGCGAATCCAGCGGCGCCTTCTCTGCGGTGGATTCGGGTTCTGGCCGGGTTCTCACTAAGGGGCGGTGTTCCGCCTCCCGGTTCACGGCAGTTTGCGCTGCTGCGCCTGAGAGCACGGAACCGCACTGGAAATACACCGAGGCCAGCTGAGGTGAAAGGTAAGTGCAAGTTCCGCGACAGATTTTCTCCGTTTTTAATTGCAGAGGCGTTTTTTTCTTTTTTCCGAATACGTCTGGTTTCGTTCGGAGGCGGCCCAATTGCCCCCCGTTTCCTTTAGCTCGCATCGCCGGTCGTGCGCCCACAATCCCCATCGCGTGCCGCCAAATCCTCGGGCAATACAGGGAAAATCGGCGCAATCGGAAATATTCGGGTAACCACGTCGGGAAAACGCGAATCGGGCCCTTAGTAAAGACCCCCATTGTCTGACGCAGACAAAGTAATTTTACCTTGCTGTTATAACCTATTGGATGGGGACATTAAATCATCATATAAAGGGTTAAATGGCCACTATTATCAATAATAAATCCAACCACGTCCATTAAGAAAAAGCCAAAGTTATAGCCCGCTCGGTTATTTTGTAACTTAGGAACAAATTCATAAGATATGCAAATAAATATTACAATATAAATTTTAATAGTAAGTTTGATAGGACACCTATTTACAAACGCCACTGTGAGCCTCTGGTGAAGCTCTCTGATGCTTTACTTTAGTTCTGGCTGCAATGATCAGCTGTAAGGTCAATTGTAATGAGCTACAATTGATACAATTATAAATATACATGTTCCCACTTACATACAAAACCGTTTAAATTCAATGTCGCATAAATTTAACCTGATAAACCACAGCAGTATGTTGTCAAGCAGCGTCCGCCTTTAGATCAATGTGTCTTTCATGACCCAATATGGTGGAATCATCGAGAAAATCTAATTTAAGTCAGATGTAAGTCAAGACATCTAAAGATGTAAAGTCAAGGAGGCGGGAGATTTAACACTGAAGTCAAGCTCTCTCTTCCTCAGAAAGCCCCCTTCACTGCAATTTTGATTCCCTACATCCAGAGATACTACTCACCAGATTTCCAAAGTCCAATGCATTATTTCATCACTGAGGAGGAGGTTTTCACAGCCCCCCACCCCCTGAAATAAGTTGTTAAAACTCTCCGCCTCCTTGACTTTACACAACCATTTACATCTCACTCTAAAGTAGATTTTCTGGATGATGTCACACACTGAGACATAAAGTAACAAAGCTAGATGCATTGCACTGCTTGACAATATTCTGGTAGTGGTTTATTAGGTCAATTGCTGATGACAGGTTCCCTTTGAGAACAAACTTAAAGAACCTTGTACTTAACCCTGGAATTGCCTGTATTACTTAGAAGCAAGATCATAGTCACCACAGGAATGACATGTTTTGTTTCTGTTTAATTTAAAGCTTTTAAGTATTTGGGGGGGGGGCTCTCTTTTTGGATTATATTCAATTTCTATAAATCTAGTCTCTCTTAAGGGAAACTGTCACCAGATTTTCATAAATACCATAATGCAGGTTATCATAATACTATGCTACTATTGCCCTTACTGTTTTTAGCTAAAAAGTTGCATACTTCCTAAGAGGCAACGTGTCACAAGGGGTGTTTGTTATTCATGCAAATACTATGTGAACTAGGACATATGTCCCATCTCCCTCACACATTATTATTTTCTTTTACAAATCATAAAGCCAATGCAGGTTCTAGTTTATCAGTTTAGTTCTCCTGGCTGAATATCCAGCAAAACATTTTGCTGCAATCTTTGTGCAGGTTTGTCACATGTGCTAGTTGAAGTGATGGCCATCCATACTAATCAGCTGCTGGTGGCGTCCCAGAATGCCATTTAAGCTACTTTTTGACTTAATTCAGTGCCTGTTAGACAAGGCTTCTGGCTCTTTGGGCCATTGTACACTCTACTGTGTTTTGCTGTTAGTCAGACTGTTAACTTTTGCCTTTTCACTATTCTACGTACCTTGCCACCATCTTGGTTTACCTAAATCACTATTTGTCTGACTTGTTGTCTTGATTGTTTGCCTTACTTTTTCTGTGTACATACCAAGAATAGGGACCGCTGCCCAGTTGTTGACAGCAGATAGCGGGGCTGACAAGTGACAAAAATGAACGATGTTGTAGGAAGTGTAGGACTGTATCCAACAGGAAATCATTTCCAATCCACTAACACAAATTCTGCAATACCTCACCCTGAGCACGATCTTCCTTTAAGACAGTCACAGGAAGAGTGCTACTTTCCTCTGCTTGCCCCATCTTACATTAGTGACCCCATCCCCACACATCTCCTCGTACAGTCCCTCTCTCCTGGAGTCACTTTTAACCTCAATAAAACTTTAACTCTCTCTCTCATCTGTCTGGCTGTCCCCTCTTCTTTGAAACATGCTGCTATTACCCAATTACTAAAGAAACCTTCCCTTGACCTGTCCAGTGCTGTTACCTAATGACCCTTTAACTCCCTTATCTCAAAACCCCTGGAATCCTGGTCTATTCTGACTTACCTGTTATCTCTCTGCTAACTCCACCTTGACCCCCAAAATTTCTTGAATCATGCTTTCTACTTCTAAAACTTTTCTTTCTAATGTCTCCAATGATCTCCTCAATGCTAAATCCAAGGTGATCTTCTACCCTCATTCTTCTGGCTCTCTTAACAGTCGTTACTGTGGACCCACCAGCTCCTCCTCAGGATACTTCTCTCCATTGACTTGAAGGACAACTGACTCTCTTGTTTTTCTTTACTATCTCTCGACGCACTTCGTGTCTCCTTTTCTGGGTCTCTCTCTCCTCTCTCTGTTGGGGTTCCTCAGGGCTCAGTCCTGGGTCCTCTTCTCTTTTCTTCTCCTATACTGTCCCCATTGGAAAAACCATCAGCAGATTTGGTGTTGTTTCACCATCTCTACTAAACCAACACTTCATCTTGGTCTGTGGGGTTGCCATTAACCCAAGGCAGCAGACCCACTGCAATGTGGTTATGCTGGACTCCAACCTTGCTTCACACATATATTCAATGTTTGCTCGTTCTTCTGCCGCATGCTCTCAGAAACATTTCCAGAATTCTGTCCATTGCTCAGAATTTAAACCTCTAAACCTCTTCCCACTCACTAAACTCTTTCCTCTCACAATCTATTCTTAATGCAGCAGCCAGGCTTGTCTTTCAGAACAAATGCTACACAATGCCTCCCGTCATTGCACCGTTTACCTGTCTCAAACTCATCCACAAAGCTCTGCACAATGTAGCCCCCTCCCAGTTCCCTCTCTCATCTCAGTCTATCTGCCCAACCCGTCTCTTCGATTTACCACTGATCGTAGAAACTCTCTACCTCAATTTGAAACTCTCACTCACGTATTCTGGGACTTCTCTTGAGCTTCACCAATTCTCTGGAATGACCTTCCCCGGACATAGAATACTACCCAACCTACAAATATGAAACGTTGCCCTTAAAAACCCATCTCTTAAGACACAGCCTATCACACTCGCTAACTGCAGACATTTGAACTCTCTCTTTACTAACCCATCCTGTGTCCTCCCACATTATCTGGCAAACACCAGGTACCAAGCTCCAGGTTTTTATGCAGTCCCTTGATGTTGATTCTATATATAAAATGGCAGCTGATACTGGTTTCAAGCAGCAGTATCTTTATTACTAAATAATTTTATTCTATTTCCTTAAAAACGAATGGCTGACCATTTACAAGCTATTATGAGCTCTTGTATACACCCCCTTAATCCTCATAGACTGTAAGCTCTTGTGTCACCCCCCTCATCCTCATCAACTGTAAACTCTTATGTCACCACTTAATCCACATAAACTGTAGCTTTTGTGTCACCCCCTAATCCTCATAGACTGTAAGCTCTTGTGCACCCCTCATCCTCATAGACTGTAAGCTCTTGTGTCACCCTCTCATCCTCATAGACTGTCACTTCTTGTGTCCAACCTCTCATCCCTATAGACTTAAGATCTTGTGTCAACCCCTGTATGTGTGTTTTTGTTTTGAAAACACGAACAAGTTTTTGTAAAGACTGTTAATAAAAAATATTTGATTTTAAAAAAAAGTCTGGGTTTGAGTTCATAGACTTGAACATTGCGGTTTTGGCAGCTCATTTTATATGTTAGCAATTTTTTAAACACCCCTTAACATAGTTACATAGTTTATACGGTCAAAAATAGTCAAATGTCCATTAAGTTCAACCAAGCAAGGGAAACAACTGGATGAGAAAGGGATTTTGGGGAAACAATTCAATATAACAGAACTATCAATGTTATTTTGGTGTGCAAAGGAATCTAGACACTTTTTGAAGCTCTCTGCTGTCCCTGCTGTGACCAGCGCCTGAGGCAGGCTATTCCACAGATTGACAGTTGTCATAGTTAAAAAGTCTTTAATTTGGAATTATAGAAAATATACACCCCAAAAATGACATTGGTATCACCTATCTATAGATTTATATTAATACCTCATCCTACATCTGTTTCCCCAACATTTAGTTTTTCTTCTTCAGAAGAAAACAAAGTTCAAGAATATAAAAAAAAATGCCAGTTATTTTAATAATATGATATAAATGCTCTGGAAATGATTCTTTTTAATGGGATAGAATTTGTAGGTGCCATGATCGCTGATCTATGTCTCTACACTGAAGTTGTTTCGTTTTTACAGTTCGGCATAAAAGAAATGAAGGAAATGTGTTTAAATGAAATATGTTCTGGATAAGATTTTATCGTAAAGGCTTTGGGTTATTATTGCCAAAAACGACTTTCTAGAACCTTAGATGGATAGTATATTTCCCAGGTTACAAATTGTGCTTTCAGAATGAGTAGGACAAATATTTAACACCCATGGGCTTGGAATTATTTAGCATCGGATATAGCACCACTGTGCCAAATAGGATGCAAAGCTAGGTTTGATTTAGAATTACAGCTATTAAACCCCGAAGGTTACGAAAACAGTGACAATCTGTTGCAAAGTGAAGAGATTTCACATAAAACACTTATGTGCTGATCAGCAACTTTAAAGTAATTGAAGCAATTTCAGTCAAAGCCCCTTCAAATATATCTTAAATTAAATCAAGAGACAAAAGTCGGAAGGAAACATGTTTTTATCATCTCTGACGGGATGTTTAAAGGCCCTGACAACGACAGCATTGTTTTGTGATGCCACACGTTGAATTAAGCCGATTCCTGTCGGCAGCTGTCATTATGTTTTACAATATTTTTTAAAAACACTTTTTTATGGGCCTGTGTTGTGAGTTTTTGTACATTAAAACTGTTGCTATAATCCCATGTTTTTTTCAAAGTGTGTTAAAACTCAGGAAAGTTTTTATAAATGAATGACAAGGTGGTATAACACACCTGCAAAAAAATACAAAAAAGACTAATACCGGAAGATAACTGTTGGAGATGTGCCAAAACACAGGGTTCTTTGGGTCATATTTTCTGGAGATGCCCCCAAACTGTTTAGTTTCTGGGCTAAGATTCAGTCCCAAATAAGAAATATAGTAGGCAAACAGATCACACTGACGCCTGAATCTCTTTCACTTTGGCTACCGAGTAGGTCATGGTCGCCGGCAAAGCATAACCTAGTCACGCTGTTGGTGCAAGCAGCATAATTAGTCAATTAGTCTATATGGCCAATCCAGTCTGAGACAATCTGTGCCGCCTAGAGGAGGAGGTAGCAAGCTTGGAGACCAATACATCATTAATATTGTAAGCTCTAGAATCCATGAATGAATGGTGGTCATGAATAAGGATGTTTTCCGAAACGCGTAGACCGTGAGCTGTGGCCATGCATTTCCCTCTGTTTCTGTATATATTTGGATTCTTTTGATGTCTCAATTAAGAAGGTATTAATCTTTTACAACAACCCGGTGTGTCCTTGAGATGGATTTCCCTTGTGTTGGAATTGTTGGAACAAAGATTATCCGTGCTTGGACTCCCGACATCATGTTGCTAAGCCTTCAGGTGAGCTGACTCTCCCTCACATATCTAGAATCCATGGTGTGATTTCCAAAAAAGAACAAGCTCTTTTTGACCCAGACGCATCCTATACCTCACTTGAGGAATGTAAACGTGTAGTCTTGATCATACAACTGATCTCCAGAACCATAACTATACCTTTAGTTGTATGTGTATACTCATTTGATGGGAACATCTGTATAACTGACATATGTACTGGGATCTGAAGACTGGACAGGTGGCCATACTCATTTTCGGGCACTCATAACTTCAGGTACCTTGTTATTGTTACTCTTTATTTCCCATCCCTGCCCCTATAGTGACATAGAAACGCCTCCTGACATGGTGCCACATGAAAATTATACAACATGTATGCATCTGATATTATGATATGATACTGTATTCCAATTGTATGACATTGTATCTCATATCCCCGTTTATCTCCATAAAACCCAATAAAAAGATTTATACAGAAAAAACTGTTGCTGTAAAACTTTTGTTCTTGTAGCACATTAAAAGGAATTTTACAAACCTAACAAGGGTACTGGTTTGGGGACTTAAAGGGGTAATCTCATCTGGGAATTGATCATGAATTTAATTAATCTGACATATAGATACATTTCTTTGATTGGATGTTATTAAAAATTGTTATAAAGAATTTACCTGTGTGATGATAATTTCCCATAAATGTAGCCACTTTGTCCCATCAAAATCAAGATTGTTGTCCTTTGATACGACCGCTGTTTTTGTAACGATTACACAAAGAACAAAAATATTTTTGACTTTAAATTGCCTAGGAGTTATTGTATGTCCCACAACCATCCTGTGGTAATGAACACCGAATCTAGGTGGTAAAGTAGGACTCAATAGCACATTAATGGTCACTGCTTCCAAGGTGCAGTGATGGTCGTATCCAAGGACAACAATCTCTTCTAAAGGACCATATGACTACATTTATGAAAAATTATCTTCACACAGGTACTTTTTAAAAAAAAAATATGATCCAATTTAAGAAATGTTTATGTATGGCAGAAGAATTAATTTAAAAGTGAATGTTAATTTGAGGATACCCCTTTAAAGGAAATCTACCGTCAAAATTAATCATTATAAACCAGGGACACTTAGCCATATATCCTGGTACAGTGACTGTGGTAATCTTTAGTCTATGGCTAGAAAACAATGGTCTTTTGCTGAGCTACATTTATCACTCTGATGATAAATTCTGGTGCAGTAAAGACGGCCGGGTCCTACTTTACACCAAGGGGTACATTGATCATAGACTGGTGTTAATTGCGTAAGAGTATGATACCAGCCCCACCCCCAGGCTTTAGCCTCCTGATAAATCTGGGTGGCTGACTGTGCAGCGCACTGATGCACGGAACTGCCAGAACTCTCCTACCCCAGGTCTTACCTGGTGTAGAATAGTGCAATAGTCTGCATTTGAACAGAAGAATGGGCCACCACCCCTCTGTATCCTCCCAACATACAGGGGGTCAAAGTCACAATAAATATCTTTTGGAAAATATTTGTGCAAAAATCACATCTTGTTCACCTGTTGTTAGGCATACAAGCTATAGTAAATGTGCCCTCAAGTATAAGTTTCTCTAATTTTTCAAAGGCCATGTGTAAAGGGGGGTGTTCACGTACAAGTATTTGTGAGTATATATATATATATATATATATATATATATATATATATATATATATGTTCACAATTATGTCATATTCCCAGCCCACCTGCTTCCTATATACCGGGTGTAACATGTTAGCACGTAACATGCCGGGTGCTCACAGACTGAGCCCTTTTCATAGCCGGTAAGTCTTTGCTGCATATTGCATATGGGTTACGTACAAGATAGGTTCCATAGGTTTGTTCTTAAGTTGAATTTGTAAAACTTCTTAACAGACACCTTAGAGCTGATCATTGCAGCCTGGAGCTATAGTAACATCCAGAGTACTTCACCAGAGGTCACAGAGGCAGTGGGGACCGTCTATAACTAGGGGTCGTTTGTGCCATAGTTTAGTATGGCAGTATATGGTAGTATCAGGTCGATCTGACCCACTAGAGTTATAGTAACCTAGGTGGTCTAAAAAAAGAAAACATTTTTAAAAAGGAAAAATATTTTTTTTAAAAACTTTAAATCCTCTCCCTAGAACTTTTATAAAATAAAAAAAAAAACAATAAAAATCACAAACATGTTAAGTATACCCACGTTCCAAAACTCCTAATATATCAATATATAAAAATGGTTATTCCTGGCAGTGAACCATGTAGCGCGAAATAAATAAACAGCCTGTTTTGCAAAAAATGACACCATAAGCGGATCGATATACCAAAGTATAAAAAAGTTAGCAGCATCAGAATATGGCATAATGAATGTTTTTTTTTTCCTACAAAGGGTTTTATTTAAAAAAAATAAAATAATAAAACCTACATAAATTTAGTATCCCTGTTATTGCAAAGAATAAAGGGGATGTGTCATTTGGAATGTGCAGTTAAGTTCGTGGACAGGCAGGAGGTCAAGTCGAGCAGCAAAGGTTCAGGGTTGGAGGCAGAACAGAAGGTCAGGGCTGGCAGCGGAGGAGCAGGTCCACAGGTCCAGAGGTCACAATGGGAGGTCAATACACAGAAATAACTCAAGGATAGTAGCTTCCTCTTAGGCATATAGCATGAAGATCTGGTCAGGAATGCTGGGAGAGCCTAGCTTTTATCAGAATTCTGGAAATGGCCAGCGCCAATCAGCGGTGCGGTGGCCCTCTAAATTTACGAGTGCCGGTGCCCTAGGACAGTGATGGCGAACCTTTTATAGACCAAGTGCCCAAACTACAACCAAAATCCACTTAATTACTTTGAAGTGCCAACATGGAATTTCAAGTAGTAACTTACTGCTCCCTGTTCTTACACATCTTTTAATTTTACTGGCCCCTTGGGGCCACCAATACAGTTGAAAGAAGGAGGGTGAATTAATACCATCATTGTGGCTTCTCTCCAGGGTCTCTCTGTACAGGAAGAATGGTGGGCCCAGCAGAATAACCTCCAAAGATAACGTAGTTCTGTCAAAACCGTCTCACTTTTCCCACAGTTCCAAACAGCCAAAGAAATGTCGCTTTAAAATAGCATTTCTTAAGTTGCCTGAGACTGCAGCAAGATGCAGTGTTTGGTGAACTCTGTCCTGGGGCGATGGCCTGAGTGCCTGAGCGCATAAAGGGCTCTGATTGCCACCTCTGGCACCCCTGCCATAGGTTCGCCACCACTGCCCTAGGACAGTGGTGGTGAACCTATGGCACGGGTGCCAGAGGTGGCACTCAGAGCCCTCCAAATGGGCACCTTTGCCATCACCTCAGGGTAGAGTTTGTCAAACAGGACTAAAGGCCTCTTGCAGTCTTAGGCAGCCCAGGACCCTAGAAGGAAGCTACAATGATAATCCAAACTTCGTGTCCTTCGTTCTACTGTATTGGTGTCCTCAGGTGCCCATACAATGTAAACCCATGACAGAGCAGGGGGTAATAAGTTACTTCTTAAATTGTCGCATTGGCACTTTGCGAAAAATATGGGGGTTTTGGTTGTAGTTTGGGCACTTGGTGTCTAAAAGGTTTGCCATCACTGCCCTAGGAGATGGGGACGCACGCTGGGAAGCCGGGACGGGAATAGGAGCATGGACAGGTGAGTGAGGCTGGGGGGAGATGGCGCCACAGAGAGGGGCACGGGTGCACCTGCGACCCTGGATGTGGGTTGCAGGAGCACCTGTACACTTATCTGCAGGCAGCATGTTATTGAGCAGGACATGTATAACAGATTTTATATTCCGTCCTCTGTGGAGGTAACATGTTATAGAGCAAAAGGAGCTGTACCTAATCCATATGAGGTCTTATACACAGGCAGAATTCTATATAACTGAACAGATTGTATGTCATTTCTGAAAGCAGCATGTTATAAAGCAGGAGGAACTGTTTTTCTCTAAGACATCTCTATTATACATCATCATTATTATACAATATCTGGTCGAGCAAGCAGCAATTTACAATTTCCGTCGCATTCTATATAAATCCCACAGAGAAATACTCAGTATTCCTCCACATTGATGATTTACCCTGAAAATTACAAAATCTATCACAGATCTCAGACTGTACAGATTTGATAAAAGCACACTCTTCTAGAAATATTCTTCATTGTAAATCAGGCAGCGGAACTAATCTGGTTAACACTGGGATTAATACACGGAGAAGAATGAAGCGAGATTGTGCTGCGGCTTTTGTCTCTGCTATGAATGCAGCGCAGGTCAGGATTTTGTCCTTGCTGTGTATTATGTGTCCAGGGGCTCTGATGTACTGTAGGTTTGGCAAACTAAATGGTGAGCGATAAGATGAAAAACCTAACAAATAAAGTAAACGTCAGACTCAATGGGGAGCGATAAGATGCAGGACACAACGAGTAAACAAAGAATAAAATACTGAGCAAGCATTATGAATCAAAGGCTGGGAAGAGGGAACATAGCAAGCAAATAAAGCCAAGAAAACAAAAGAGAACAAAGGAAAAGATCACGGAATAAGAAAATACACAGCATAAAGCAATAAAAGACATCTGCAATAATACAGCATCTACTTGACGTAGGGTTAAAGGTGGTCATAAACATGACCCACCTTAGCTATGTGCAACCCGTGTGTTTATAAAGGGCTCTTACATGTACACAGTAGGGGTATATGTAGTCCCAGTCACCCTTCCTTGAATTGAATCAACCACTCATCCATTGTTTATATCTCTGGAAGGGCCGTAGGTGATGGTCATGTGACCACTGCGACCAGTCTATGGGTCAACTGATGCAAAACCTAGAAAGCCCTGAAGAAAAACTCCTCCCTGACCTATGTCCATGGCCTCTCACCAGTCAGCAAAATTGAAACAGCTCTGTCTACATGGACTTACTGTTTGCTACTTTCCCATTTCATGTCACTAGCAGTGACTAGAGGACCTGAACCAAATTGTACATTGAGGGTTTGAGTCCCCCCACTTCAACCAGAAGTTTGGTGTTCAGGCTCAACCAGAAATGCCGGTTGATTGACTGCTGAGCACCAATCACGGGTAATATCAGTGTGTTTGAGTTCGGTAACAAACTTTTGTTACAGGGTCGACTGAAGCCAATCATCACTACTCATTAGGCTTCTTCTAAGTCAAACATAGAGTTAGGGGAAGATAAAATACTTAAGGTATTATGCATAGATTTATAGTTTTCCTTTTAACAAACTTTAAATTCCTTATCCTAAAGCTACATTTACGCGAACGTTTGCCCGCCGTGGTGCAACTAGGCAGGCATATGTCTGGCACCAGGGAGAGGAGGAATGGTGACCATGACATGTGTGGCACTGTATCGCTCCGTGCGCCCATTGCCATCTATGGGGGTTGTATATGCGGCCACAAGCCTGGAGCCGTACATACATACCCATTCTGTTGTGTGTATGTAGCCTAATACCAAGTGAAGCATGCATGACCTTTAAGTCTCCATATGCCTGAAAACTTAGCCTTCAAAGGCAATCTCAATAAAAAGAAACATTTATTCCCGACCTAAGAAACATTTTTATCTAGGCTGCTTCCACACATGAACCCACTTTACATTTTGGGTTTGAAATGCGGTGATTTTCAGTAAATTTTACTTTTAGAAAAGATGAACGCTGTCAGTTCCACTTTGACACAGAAGTAAAGAGCACTGAGAGATATGTACACTCTGTGTGTATGGATTGAAGTGGAATGTCATGCAAGATTTAGGTTCTAAGACTCTGTTCTGTAAGCACAAGCGATAAGGGCTCAAGGGCTTAAAATGCAAGAAAGGAGGATTATATGTAGATATACGGCCAAACGGAGCATTGCATTCACTCAAAGTGATTACAGGCAAATATGTCATAGACTGGAAAAAAACTGAATGATGAAGAAGTTGAACACATTTTACTAGTATTATCTACAGTATACACGCTAAATTAGATAAATCATTCAAGTTGCTGGTATAAAAAATTGAGATGTAAAGAGAATTACTGCAGAAATCTATTAATTGTATAATTCATGAGGAATTTGCAACGTTTGTTAGTAGTGATGAGTTGACTCGTTACAATTCGTCAGAACTGAAATTTTAAAGCCCTGCTTGAATCTCGAACCCGGACCCCCACCAGTGACACTCAAAACCGGAAAATGTACAAGCAGCACTCAAATTACTTTGGCCGCGAGCACCACCATTTTGAAGAAGATCATCCACCACAAAATAGCAGTAACCTGCACGACCAGCATACTTGTCCCACCACCCATGACTTAGCAAGACCAAATCAGACATCAGTGTAAAAATAAAATTTGATGGCCCACATCTATTAATGAGGTGGCCCCAGTACTCTGAAAATGTGCAAACTGCTTGCACATGTATTGGTAAAGTGTCTGCACCAGGATTGTGTCACGTTTGACAGAATTTGTATGAAAATTGTGGGCCAATTGTTGAACCAGAATCAAGCTGAAAAAGGAGGGAGTCCCCTTTGTCAACGTTCATTTATGGAGGACCTCCAAAGTCCCTGGTAGGGCCCTTATATGAGTGTGCTTAAAGTTCTTACTCACGGGTAAGATGATTTGAGGACTTAAAGCCCCTATATTTATTATTTCTATAGGGATGTCTGCCTCTTTATTATTTCTGTAGGGAAGTCTCACATTTTTTGGGTGGAACGCCATCACTGTTGATATTGCACTTAGCTACTAACCAGAGATATGTAACCTAGATCTCATAAAAGCACAGGAGAGTTTTGGAAGACAAATTGTAATGCACATTCTGGGAACAGACTGAAACAATAGACAACGGCATGGAGCAATAACACAAGACCCACTTCCCAGCTGTCCCATGATTTCCTAGCAAATTATTTCCTAGTGGAAAGAAACAACTAGAACAAATCCCCTGTCTGTGTCAAAGAGCAAAACACAAAGATAGGGCAAGACATTGTAAACAAAGAAGAGGAGTCAGCAGAGCCAGTCACAATCAAAAGGACAAAGTACAAAATCATAGGAGTAGAGAGTAGTCCAAACACAAGTCAAGAGTCAAAATACTAATAGAAAGATATCAGAATCACAAGATAATCAGGAGCTTTCTTAGATATGACTATGACTTTAACATATACAAGGATGGCCAGAGCTCTTATGTTATATTTGAGTCCTGGCCCCAAACAGTGACTGGGTCAGAACACTGAGATCCAAACTAAACAGGGGACCAAGGAAGAAATGTGATTAGTTTCTAGCATTTCAGAGATTTATGTGAATCTAGAAACAGACTTTTATTATGTTTTATGAATGAAATCTTTATTTTTTTAAATACTTTAAGTCTAAAAAGGCCGAGATGCAGAACCACAGCCCTTCTACTGCAGCAATTTATAGTAACACTAGATTCTGATCCATTTAGATCTCTTAACACATGACCACTGTGTTATAGATTTGGTGGAATAAAGAGATTGGAGAGTTCTATGTACTGTTCTGTATATATATATATATATACATATATATATATATATAAAAAATAAGAAAAAATGGCACCTCCGAGATCGATTTGAGTCCCAAAAACGTACTATTTATTACAGATGTGCCAAGCAATGTTTCAGCTCCCAAAGCCTGGAGCCTTTTTCAAGGCTTGAAAAAGGCTCCAGGCTTTGGGAGCTGAAACGTTGCTTGGCACATGCTGGAATGAAATAGTACGTTTTTGACACATGAATCTTGGAGTGCTGCCATTTTTTCTATTTTATACGTTGGATAAACTGTGATCCCGGTTCTGGGAACGTGACACTGATGATATTTTTCTATTTTGAGTGCTGCTATATCTTTTTATATATATATATTTATATATATATATATAATATACACTCACCGGCCACTTTATTAGGTACACCAGCTAGTAACGGGTTGGACACCCTTTTGCCTTCAGAACTGCCTCATTCTTCGTGGCATAGTACAACAAGGTGCTGGGAAGCATTTCAGGAATTTTGTCCATATTGTACATGATGGCATCACACAGTTGCCGCAGATTTGTCGGCTGCACATCCATGATGCGAATCTGCCCGTTCCACCACACCCAAAGATGCTCTATTGGATTGAGATCTGGTGACTGTGGAGGCCATTTGAGTACAGTGACCTCATTGTTCATGTGTCGAAAAAACTGTCTGAGATGATTCCCTTATGACATGGCGCATTACCTGTAAATAGCCATCATTTGGGTAATTGTGTCATAAAGGATGGACATGCAGACAATGAAGTAGCTGTGGCGTTGCAACGATGTCAAATTCCGGAGAAAGTCAACGAAAATAGAAGCATCCAGGGGTGAAACCAGGCTAGTCCAACAGGAGGTAGTGAAAAGAGGAAGAGTTGAATAAATGGTAAAGTGCAGGTGCCAAGAAAAATTTCCCCACACCATGACACCACACCACCAGCTGAACCGTTTGATACAAGGCGGATGGATCCATGCTTTCATGTTGTTGATGCCAAATTCTGACCCTAAAATCCAAATGTTGCAGCAGGAATCGAGAACTCATCAGACCAGGCAACGTTTTTTCCAATTTACTGTCCAATTTTGATGAGCTTGTGCAAATTGTAGCCTCAGTTTCCTGTTCTAGCTTGAAAGGAGTGGCACCCGGTGTGGTATTCTGTGCTGTAGACCATCTGCCTCACAAGTTCGCGAGTACTGTGCGTTCAGAGAGCTTTCTTGCCTACCTGGTTGTAACAGGTGGGATTTAGTACACTGTTGACTTTCTATCAGCTCGAACCAGTCTGCATTCTCCTCTGACCTTCGGCATCAACAAGGCATTTCCGCCCACAGAACTGCCGCTCATGGATGGTTTTTCTTTTCGGACCATTTCTCTGTAAACCCTTAGAGGTGTTTGCATGAAAATACCAGTAGATCAGCAGTTTCTGAACTACTCGACCAGCCCTTCTGGCACAACAACCATGCCACGTTCAAAGGCAATCAAATTCCATTCTTCCCCATATATGCTCGGTTTGAACTGCAGGAGATTATCTGGACCAATGTCTACATGCCTAAATGCACTGAGTTTGCACCATGTGATTGGCTTGATTAGAAATTAAGTGTTAACGAGCCAGTTGGACAGGTTACCTAATAAAGTGGCCGGTGAGTTGTATATTATATCTAAATGATATATATACTATATATATAATATATAATATGTTGAACCTGAAGGGGTTAACTGTTGGATGGTCGGTATGTTTCCCCTAGGTTTTTCTATTATGCAAGGCTGAGTGCTGGGTTGTGTTGTCAGCACCTTGGCACAGGTGGTGGGAGCAGCCTAATCAGTCTGACATAAGCGCTGAGCAGGGTGAGAGGGTGTTCTCTTCGGAACAGGAGGCTGGAGAGCACAAGCCCTGACCTCTGTGCCTGGAGCAGCGACTTATTTTATGTACTAGTGGTGAGTTAGAGGAAACTTGTTTAGTTAGCACCCGACGGGTAGGATTTTATTTGTCATTTATGCTAAATGTAAAGGCTGTTTATTTTGCTGCTGCAATAAACGCAGGCGAGACCTGTTTGGCCGGTACCTTGTGTCACTGTCTTGAAATGCATCCCAACACCCCCTACCTCAGACTCTACTGGGCACCAATCTCCCACATATGGTGCTTCGGATTGCGGGCAGTACAAAAGCACACACTGAAATGCTTGCTACATCTGCAACATTGCATGGCTGGGTGAAAAGCAGCAGGCAAATTGCAGAATAAAGCCAAGGTGGAGACTTTATTAAAAACCTGCAAGAGAGGCCAGCGGTAATCGGCTGCAGCAGCAGGAAGGTCCCAGATAATCGAAGCTGCGCAAGCCATGTCCAGCAACAGCAGGAAGAGTCCCGACCCAGTTCCAGCTGATGATGGAAAAGTTTATGGCGTTATGGCAGCACCGCAAGCGAGACTACTGAGGGGTCCCATACTGGTTTGCAAGGGTACCCGGTTGTCCAGCATTCCGCACGGGCTGCAGTGCAGAAGGCTTTACAAAAGATGACGACGACCGACGATGTGAGGCGTATCACATGTGTTCGAGCGAGTAGCTGAGCGAGAGAGTTACCAGCTGAGCAGGGGCAGATGTCCTGGCGCTGTTCCTGACAGGCGAATAGCAGAAGGGCTACTACGACCTGAGAAT
The DNA here is from genome assembly GCA_019512145.1 of Engystomops pustulosus. Taxonomy (NCBI): domain Eukaryota; kingdom Metazoa; phylum Chordata; class Amphibia; order Anura; family Leptodactylidae; genus Engystomops; species Engystomops pustulosus. Next base: position 260,252,567 of record CM033642.1, read on the forward strand.
GGAGGGCCCGTGATACCCAGCTAAAGGGCGGAGATTCTGGCTCGTCTTGGGGTCCAGTTCAAGCGTTCCAGCCGGGTCCACAGTGGGCATACTCTGAAAACTACCCCGGCTGTCCAAATGCATGTGATCCATCTGTCCGGAAGGGCCTACAACCCGAAATACTCAACCCAGCACAGATGGTTGAGAGGTGGTTCTTGACAAGTTCACCCGTTCTCTGCCCTCTCGGCTCCAGCGGTGGGTTGGACAGGCCGGTCCCACAAATGCTGAGGAACTCGTGTCCCTAGTAGAGAGATATCGGGCTACGGAAGATCTTCTACTTATCTCTCCCACACGAAGCAGTGCCAGTGACAAGGCCATTAAACCATCTGGTAAGACTGCTACTGCAGAAAAAGGGAAACAGGTCAGGTTGGGAGGGGGTACACTGGGGGGCTTGGATACACAGAAACCCAGTGAGGCTCGTGACAGAGGTCATAGCCGTATCCAGTGCTGGCGATGCCATGAAATGGGCCATATTGCTGCCAACTGTCCCCTGTCAGTGGAGCCAATGGACTGCAACCAGACCTGGCGAATGTCACTGTTTGCCCGGCCGGTTCTGGCTGCCGAGTCAGTCACGGATGCAGAACCCCAAGTGTGTATGGTCACAATCGGTGGTCACACGGTGGAAGCCTTGCTAGACTCAGGGAGTCTGGTTACCCTGGTGCGGGGAACTTTGGATGATCCTGGACTGTACAGTGGGCGTAAAGTGGGAGTGTTATGTATACATGGGGACACTCGCGAATATCCCACTGCCGTCATCAACCTACATACACCTTGTGGTACTGTCACCCATGAAGTGGGGGTGGTGGGGTCCCTGTTTCATGAGGCTATTATCGGCAGAGACTTACCGGTGTTTTGGGACCTCTGGAGACGAAGACCCACCTCAGGTGCTATTACAGATAATGGACATCGGATATGCCCGGCCTTGGCCCCTGAACCCTTCGAGGCCAATGTACCCACACCAGCAGTAGGGGTGACCCCAGGTGATGAATTCTCTCCCCTAGAGGTCCTAGCTGGTGAGGTCGAGGGTCACGAGGAGGGGGCCGACATGCCGGACCTTGAGATTTCCCGTGAAAATTTTGGGGCTGCACAGCTACAGGACCCTACCTTATTTAAAGCACGGGAGAATGTTAAAGTGATAAATGGGGTACCCTAAATACCAGGGGCTGACAAAATATACCCCCGAATGGTGATTGTTGGGGAACTGTTGTACAGGGTTGACCAGATACGGGGTGAGGAGGTTGAGCAACTTACTGCCCCGGTGTCCCACTTCAGGAGTCCTCTGGTCCCATTGCTAATCATAGAGGTGTCGTTTGAACGGATTGCAATGGATTTGGTTGGCCCCATAGTCAAATCCACAAGGGGGCACCAGTACATCCTGGTTATCCTGGACTACGCTACGCGGTATCCAGAGGCGATTCCATTAAGGAACACCTCCTCCAAAAATATTGCTAGGGAGCTGTCTGTTCCAGGTATTCTCCCACACAGGCCTCCCCAAGGAAATCTTGACTGACCAGGGTACTCCATTCATGTCTAGAGTAATGAAGGAGATGTGTAAATTACTGCAGGTTAAACAGCTCCGCACCTCTGTATATCACCCCCAGACAGATGGCCTGGTCGAGAGGTTTAACAAGACTTTGAAGGGGATGCTAAAGAGGGTGGTCAGAAAAGATGGGAAGGACTGGGATTGTTTGTTGCCTTATCTGATGTTTGCTATACGTGAGGTACCCCAGTCTACCACAGGTTTCTCACCCTTTGAGCTATTATATGGCCGTTCCCCGCGTGGACTCCTGGACGTAGCTAAGGAGACCTGGGAACAGGAAAGGACCCCCCACCGTAGTGTGATTGAACACGTCTCACTTATGCAGGACCGCATAGCGGCAGTAATGCCCCTTGTAAAGGAGCACATGACAAGGGCACAAGAGGCCCAGCCTAGGGTCTACAATAGATCAGCCAGACTCAGGACCTTTAACCCAGGCAACAGAGTGTTAGTTCTTGTGCCCACCGTAGAGAGTAAGTTCTTGGCGAAATGGCAAGGTCCACATGAGGTCATCGAGAAAGTAGGGGAGGTAAACTACAAGGTATATCAGCCGGGGAGGAGGAAACCTGAACAGATATACCACGTGAACCTCCTAAAGCCATGGAGGAAAAGAGAGTCCCTGAAAGCCGTGGGACTAGAAAAAGTGTCTGTCCCCAAGAAGGTGACACCCAAGGTAGGTGTGCCCGATGCCAAGGTGCCTGAAGTACGGATCTCGGAGTCCCTCTCCAGGGCCCAGATTCAGGAAGCGAAGGAGTTTGTGCTCTGAAACGTTGATGTGTTCTCTAAGTTACCGGGTCGTACTTCAGTCATCAAGCATGACATCATAACCGAACCCCACATCTGGGTACACCAAAAACCCTACCGGGTCCCTGAAGCGCGCCGGCAAGCCATAACCGAAGAAGTCAGGCAGATGTTAGACCTGGGGGTTATCGAGGAGTCTAAAAGTGATTGGTCGAGTCCTATTGTGTTGATTCCCAAGCCTTATGGTTCCCTACGGTTCAGCAATGACTTTAGGAAGTTGAACGAGGTATCCAAATTTGATTCTTACCCTATGCCTAGAGTTGACGAGTTGATAGAACGACTTGGACAGGCTAGGTTCTTCTCCACCCTTGACCTGACGAAAGGGTATTGGCAGGTACCCCTTACTGACAGGGCTAGAGAGAAGACAGCTTTTGTTACTCCTGATGGGCTATTTCAGTATGTGGTACTCCCCTTTGGGCTACATGGGGCTCCTGCCACATTCCAGAGGTTAATGGATCTTGTGCTAAAACCTCACCGGAGATATGCCTCGGCCTACCTGGATGACATCATAGTCTATAGTAACGATTGGGAGAGTCATCTAGCCAAGGTACAAGCAGTGGTAGACTCCCTGAGGGCAACAGGGTTGACAGCGAACCCCCAAAAATGTGCGCTTGGTCTGGAAGAAGCCCGTTACCTGGGGTACCCTATTGGGCGAGGTGTCATCAAACCCCAAGTAAATAAAGTGGAGGCGATACAGCAGTGGCCATGACCTGTGAGCAAGAAGCAAGTGCGGGCTTTCCTAGGCATAGTGCGCTATTATCGCTGATTTATTCCCGATTTTGCGACAATAGCGGCACCCCTGACTGACCTGACCAAGGGTAGCGGGTCGGTAATGGTAAAATGGAGTGAAGAGGCTGAGGGGGCGTTTCAGCGACTTAAGACGGTTTTGTGTGAGGGACCGGTACTGATCACACCTAACTTCACCAAGACCTTTATTGTGCAGACTAACGCTTCTGACGTGGGCTTAGGGGCTGTCCTGTCCCAAGTAGTGGAGGGTGATGAACATCCCGTGACATTCCTGAGCCGCAAGCTCACACCTCCTGAGAAGAACTACAGTATAGTTGAGAGGGAGTGCTTGGCGATTAAATGGGCTCTGGAATCCCTGAGGTATTACTTGATAGGGCGACAGTTTACACTAGTGACCGATCACTCTCCCCTCACCTGGATGAGTCAGGCTAAAGAGAGGAACTCCAGGGTCACAAGGTGGTTCCTAATGTTGCAGAATTTCAAGTTCACGGTAGAACATCGAGCAGGAAAGCTGCATGGGAATGCTGATGCCCTGTCTCGTACCCACTGTCTGATGGCCAAAAGTGTTCGCCCCCACAGGGTCAAACAGAGGGGGAGGGTATAAAGCATAAAGCCGCTGAGCAGGGCTGAGAGGGTGTTCTCTCTGAAAGGAGGCTGGAGAGCACACAGCCCTGACCTCTGTGCCTGGAGCAGCGACTTATTTTATGTACTAGTGGTTAGAGAAACTCTGTTTAGTTAGCACCCTGACGGGTAGGATTTTGTTTGTTTAATGCCTGAATGTAAAGGCTGTTTTATTTTGCTGCTGCAATAAACGCAGGCGAGACCTGTTTTGGACTGTACCTTGGTGTCACTGTCTTGAACTGCATCCCAACACCCCGCTACCTCAGACTCTACTGGGCCAAATCTCCCACAATATATATATATATATATATATATATATATATATATATACGGAATAATTTAATAAAAATATATTTTTTTATTATAATACATCTGTAAATGTATAAACCTTTTGAATAAGTGAACAAGGCAGAAATATATGATACATTTTCTAAATAGATACTAACCTGGACAATTTTGGAAAATCAATATAAATTTAAAAATTAAAGAGCAACTGTAAAGTTTATTTTTCTAAACATCAATAGCTAGTAGGATGTAAAACAACTTTGTCTATTTTCATTGTTATCATCCAGCAGTTGCTTTTCTATACTCCTCAGATTACTGCAGTAGCTTCTTCCTTTGCCTGTGCTGACAAATCCTGGAATCCATAGTATAAACAAATTCCGGCCTCCTCGGAGGTGCGGGGCTGCTGCTTCCTGCTCACAGAGGAGGAGGTCAAGTGACAGAGCTTTCTCTGTGTATGTAGAAGAGCTGGATGTGTTCAGTAGTGTGCACACAGATGTCTAAAGCACTGAATAGTGAGGTACAAGATCTACCCTGTTCTCTTTTAGTCCCTCCATCCCAGAATCTACAGAACTTTCTTTGTCTCTCTGCACCTCATACTGCTCTCCCTTCCCCACCTTGTCCTTGGCAGTATCAGCTCTGTGCAGATAAGCTATTAACCCTCAGTGCCCAAACAGTACAGACTATACACTTCATGCAACTATTTTACTTATCATTTCTACCACTATTCTGCTCCTCCATGTGATGGAAGCTGCCAGGCTGGTCACCATATACATCCTGTATGTGCATTTAAAGCTAAATTGCTATGAGAGAGAACACAAGGTATCATGACATCTGTGGGCAAGCTAACTGGCCTCAGCTTTAGGGCATAGACAGGTAGATATCAGTCTCAGCCCACTTCAACCCTGGTAAGAACGATTTATGTCAAACACTTTCAAACAGAAAATGCCTTAACTTTGGGAAGAAAAGGGTGAGCAGCACAAATTAGGCATCAAAGGGTGAATCACATAGTATAATTTGGTAAATTGAATATGAGTTACGCTTTAAGTTACAAACATTTTGTTTTCTGACTATACATTACCTTTAATAAATTTCAAAGTTAATAATGTGCTTGTCTTAATAGCTGGCAAAGTAAAATATATTTTTCTATGTAAACATCATAAGTTAAATGAACTAAAACATCGGCAAGCAGCTGAGGTCATCCATTGACCCTCCATGCCAGAGATACAGACTGTAAATGTAATTTATTCTCCATCACTTCGCTCTGCCTTCCAGCTCTATACATTGGGATATAATTAAGTGACCTCTCCTCTCCTTTCGTTTCTTGAGAATTAAATGCAAGACTTCCAGATCCAGACAGATTTCGCATGCAGCTCATATATATGGCAGCAAATCATTTAAGCACTTATCAGGTATATATTCTACACAGCAAACTTCTAATGGAACAATTAGATAACAAATATGTGTTCAGCATTTGCCACCGGGACATAAAGCACTTTAATAACCAAGAAATAATCGGGTCTTGAAATGTATTATTTAAAACATGAAAGAAAATAATGGCTGCTCCTCGCTGATAATGGAGCTCAAAAATATAATAACAATACAAAACAGCTTTATAGCTATGTATGGTGGGAAGAAAAATAATTATTGTAATGTTATTATTATTATTAATAGTATTATGTTTACATTTTTGTAATAAAAAAATAATAGTAATAATAATCATAATTAAAATAATGATTACCATACAGTATTGTATTCTTTTTTAGTTTTTTTTTGCTTATTATTATTTTTTAACATTATTATTTTCATAATATCTCCTTTATATAAATACGGTCAACATTTTCCATATCATCTTCACTGGGAAAATACAACTAACCAACATACAGTATCAAGCCCTACTCACAACAGCTTCCAATCTCGTAAAATCTCGGGGTGACAAAAGAGGTAATAGATGCTTCTTCAAAAAGGTAGAGACAAGGTAGTAAATATTACCTTTCATGAGAATTTCACAAGGTTATGGGGATACAAATGTAATGGTCACACTCACTTTGAGTGGTAGAGATTAATAAAAGGTTCAAGATGTGTTTAATTCAAACTGAATAATTTTGTATAGCAGTGAAGGAATGTCTAGGGACTGGATGGACAGAACAAGACAACAAGCTACATGCTACGTCTTCTTCCCACCTGTCCCTACCTAATTGCCCAGCCTATCCTAAGTAAAGTGGTAGTCGACAACTGGTAGATGTTCCCTTCCTGTGTCAAAGTACAAACATTGATACAAAGACTGGACAATACAAAGTAGTCGACAATAGGACAATGCAGTATAGAATTGATAGGCAAAACAGTGGTCAGAAAATAGGCAAAGGGTCAACAAATCAAAAATAAAGAAGTCAAGATAAACGCCACCAAACTGCTGATAAGACTGCAAGATCAGGTGAAATGACAGGCAAACCTTATTTGAGATGTCAGAGATCTGGTGCAGGAGTTGACCAAGATACAGTATGAAACAAGTGGAATGGGGTCATAGCAAAGAGCTTACATTCTATGAAAATCTGGGGGTAACAAAAGAGTTAATCCAGACAAGTAGGGGAGAAGTGTGAGTGGAGTAAGACTCTATCCTTCTCAGCTAAATCCAGGGAAAAATCCACAGGAGACAGACCGGTGTGGTTCAATTCAATGAAGTCAGCCAGGAATGGAATAAAGCAGTGTTCCAACTAGTAAGGACCTAATGTAACCTAAAAACAAATTTACACTCATGAGCAGATGCTCAGTTGTAATTTACAGACAGAGGAAGGCGCTTGAGTCCAAACTGACAGAGATGTAACTTTGTATGACTTTTCTGATTGTAATACTGCTCATAAATTTCCTTCTTTGGTTCTTTTAGTTGTTTTCATGTAATAATGTTAATGCTGTTATATAAAGTTAATTAATGCTGTTATATAAAGTTTTTTGTATAATTTTTGGTGGGGGCACTCAAAGATTTGTATTTTGTCCCAAGAGCGTCAAGTTTTACTCAACTTCTACCAAAACATTCTAATCTTTGAGATCACATCCAAGGTACTGTTTGGTAAAAAAATTTATTTAAGTGGATTTTCTCTGTTTTTGACAAAGCTTTAAGAAAATAATCCATAACAAGTGAAATACATGTTTTTCTGATCAAATGTAGATCCTTAGAATCAACTTAGTTTTCTTTGTTCGGAAATGCAGAAATAAAAACCCAAAGGAGGATTATGAAATAAAAGAGTATAACTGTGTCCTTTAACTTTCATTTTGGAAGGACAAGTCTTGTTGTGTGACTAAATTATACATTTTTTTGAAAAAAATAAAAATGTTATAGCCATGTTGAATCCTGAAGACTAATTTGGTGAGCCATGTTTTGGTATTGTTGACTGTAAGAATTTTCTTTCAAAAGTAACAAAGATGTTAAAGCTGGGAATGACCTGAAATGCGTTAACCTGAGATGTGAGTAATACTGCTCTGTTTATGAGTGAAATATATTCTTAGTCGAAAAAAGAGCAAAAATATTGTATAAACATATATTTGTCAAACTGTATCTTCCATCAGAATAAAACATCAGATTCTATTCACGGGGTTTCCGCATGTTTACATGAAAAGCCTCGATGGTAAAATATCCATAAGCTCAGCTTCTAATATCTTGTACAAGCCGGGTCAAAGATTACTCTACTCGCTCGGTATGGACTCGGCACACTGGTCCGTTTGTACTTGGTAATGTCATACCAAATGTGATGTTATTTTGTTTTTCACCCCATTAGGCATGCACAAAATATTGCAAGAGACTATTTTAAGGGAAATGGCAGGCAGACATAGGGTAGGTACAGCTGACTGATTTACCTAATCAAGAGACTTGTTATTTCAGAACTACAATCAAAATAGTTTTCAATAGCAATTGTATGCATGGCGGAGCTTCAATTACACTGTACAGGTCCCGACTCTGAAAAGGCTGACGCTACCTTTTTGCTGTTTATTTAGTAATAAACACCTATAAACACCTATTTAAATATGTTTTCAACTTGTTTAACCCTTTTTGGAACCATGGTTGTCGTTGTTCTAAAGATGGAGCAGCGAGCAGGCTGTAAAAAAAAACCCTGCCGGGCCAGATTTCTGGTTTTTCTGCCCTGCACACTACTAGATGTTATGGTGTGAGCAGGAGACAGGCAGAGGTGTCCATGCCCCAACCTGCCGTATTTAATATAGTTTCTGCCGGAAAACCAGTGGAGACTATGGGCTCATTTACTTAGGTTCCTCGGACCGCACTATCGTCGGAACTATCCGCACACGATCAAATATGGGCGCATCAGCCCTGGCTTTCATGCGACAGAAATGGGGGGGGGGCGTCAGACGATAAAACTGATTCGTACTAAGAGCAGGATTTAACATTTAACTTGTGTCGTAAGACATGCACTTACATGCACTGGGAAGAAGAAGGTGAACTCCGGCGGACCTGAGCGGGGAGCGACACATGCAGGATATCGGGCGCATGATTTAAGTGAACTGCGGCAGCTGTTTATTCTCATCGGATAACGCACCTCGGGGAACGCACAGAGACGGGTACTTAAATATGCCCCAATATGCGAAATCTCTGCCAGATCTAATCTGGGGGAGGGTTCCTCCTCTGGACAAATCCTATACTTTGAGGCCTGGCCGGCCATTCAGCTCGGTCACGGTGCGGTGATGCACCATGTGCAAATCCCACCGTGATTGGGAGCCATAAAGGTCCATGGCAGCCGTGATCTTGTCCCAAATCAATTGACCCAATCACGGCCCCTATAGCTGCCCTCTGAATGAGCCCTTAACTCCAAAGGCAGGGATGATCTTGGGGGCTTGATTTCCTCTTATCATCTTTCCTCCTTTAGCAAAAGCAATTCATTTGGTGGAATTTTCTAAACAGGAGACTTTATACAAAAATATTTTGCTGTACTTTGTATTATAACTGGAAAGTTTCAAAAATCCATGTAGACTTGTATCACATAAGTTATCATTTTTGAAGAATACTTTAAGGAATTGCTTAATACCGTATAATATTAATATTGAATCTGCTCCTTGATACTATCCGGCAAAGTTGAGGAACATTTCACACTCCCTGCTGATCCATCAGTATACTGGTGCTGCTTTATGTCAGTTTATAGCCTGCTGAAGGATCCACAGGGCAACCACTGGAGACTTCAAATCCTTCACATGCCCGCAGGATAGTGTATCATCAGTATGCTCCTGAGTCATTCCCATAATTATCTGAGGGAATGGCTGCCTACAAAATACTCTGGAGGGATTATCAACAATCCAAGTTATTTGTATCATTAAAAAAGTGATATATGTTTGTTCACCTTGTTTTTTTTTCTTTGCAGTGTAACTTTGATAATAATCTTACAAATAATCTAAAATTTATAAGTTTCAGAAGAGATTTATATTCTATCTTGTTGATTTCGGAGTAGACGGACAGAAAGGTAGGAGAAAGCAATGGTAACCTTTATGAGAATAAGGTTATACTATCACAATAAAGTTTAGATTTGTGGTGTCAAGAGTAAACATTGAAATACATTTTATTAAAGGGAACCTGTCACCTCAACACCCCAATGTAAACCACCAACCGTACCTTGTAGATGACTGTAAACTAGTTTGCATGGTTCCTCTGTGTCTTCTCTGCGCTTGTGCTCTTGGCCGAAAAAGAGTTCTATTCCCCCTGAGTTATTTTCCCGATTCAGTCAAGGAAGTGGGAGAGCCCTTGGATCCAGTAAAGCCTCCCCCTGCCTCTTCACCACCACTCAGCCTGCTATAATCCACCCTTCCGCACTCCCCTCCAAACTGCCTCTCAGTCTCACATCAATACTAGCAATGCGCCTGTCATCTCAGCATCAGGCTGTTCGTCCCTTGTGGCTCCAGAGGGGAACTACACATGCTCACTCTATGGAGCAGATTTACTTACCCGGTCCATTTACGATCCAGCGGCGCGTTCTCTGCGCTGGATTCGGGTCCGGCCAGGATTCATTAAGGTAGTTCCTCCGCCATCCACCAGGTGGCGCTGCTGCGCTGAAAAACATCAGAACACGCTGGAGTTCACTGAGCAGATTTTTTTTTTTAATTTGGTGGTTTTTCCGAATCCGTCGGGTTTTCGTTTGGCCACGCCCCCCGAATTTCTGTCACGTGCATGCCAGCGCCGATGCGCCACAATCCGATTGCATGCGCCAAAATCCCGGGGCAATTCAGGGGAAATCGGCGCAAATCGGAAATATTCGGGTAACACGAAGGGAAAACGCAAATCGGGCCCTTAGTAAATGACCCCCATTGTGTTCACCATCTATTAAAATACTTTTTCGGGCCAGAGTATAAATACAGAGAATCCACAGTGGAACCCTGCAAACTAATTTACAGTCATCCACAAGGTGCTGTTAGTGGTTTAGTTTGGAGCTTTGAGGTGACAGGTTCCCTTTAAACGGGCTCATGAATTCATCTCATGAAAAGTATCACATGAATTGCATGAAGTTGGGTAACCCATTTGGGACGCCATCTTGATGAACCGGACATCAGAACTGATAATAATAAATGGCTATTGTTCTCCTAGATTCGTCTCTGACATGGTTGTCTATTGAAATTAACGAATCCTGTGGATGTATAACAAATCCCCTCGTTAATAGTAGCTGATTGTTGAGCATTCAAGATGTGTTGAGAAAGAAGCCACTCATTACATTTTGATATGTATTCATGTATACTACAGATATACTGCATTAAGTTGAAGTTCAGAAAGGGGCATAAAGAATTACCCTTTCAAGGCCATTAATGATCTACTGAAAATTCTGAGTAAGGAATATGCAAAACACATTTTCAGGATAGGAAAGGGCATCCAGTGCTATCTTAAAGAAGGCAGTTCCCTACAGATCATTACCCAAGATTCAAGTAGCCTTATGACATGACTTGGGAAAATAAACAAGTTATGTCCCTCAAATTATCATGGATAGAGAATGAAAAAGCAGCAAAAGTTCTCTTTTATTCACCTAGTATAGCTACATTTCAACTTACCTCAAGTCTTTCTCAAAAAATGTTTTCGCCAACCATTGAGGAGCGGTGTTCCACTTGCTACACTTGATACTGGATCCGGGAAAGTAGAATTAACAGCAGTGCCCCTCCAGCTGAATTATTTTCAATGTTTGTAGTATTTCTCTATTACTTTTTTTTTATATCAATCCCAAGTTATCAAGTCATCAGTTATTCCAAGTCATGTCACTAGACTTCCTAAGAGTTGACATTGATTGATAGGGAACACTAGAGCCATGGTTCTTCTTTTCCTATCCTGGAAAACTTATTTGTACACTCCTTACCTATTAAGTGGAAAAAAGACACAATCAAGACGCATTGATTGGATATTGGATGTGCGCTACAACATGATTCTGGAAGCAGCCTCATTGTCTGAACAAGTCAGAGAATGTTATGACTCAATATTAGAGAGAAACAAAATCTAACTAAATAAGAAACTCATAAATAGTTCATGTAGAATTCATGTCTATATGCTCTACTGTGTACATACTATAAACTACAGTGCAGGGGGAAACAATATGTGTCACATAATCTGATCAATACTAATGACTTCTCCAAGAACTAATTGTTGAAAGGGAGGTTGGAAGTGAGGGTTTAACATGTGCTTTCCCAATAAGTAAAGGCACATGAAGCCAAGTTACTATGGAATCTGTACCTGCAAGAATTATTGGTTAATTAGAAACATAGATCGAACAAAATAACTTTTAGAAGTTGTAGAGTTTGAACAGGCTTCCAATCCATTTCTAATGACCTGACTGTATATTCATCTGACAAGGCAAGCTGTCTGCAAGTGGAGAAAGGTCAGGATCGGTGCTATTTTTTCTAAGATTCTAAGTCTATTTGTCGACTCATCATAAGTATTTCTGAGACCACATCGAATTTTACAGTGCTTTTGGGATGGGGAAAATTAGAACTTTTTAAGCACAAATGTACATACTGTAGCTATTTTTTAAATAAACAGTTTTTTGAAAAAATATAACAATCACATTGCGGACAATGAACAGTGGAATGTAAAGCTAACTTGGCTTATACTCAAGTTTATGCAAAAAGACTCTGTACTCACCTTTCCGATGCCCCCCGCAGGTCCTCTTCAGTCTTCAAGCTCCGGCTCCATCTTCCGGCTGCATGATCCTGTTTCATGCACCATGATGCCAGCTGCTTGCCGACATCATAGTGTGTGCACCACCATCAGCACGCACTATAATATCAGCAAGCGTCTGACGTCATGGTGTATGCGAGGGGACTTTGCGCGGAGCTGAAGACGGAATTGGAGCTGAAGACAGAAGAGGACCTGCGGGGGGAGCATGACCTTTCTGCTCCTTACATCTTAAGGGAGCTGACGGAGATTGTTGAGTGCCACGCTTGGTTACCTCTTGCAGCTCCAGAAATGAATAGAGCCATGCATGGTCTTTTGTGTCATTAATTTTCATGGAGCGGCGAGGGGTCCTTCTGAGGAACCTGGGACCCCAAAGGACCCCTTGTTCTCGTGACCCTTGCTGATCAGCAAGTGAGGTTCTATCCTATGGGGCCTAACTTGGTTTGTGGGGCAACCCCTTTTAAAGGGAATCTGTTACAATGATATTCTAATATTCTTCCAGCAATATCTTTGTATTGTCCATCAAATACTGTGTCCATATTTGTCCAAAACAAATTTGAAAAACAGAAACAAAAATTTTGATAAAGTCTTGAATTTCCCATAAAGCCACTTCAATACAATATTGTGACAAGATAACAAAAACTACTATCCTTAACGCATCCATTGGGTTGTCAGAACTTCTGAAAGAGCTTGTTCTGCAGAAAAGTACCACTGGCTGAGCACCACATCTGGTTGTAATTGTTTGCATAAGCTCTGCAGCCTCTCTGAGCAGGGAATGTGTGTTCCTCAGAGCTGCCTCAATCGTCTACTGGGATAACCTACAGTCACTCTCTTTATTTCTGCTTGTTTGTTTTACTAGTGCCTGTTTTTGACTTTGCCTTTTTGGCTCCTTGTGATGAGATATTCATCTGTGATTTAGACCATTTTCCAGAACCTTGACTACTCTACTGTCTTACGATTTTGTTCCTCAACGCCATCTTGGTTTTCAACATGGTATGCCTGACCTTGCATTGTTGATTGTGTTACTGTACAGTGCCCGGTTATCATGAACACAGGGGAAAAAAAGGTAAAGGTGTGATTTAATGTTCCTCCTTTCCCATAAAATAAGGTATCACTACTATATAATTATTACAAACGGCTCAAGGTAATTACAGTAAATTTTGTAGATTTTGAATTTGGGCACCGGAGATTCACATTACACCTTGACCTGCATGTGTTATATAAAAGAGAAGTTCTTGCAAAGTCTATAGTAATGTTACCTAGCACAAGCAATGAAATAATTTGTGAGATTTTATTCATAAAAAATGCTCTTCAGTTCTGGGGGACAAACAAGATATATGCAAAATAATTACTTTAGTGAAAACTATATTATAGGGACAGGAAACTGGTTTTTAGCTTGAATGCTACAAAAGACTTTTCTTTATAAAAGGTAGCCAAGCACATCAATTTGCTCCGCTGGCCTGTACTATTGAGTCGGATAAACTAAGAGAAACTAATTTCTAGAAAAAAGTTTTAAAAACTGCACTCTCCAAGTGTGAAATAACTTAAAATAATGGGAAAAAAAGGATGTTTGGAGGAGAAGCGAATAATCTTTAGAGTATATAATAGGCTTTCCTGCTTCTAAGGACTTGCTTATGTAAAGAAATTGCATTGGCAAGCCTCACTGCTGGTACACGAGCAAAAGAAATAGCGTATTCACTGAAAGGATGAAAGTTTAAAGTTCCACCCGGTTTTGAAAAACAGTATTTCGACTTTGTACGTGCAGCGTGTTTTCCAACACAAGAGTTGATCATATCTTACTTTTATACTTGCTGTAGTTTTATTCCTTTTTGGTGTTTTTTTTTCTCTCTCTCCTTGAAATGTTATGTCTTTTCAAATAAAAATATAAATTATAATGGAACCGTCGTATTGTCTAAGTGGAGCAATGTTCTATGAGACAAGATTAGGGTACCTAGAGAAATGTACCGGATGCATGAAAAAAAAAATAACAATATTCAACGGATCTTTGGAAGTTCAAAACTCAATAAAACAATCACACAAGTTTATTCTTTCTCCAACTTTTAATGGCTTGGAATCCCTGCGTCGAGCACCGGGCTGACCCTGTGGTCATGACGTGAGTAATGCCAGGAGCTAAGCATTACAGCCTAGAGTTCTACTTCTAGTTCAAAGGAACATATTGGATATCTGCCCTATACATCTAAAACACACTTCAGGTTCCCAGCTCTATGGCAACTTGTGTCCACATCAGTCAGAAAATGACTCTTTGATTTGGTGCAAACCGCATTGTCTCATAATTAAATATAAAAAAAGATTAAACAAGACCATAATAAAATGGATGAAATGACAATGAGAAGAACTTTAAAGCATATTTATTAACCAGTTTAGGACATATCTGTCATAATTTGCTCAACGTTATCAAGTGTTTTAGACAGTTTTCAGACACTGTTGAAAATAAAGTTGAAAAAAAATTTAAAATATTATTTGACTTCTCAGAAAAGACCAAAGGAGCTCTGTCACCAGATTTCACCCCACCAAACTACTAGCCCTTTCTAGTTGTCCTCCTTATGATAAAACTCATCTCCATAATAAGCTACAAATGAGAAGAGTAATTTTCACCCCACTTTCGTCAGATGCCCATATCTTGAGTTCTATAATACTTAGAACTATTGCTGAGAAGACTTGAACCGCAAAGTATGGGTTCATACCCAACTTTGTAGGTTTATGGCTGTGCTTGGCTCAACCCTCCACTGCTAATGGCCATGATCGGTTCTGGCACTGATTGTGGACGTTAACTCTTTAAATTTTAACCAGTCCACGGCAAAGCGCGCCAGCACTAACCTGCCACAGGACAGATCATTGCCACTTCAAGGAGGTTTGTTGCTTCACAAAGAAGTCATTGGGAATGACAACCCACGCCAAAATGGTGTCATGTCAGCAGGTTATGGAAAAGTTAAACACTTGAACCTGGACAGCTTTTTTAAATTCTCTTTTTTAAACTTGGCAAAACCCTAATTTCATTGGGTCCACTCATCACTACCTAGAACTGTGCTTTAAGTTCCATATGAAACATATCCCTCCGTGTGCTGTCGCTCCGTCTCCAGACTCCCCTGTGTGCGTCCCCGACTCCTAGGGTGTGCGCATACCAGCTTCAGAAAATTTAACGAGCCAGTGCACCGTTAATTGGCTCTGGCCATTTCCCAGGATTCCTGCCGAATCTTTGTGCCTACGCCTTGGAAAAAGCTTCCCAGCAACATTACTGCATTCCTGTTTGTTCCTGCTCCTTTGTTCTCATGTTCACATGTTCCTGCATTCCTGTGTGTTCCAGCTCCTGTGTTCCTGTGTGTTCCTGCTCCTGAGTTTGTATACTGAGAAGTCTGCGTGCAAACAGTTAGGAGGATGTGACCTATGACCTCCTACATTACGATTGATTTCCTGTGATTCTATAATGTCACTGATTGGCCAAAGCGGGCCCATTACCCCTTGCAATTCCAGTCGAGCAATCAGTGCCAAACACCAGAAAACTGTCACAGCAATGGTACCAGGAACCAGGGCAAATTGAGAACACTTTGTTTTCTCCCTGCCCCGTTCCCAAGGGATGTTCCAGGATTGCTTGAAAACCCTTCGAAGTCCATGTAACATCTTAAAAGCAATTTTAAAAAAAACCCCACATTGGTTTCAATGTAAATTTCATATACATCATTTCACATTAACACCATCACTTCAGGTTCTAGATTTATTCTATTTTAATAAGAACATGTCGTTGTATTCACATGTTCACTGCGGAATTGTGAAAGATGTTGGATTGTGAAAAACATGACAGTTGTGTGATGAAATCTTCACATACATGACAAGGATTTTAATGAAATGTAAGTTTTGTTTCATGATTTGCTTTTTCTGGCGTAATTGAAATTGCGTATTCACAGCTACAAGAACAATATTACAGTAGTTCTTAGCAAATTATCGATGGTCAGTCATGTATTAAAAAGTACAACTACCTCTGACAAAGACATGAAAATATTACCGGCAGCGACCAATGCCAGGCAGCTGTCACCAACAAGGCTTAGAAGTTCATGATGACATTTTTTCTTTTTCTATGTAAATCACAAGTAAGACTACACGTAGGGGATCAATCATCTTATCTGTCTTTTTTCTGTCTGCTACTTAGGCTGCATTGACACTGCCGTTGCCTGCCGTACTGTAGCATGGCGGACACATGGCGGCGCCGGGGAGAGGAGGAGGGGGTGTACGCTGCTCATCCCCGCCCATCTCTATAGAGGAACATGTCCTATCTTTTCACGGGTACAAAGTGGTATGGTGGGGCACGTATGCTGCCCCATACCACTCCCGTTGGGTGCCTTGTGCCCATTGCCGTCTATAGGGCCGTATATATGTCGGTCCTATATACGACCCCCTATACGGTGGTATGACTGCAGCCTTAGGTAGGTTCTGGCAATAGAGAAATCACATGCCCTCAGTCATAGCTATGAATGTGATTTCTCTTTCACCTGAAACGCGTCAGCTGCTTAGTATTGATAGTTTTGTCGTTGTATTTTAATATGTCATAATAAAGGAAGTTAGTATTTTTAATTACAGAGCTGGGACTGATCTTTTTTTAATTCGCTTACCAAGTTTTTTGTCCTCAGTCTAGACAGCCTGGCCCTGAGCTCCAAATCGAATCCATGGGATTCAGCTATATAAGGCAACCGGCTGAGCTGTGAAGGATTCTTACAAAGTGATATTCCCTACTGAACAATTTATCTATCTCACTCTTTCCTTGTGTCAAATGGGATTTTATGTTTTTTTATATCTGTTTTGTGACATTTGTTACAAATGTCTCAAAAATGTCACACAAATGTCTCAAGTCACTTTTTTTTCATTTTCTCAGGTTTCCTTAAGTATGGTTTCATCTGGAGTTTGTTACATCATTTGCGACATTTAGCACAAGTGGAATAGAGGATAGATGTGTCTTACAAACAATAAACTAATGTCCAGCGGACTTCAGTGCACATTACAAAAAGTCCTCAAAAAGCCGCAAAAATTGCAATGCGCCCAAAAAAGTCTCAGACAAAAAAGGAAGACAAATAAAGACAAATGACCCCCAATAGAGTATTGTATACTGTATTCTAGCATCTGTGTAGTAGAAAGACAGAGATTGGAGAGATTGTAGCTTATTAGTGGAGGGAGAGTGGAGAGTAAGCAGGGTAATTTAGTGTATGGGGGTATATATTATTATTTGTTACTTTAGTGGCGTAGATGCCCTGAAGTAATCGCAAATGCTAGCACTTGCCATTATTATCTCCTTTCAGCCACCTTCATGCCAGGGAGGCATAAGGGGGGCATGGCTGGTGTGTGAGTGGGCATCACCAGAAGGAACTCATGCACCAGTGTATGATAAATACCCCCCAATGAATGGAGTAGAGTACAAGAAAAGTCTATAAAATGTATTAACTTTTGTACAAATATGCATAATAATGAGAATAAGAGATTATGATGTGCAGGCCCTTTGAAGTTTGTCCAAACCCGAGTTTTAAAATGCTGTTCAGGTCCAGGTTCAGGTACCAAACCTGGACCCCAAGCAGTTAAATGTTTAAATAACGCAGTCGTCAGCAGCTTTTAAACTACCGTGGGCGCACACGCCAGTGCTAACCTACCAGCAGTACCATGCATCATCATTTTAGGGAGAACTGATGTTCCCAATTATGTCATTGATGTCAATGGTGAGTCCTGGGACCCTTGCCCATCTAGTTCCAACGCATAGTTGCAGCCATTCAACTTTTGCTAGTGGAATTTAAACACAAGTGGAAGTTGTGCCGAATCTTGCGCCAGCCCTGAACTTCTGATGCAGTTTGGGGTCAGGTTCATAGGACCCCCCAACCCCTGAAGTTAGCTATGAACCTGAACTTTGTGGTTGAGGTCCTCTTAACACTATAAGACATCTATAAACCTAGGCCTGTAACAAAGGAAAGGTGGTTTCACCATTGTCATATATAGGGATTCTGTGCTGTAAGAGAAGTGAGACTTTGGAACTAAGTTATGAGTTCTTGGATTTAGATTGTTTGCATTGATTTATTCTGAGATCTTTAGAAAAACAGAATATAGAAATGATCATTTGCCTTATCTTTTTTGCCGTCCTCTGGATCGACATTGTTGGGTTATACTTAATATAACAATATATTGAACAAACAACAATGTCGAAGTATTAAAGAACCATGTTTAATATTGTTACTTGTGCAATAAAGTGCCATTTTTTTGGACCCCGCAATACCCAGAAAGGGGGATTCCCTCCTAAAGATCAAACTATCAAATATTACCTGACATAATGATATCATCTTAAGGGTTAGTTTTTTTACTATTTTTTAAACCCCTATCTGTAAGTCTTCCCGGTCTTATTTTTCATGCACAGGGAACTCAGCTTCTGCAGTCAATTAGTAAACACAATCAACAATATCATGGTTTCCATAATGGAGTAACCTGTAGCATATTAGTTAAATAGTATGACTGATTGGTGGTGGTGGTCACATGCATTTTTATAAAACTAAACTGGAAAACACCTTTTATTTAAAAAAAAAACTTTATGACACTCAAAGTATATGACCAGATATGGTAGACAAATGCAGTATATTTATGAAATAACAAGTTTATCACAGTATGTTCAGGTGGCACGGTGCTTCAATAAGCCTCTACATAAGATATATCAGGCCAAACAAACATTGGATTAAAGAGATTAACCACTTCAAGGGTTTTCCAGAAAGCCCAGAAGGGCCTGCTCCAGCTCAAGCTCCACCACTTCCTATGATATCACAAGTAATTTCCCATAGTCCATGGATCAGCCAGAGTGGGTTCGATGGCTCCTGGACACTTCCAGCCAAGCGAAGTACCAGAAGTACCGGTCGGGAAACAGTTAAGGGTTTTGCTAACTAGCTGTAAAAGAGGGAATGCTGGAAAGGAAACTTCATACCCTGCCGGAGGCCAATTGTCATTGGCTTCAAACTTTTATCTAACTAGTAAAGTGTCAAGTTCGATTGGGACCTGTAGTTGATTTAAGGTCCAAATCGAAATTTTTGTAGTCATTATTTGTAAAAAAAGAAAGAAAGAAATAAGCTTAGATACTGACCTAGATGTGAGTCGATGAGGCACATAAGACTCACATCAGTGAATCCCATGCCGACGCCTCATCTCACAATTCCAGAAGTGTAGCCTGGACAGTATCATGCGCTGCACCTACTGCGTTTGTCCAGTGAAGCTGGAGTTCACTTGCAGGAACGCACAGGCCAGGAGGGAACAAATTCTAGCATCTGTGTAGTAGAAAGACAGAGATTGGAGAGATTGTAGTTAATTAGAACAGGGAGAGTGGAGAGTAAGCAGGGTAATTTAGTGTATGGGGGTATTTATCATTATTTGTTACTTTAGTGGCGTAGATGCACTGAAGTAATCGCAAATTCTAGCACTTGCTATTATTTTCTCCTTTCAGCCACTTCCATGCCAGGGAGGCATAGAGGGACGTAAGGGTGGCGTGGCAGGCGTGTGAGTGGGCATCGCCAGAGGGAACTCATGCATCGGCGTATGATAAATACCCCCCAATGAATGAAGTAGAGTACAAGAAAAGTCTATAAAATGGATTTACTTTTGTACAAATTGCAAAATAATGAGAATAAGAGATTATGATGTGTAGGCCCTTTGAAATTTGTCCAAACCCGAGTTTTATAATGCTGTTCAGGTCCAGGTTCAGGTACCAAACCTGGACCCCAAGCAGTTAAATGTTTAAATAATGCAGTTATCAGCAGCTTTTAAACTACCGTGGGCGCACATTCCAGTGCTAACCTACCAGCAGTACCATGCATCATCATTTTAGGGAGATTGGGTTCTTGGAGAATCACTCCTGCCTAACAGTAATCTACCTGCACACTAACGCTAACCCTGACCAGCAGCAGCTCTCTCCCTAGCGGCATCCAGACACAGAATGATCCGAGCAGCGCGGGCAGCGGCTAGTCTATCCCAGGGTCACCTGATCTGGCCAGCCAACCACTGCTATCGACGTGTAAGGGTACCACGTCATGCTGGGTGGAGTGCAGAGTCTCCTGGCTTGTGATTGGCTCTGTTTCTGGCCGCCAAAAAGCAAAACGGCGGGAGCTGCCATTTTCTCGAGCGGGCGAAGTATTCGTCCGAGCAACAAGCAGTTTCGAGTACGCTAATGCTCGAACGAGCATCAAGCTCGGACGAGTATGTTCGCTCATCTCTAGTAATAATGTTAACGTTTAGGCTCCATATCTCACTATTCTCTACATCTTTGTCCGCTAATACTTAGTTTCTTGTCATGTAACTGCATTGTTACCGTTTTGCTCTTGGTGGTGGAACAATCTTATTCTTCATGAATACTTCAAGTTACAGCCAGTTCTCACATTCCCTAATAGCTTAGTGTGATATTAGGTCAATTCTCAAGTGACAGGTCAATGAGCAGCCAAGAAAATTGTCAAACTCCATCACATGTGTGTCAGTTAGAAGAACACAAAATGATGTCCATCCATCCTGATGCAACAAACATGGCAGTTACGGTGGCTCGTATGCTTCATAATAGTAAGATCACAAATGTCTATCGAGCAACATCCAATCTGAACTACACAAGTCTGGAATGGTGGACCGAAAAAAGATGGGGGTTTTAATTTGCAAAAAAAGAATGTAGACTGTAGAGGACTGGAGATTGAGATGATGAAGTGAAAATCAATAGACTGGGCTTTAATGCGATCAAATGAGTCTGGAAATCAAGGCAAAACAGGGATTACTGACTGAGTTCAGTGATGATATTGAATTTTCACAGTCGTAGTCATTGGATACTTGACCGGTATCAGTATTACCCTCAATTCTGATGTTGACTGAAGATAGTCATACCCATAGTCATCAGTGCCAGATTAAGGTAGATGGAGTGCAACAATTAGTGGGGGCTCCCACTGAATGCATCCCAGACAGTGGTATGCATTACTATTCTGAATTATCATTAATGTTAAAATTTGCTTTTATTAAAAATGTTTACCTAGATGTTTCTCTAGCTGGAAAAGTGGCAGTAGTACTGACTACTAGTCCTAGTCACCACACCAGTCCTACACATCACCCCAGTCCCACACGCCACTGCTTCCCTGTCCCTGCCGTCACTAACCTCACTGGTCACATGACTCTTCACCACCTTCCCTAATTACTTATAAGTACTGGTGTGCGGAGCCTTCAAGACCCCCGATAACAGAGCCTGCTGTGTGGTAGGATGGTTTTTGCTGTCAGGGACTTGCAGGGCCCTTAGCCCGTAGGGAAGCAGCGGCTGGTGAGAAGCTTCGACAGGTAGTGACTGTAGCTAAGCCTTGAAGATGGATCAGAAACAAATTGCTGAGGAGATCACAAACACCGGGGTCACAGATACACAGCATCAAACAGAGCAAACAGAAGGCTGGAGCACATGGAACAGACCTAATACTCTAGCAAGGTCCAAATCATGTGACCACAAGAGGAAGCTCAAGAATATGACAGCAATGCCGAGGACCAGTCACCAGAGGGAGCAATCCGCATACTTGCTACCAGAAGTAGTGAGAATGCAGTCATGACACCAAGCAATCTGCACAATCGCCGCTAGAGGGAGTCAGAGTGCAAAATAATAACATGCCCTGAGTGTTCTCTCTCCTCCTCTAGCCAAGTGAGAGGGTTCAGCCAACCAATAATAGGTACTAAGTGGGAAGGAGGTCAGGTGTCAATCTGTATGCAGCACAACTCCTGAAAAGCATGCTGCATGCAAAATACAATGGAGGATAGCTGGATCGAAAAAACTCTATCTAACTGAGCCAATTTGTTTAGGGAAGCACAGTGGCTTAGTGGTTAGCACTACAGCCTTGCAGCACTGGAATCCTGGGTCCAAGTCCCATCCAGGTCAACATCTGCAAAGAGTTTGTTTTTTCTCTCTGTGTTTGCATGGGTTTCCTCCAGGTCCTCCAGTCTCCTCTAAAAACATACTGGTAGGTTGATTAGATTGTGAGCCCCATGGGGACAGGGACCGATTTGGCAAGTTCTGTGTAGAACAAAAGAATAGGTTGGTGCTATATAAATAAAGAATTATTATCATCCAAGATTAAAAAAAAAGAAAAGCTTCATTTTTAACGAAACAGCTTTCCATTTGTCCATGGGTTATTCATTTATTTATTATTTATTTATTATTTTTTATTTTATTCTTTATAATTTATTAGTTTTTAGATTTCAATTCAACTGTAACATTGTTTATGGGAAACAAATGAGTCACATTTATTTCAATTCTGAACAAGTCCTGTTAAAGGAAATCCACCATAAAAATCCACAATGATAAACCAAGAACACTTATTATAGGCACTATGGGGTTTTTCATCAATAGACAGGCTCCTTGGGACAGTTCTATGTCTATTTTTGGAGCTCATCTGCCCATCAGAATTATTAAAGTGGCTTTTGCCCTTTAATAAATGTTCTTATGGTCTATTTTCTATCTGGGATTTATTTTCAAAAAGTCCCAAAAAAGTCTCACAATGCATAAAAAGTCTCAGCACAAAGACCAGCAGGGGACTGAAGCAACTATGAGACTTTTTATGAGACTTTTCACACATGAATCTGGCTCTGCACAGTGTTGCATTAGCAGTAGTTTAGACCAGATCAATAAAAAGTTGTATATAGTTCTGTGAGACTTTTTAGCAGTTTAAAGTGTCAAAAAACCTCAATGAAACAACTCTGAGACTTTTTTGCCAAAAAATCCCAGGAAAACCAATGCTTACTAGCCCCATATGACAGTGATAATCATCTTATATTTGTTATCCATGGTCTCTTACCTTTTATAATCAACTTTTAAAATTATGCAAGCAAGTCAGAGAACTTTGAGGGGGATGTTGCACTTTGTGTGAAACTACAGCACAGAGGGGCTCTGGTTATGCCCAGCAGTTTGGGTGGGTGCCCGGGACACAAGGCTTTTAAGGGGCCTATAACCACCATAACCAATCAGCAAGTTTGATCCTGTCCTGTAGAGATAATAAAGAGAAGGGCCTGCAGCCATGTAGTCCTCATACTTTCAACACAATCTTATACTTTGAAGGTCATCCAAAGGTCTTTTCAAAAACTTTGACTTGTAATAGTTGAGAATTTTTATACAGGTGAGGGCAATCTTGATCTTGCCCTGTCTCCTAGAATCTTTCAGGTTCTCATTAGTTTAATTTTCAATGTTGATTTTAGAAGGAAGGAGGTCATGGATAACAAATATAAGACAATTACTGCAGTTGCGTTGCCTGGATCTATGAGTAAGTGTCCCTGGTTTATCATGATGGATTTTGATGGTAGATTTTCTTCAACTATAAAAAAAAGTGCCAATAATAAAGTGACTGAAATATATTAGAATTGGTGTAACATGAAGAAGCTATGGGTGGCATTTGTACAGACATGAATGCTATTTCACTTGTGCTATTGATTTATGGAAAGTTTGTTGAAATTTACTGACCATTTCAACTTGTATAAATCCCATCCGGAGCACAAGTAGAGAAAATACCTTTGATCTTATGTTTTTGTGTTAATCCTGCTGTGATCTAATTTCCCTTTTGTAAAATGAGAAAATATATTGACCAGAAAAAGCAACATAGGTACAAAGCTTTTAGATAAACCTAGATGAATGAAAACCGTGAGAGATATGTTTTGCATACAAATTGCCTTTGAGTAAGGAAAGAAATGTTTAAATACTTTTTCTATCAAGCAGATTCATAATTAGGGCGTGCACCCGATTACCGTGAAAGATGGGTGGAGCTTCTTTTTTATAGGAAAAGTTCTAACTGCAGTCATATTATATCATGTAGGACGAGGGGACAATGGTGATTTCCTCATCTCGAACAATTTATTGAAACAAAAGTCAACAAGGCATTGGGTAAACCCCCAAAGTAATGTCAATGTATTAATAACTTGTCATGCGCCATTGACCATAAATTACAGCTGAACAATTATATTTTCAGCCTGTTCACAAGTCAACTAGTTGTCTAGTGATGCCCCATACTCCTGTAATTGAGGTCCAGGGGTATCTACCCCTAGCTGATCCTATAGTTTTCCGATGGGATTCAACCTTGGATAAAATAAGCACAGAATTTGAGGAAACCCTGTCTACAGCAGCTGTTCCCTAACCAACCCAACCTCAATGAATTTGCATATTGTCGGCCATGAAGATGCTATTAGGCCTGTGTTGTTCATGCAGAGAAACAACTACTGGATTAATGACCTTATTCAAGTAGTATGGGCTTGTCACTCTAAGCAGGGGTGTAACTAGGAGGAGCAAGGCCCCTTAGCAGACTTCTGAATGAGGCCCCCCTACCCCTTCAGAGAATTTACATATTTGTATACTTTTATACACATGTGTGTACTACACATTAATACACTCCTACACACATTTATACATTTTACACAGATCTGTCTCAGTAGCTGCCGATAAAATGGGGGAAGAACATGGCAGAAATTACAGATGAGAGATCCCTAGTCCTGTCATTTTGCTGTCCACTCCCTTTTCCCCAACATTTCTTATCTGGGCTGCCGGTTCAGCTGTGTACACTGCATGTGCGCTGTTATATACACATAATGGTGTACAATGTGCAGCATAATATGTATATAATGGTGCACAACCTCCATTTATTAGTGTCTCAGGTCAGAGGCTCGGGCCCCCTGACAATGTGGGCCCCATAGCAGCTGCTATAACTGCTACCAATGAAGTTAAGCCCCTGTGTCTAACATTCACAAAGTGAAGATCAGTTCTGTATTGATTAGTCACACCTGCCGACACTGTACCATTCCAAATCTCCAGCATGATTTGCGACTATCATTTCTGCTTACCATAAATTGACCTTCATCAGTGAACAGCAGGGAGGACAAGTGATCCCTTGTCCAGAGTACAGGCGGTCCCCTACTTAAGGACACCCGACTTACAGACAACCCATAGTTACAGACGGACCCCTCTGCCCACTGTGACCTCTGGTAAAGCTCTCTGGATGCTTTACTATAGTCCCAGACTGCAATGATCAGCTGTAAGATGTCTGTAATGAAGCTTTATTGATAATTCTTGGTCCAATTACACCAAAAATTTTGAAACTCCAGTTGTCACTGGGGCAAAAGAAAAAAAATTGTCTAGAACTTCCATTATAAAATATACAGTTTCGACTTACATACAAATTCAACTTAAGAACGAACCTCCAGACCCTATCTTGTATGTAACCCGGGGACTGCCTGTATATGCTTACTGCCCTATGCAAGTTGATGATTCTTGTGCCTAGTGGTGTGGCAGTGCTGATGTAAATTTTTTTGAATGGTCTAATGTGACACTTAGATGCCTCTCGTTTTCCCATAAATGTGTGTGAAGGCTGATTCTGCAGGATATTGTTCACAATAAAGCAGTCGTCAGTATTGGATGTGGCCAAAGGACTTTTCACTTTCTGTGACTCTTCCACTCTCTCCTTATCTCTGTTGCATTCTGCTGGTGACACTTTTTGACACTCCAAGCTCAGTGATCATTTCTGTCCGAAAATCTTCTGCCTGAAACCTTGCAATGACCAGGTACTGTCGATCAATTGTTAGGTGACATTTTGGTCTCATGATGTCAAAATGTGAACAGCATGATTAGGAGAACTGTTTAAATACCTATTCTACAGTAATTCAACCAGGAAATGTATTGGGCGATTCATGGCTCAAACACCTGTTGTAAATGTTATAGTTTAGCTCCTTGTTACAACAAGTTGTGCAAAATTAAAGTAAACATTGAAAAGTTGTCGATGCATATTCAAAAGTGTAGAAAAGTTCACGTTAAGTCTACCTGTAACGAGGGCAGTTGAAATTTCACCTACAAGACACTTAGGGGCTCATTTACTAAGGGCCGCGCTACTCAATTTCATTGGACTATCTGCCTTTTTCGAGGATTACATGGCTTGGACAGGTTTGTTAACAGGTGTCTGCGCTGGGATTGTGTTGCACTCAATCGTTTCTTGGCGCAGCTGCACTGACATCCATGTGACACAAATTGAGGGGGTGCCATCGGACGATTCCACTGATTCGGACTGAGCGCTGGATTTAACTTTCAAATTGTGTCGCAAGACAAAAATTACCAACTTCACTCCAGAGCCACATTATAAGAGTCTTTTTCTCCTTTGAATCCATAGATATCTACATATATAAGAACTATACAAAAACTGGGGAAAAAAAGGCAGCACAGCTATAGGAGTGGTGAGGGCTACCCAGGACTTGATATAACTGTCAATAAAACAATAAATAGGCAACCCTCCAACTTTAGGAAAGTAAAAACGTGTAGGTTTATTTACCCATTTTCCTAAGATTGGAGTTTTGTTTAATACGTGAACTAGACGGATAGAGCCATTGATTTGACCTGATTTCACTTGCGCTGAAAAATGATGGAAATGATAAATCGATAGTCTTCCTCAGAAGTTGAATCTTGAAAACAAAGTTGTATTTATCTTAGAGATTACAATAAATTCGCACAGGACATGCATCTGACATGCAACAATCCTGAGAACACAACATTGGCTTTTCTCAGGAGTTTCCTGCCAAATGATGTTTAAATCCATTTATGGCATTTTGTCGATGTTGATGCACGGCCACAATCTCCTCTCCTTGGCTGCGCGTCTTGGGCGTCTTTATCTCCCTCAGTATGTTGGAGCAGACAGAGGTTGTAGGGAGCAGAATTCACATGTGTACACAATATGGCCACAATGTATCATCTATCTGACACGTAGAAATTCTGATAGATGCTCCGTATTGCCGGGAGAGATTTCCCCTTGTGGTTTACCTAGTTAATGTATCACCGGACGCTAAATCTTAGGAGCAGTAATCTGACATTTTCAAATGTGTTATGTGATGGATATAGGACTTTATTTAGCTTAGTGGAAATCCGAACAAAGATTTTATTTGATTTGGTAAAACCGACATTCATTTTCTGTTCAGACAGTTATGTAATGCTGAATATTTCTGTCTGAGCCCAGAATTTATGGCGACTGTGTGTTATGTCATAAAGTTATTGTGAATAATAATAATTAAGATTGATTTAGATTTTTTTAAAATTATTCTGCTACATAGACAGAAACATTACACAAGACATTAACATAATTGTTAACATTGAAAAACAACACACAGAATAGATGATGTGCTATCTTGGAAGAAGCTACATCATCACTGCCAAATGTCAACTAAGGCCAACAAGGATTGCCCAGCATAATAGTGGCCGTCAAATTCCATATTATTTTTACGCTTCTTTTCGTTTCTTCGTCCTTCTTTCTTTATTTTTGCAAGAGATCCCCTTTAACCTGAGAGGTTACTTTCTTTCGGAAACTAACGACTTTTAACCACTCTGATGGTGGTCAGATGAGCCCATGTCATCTGAAGGTTATCTTGACTTTTATTGAAACTTTTTTATTTTTCCATGTACAGAGCTGTGTGATGGCTTATTTTCTGCATAACAAATTATACTTCAAAATGGTGGTATTTAATATTCCATGCAGTGAATGCAGTAAAATTGGCGCCGCCATCTTTTTGAAGCAATCATCAGATCAACAGGAAAGCACCCGCGATCGGTGCCGGCACCGATCGTGGATGTTACCGGTAAGCCTTTGCTGCAATATGCAGCAAAGTCTTACCGGCTATGGAGAGGGCTTGGCCCGCGAGCCCTCTCCATGCACTGGGACCCGGCATGTGACGTACTAATATGTCACATGTCGGTAAGGGGTTAAAGGGGTTTGCCCATGAAAGAAAATTCAAAATTTCTAATTTCAACCCCCTATTGATGTTAATACAATAAAAAACATTTTTAAAACCTTACATTTTTACTCTGTGTTATTGCTGTTTTAGCTCCTATCACTCAGTGATGGTCAGTGTAAGATTCCAGTGTGTGAGTGGGGACTGTCTAAGCAGACACTTCATGATCTATCTAGTGCTGTGAGCTGACAACATGGTTTAGATTATCAAGGAAATGGTTTATATACATCATTAACATTCTTGTAACATTGTACTAGTGTCTAACATATGAAGAAGAGATGAGACAGATCAGAGTGAATGAGATCCATGAGATGCATATTACACACACAGACACTCTCCACGCTCTTTCTACTGTCACTACACGCACACTTATCACATCTCCTATGTTGTCATTCCTCTCCATGGATAAAGAATGTATCTGCATGTAGCTTTTGTATTTCTCCTCATGCTGTGTACATGCTGGCAGAAGTCTAGTGTCATGCATCAGTGAGAGCTCCATTTTTAAATGCAAGGGTGTGGGCCCCTGCAGAGGAAGCAGATAGAAAACCTCAATCCACAGCACATGACATAAAACCAAGATGGCTGCCAACTCTAAATTCCGAAATACTGGTCAGAAACCAGGGGCAACTGAAATTGTGTATACCATGATTGATAGAGACAGGTGGACTTTATATCTGTGAAATGCTGGCATTTGTTTTTAATAACAGTGAATTAGAAAATGTGTTATTTTGTTTATCCCGAGTACTTTTTTAAAAAACTTGTCTTCGTTGAATACCCCTTTAACTAAACCTGGAATAAAGTACAGAACCCAATTGGCATTGTATTATTTCAGTTTTAGTTTCATCATAATCCATTGGGCTCTCTACTAGAGATGGGTGGTCCGGGCTGAGTTAAATATTCTCACCTTCCAAACTGACTAGAGAACCAAAATATGAGATTTTTTCTGGAATGGTAGGGACTCGAGGGAAAACTCAAACTGAGCAAGATAATTTTGGAAAATATCCAATAGTGGATTCAGTGGTGAAAATGTATGATAAGACAGGCTCCTTATGGCAGTTCTATGTCTTGTAGTTCAACTGCACTCAATTATTAAAATGGATTTTGGCCCCTGAAAATCTGCTGGCAGGCTCTTACGTTATGGGGTTATTTGCGATACTGGACTGGGGTCAATTTGTGCCAAAACTTGTGCCTAAATGAAAAATCACAATAAATAAATTTGGTCCTTTTGCGAAAACAGAGCTATGCAAATGTAATGAATTTGGTGCAAGTAGGGTCTATGTCAAAGCGACATTGCACTGTCCTATGTTCATTCGACGCAACAGAAAGTTGCAAAATAGTATTTGCACCACAACTGAGCCAAAACAACGGCAAATATAGAAAAACAAATGATGAAATATCACTCCAGAAGAGGTGAAGTTGATAGAGCCATGAAGGCCCTTTTTATAAATATGATATTTAACTTTCATTACCCTAAGTCACATATAGGACCCCATGAAGAAAAAGCTTTTTTAATTTTAGTTATAAACATTTTATGCTTATTTTATTCCCACCATAACCCAGTCACTGAATAGTTAAAAGTTTATTGGCAAAGGAAACGTAGGAAGCACTTAGATAATAAAACCTAATGACGATGCGGGATTGTAGCATTGAGATCCATTCCCCCGGGGTCAATTTTAATCATTGTAGCGGTAACTTTTTCAATAATGGCTTTCAACAATGTCAAGTCAACTGAATAATGGGACATTGTTCTTATATAAAGATTTCTTAGTCCGCCTCAGTAGAGTAATAAATATATGGAGACAGTTAATACAATTCTAATAAGAAGTAGGATGGAAGAAAACGAAGCTTTACAGTCCGAAGTTAAGTGAGTTACCCATAATAAAAAAATGTCCAGCCTTTGTTTTATAATGGCCACGAGGGACAGGTTTTATGTTGCAGAAGGATATATTACGATAGATGGATATTTTTTTTATTTTTGCCTCTTTAAGCCTTGATGGGAACCTGCCAAGACATTTTTTCCACAATAAAGATAGTGACAGGTTCATAGAGCCCAAGTACCTGAATGATACCTCTCTTTGTGTAATAATGCTTTCCTCACACTTAAATTTGTTTCTCTAACTCTCATACAGCTGTGAGTCAGAGGGAACGTGGTCTTTTTCTCTGCGAGTCCAGTAGCTCCTGCCATGTCCCATGCCTCTTTCACATCACACCATTCAGAACTTCATGTCATGTGACCTAGAGTGATGTCATCTAAGGTTTTTTACTCCCTAACATCTGTAAATCTACTTCATGTATGCACGATCACATGAAATCACAGCATGCCTTCCATGGGTTTTACTACTTATTCCCCTCCTCCATGGAGGCATGCTGTGATTTATGGCTCAAATACAAACACAGATACCAGCTTTTATAATGTAGGGCTGTGTAAAGCATCTTATTGACATCAACCTTGTCATATGACAAGAAGTGCTGATTATTATATATTATAACAGAGCTCTCTCTCAATGTTCCAGCAGGGCACTGCGAAAACATATCATATGGCACAGTATTTCCTATTGAACTGGTAATGCCTGTAGTGAATTTAACAGAATATTAGCTGCTAAGTTTGGTAGCGCAGTGAGACTGTCAATCAGGTCTAGGGAGGCAGGAGGCAGTGAACACTGAGTTGCGGCCCCCATTATTATCCATTGGACTCACACTCAGGTGACTTGTACTTGTTACATTTGTTTGCACTTTTTTGACATTGAAGCCATAGAATGAATTATTTAGGCACTAAGGCATGCTTTCAATCATAGTTTTATTTTATTTAGTATTTTTTGTGTGGGTACATGTGAATGGCAGGTGGAGCCAGAATCAGTGGAAAATATCCCATAATGGATTGGTAGCTGTGATCCTTACTGCTGCTCTATGTATTTGGATCTTCACTGCCCTAAATTTATTAAAATAGCTTTTGGCACTTGATAAATTTGCTGGCAGTGCTCTTATGTAAAAGAAACTATTTATGGATAAGGGTAATGCTAAAAAGTTTTTTATAAGTATTTGTGTGTTGTTATATATGAGCAGTTGTTCCATACCTGAAGTCCCACCGCTCACACACTATCTAGTTCAATATTTTGGTTCTTCACTGTCAAAGGGGAGTGGCCAGACCTTCTGTTCCAGCTCAGGTTCTACCAACTGATAGTAGAGAGCTTATGTCGCTAGTTTTTTTAAATATAATTTTGATGAGTTCTATAGCAGTCAGTAGGCAGGTTAGCTACCAGCACCCCATATAGCAACACCCCCACAACTTTTACCTTTCCACTTTGATAAATAGTGGACATCTTATTTACAACATTTACCTGTTGTAAATAAGATGTCCCTTTTTTATCCATCTGTTGTTTTAAGTTTTTTTTTAATATCTTGGGGACTTACTGCCTAGTGTGTATAAATGCTGTGAATTTTCGGTTTCATGCATACACATTACTTTGCTCTTCTTCGGTCTCCATGGCTAAACACGGTCAAATCTACACTAAAGCAAAATTAAGTGGAAGCAGCTTGCAGCTTATTACAGCCATGAGTCTTCTTGGGAAGATGCAACACATTTATCAAGCAAGCCCGATTTGTGTTTCTTCTGGCTCTTCCTTGCATATCCTCTCCAGTTTCCCTAAGGTTGGATGTGAAACGTTGGTGGAAGCCATTTTTAAGTCTCAAAGTTGGTCACAGAGATGTTCTGAAGCCTCTTTGTTGTTTTATGCTGTGTCCTTAGAGTCATTGGGGCAGATTTACTCCCGGTTTCCAGCTCGATCCAGTGCGCGTTCTCTGCGCTGGCCAGGTCCGGCCGGGATTTTTATTAAGAAGTTCCTCCAGGTCCACCAGGTGTCCGGCCTGCGCTGTGCCGAAGTTCCCTGGAACGCAATGGAATATACCGAGCCGGGCTGAGTGAAGGTAAGTGCAAGACTCCCGCAACACATTCTTTGTTTTAAATGCGGGCATTTTTTCCGAATCTGTCGGGTTTTGTTCGGCCACGCCTCCCGATTTCATCACGTGCATGCCAGTGCCGATGCGCCACAATCCGATCGCGTGCGCCAAAATCCCGGGAAATTCATGGGGAAATCGGCGCAAATCGGAAATATCCGGGTAACACGTCGGGAAAACGCGAATCGGCCCTTAGTATTGACCCCCACTGTCTTATTGGGAAGCTGAACCTTCGTCCCAATACTGAGGTCCAGAGAACTGCTCAATCAGCTATCGTTCAAGCTTGTATGGCTGCTAACTAACTGCACAAGTATGCGCCAGGTAGGACTTGGTGTAAAAAAATATACTTGGTGCAACCAGTCTCCGAATAATATATAGATACAGTAGACCATATGCTGCGGCAGCAGAGGGCGGGGGCCTTTCATACCGCTAGCAAAGGAACACTGGCATTTGATAAATATGTTTTTGCTTACATTATCACCTGATCATGCACTGCACTTGTATTTAAGGGCATAAGATGAACAAAATCATACTAATTATTATAAATATGCCAGAACGGAACTAGTATCGATACAAAGGGAGCAAACTCAGCCCAAAGCGGTATCCGATGCGGTGGGCATTATATGGCCGGCACAATGCAACATTTGGTGGGCTAGGAAAGAATAGCTGGGACGTGTCTGTTCTTCTGCTGGTCAGCACGTTCTCTGTCCCCCGGCGTGTATCCGCCCAAACCCAACCTCTCGTCCCGGGCAGCGGCGGCTAAGATCTCACGCTGTCTAGAGTTGTGTTCGGAACTTCTGGGACTTGTGGTACCCTTCTGCATGATGCCTGGTTGTTCTGCCCATGAGGGGTTAATTCCAGAAGCTGTCCAGCTCCTATCAGGTTCTGGAGGTGGGTTCTGGCTGAATAAATGCAGCTTCACTAGTCCACCTGTGCCAGTGTTTGAAATCCCTTCATCACTCGCTGCGCCTCATTAGGTATGTATTCTCATATCGGTATCTGTATCGTTGTGACCTCGTCTAGTTTGTGACATTGACTCTTTGCCTACTGATTTTGCTATTGCCGTACCCTCTCTTGTGTTCTACTCCGGCTGTTTACTATTCTTTGTGTTTTTATGTTTGTCAGTCTGTTTGTGCTTCCCTTCCCACACTTATCCAGTGTATTTCGAGTCTTCAAGTAGTCGCCCCACGGTTTAGCATGGGGGGGCTATGAAAGGACAGAGGTTGGGACAAGCTACAGGGCACACTATCCCCGTCTTCTGTGTACCCAACCTAACAGAAACACTGGCCACACATACAGGTCCGCATCCGTATATGACCTGCTACATTCACTCCTTCCATGGAGCTTTGTCAGCTGTGGTCGCTCAGTGTCCAGACCTTAACTCAGCATGTTCAGAGTCTGTCTGCCCGTCTTCCAATATCAGGTTTCGGGCAGACAACACCGCAGGCTCCACCACCACCTGCACCAGAACCTAAGGTTCCTCTCCCTGACTTGTTTTTTGTGACCGTAAAAAAAAAATTTCATTTAGGTGAGGGGGATGTACACTTTATTTTTTTCTTTACAGCCCTCACTCATTGGGCACCGAGACCCAAAGGGTGGGCGTGGTCATTTCTCTTTTGCGCGGTGATCGCAAAATTGGGCCTTTTCTCTCCCACCTGACTCTCCTCTCGCTCTTTCTTTTGACGCTTTGTTTTCTGCATTAGCCAGATTTATGAAGAACCTTGACCGCCGGGCACTGGCATTTCCCACCTTAGATCTCTGTGGTCAAAGGGAAAACTGACGGCGGAAGATTATTGTGCCCAATTCTGACAGTATGTGATGACTCACATGATGACGTGCCCTAAAAGACCAATTTTGTCCGGACTGTCAGAGACCGATAACAGGAACTTAGTCTTAGCTTATGCCGAGCCGTCAGACTTAGATGAAGCTATGACTCTGGTCGTCCGAGTTGATCGCCGCCTAGATCCACGCGATCACCTCGGGTGTCCCCTGACTGTGAGCCACGGCCAATCTGTCTCCAGGCCGCAACGTTGGAATCCATGGAGCTGGATAGCATCTCTCCTGCACAGCGGAAGCAACATCGAATAATAGCGCTCACTTTGTTTCTGCTGTGGAAGTCCTGATCATCAGATCACACACCCTGTTCCAAGGCAGCAGCAGGAAAACTTCCCCTCCTAAGCAGTAATCGGGGGAACTGCTTAGGAGCTCAGGTACTCCCAGTTGTGTCTAGAATGTATTTACCTTGTACGGTTAAGTTTTATTAAAATTTGTTGTCCTTCTTCATGCCGGGTGCTGTATGTTTTATTTTTTTAATAGTATAACTATTATTCGTATACATTTTAGACTTTTTGAGTAATAGTTACAAAAAATGTGCAAACCGTATTATAATTTTTATTATAATTACATTTATTAAGATTTTTTGTTCATTTTTTTAGTATTTTTTGTCCATTTTTTTCTATTGGTAATGAATGTTTCAAAATTTCTATCAGAAAAACAGCAAGTGAAGGATTTCTACATCAGCATTGTATTGCCTCCTGACTGTCTTGCTTACACGCTCTGCGGTCAGCTCTTTGTGTTGTACCTGTCAGTTGATTCGGTGAAAGGTGCTGCTATTAAAACTGAATCTCAGATAAACCTTTGTGCAGCTGGGTCAAAATATGAAAGATTTCTATTTTTAGTCTGGGGCCTTGGGTAGTTGTTGAATTCTATAAAATAAATAGTATATTGAAGATAGATGTCTACAGGATGAAAATAACAGCCGATGAGTTACCTAAACAGTTGTAAACTCAACTTAACTTTTTTCCAACTTTTTTCCATTGATAACAATGGTTCTGGTTGTGTTATATAACAGGACAGTGCTGCCATATCTCTTGTTGGTTTCATCTGACTTCATTAAATTTACTGTATTTTAAATAAAGAAATATGTCCCTCCTTTATGAAGTGCCATGCTTTATTATTTTAGTTCATATATCCCCCAAAACTGAAAGTGATATGAGATGCCCAACTTTAAAAGAAAAAACTATTTAAAAAGAAAGAAAAGTAGAATCCTCCTAAATGTTCCATTACGGCAGGTTCTGCAGGACCATCTCCTTACTCCTGGCCACAGATGGTGCCAGGTACCAGTTTGCCTGGAGTCTTATCTTCCACTAGCCAACCCCCTTTTACCTAGAGCCGTGTTATGAGATCCTTATACTCTTTTGTCATTTACCTCAATCCATCTAAAAGGGAACATCTCACCAGATTTCCACTAATACCCAAAATTACAGGTTTTTATAGCACTATGCTGACTATTGCTCACATTGGTTTTAGCTAAAAATGCATAATTCTTATTCTAGAAAAGAAGTCTACTTTTGACCCTGTATGGTCAATAGTTAGCATAGGGCTATGGGAACCTGTCATTAGTTTTATAAGTGATCAATTGGTGACATTTTCCCTTAATGGAAATCAACCATTAGAAAAAAAAACCCAAAAAAACCTAGAAATACTCACCTTTGCTCCTCTTGATGTTGATCCTGGTGCTGTACTCCGCTAGTCTTGACACGCCAGGATCTCCTAGAAAATAAACTTATAATTAGCATCAAAGAGTGTGGGGACAAGATGTCCAGTGCTCTGGCTGCTAATTATGCACACACCTCCCTCTCCCATGATGGCATGAATTCACGCCTCTCGTGTGACATCACCTTCCTTTCCCATGCTTTTCTAGGTGATCCCGTCGTGTCAAGACTATCAGAGGACAGCGTCGGGATCAACATCAAGAGGAGCAGAGGTGAGTATTTCTATTTTTTTTTTCCAATAGTTGATTTTCTTTAAAGCTTTGAGGACAGGAGGGAGTGTGAGACACAACTTTTATGGGCCCTGAATGTATTACTAAAAATTCACTCTGTAGCTATTAGAATTTTATTGCTACAATTATTATTATTTTCAATATCTATTTAATATTCAGGGACCAATTTCTTACAGTTTTTTTTGGAACATGGACATCTACATTATAAATAAAGTCCAGCATCATATTACATTCATTCAGCAATGTTTCCTATAATAAACAATGAGGTCTTTCAAATTAAAACCCCAATTTACTTTAACCAATTCATGTTGAACAGGTTGTGTGGGTTAAAAACAAAAGTTTTTTTCGAGTAAAACTAGATTTTTGTTTCTCTATTTATCTATGGGGATAAAGGTTTGCTGTTTTGGTGTCCGAATGCATGTCCTCCTAACCTTCCCTAGAGAGAATGGGACTTCTGGGATACGGGTGTCCTATGAGCTGTTGTAGAAGTCCCTTAAAATTGAATAGACTACTGGGATTGCTTAGCATTTTGTCAGAGAGACTTGACAAAGATCAGTTATTTATGCCCTTTACTGTGAAGGAAAGACACATATCTTTATTGACACAAGTGCAATAGCAGATATGACCCACTAACAAGAGTAGTGTTATTCATGGGAGAAAAGAATCAGACGCTGTTTTGATCACTCAACTGTCTTATTTATTCTCAACATTCTAAGAATCTGCGAATATCTTTAAGAAATGTAAGATGCGCCTGATATTTTCCATGGCCAAGTGTCTGTACCATCTCATCATTCAGTCATTTTAGGTAATGAATACAGTCTATAAGTGGGTGACATCTGAACTAGTCATGCTTGATGGGCTTCTTATTCAGAAGGCTTAATCTGTTAACATCTCTGATTACTCAGAATGGGCATCTGAAATTTTGATGAAGCCAACTTCTTCTCCGTTCTGGTTCAGTTCATCCCACTCATTTATATGCTGCACTCGGCTCTTTATCACATCATTTGTGAACAGGTCATTTGCACTGGTAAATGCAGAAGGATCATACATGGAAACTGAAAGCAATTTCACATCATTAGAAACCTTATGTCTTTCACCATGGGCTCCTGTTTTAGAAACGCCCTGAACCGTAGCACAATCCAAATCAATATTTTAACCTAGGTTTTAATTGATTTTTATTCTATTACCGGTAATTGGGTTTTTAATTTATTGTGCTATGTTTCAGGACATAAGGTCCTAGAACAATCTGTTACATGTTATTTATAATACTCATAATGAGAATAGAACCTAGTAGTGTTGACAATGGCCAAGGATCTTAGGAGGGTAGCGGTATGGTTTAAAGGTAATCTACTACTGACCCCAAATAGGTAATCACACTTACATGCCGGCGGTAAGATCTTGATCCATCATCGGATTATAATTATTCATGCCTCTGCTGGCCCTTATTCCCTCCTCCTCCCTGACGTCACTATGCCTTGCGCACTGGATAGGGAGGGAGGAGGCGTGAATAATTAGAAGCCAACAAGAGCAGTTCCTCTTCCTCCCATGCTCCTGGCCAAGACCTGGTGACTGCAGGTGGGAGGAGGTAACAAGCGCCAGCAGAGGTGTAAATAATTGTAAGCTACCCGAGCACTGAGAAGCTTGGATGGTGCTCACAGGAGCGCCCAAGCTTAATGTGCATATTTTTATAAAAAATTTTCGCTGGATTTGTGGATTTTAATCGTTACTGAAGATAAAATGCTGAATTAGGATTATCATGTCTGTGTATTTTACCTGAAAACTACCTGGGGCCAGTGGTAGATCTCTTGAAAAAAAAAGGAAAATGCTGGCATAAAATTTATATAAAATTAGTCTTTTAATACGGTAGGAGTTTAGAATTTGACTAATGTAGTGCACAGATAAGTGCCTGATTTATAAGAAGGAGGGTCCTATGTACCCTGGACGAAGCAGCAGATGCAGGCCCAATTGGGGGCCTCACTATACGTGTCTTATGCATAGAAAGCCCAGTTCACACTATCGTTAAAGCCTCTGTTCCTTACCTCCAATAAAAATAAGTAAAGTACAGAGGTTCAATGCATCAGTTAAAGATCCCAACATAGAAACATTTTTCTGGCTTCCCCATGTCTCCATATAGAATAGTGTACACATTGTCAAAGAGTTTTTATAGTAAAACTGGCATTTTCCAAAAAAAAAAAAATAAGTTAGATAAAAGTTTAGCTTTCTGTATGCAGAGTTGTGTCCCTAGTCCCCTGGGAGTTGCCAGTGAGGAGTGGGGCAGAGATGTATCACGTCCTGAGGGGGGAAACAATGGGGAGACAGATATGGGGGAATTAATGCATAATGGAGCAGTTTCCTGAGGGAGGGGGTGGGGCAACCCCTCACTGGCCACTCCCAGGGGACTAGGGACACAGCTCTGTATACAGAAAAGTAATTTTTCATATAAATTCTCTTTCTTTTCAGATAAAGCCAATTTTACTAAAAAAAAACTCTTTGGCAATGTGCACACTATTCTCTTTGTGGACACGGGGGAGGCAGAAGAAGGGCTCCTGATGACAGGTTCCCTTTAAGTTGCAGATACACAAAGCTAATATGTAACTCTGTTAATCTAGCCTAAAAAGAAGTTTACTTCTAACAAATGCCAAATTCATTTTGTATTTGAAAAGTTTTTAATTTGTCATTCGATTTGTAACTGTTCCACAGTTACAAATCGAATTTTTTTTTTTTTTTTTTTTTTTTTTTTTTTTTTTTTTTGCCGAATCATTACCCTGACTCCAAATTAGGAGTCAGGGGATCTATGAAATGTGAAACTGCAGGTAGGTTCTTGTCAAAAATGTCACACAAGACTCCATCTTTTCCGGAATGTTTCTACTTACTTGTAACACACGTACAACACATATCCACTATAATTGTGTTATCTCCAAAATAACTCGAAGTACAGGATAGAAAACCAATATAATCTGCGTCCACTGCAAATGTTTTGTACGTTAACATGTTTGGTACGTGTACTTGGTATTGGGTATGACCAGAGGTCTGTTGTGCTCATACTTAGAGGGTTTTTCTGGTGTGGTGTGAAAATAAAATAATAAGATACACATGACAAGAAAACGGGTAAAAATATTTTGAACTTTTCGACATTCAGTCCTCCATATCTCACCATCTCTACGTCTTCGCTTTGAACGTGAGAAATCAATTCAATAGACAATCTCTTGGTGATCTCCTAATATATAATGATTTGAGATTATTTGCGTGTTCTTAGTTGAATATCGTTTTGCTCCTCTTTGTGACCATCTTTTCTTCTTGTATTACAAAATTACACCGTTTCTCACGTCCCTAATGCCGACTTGTGTTATAAGGTTTATTCTCAAGTGAATGTCCCTGGTTTCAAATCACAGGTCCAGACCTTGAAAAGATCTCCAAAGACTACGAAACATCACATCATCCCGTTTATTGATTGTAGTCTCTCGCCCATGAACAATACAGTAGTAGTAGGTACTTTTCATGGTACCCTAAGGATGACTCGTGTTCTCCCACTCACCAACATTCTTATTGGGTCGAAATGACAAATTCACAGCACTAGCGTAATGTGGACAACAATAGGACCGTCGCCTGCTCTGCTGCTTGCCTCTGGATCCAAATTTACCAGGCAACCAAAATATCACTGCCCAGGTCAAGAGCAGTACAAAATCAGACAAACAACATAAAAAAGCAACACGAGAGTACAACCAGTCCATACTGTGTAACGTGCAAAAATATGAGCAATCTCGCAATTAAAAAAACTGAATCGAAATCCCTATAAGGGTTGTCCAACACCAAGCAATAATCGGGGAGTGCTTAAAAAATATAATAAACTGAGAACAAACTTTTGTTCCACCATTTACTTATATGGCCTTTACAATTCGCAAGAGTACTGCTGGCCAGCAGCTGTCCTTCTTCTCCTGTCCGGTTGCAGGACAAAAAACATCATTTGACCACACCCCTTAGATGTTCTCGATCGAGTGATAAATTGTCAGAAAATTAAGGGACTGATGACGGATCTTGTACTTCGAACGAGTATCTTACTCTTTTTACTACCATTTGTAAAGGCAGACATCTTGACCTCATGGTGAATAACCCGCTTTTTTATTTTTGTATGTACAGGCAGTCCACAGTTACATACAAGATAGGGTCTGTAGGTTTTGTTCTGAAGTCTGATTTGATGTAAGTCGGAACTGTATACTTTTCATCCATTGCAATCTCAGCAAGAATTGTCACTCTGTGACAATTGGATTTTAAAAGAAGTGTGCGTGTCATACAAAACCAGGAATAACACAAAGCTTCATTACAGACACTCTGAATACTGTTTACAGCTGATATTGTAGCCTAGGACGAAAATACAATAAATGAACAATTTCCATGGTCCGTTTGTAACTAGGGTCGTATGTAATCAAGTGTTCTTAGTATGGGGACCTCTGTATTATTGTTTTTATTAAGAAAGCATGAACCGCATCAAAGGAGTGTCTTAATTGACATTTTACCCCAGGGTCCTATTGATCTGATATCTTAAAAAAGCTAAGAGGTATGTATAGGGAAAAATAATATCTAGATCTGACTTGACTCTGATGTTCTAGAAAAATTTGCAGAAAACCAGAACCAGACTTTTTGCTTGGTTCTAAAAAGGGTAGTGGTAACACGTCCTTTACCACACTATATATAACACTAAGCAAAGAGGTTTTGTAATTGAAACCTAACTCTAATCGAAACGTGACCGCTTGGATGCTGCCATTTTCTTCCCAAGTGTTACTTTTTGGGTCGGATAAAGCAATTAGAAGTCTGGGAATTCTGCGTCTGTCACTGTCTATAGTATAAATGAGGATCGGAAAAATCAGATATTCACTGGATTTTTTTTAAAGAACAAGAAGACCCATTTGCGACTTAGAAAAGATGGGCTTTCTTGAGAAAAAATTTCTTCACAGTAGGAAAGTAGGGATATTCTGCCTTAACAACACTCCCATTAACGAACTTGGCCTTTTTCAGTTTTTTCTTTCAACAAGTCCATTTTTCTCCCTTTATCCCCACCTTCAAAATCTATAACTTTTTATTTTTCCACATAAAGGCTCTGTTATGCTACTATTTCCTATGCGTACAATTGGTCACTTCATAGTGACGGTATTTCAGTATTCAGGCGATGACTGGGAATGTCGGTACAAAAAATTCCAATGCAGTAAAATGTGAAAAAACACATTTGCGAGCCTCTGTGGGCTTGGATTTACAGCTTTCACTGGGCCAAAATGACATGTCTAATTTATTCTTGGGTCGGTACGATTAAGGGATAAATTGTATAGGTTTTACAATGTTTTCATACATTTAAAAAAATTAAAACCTCCTGTACAAAATTTTTTTTTTTGATTTTTGCCATCTTCTGGCGGCAATAACTTTTTCATCTTTGATGCACGAGCTGTGGTGGTGTCATTTTTTTGCGACTTTGATGGCGTTTTCATTGCTATCATTTTTAGGACTGTGCGACCTTTTGATCACTTTTTATTAATTTTTTTATATTTTCCAAAATGGCAAAAAAATGCATTTTTTACTTTGACCTATTTTCCGTTACAGTTAAACGCAGTGAAAAACCGAAATTATATTTGATAGATCAGACATTTTTGAACGCGCAACAACCTAATGTTTAGATTTTCTACTATTAATTAAATAAATATCATGCGAGGAAAGGGGGTGGTTGAATTTTAATTTTTATACAATTTTTTTTTTTTTAACGTCTTTTTTCACTAACTTCTACTTTATTCGACTCCCTAGGTAACTTTAACCCTAGTTGTCTAATCGATCCACCCATATACGCCAATATGCCAATATGACAGTAAGGGAATTTCTCCACATATCATTACAATTCTTGACTGATAGCACATTGTAATCAATGGGTTAAAACGAGACTTGCTTCGGCCTCTGTGAGACCCGAAGCTGTCATGGCAACGGATCACCGCTCCCCGGACGTCATCGGGAGCAGCGATCCGCGGCCATCTATGGGAGCCTCGCGCAGCATTGCCGGCGCGATTTGCCGTGAAACCACCCGCGATCGCGCTACGACCGATCGACGGTGTACTACCGGTAAGCCTTGTGCTGCCATATGGCAGCAAAGACTACCGCTATGGAGAGGGCTCGGCCCGCGAGCCCTCTCCATGCCCGGGCCCGGCGCGCGCCGGGAAGGGTTAAGATGAAGAGCAATTTTCTAGACTCATGGGGGATGGTATGAATGTGATTGGTCTTAGAACCAGTGCAAGTAAGGACTGGACAGATCTCTGAGGGCACTTATTTTTTTGGGCGTCACGGTGGTGCTGGAACCTTTTATATTTTTAGTGGGATGTAGTTTGTAGAGTAGGATTAAATGAATTGGTGCACGGACTGAAAAGAGTTTAGAACTAGAGATGAGCGCGCACTAAATGCTCAGGTGCTTGTTATTCATACAAGCTTTCCCGACGCTCGGTGCTCGTGATCGAATAAACAACCCCATTAAAGTCATGGGAGACCCGAGCATTTTATTTAATAACAGAACATTAAAAAAGACAGTCATAATTAAAATCTCCCAGCTGCTTACTGATGTTTTGTTGCTTGTAGAACACATTGAAATTACACTATTCTTTCACTTTCCAGGTGTTCGGGCGGGGCGTGTCTCCCGCTAGTTGTTAGAATTGGTCACACGACATCTGGATGTGCAGATAATAGTGTTCTGTTCAACTGTGTTCTGCACTTATATGATCCTGTATTCACCTTTTTTAAATTTTTAATTCTATTCTTCCCACATTGGCAGAGTGTGCGCGGCCTTTCCGATAATGTCGGAGATTGCGCGCACATCTACAAAGTGAAGATGGTCTATTTAAATGTGTTCTGCACTTAAGTGTTGCGTGTGTTTCACTGTTTTTAAATGTTTAATTCTATCTTTTCACTTTGCAGATGTGCGCGCCAGTGTCCTCTCGATAGGCTCGGAGATACGCGCGTACAGCTGCAAAGTGAAGAATAATTAAAACATTAAAAACATGGAAATACAGGACCGATTTAAGTGCAGGACACATTAAAAGAACATAATCTTCTCACATTCCAGATGTTCCGAACATCTCCACTTACCACTATATCGGGAGACACGGCTCCAGCACACCTGAGAAATTGAAGAATAGTGTTCATTTCAATGTAGTTCTTAGAAGCAAAACATCAGGAACATCTGATTTGTTATTATGATAAAATACTGTTCTCCTTATTAATGCTCGTCTCGAGCCAAGAGAATACTCGCCCGAGTAACGAGCCGGTCCGAGTATGCCATAATACTCGACCGAGCAGTATACTCGGACGAGTATACTCGCTCATCTCTATTTAGAACTCCATAGACTTTTAGCTGGGCTTTTTTTGCGACACAAAAAACGCCAAAACATGTGTCACGCAATAGAAGCGTGGGAAAACTGGTGGATTCACAAGCAGCACCCGAAATGTTGTGTCCAAAAATAGAAAAAATTGAGAAAACACCAATATTATGGTGCATACACTTCATAAATTCAGGTGCAAGAGGTGCATAGAGGCAAAAAAACACCGCCAGTTTTCCATTTGAAAGGCCAAAATAAATGCCCCCCTCTGTGTCTGAGGCTAAATGATGAATCTGAAGCAGTATAAGACTGGAGAGTCGTACATTGTACCTCCTATAGTTGGCAGTGGTCTGCTGCATCAATAATTGAATTAATGGCGCCAGGTGTGGGCACGCCCCCTGGTTACGGAGAACCACAACCCATTTTCAGAAGAAGCGGGAAAACAGCCTAAAAATTCGAAAGTACTTAATGTATCACAGACTCAAGCACAGGGGGGGGGAGGAAGGGTTTTCTCCTGTTTACCTATATCATTGACTTTGTGGATTTAACAATCCTTTAACAAAACTGGTATTTTTTTGTTCCTAAACTTGTTTCAACACAGCATTTTCCTAAAATTTAAGGTTTCACACATCTTTTCATCTTCAAAATACCCTGTTGCTTTCTAAATTTTATTTTTACAAATACCTACAATTTTAAATAACATACACAACTCCCAGCGAGATATAAAATTTCCCTGTCATCTCGAATAGATCTAAGGAAATGTGTGATGATTTTTTATTTTGAAAACACAAAACAATGTGCAGTAGACATGCACATTTTCTCTTTTGTTTACTGTCACTTCTTGCTTGTAGGTTCCCCCGCTCTTCTATCATGCTGTCTCCCATAGAGTAAACACATGCTGGGTGAAGTTCGCGGGGAGACCACATTTTACATATCTCTCATAAATGTAGAAGTTATTTTGATTTCCTCCTCTATTTTCGATGTGTTTTTTTTAGATAAAGGAATGAACACCACAGATCTACAAGATTGTTATATCGAGCTCTGGGTCTGGGGATAGAAAACAGAAAAGTTAAAAACCTAACTTCATACAAGAATGGCATAGAGCGGAAGAAGACTTTGAAATATCATAGTTCAAGTTTTAGGATATAAGAAAACAAGTAACTATAAATCGCACTTACACTCTTATGCTCACTCTGGAGAATCGGTAGGGCCTATTTCAACAAAAACTTAAAGTTTTGAATGGTTGTGTTTGGCTACATACATGTAGCGTGCCGAGGTCTTAAACATCCACCAACATGTAGAAAAAAAACACATGAAAATACATTTAATAATTTTTAAAAATATATTCATGTGCAACTATGAACCTCGAGAAGCAGGTTTTATGGGTCATCACAAGACTTCATGGTGACCAACATAATCACCACAGACCAGTCTCCAAAGGACCCAGCAGCCGAGTACTATGTCTACTGTCAGACCACGGCTCCAGGTTCTGGTTCTCTACATCCCACACAAATCTGTCCCCAAGTAATTATGAAATAGAAAATGTAAACATGTGTCACCCTTTATGCAGTAGGAGTGGACCCCTAATCCCTAGACGGATGAGATGCTCACCTTATAAAAAGGAACATGTTCTCATCAACTCACTGGAGGCAAGGGTAGACCACCACAGTGGAGCAGAGCTGCTTTGACTACTGGTGCCCAAATAAATGTGAGGTATCACTAGCAAAATCAAGGTAATGGATGATGTGTGGCTCAAACACAAATTTGGTAGTAAATTCAGAAAGAAAAGGGGGGATTTATTCGAACACTAATATAGGGTGGACAAAACATTTTGGGAATCTATTCTTCCCTTCTTCAGATCCCAAAACAAGT
Organism: Engystomops pustulosus; assembly: GCA_019512145.1. Taxonomy (NCBI): domain Eukaryota; kingdom Metazoa; phylum Chordata; class Amphibia; order Anura; family Leptodactylidae; genus Engystomops; species Engystomops pustulosus. The sequence continues at coordinate 260,297,461 of CM033642.1, forward strand.
GACACACAAGGGTTGTCCAATGTTTTATTAATAGTGGCCACTTTACGTCAGCCGAAACTCAGTAGGCCATTTTAGACTTCAATGTGTCTTCTGGTCCCATGTTGTCCTTTAGGCAGCCCCATTTACTATTACACATTGGAAGACATGTTCGGTTGCTGAGTATTAGATGTGTACTGTTACGTCTCCACGACTTTTGTCTCTGATCTAGTATTTTGGCGGCAGAGTAAGACTGAATTTACACATCCAGTCGGGCACACGTCCGGCACGCTGGATGAGGAGTGACCCAGCCTCTTTCTATAGAGAAGCACGGAGGACGGCGTGCACACGGGGAAATATAGGACATGTCCTTTCTTTTCCCCGTGTACAGAGCAATATATTGCTCCATGAGCCCGTTGCCGTCTATATGGGGCGAATGTACGGTCGCAAGCTTGCGGCAGTACATACGTGCCCCCCGCCCCCCAAAATATTCTTGTTAGTGTAGCCTAACAAGAAATCTTACTCTTTTATAAAATAAGAAAATAATTTAGAATTTTTAATTGTTCTTCTCTCTAAATATTGAATTAAATATACAATTTTTTATCCAAATTGCATACGTAATTGTGCAATCTTTTGTTCGCACATAGGATACACAACAATCGTTAAAAAATGTAAATTTTTTCAATGATTTTGTACACTATTATTGCTACTATTTCCATTCAATTTCATTACCATTTATAAAAGAGCCGCTCTAGGATTCGGCAGTACTTTTTTCACTTGCATTTTTAAAAGAAGACGTCAACATAATAAAAATAAATCCAATTCATCAAGTGTGTGATTTACCGTTGTAAAGTTTGTAAATTAGCTCTGATGATAGGTTGTTACTGGAATCCATCAATATAATTACACATCGCTTCTCACTCTCAATAAATTAATCCTGTTTGTTGACATCACCTTTCAGTTGATAGACACCGAAAAATCCATATATTATATATTTCCATGTCAATTTGTCTACAAAAATAAAAAAATAGATATTAAAAGGACTGGGTAATGTATTCATATCAGCCCCGGCTCAGTTACTTTGAAATTGCAGAGCATCTCCCTTATATATGCTTTAGTCAATGGCCTTGACAAGTCATTTCAGTGATTTTGGAAACATGTACACTGCTAATGACAAACTTAGGTCTATAAAACTAAAACTGTCAGAGGACATTCCAATAAAAAATGTGATTTACAGCGCGTAATTTCAGGTGGTTGTGGAAAGTGTCAGTCACTTTAATTCCTTTAGTCCATTCGCTGTCATATAAATGGCTTCTCACCAATGACACCTGTATAGAGTCACAGTGGTATTTAAAATAATATATTGTCCTTCTGGTTGATGGCTGGATGACTCCCTATGACCCTAGAGGTATATAGAGATAAAATAAAGCACCCATAGGCCTTTGTATGGAGGTATGCAAAATATATCATGTTCATTTGATCACTGTAATACACCTATAATTAGGGAGCCACAATGTACACAGCTCTAGCGTAGTGGCACACATGTCATTACCTAAAAACCACAGGCCCTCTGTGTTCTGCCACAATGTATCAAGCAGTTGGCTTCTTTAAAATCTGGAGATCAAAGTTCCATGGGTTCCATAGACTGCTCTTTTCATTTTCTTTTATCTCTGCATCTGCCAAGTTAGAAATTGCTCCATTAGTGGGTATCTAGGGCAGCAAAGCAGGCACATTATTGGGGGCACCTAGAATAACATTGGAGGAACTGTTTTAGAAGGAGGTAAACCATGTGGTCACTACACGGACAGAGGGTCTGAGGCCACTTTGCCCCTGAATTTGCCCTTTCTGCAGAGCTGCTATATTAGGGGTTTCTAGAGCAGCCGAACAGTATTGGGAGCACCTAGAATAGCATTGGAAGAACAGTTTCAGAAGGAAGTAGACCATGTAGTTACTATGGAGCCTAAGTGTCAGAGGCCACTCTATCTCTTCTCCAGAGAGTTTATATTGGGTATATTGGGTGTGTGTCCAGGGCAGCTGAATGGGCATAGGGGGGAACCTGTAATATCATTAGAAGAACAGTTTCAGGAAAGGAGGTAGACCTAGCCACTTTACCATGTCCCTTCCGCAAAGCATAAACTATATAATTTAAAGGGACATCTATGGCAGCAAAATCTGAACAGCACTAGCAGCAATGTGAAGAAGCATGGGATGAACAGGTACTTGAACAATTTAACATATTGCTAATACTTTAACCTTTAAATGGTAGTTTACTCTGTGTTGCATATCTGACCATGTGTATTATGTGAACATGCATTGCATCTCTTGTCTTTTTTCTTGTTAACTTCAATCCATTTTTTTTAGCATACCATTTGTAGATTATCGGACCCTTCTGGGTTTGCATCCACAGAGTTCAAACACAGACTGCAGTCACTTACCCTACCCTTACCAGTCAAACCTGTTACCGGTAACACTTCACAGGGGAGCAATGATCCCAGGATCATCTGGGGGGGATCAGCAAGACATTAAGTGCCAAAAGATCAATGCCAAAATTCTGGCATAACATGTGGAATTTAAAGTATAACACCGGAAATCGGTGCTAGGACCAATTGTGGGTGTTAACATCGAGTGAGTGGATCCAATCAATGGGTTAATTGAATTGAATTGAATTGAATTCAGGTCTGGGTCCACAAACCCATCTGACCTGAATACTAATGGTCCGCTCATCACTATTGGCAAGAAGATGCCATTTTTCAGGTGGCAAACCAAAATCAAATATTTTGAAATGCCAGGTAATTTTCCCAGAAATTAGAGAGAGGGGTAATGGGTGGGGATGTAAAAAAGTCATAATCAAAATTAAGGAAACAAGTAGCTTTAATCCCTCCCCACATGCACTGTACTATTACAGGATGGTGTTGGGCCGGGGGTATGGAGAGGGCTCATGGCTACAGCCCAGAGTAGGTGTAGGTACAGTGGGTGTTTGCTGCACCATGCAATGCAAAATAGGGCTCAAATGTCTATAGCACTACTTTTTTGCCATTTTGCTTCTCCCCAAAATGGTAGCAATGAAAAAGTTATATGTGTCAGAATATGGCGAAATTAAGAATCTTCTTGTATTAACGCAATTTTTTGTCAATTTCACATTTTTTTATTTTTTTTTCTGGTTCCCAGTACATGGCATCGAATATAAAATAATGACACTTAGAAGTACAATTAGCTACACAGGAAACAAACCCTCATACAGTTCTGTACATTGAAAAACACAAAAGTTACAGGTGAAGAGCAGAAAACGGAAACACAAAAGTCAAATCATGGATTAAGGAGCTTTTAAATAAAAATCTGTGTTTTAGAAAATTAGGAGGCATTATGTATGCAGTAGGGATGAGCACCCCCAAACCGCAATGTTAGGTTTTTCAAGCAGACATTCCGGTTTGGGTTCAGAATACAGCCTCACCAGTAAAGCCGGCAATCGATGCCGATGCTCTGGCGGCAGCATTTTCACAGGGTAATTGGGGGAGCACAGTCTCAACTGAAATGCTGCCAGTGGCTTTTCCAGCAGCATTTAAATGGTTAACGTGCGCCATCAGTGCCGAAGCATGTGTGAAATACTGAAAGATAGAACTTCGCCACCAACATTTAGTTGGTTACTGCCCAAATTGGTGCCAGCAACTTTTGTTCAAGCTTCTGCCAAACTCAGCGAACCTGAACCTGAATGGGTCCACTTGTCACTGGTTATATATCCATTTCCAGGACCATTGGAGCAAAGCTGAGCAATTTGATTCTGACCCAAATTTCTCTTTTGACAAATTTGGTGAAGCTTCTACAAATCAAATCTTTGATGATTCGCTTACCTCTAACTACGATGTCTTACAGAATAATGATTTTTAGATATGCTCAATTGAATATGTGTAAAACCAGCAAAGCAAAAAAATATGTCCATATGTGAACCGGTGTTAAATATCGAAATTGATTTAACAAGTTTGTCAATGAAGCGTGTCAGACAGACGAGGAATGAAGGTAACGGGATAACACTAAGTCATATTATGTATTAGCACTCAGCACCCAAATAATAAATTCCTGCTAATTTATTCTCATTTCTTTTATTTTTCTAGGTTTATGAAAATCACTTAAATTAGAAGTTGCAAAAAGTTGAAACGTAAAAAGTCATGGAAGTGGCGCTGCCAGGGACGTCTCAGCCTGGCAATTACATAAACCCGCTTTGTATTGTGATGCCACCTGGTAGTGAGGAGCGACGGAAAGACTAAAGCTAATGAGAAAGTGCCATGTTAATGCATCATTATTAATGGCTTATTAGTAGAAAGGGCATTATACAAGGGGAGAGAGCCGGGGACAAGAGCCGGTGATAATGCGGCTGTGATAAATATTACAATTACACGTGTATTGTTACACCATGGCACAGTTAATAAATCAGACAGTTTTATTTTAGGATATTTTACATTCCGGAATAGAATCTTATATAGAAGTAAAGGAGAGTCAGCTCACCTGAGGGCTTTGCATCGTGTTCCTGGATGTCCGAGCACGGATAATCTTTGTTCCAAGTTCAACACAAAAGATATAAGAAAGATCCAGCTCACAGCACAATCCAGGTTTATCGCAAAAGCATGTACCGTGTGCTGAAAAACTCACACGTGGCTTATACCCTAGTAAAAAAAGACTAAGGTAAAACTCACCTTTCCAGCGCCCCCCGCAGGTCTTCTGTTCGATCCTTCCGGCAGCGGCGGCAGGTCCATGCGGTGCACAGCTGTGACGTCAGCCGTGGCTGTAATAGTATTGTGTGGGCCGGCAGCCGGCTTACTCTGATGTCAGCTCTGATGTGCGCCGCACGGACCTGCCACCACTGCCAGATGCATGGCTGCTATATACTGGGGGCGCTGCTGGCTGCAGTACACTGGAGGGGGCTGCTATATACTGGGGGCCTGTAACCAATGCATTTTCCACCCTAGGCTTATACTCGAGTCAATAGGTTTTCCCAGTTTTTAGTGGTAACGTTAGGTGCCTTGTCTTATATTCAGGTCGGCTTATACTCCAGTATAATTGTTTCATTATTGTACAGACCGTGAGCTGTGGTCCTGTGTTTCCCTCTGTTTTTTGGACATTTTTGGATCTTTTAATGATACAATAAAGAATAGTACATGCTTTTACAATAAACTCGGATTGTCCTGTGAGCTGGATCTCTCTTATATCTTTTGTGTTGGCCTTGGAATAGATTCTTAGACAAATCAGTCAAATTGGCGTTTTTTTTTTGCTTGGTTCGGTTTTTATTTTTCGGGTAAGGTGCCACTCATGGCGATGGAATAGTTGGTTGCTTCAGCTGATTGTCGTAGAAATGTGTGTTTAGTAAAGATTCTCATATTCCAATGCTAGATAACAAATCATACAGAAAAACTCCAAACTATTGTTGAGCACGTACAGTGTTCAAGTTTACCCTCCGTTGTTATCGCCCATCAACGAGGAACCGTTAACGACCCTAGGAAAAATGGCATTGCACATACACTGCTGGTGAAAAGGGTAATACCCAAGGTCAGAGCCAGCACGGATTGTGGGGGCAAGGTTTCAGGTTTGCTACCAGTACTGAACCTTCAGAATCAGGTTCGGTCAAAATCGGCTGAACCGGAACCTTCATAGGTCTACTCATCCCTTCTTTCCAAACTTTTATTTTCGTTAATTCAGGAACAGCCCCAGTGTTTAGATGGTTGTGGCCTTTATTTTACCTCCTGCCTCCGTCTTGGTGCACTTTTCCTTTTCCCTGTCCTCTAAATCGCCTTTACTTCATGGTCAGGTCACCTACACCCTGACAGACTACTATTATAGGGTGATGTCACATCCTGGTTATCCCATATCCCCAACTGCAGCTACAGATTCAAAGCCATGCCTCCAGCACAACGTCCTGTGTTATGGTATTCTGGGATTTGTAGTCAAATTGAGCATACTTAACCCTCTCATGACTGCCCTTTATGTCCTAGTTCCATATAATAAATGCAGATAACATGTGTATAGGCTCAAATTATGTGCATAAGACTTTAAATTACATAGATACACAGCAGGGAATTCATCATTGTCTTTTTTGTCTATGTTTGGTGTTGCTTTTGCACAGTTGGGGAACAAACGTTGCTTTGCAAATGATCATAGGACAGTGCAAAGTCCCTTTAAAATGGGCCAAATTCTTTATTTGCATAGACTAGTTTTCACAACATTGAACTGAATTCATGATTTGCCACTTGGTGCAGATTTTTTTTTTAGGCACATGTTTTGGCGTAAAATGACTCCAGTGATCAAGACATCAAGGGACATGTGCGGCAAAAAAAAGAACATACACAAAACAAACAAAAAAAAACAAATACAGCATCCATAGGCTCACTTGATGAATTCAGATAAAACAAAAATGGAATTCAACATAGAGAACCAAGTCGAAGACAAATTGTAATGATGAATTCTCCCCATAGAATTACTATGGAGAGGGAAGGGGGAGCAGTGAGTCAAAGTAATAATAATAATAGCTTTATTTATATAGGGTTCACAAATTACGCAGCGCTGCACACAGCAAACACGGAGAGAACATACAAGCTCTTTGCACATGTTGACCTGGATGGGACTTGAACCCAGGACCCAAAAAGTTGAAAACTCTCTTCCCACCAAGTAACCAAGTGTACAAGAAACTCACAGACTGTGGGGTTCATTTACTTAGGGTCCGAATCGCACATTTTCGTCGGGTTTCCCGAATTTTTCCAATTTGTGCCGAATTGCTCCGGTATTTTGGCGCACGCGATCGGATTGAGGTGCATCGGCGCTGGCTTTCACGAAATCGGGGGTCCTGCGGTTTTCTGCGGATTCAGAAAAAACGCCGAATTAAAAAAAAAAAATTGTGTCGCAAGAACAGCACGAAGAAGGTGAACTCCGGCGGACCTCTGCGCAGCAGTGACACCTGGTGGACATCGGGCGCCCGACCCTAGTGAATCCCGCCAGACCCGAATCCTCGTCGGAGAATGCGCCGCTGGATCACGACTGGACCGGGTAAGTAAATGTGCCCCATAGTCTGCAGAAAGGATACATGTTATAAAACAGTGGGGCTCATTTACTTACCCGGTTCGCGGAGTTCACCAAAAGTGCATTTTCCGACGATAATGCACTGTGCCGCGATTCACTAAGATCGTGCGCCCGATATCCTGCATGTGACACTTCCCCGCTCAGGTCCGACAGAGTTCACCTTCTTCTCCCTGGAGCATGTAAGGGCTTGATCTTGCGACACAATTTGAAAGTTATATCCCGCGCTCAGTCTGAATCAGTCGGATTGTCTGACGGCACGTCCTCCAATTTGTGTCTCATGTAAGCCGGAGAAGCTGCGCCAAAATCTGATCGCGTGCGACACAATCCCAGCACAGACACCTGTTAAATACCTGTCCAAGCCGTGCAGTGCCCAAAACAGAAAGCGAGTAGTGCGGCCTCCAATGATTGCAAGTCACATGATGACCAGAAACAGTATTAATGGACATGTATACATACTAAACTACTGATTCCTAAAACGTTTTTTGACATTTTAGTTATGCTTTATAGATGTTGTCTCTTTCCACCCCCCCCCTTTATATTAGTAAAGTCTACGTTCCTCCTGTACATGAGCTAATTACATGGATTTCTACAGTCTGAAGGAGAATTATGCAGCAAATGCTCCCACCAGTGGAGAAATCATTATAGTATAGTTATTATAACTAATTGGCTGCCCACCTACAGCAATGACAAGGGAGGTCCTGCAAAGCCGAAAACCGCTCCTACCCCCAACACGAGGAATTGTGAGAAATGACTTCTCCTAATTCATTACAGCGCGTTGGTTCTAATTTAGCTGCAAGAATTTCCATAGCTGAAAATGAGGTGTAAATGTCTATCTGTGATGTAAGACCCTCAGGTAATTTACGACAAGTGTTAATCGCGGTCTGATAAGTTACGGTTGCCATTTAGCGATTCCCATGTTGTGGGTTTGGTTGAGTTATTAATAGAGCGGCATTATCACTTCTGGTCATATCTACAAAATATCATTGATCTAAAACAACATCTCCCGCTGTGACGCCGCCGCTCCGCGCTGTAGGCTGACTTACTCGTGGTATTTAACTGCACAGGACTAATCTAATCATAAAAACTCTTCTTAAAGGGCACCTGAAGCCAAAAAGAAAACCTGACAGCATCATTTATGTGAAGTAACTGAGCGCAGATGTGTCTGTTATTATCAGCTTTATATTGTCATGATCGGCCATATTCATTCTCCATGGGAATCTATAGGTTTTTGGCAATCCTTTTAATTGGTCACTAACTATTTAAAGGGGTGGTCAACTTTCAGCAAATAATTGATATTCTTTGTGTAATAATAATAATAATGATCGTTATTTGTATAGCGCCATCAAATTCCGTAGCGCTTTACAAATCAGTAATAATGTAATGAAGAGTTACGCCGTTTTCCAATATACTTTCTGTGGCACATTTACTTACCCGGTCCGAGGAGTTCACCAAAAGTGCATTGTCCGACTAAAATGCACTATGCCCGATATCCTGCATGTGACGCTTCTCCACTCAGGTCCGCTGGAGTTCATCATCTACTTCCTGGTGCATGTAAGTGCATTGGATGCGACACAATTTGAAAGATAAATCCTGCACTCAGTCCGAATCTGTCGGATCGTCCATCGGCAGGCCCCCTAATGTGTGTTGAATGGAAGCAGCGCAACTGTGCCAAAATATGTATCTCCGTCTCCTCACACCTCATCCCATCCCACGGCCCTGTTAAATACCTGTCAAAGCCGTGCAAATCCCGAAAACGGTGCGAAGTCTGTAAAAAGTGTGATCGGCAGAAGTCTGCAGTTCCTCTGGGGCAGATTTACTTACCTGGTCCGTTCGCGATCCAGCGGCGCGTTCTGTGCGCTGGATTCGGGTCCGGCCGGGATTCACTACGGTAGTTCCTCCGCCGTCCAACAGGTGGCGCTGCTGCGCTGAAGTTCCCCGGAGGTGCGCTGGAATGCCCTGAAATTCACCGGCCTATACCTGGTGAAGGTAAGTGTAATTTTCGCGACACATTTTTTGTCTTAAATGCGGCGGTTTTTCCGAATCCGTCAGGTTTTCGTTCGACCATGCCCCCCGATTTCCGTCGCGTGCATGCCAGCGCCGATGCGCCACAATCCGATCGCGTGCGCCAAAATCCCGGGGCAATTCAGGTACAATCAGCGCAAATCGGAAATTTACTTCCAGTGGATAGAAATCTGTCCATGGTCATGTTATGGTGCACAAGCCGTGCATTCTTCCTCCATTCTTCCTTATGCAGCCATTAGCTCACCCCTTGCTCCAAGCAAATCTCTGTGAGAAGAGCTAGCAGAGAAGAGAATCAAATGCCCACTTGTAGAGTCCAAGGGCTCCTGGGCAAAATTCCTAAAGGGGCCCCCACCTACAAAGATTGAGCTAACCTCTGTCTCATAGTTGAATCCACCCTCTGCCATCTTGTAACTTTAGTGTCCCGCAACATTTTAAATTTATCACTTATTTATTTGCTCTCTCTTTGGATTAGTTCCCTCCTGCCACTATACGTTTAACTGTCCACCTCCCTGCCTGAACTAAGGTTTAAGCTTCCTTTTAAGTTATGTCTCCATTTACATAAATACCCCCTTTTAGAGCGACTGTCCCCTTCCTTGTCGCTTCCATCTTATGTCATGTATAATATCTCCTTTCTCCATAAGTGCCACCTCCTCTTCTACCCTCAGTCCCTATTCACCATATTCACTAAATCCCTCCATCAGCTCTCCATCCCTTCAGTCTCCTCCACACTCCATCAGCTCCCCATGACCTCAGCCCCTAACTCCACACACTATCAGCACCCACATACACCATCAGCTCCCTATCCGCATAGCCCCCCCCCCACATCATCAGCTCCCTATCCCCCCAGTTCCACTTATTATCATATATACAGGATAGATAGATAGATCAGGCAGAGCACTTGGTATATAGTTGTTTTAAATTGATGTTCTGTCCAGATGAAATAGCGTCTCTACACGGAAATCTGTCACCGGTGCTCGCTCTGTCCTCTCATTTGGGACTTATGAAAGACTTAATTTCACCTCCCACTCAAATATCTGCAGTAGTTGAGCGGAGGGTCAGGAGCCATTATAGCACAGAACAGATGGTCAGATTCACAGACTTAAAAATGTCATAGCCTGTTCTACACAATTGTAATAAACACAATGAAAAGTTTCTGCACTGAACTAAAAGCTTTTTCATCCAGCTACTGCCAGACTGTGCTGCGGAGAGGCTGATGGTTGTACGAGAAGAATCATAGGGGATGCAGGCAGCTGAATAACATAGGCACCTAGTGATTAGGACATCACGTATAACCATGACAATGGAGAAGTTGTCAGTGTGTGTGGGCTGGAGAGAGACCCCGGCCTTCACATTCACTGCATTATTATTCTATGTATGTATTATTGTATGTACCTCTATACACAAAAATATCATAGACTTGGATAATAGAGTCATTGAAATGAGGTAACCAGGAGGACAATAACTACTACCACATGGGAGAAGAATCATCAATCAGATACTGACCACGGCCGGATGCTGTACAATTCAGTACTACTCTGATGTTATTGCTCAGTGTTCTGCTGTAGTGGTGTCCTGGTGACATTTGATCCAAAAGAATTTGCATCTCACTTGCTTCTGATAAATCCCCCCATTGACAAAGTGACAGTCAGAGACAAATACAGAGACAGTCAGAGACAGTCACAGTCAGAGACAGAGAAAACCAGAGACAGACAGAGACAGTAAGAGACAGTTGGAAAAAGTGAAAGACAGAGACAGCCAGTGTCAGAGACAGTAAGCGGTAGAGACAGTCTAAGAAAGTTAAAGACAATCAGAGACAGTATGAGAAAGTCAGAGGCAATCAGAGACAGTCAAAAACAATCAGAGACAGAGACAGTCAGAGACCGATGTAGTCAGAGACAGAGACAGTCAGAAACAGACAGTTGGACAGAGACAGTTAGAGACAGTCGTTGACAGGGAAAGTCATAGACAGATGGACACAGACAGATAGTCAGAGACAGAAATGTCAAAGACAGATAGACACAGACAGAGACAGTCAGAGACACAAATGTTCAGAGACAGACAGAGAGATAGATACAAATAAAATATTGTTAACCAATTCTATTTTCTTATAGATAAGAGCAGTTATATATGCCGAGAGCCTCAGCTAGTATATCTATATATTTATCTATCTTTCATGGGTTTTGACTTGATGTTTGCTGTCAACAGCAACTTACAAGTCCATTTCTGACAATTGAAACTTCTGAAATGCTAAATGTTGTGCTTATTCACTCCCGACTAGACCACTGTAACTCCAAGTTAATTGGTCTTCCAATCACTAATTTCAATCCTCTACAGTCTATTCTTAATGTAGCAGCTAGGCTCGTCTTTCAGAAAACACACAACACGGATGCCTCCAGTTTGTGCCGATCACTGTACTGGTTGCCCATCTCCTTCCGTATTCACTTTAGAATAATAACCATCATCCACAAAGCTCTGAATAATGCTGCACCTCCCTATCTATCTTCTCTCATCTTAGTCTATCGCCCTTCCCTTGCTCTTCGATCTGCTAGAGATTTTAGATTAATCTCTACCCTAATTCGAACCTCTCCCTCACATCTCAAGGACTCCTCTCGAGTTGCACCAATTCTCTGGAATGGCCTTCCCCAGACTCTCAGACTAATACCCACCCTCCAAAGTTTCAAACGTGCTCTTAAAACCCATCTCTTTAGGCAAGCCTATCACACTCGCTAACTGGATGAGATGTCAACTCTCCCTTTACTAATCCATCCTATGTCCTATCTCCCATCTGTTATCCAGCAAACACCAAATATAGACCAAGCTCCAGGCTTCTCTACAGACACTTTTACCTTGGACTTTGTGTATAAGATGGTGACTGATGATTAGTTCAAGCAGCAGAATTTTTATTTACGAAATTAGTTATTATTATTTATTATTATTACATTTTTTTATATTGTTCCCTTATAAAGAATGGCTAGACCATTGTATAATCTCATTTACCTCTTCTGTAACCCCCTCATCCTCATAGACTGTAAGCTCTTGTGTCACCCCCTCATCCTCATAGACTGTAAGCTCTTGTGTCCCATCATCCTTAAAGACTAGTAAGCTTTGATGTTTCCCCTCATCCTCATAAGACTCTTAAGCTCTTGTGTCACCCCCTGTTCTATAGGACGTAAGCTCTTGTGTCCACCTTCATCTCATAGACTGTAAGCTCTTGGGGTCACCCACCTGTGGCTCATGAGGTACACTCTTGTGTCACCACCTAATCCTCCATATGGACTTAAGGACTTTGGGTCTCCCCTATCCTCATGCACGATGTACAGCACTCCTCGCTGTAACCCCCTAATCCCCCACTGCACTCGCTAAGCTCTTGACTGTCACCCCCATCATCCCCTATAGAATGTACGATGTGGTCACCCCCTAATACTCATAGAAGGTAAGCTCTCGCGCGTAACCCCCTCATGCCCCTCATAGACTGTAAACCTGTTGCACCCCCATATCACCTCATAGACTGTAAGCTCTTGTGTACCCTCCTCATCGATGTAACAATCTTGTGTACCCTCATCTATAGCGTAACTCTTGTAGTCACCCCTAATCCTCATAGACTGTAAGCTCTTGTGTAACACCTTCTCCTCCCCAGTAGACGGTCAAGCTCTTGTGGCCCCCCGCTATGCCCATAGCCTGTAAGTCTTGTGTCCCCCCATCCTCCATAACGTACGCTCGTGGGTCACCCGCTGCATCTCAATTAGACTGTAAGCCTGGTACCCGTCACCCCCTCATCCTCATAGGACTGAAGTCTTGGTCACCCCACTCCTCCCCATATAGATGTAAGTTTGTGTCCCTCTCAGCCTCGATAGACTGTAAAGCTCTTGTGTTCCCCCCATGGGCCTCACGTCGAGGAGTATGTACTGGACGTGCGCTTTCATCTGTCTTCTTTCCTGTCTTGCCCTCTGGCTTCCCCCTATTCCCTCTCACCTTGTTCTTCTGCGTTACGATACTCATGCTTGAATTTAGATACCCTCATCGTATCCACCCTCCTCTCCCATAGACTCAGTCCACACTCCCCCTCTACCATCTGCTACCCACTCGTTCTTCTTCCCTTCTATGACTGTCCTTACTCTGTTGCACGTCCCACTTGGCTCCATACCTTATCCTTACCTCAATCCCTTCTACGGACACATCTTTGTGCTTCTCCGTTCCACCGTTTCCCTTTTCGTATGTTTCCATAGTATGCGAGCCTGCTAGAGCCTCTGCCTCTAGAATTTTATCATGTCCACTTTTGACGATCTTCGACTTTTCTCTGCAGTCGTCACGTTGATCACCCTGCGGAACCCCGGTCCGTGCGCTCGTCTTCATTCTCTCTCTCCTCAGACCTGCACGAGACTTTCTCTAATCCCCCTATCCATCCCCCTCCCTACCGAATCCCTCCGATTTGTTCGTCCGTACATCCCCTACCAGCTCCATGCCCACCCGTTTCCCAGTTTTCCTTTGTCGCACCCGACGCGTCATACACCTTATCCAGTTTCACCTTTCTCTCTTTGCTCCTCTTACTCCACACACACTCCCTGATCCTTCTCTCCTACGACCTCCCTTTCCACACTTGCCCATCTTATCCTTTCCTAGTCCCCCACTGCTTTTTATTCATCTCCATTATCATGCCTGATCTCACAGCTGTCCTCCTCCCGATCGATCATTTACTCTTCTTCGATCTGCTATTCAGGTAGTTCCTCTCGAATCCTTACGTACACCTTACTTCACTTGGTGCCTGCCCACCGCCGCTTGTGTAGATCCGACGTCCTTTATTACTCTCTCCTCCATAGTCGACAGCAGTTACTCATACGATTACTTTTTCCTACCCCTACAGATCTGCCTCTCTCCCGATTCAGGTTGCTCGAGACGACTGCTCTGCCGAGATAGAGAACAGCCTGGCTTCTCTCTCTTCTTGTTGGGCCTTCGCCTTGCCTTGCGCGCCTAGGCTCCCGCTTCTTATCGAACGCCGTATGTTCCCAAACGACCCCCAGACTTTCCTCGTGAGATCCGCCTAGCCTGCATCTAACTCTGCGGACCGTACTGTTACCTTCTTGGGAGCGAATTGTATACTGCTGCCCTGACTCCTTCTCTATCTCCTCTTTCGCTCTATTAGAATCAGACCGCTCGGATCGTCTTTCTTCGCGCTTCCTGTCTTTCAGTCGGATCGGATCTCTTGTCCCACTCGACCTGTTCCCTCGGTATGTGATGGAATTACGGATAGAGACGTGCCGCTCGATTTTTCCAGAACCCGTAGCTATGACAGTCTCCTGTTCTCGTCCTAGTTCGCCACTTCGAGCGTGTACCTTACATAGTGATGTTGAACGTAGGATCGAGTTTAAGCGAATCTTCCCGCCCATGTATCATCTAAGCGACTCTATCGACGTTGCTATGTTCAATTCTCCGTCGTCCTCGATCCGACTTAGAGTGCAGGGCGACTAACTCTCTCAAAGGTCTACTACGTCTTAGAGCTCAATATCAGAGTCGGACCACGAAGCTTTAGAGGAACTCGACCTTCCGCTCAACGACAGCATCTCATAGACCGAATTCGACCGCCAGGGGAATACACCCTATGGACGGGCAAGGTGGAGGTAGACCTCCTTCAGTGACAACTACTACTCGACTGCAGGGGTCGGCGCTCGAAGCGCCTGATCGAGTACGGCCGTCCCCCATCAACTCGAGCTCCCACTAGCAGCTCAGAGCAACGCCTATGGCCGTCAGGTCACCCGAGAAGCAGAGACGAAGAGACACGCTGCGGGTCCGCCTCCTGGTCGCGAAGGTCTCGCGAACGCCATCCTATTCATGGTCGCGATGATATCGCAGATTGTCGGCAGCGGCCGAGCGCACACCGGACGCCGATTGTTGCTCATTCAGATTCTGCGTTTCGCGCGTCTCCCCTTCTGGTAATCCAGGCCACTGGGACTGTGCTACTACCCGCGTAATGTGTGATTCCGCGACCAACAATTTTGGTTTAGGTTCTCCGTTGGACCCGTTAAAGGTGCACCAAAAAAAAAGGTGGCACTAGTCGGGGGCAGTGCAGGGGGGGACCCTTCTTTTTTATCATGCCGAGGGCCACCTATGCAGCTCCTCTGAACGTTCGGTGAACACCAAGATAATTGGTGAAATGCCTCCGCGGCTGCTGCAGTCGCAGCCAGAGACTATACTCGAGAAACAGGCAAACGGCCACTAGTGACAAGATATGCTACTGTTCTACTAAAGTGCGCGGACTTGGATCGTTGAGAATGGGAGTCTTCTTGGTTACGGCCATGCGGGACCAAGAGATCTTTAAACAGTTAGGGAAGAGACTGCAAAGGCTAACCAATCGGATGTAGCGCGTACTGTCTGCATGCAGCGCCACAGGGCAGTCATGTCAGTGAGCCAAAACCCATCACTACTTTGGGAAACTGCGTACGGGCTTTCTAAAGTTACATTAGAGACTATTTTTTGTGTTGGGGGCAAGGCATCTGTCTGGGTTGGCAGTCAGGTATTTGCTCACTCTCTGCAACATTACCAGCTAAGGAAGTCTTCACATCCCATCAATGTAGTGGCCGGCCATGCACGCATTACTAATTTCTTCATTCATAGGGAGTATCAGGTGGAGACTTGATCCCTGCAGTTTAAATGTCATTGGGAAGCGATGGCCAGACAACCAGCACACATGACACCTATTCCTTATCCATGTGGCTAGGGTGTATCTGTCTTGGGGGGGGGACAGAATTTTTAACACTATAAAATACATCATTATATATTGCTATCCATATTAGTCAAACGTGAGCTTCAACTTGAGTATTCAGAATGGAAGACTTAGATATGAATGCACATGGTGTCCTGGTTATGTCATACTATTGGAGGAATCCTAAAATTGAAATCCTCTATCGGTACAATGTTGACTGCCTCCATTGTTATCATATCTGGCAGAATTCTGTTCACTGGCAATACTGACGTGTTGTAGGGAACGCGATTTCACTGTGTATCTCATAACCACACACTGCTGTTAGAGGATGGCGCCTGGATGGCCCGGGCCCAGGGACAATTCCTTGATTTTTTGCTAGCTGGAGTTGCTTCAATCCTCATCATTCATTTTACGGTTCCATATGTGAGTTCAGAGACAAACCTGCCTCATTTTTATACATGTTTATCTTATTTGGGGATGGGAAATATTAAATACCTGTGTTTTTAGGGTGGTATGGACAGAAGATTGGCAAGAAAACTTAAATTTGGTTGGCCCAAGACCAATACATTTCTCAAGTCTTCGATTGCTTCTGGGAATGACATAGTGACTCTTACAGATTCTTTTCGATGGCGGAAGCCACAGACACCAAAGGTTTAAAATTCCAAAAAGGTTTTATTCAACATATCATCCAGGTTTAAAAAAAATGCGGCGTTTGATTCCCCATGAATCTTTATCAAGCCTAAAAACATGCGACTGATCACACATACATATATACAAAAAGTGTATGTGTGACATCATTTACCCTTCTGGTCAATGTAGACTATTTGTTATTTCTTATAAAAACTCAGGTACAAAAGGTACATAGTATAATATAGCACATAATAGATAATTAGGTTCCACGTGCAAATCAAATTAGTAAATAGTGGTTGCGATATCAGAAAAATACCCCCATCATGTGTTTCATTATTCATTTAACAAGTCAGTCGCACCACGTCTAACCCATATGCCCATGTGTAGTTATTCTGGTTTTCGTGGCAACCCGGGTAGTAACATGATCAATCCGGGACTCGTGGGGCAATTTATTCAGGACCTCGCGCACCGCCATGGGGCGTGAAGGGGCGGAAGTGGGGGGCGGCCAGCCGAGGGAGGGTGCGTCGGACGGGAATGGGCGGCGCGGGGCGTTAGTCCCTGCGCCCTTGCTGCTGCGATTTTTAAAACACGTTTTTTTTAAACGCGGTAGTCGCTGGTTTAGGATAAACGCTTCACGCCTCCCGCCTGATACATCAAGAGGCAGAAGACCTCTTGATGTATCGGGCTGCAATTTCAGTCTTCGGGCTGCGAAATATCCCCCATGACTTCATCTTTTCGATCATGTGATAACTTTGTAGCCTCACAGGGATATATAGAAGCAGCAATATCTGGGCATATCGTAAGTAAACACAATCAAACAAGCAAATAACAGTAAAAAAAAAATACATATTAGGAGGTACAGAAACCATCTGAAACATGATATCCAGCCTCTAATGGTAGGGGGGGCATAGCAAAGACAAGCCGTATCTACAGATGAGAGTGCCGCATCAAATCGCATATGATACTCTATACGGGCTCAACAGATTAGTGCGGTTGCACCTCCAAATTTATGGTGCTAGGTAGGATTAGGGTTCCCACCCCAAATACTTCGAAATTAAAGAAAATCCAAGCACTCCTTGGAAAAATATTATGCCAGTGAATCGTTTATTTAAAAGTAAGTGATCATATTCAAATTAGGGACTTTCGGCCAAACATAGGCCTCGGTCAAACACAGACGTAGTAGGGAGCAAGTTTGGCGGTGCGCATGCGCTCAGATATTGACACAGCGTGTCAGGAAATAGCGAGCCGGCAATTATATATTCCAAAGGGAGTGCTTGGATTGGATATCTCTACGGGCTAATAGGACCAAACTATATGGCATACCAGTAACTGATGTCAAGATATCCAGAATTCGAACGGCTCTACAATCAGGCAATGTGCCCAAGTATTTGTCCCATACAGTCTCCAGGTGCCAACGGTATGTATAACCCCATAGTAATCGAGGGCTAATGATAACTTATCCTCGGCACAGGGGTTTGTTGTTATTTGCATGCACACCCCAGACTCAAAAAGAGAAGTTTATTAATATGCAAAAGGGCATCCAAGAAGATATAGTACCGGCCAGTCACAGGACAGCCGGACCGGCTGACGATTTTCATCCAACAATAGACAAACGGCAAGATATGTATTTGGGTGAAGTAATCAAATTTTTTCGTACAAAAAAAAACCGTGAGAAATGTAGAATGTGTATAAACTATAAGATATAGAACAAACACACGTTTAATGCACATAAAAAGCACAGTGAGCCAAAGGTCACTGGGTACATAAACTTAAAGAGGTCACAATTCATATTATTACAGACAAATATTGCAAGTATATCATACAGATTCTTATTACCCATAAGGATCACACCATAGGATCTAACAGGATTAAGGGGTTCATCATTTTGGAAAAATCACTTATTTCTAAAAGCAAGTCCCATATTGTTTTCCAAACCCGGGACCAAGTGATAAGATGGCTAAAGCTTATGTAACAATGGCTCCCGTACGTGTCGCTATTCTATAATTGCTCTTGCAACTCCTGGGTCCTAAGTAAAGACCATTGTGCTCACACCAAATGTGTCTACTCCCCCACAGTGCACACTTCTGGGGTCCATTCTAATCTGACTAGTTTGATTGCTTGGATTCTGCTGGATTGCCGCCTGCCCCGACCTTGGCCTGTTTGACTTTTCTCTGAGTTACCTCTTATGTTTAGAAGACCTACTTGGGACAGTCCTCTCTAACAGGACTACTGTGAGAGGTAGCAGCCTTGTGTCCGCAATCACCAATAGATATGAGCATGATTGATTTTTAGGTACAAGTAAGGGTTTGGGTGCATCCCTTGCAACCCAGACATATTGCCGAATTGGCGGATGTGCAGCCAATCCGGCAAATTGACTCCCCTACCTACTAGCTATTGCGGTGATCAGTTAGGGGGCAACCCCTGGCAAATCTCAGCCATTGCTAGTAGGTAGGATCGTCAATTTGCAGGATTGGCTGCATGGATTGCCTGGTTTAACTGCAGGAAACACCTGACTGATCACAGTTATGGCTATTGGGTAGAGGATTCAATTTGCTGGATTGACTGCTTTGCCACCAATCTGGCAATATGTTCGGGTCACAGCAGATGCACCCAGTATGGATACAAAGGGAGTGGCCCTGGGGCATGGTATCAATAAATTATGACTCAGCCATTTGTCCAGGGGCACCTTAACTTCAAGGGCCCCAAAGCAGATGCAACGGCGGTAGTTATGCCACTGTACAGGATCAGACCGAAACAAATGGAAATAATTCGGCTTCATGTGTAAAAGTATAAACCTTTGGAGCCTTGCTGAACTGAAGCTGAGGACCAGATTAAGTATTTATTCTTTCTTACAACCCACGAGGCCAAAAATAAAAAAAATATAAGAGATCCTGGACAACCCCTTTTAGGTATGAAAGTCAAGCTCGGACTAGTTGGTTTGTGTAACAAAAAACGCAAGTTTTTATACAATGAAATGTATTGTATGATTGCTGGGAAAGGTTTTTTTTCAATTGGCCCAAAGCCAGCAATGACTAAGCCCAATAAATAAAGTAAATGACAAACTATTTCTATAAAATATTTTAGCTTTTATAATATAAATCTATTTTCATATTTAGGTATAAATCTTATCTGGATAATAGAGTGTGTTCCATGTAGATACAATGTCCTCCAGTCATCCCTATGATTGGATATAATACTCACCGCTCTCCAGTAAATTGCATGTTAACACCACGGAAAAAGCAACAAATAGAGAAATTCGTTATTTATTGAATTATCATGACAAATTTTTCCATGACCTCAAGCTTCAAGAGTCGTCTGTACATTACATCGGAGACCTATTCTCACTTTCCTTTACAAACCTAATAGAACATTTATTATGAATCAGGTTGATCTGCACTCCTGATCATATTGAATCAAGACAACAATTCCAGCACCTGTACAATATATAGATTTGAGAGCGGATCACTTCAGATCTTTGGAATGATCTGAATTGCATTTACTTGTGCCGCAGGTACTTACATAGAGGAGGATGGAGTGCAAGAACCGGAATATCTTGGATAGAAGATTGAAACAATACAATGTGCCTAAGGGTGAAGCGAGTTGTAAGCCATATTTAAAGGATTATCGTGGGAATGGAGAGGGGGAAGAGAACGAAAGAAAAGAGAGCGGTAATAGAGCGCAAATAGGAAACGCACAAGCAAAGTGGGAGAGACGAGTAGGAGGCGGAGGACTAAAGGATAAGGTATAGCACCTTGTGTAGGAAAAGCACGAAAGAAGAGGAACGAAAACGAGACACATGGAGGCCGAGGAAAGTAAAAGGGGCTGTACAGTAACGGGCGGGGGGGGAATGGTATAGATGTGGGGATGGTGAGATAGATGATGCATATCATGGAGCGGACGGACGCATAAGAAAGGAAAAGGGGGTACCAAAGAGGCGAGCGCTGGTAAAAGGAAAAAGCATGGGCGGGCCCTGACGGAGAAGCAGAAAGCCAGACTAATGGCATTCTTGTATAAGGACAATATACAGGGGGGTAGGTCGACAGTAAGATAGGGCTGAGGGGAGGGGCACGGACTACCCCTGCCAGCCACATCCAACGTTCCACTTGAACTCCATGCTATATCACAACCCCGAGCTCTACGCATCGGGTTCTCCATCACATCATACCTCGTCATGGTTAGACTAAAGTCCTGCGTTCCATCAGCCCCAGCCCAGATAGCGCAATACTAGCCTGCATCCAGCCCCCATACCGCCCCGAATCTACACCTCCTCCCAAGGCGTCCCATTATCACCCCGACGCAGGTCCCGGCAACATTTCCACCAACCGGAACCCTCTCATGGCGAGCCCTAAAGCCTTACATCTCACTGCACATACTCTATCCGTCCATCGCACCCCTTCTACTACCTAGAACACCGCCTTTCTATTAGGCCGTGACCCACCCCCTACCCCGTCCCTTCCCGCAACCCACTTTAACTTTCGGCCGCCCGCCCCCCACGAATCATAGAACTCAAACACCCCAGTCCCCGTAACCACTCAATTCTCGTCTGAACATCAACCCCACTATAGCGCCATAGCCGACACCCCTTCCCTTTCCCGACTACCCGCTCACAAACCACCCGTCTCCTCCTCCACGCCTACTCTCCCCTATGCAACCATACTTACACTCCCCAACCCACACTATCCTAACCCACACGTTTGACCCTAACCCCCCCCCTCCCCTCCACACGACCCACCCCATCAACCCTTACGACCCCCCCCACCACAACACCCTCTGACACCTGCAAGACATACCAGAAGATCTATACGCCCCACCCAATTACCAAGCCCCAAACAGCCTTTCCCCTGACCTCCCACAAAGATATACTACACAAGCACCTCGCATATCATCACACACAATCCCGTAAGGCTGAGAGAATCGAACTTCCCCACCCAAACATATCCTACACCACTCCACTGCCCGGACGCAAATCACTAATCAGACTACCACACCATTCCATCGCTACCCCCTGCGACCACAGCGCAAAACAACCCAGCACCACATAGCCACCCACCCCCAACACCCACCCCCTTCACCCCGCCTGAAAAAGAGCCAATCTAGTGGCTCAACCCACCCTCCGTCCTACCCATATTCCCCCCCGTACAATCAACCACACTAACATAACTACTCCGCCTTCTCCCCCGCGAACTCGGACCTACGATTACTAACCCACCCACCCGCTCACCCCACGCTCCCGACCTACAACCCCCCCCCCCCCTCCACCTATCGAACCGAAGCACTACGTTCTCCTCACCTGACTCCCACTCCATCATCTGATCCACATCCAATCTCGTATCCCCAATCGCCCCAACCACAAACGGGACCTCCACTTCCACACCCCCACTCAAGAACCCTCGTTCCCGTCCCCCACCCCCCTTACATCGTAAGCCTAAACCCACACGCCCGAACCTGACGTCAACCACGCTCCCCTCAACTCAAAGCCCACCTTCTCGCCATGCCATTCCCCCTACTGAAGCGAGAGCAAATCCATTGACCCCCGGGCACGGGCTTCCAGCAGCCTCACTACCGCAACCAACATTTTTTCAGCGGAACCACGGCCCTCCCGATTCTCAACTATATCCATTCTGGTTCATCCTCCCACCAGCATACGAGATGCATAAAACAAGAGGAGACGGGTAGAGAACCTCGACAGAAACAAGACAAAAGGACGAGAGGCAGAGAGCTAGTACTCAGGAGAGAGGAGCAAGAGGGAGAGGAGAAGGAGAAAAGGAGAGAGAGAAGAACGAGAGAAGAAGCAGAAAAAGGAGGGTGCAGATAAAGCGCACAAATTTATCCCTTTCCTGCACCCAACCTCTTTTCGCCATCTCCACCAATTTATTCGCCCAACCCCCTTCCTATGCCTCTCACCTCAGCCCCCCCCTTTTCCTCCCGATCCCTCCACGCACATACTTTAGCCCAATTATTTCACCCCCCTCTCTCCTCATTTCTATTACCAACCCCCCAAAACCACCCCTCCCTCCCCCACCCCCCCCACCATTCGCAACTCCCCCCGATGCTTCCCCCCCCTCCCCAGTCCTCCCCATCCCCATCCCCCCCCTCCTCCTCTTCACACTCACTCGCCACCACCCCACCCTCTCGCCAATTCCGTTTACGAACCTATCTTCGCACACTCTCTCCGACCCCCCCCTCCCCCCCATCCACCCTCCAAGTTTGCCCCCCGCTCCCCCTCACCTACCTCTCGTCGCCACACCAAACACTTCCCACACCCTGTCTCCCGCTATCGCCCCAGACCCACCCTGCCCACCACCCCCCCCCTATCCCCAACACCCTCGCCTCCACTTCCATTTTCCCAGGCACCACTTCCTCTATTCCTCCTCATCTTTTCCCACCCTTTTTTATGATACATTACTTTCCCACTCCCCTCCCCCCACACTCCTCCCCCCCCCACCCACCCAAGCCCCCCTCCTATCCAACCCTCCGCACCGACCCCCCTCCCACTGTACACAGCCCCCCCATCCCCTACTCCCCCCAACCCTACCCACAATTCCCTCTCCCCCATTGCTCATACACCACTAGTCCAACCCGTCCCCCTCCCCCCATTCCCCCTTGACCGCTCTCCTCCTGCTACCCTCACTACCTGCGCTCAACGAATCTGCTCTGCTTAGGGTCAGTCACAACCCACTTCACCGCCACCTCTTCAGCCCTCGCCCACCGTGATTTTCACACTCAGAACTTCTCCTGAGACTCGCAACACCCAACTCATCCCAACGACCCTACTAATATTCCAACTCGGACTAAACATCACACCCAACTCGCTTACCCCCCCTTCTCAACCTCTACCCAGCCATGCTCTACTCGCCACATCGAGGACCCCATACTCTAGTAACCCCCTCCACCCTTCTCTGCCATTTCCTTTCCCTACAAAATGCTGCATCCCCACCCTCCTCCTATATCCTCCCACCTCCTCCCCCTTCACCCACCCCCCCCAGATCCCTTCTCCTACCAACCTCTCTCCCACCTCGGGCCAATCCTTTCACTTCTCCCTTCGCTCTCCTGGTCGCCCCTCTCTTTCTTCCGGTCAACCCCACCCCACTCCAACTGCCATCCATTTCCGGAACATTCTCCACATCTCATTGGGGTTGTTGGCTGTTGGTCGTCCCATCCCCTTCTCCCTTACACTTTTTATCACCTCAACAATTCCACTCTTCTTCCCGATCCTCGCTTACCTCCCTTCCCGGTCCTTCCCCCGCCCCCCCCCTTTCCCACCCCTCCCACCTTCCCCTCCTTCTCTATTTCTCCTTACTCCCCCTCCTTTCTCTCCCCCTACACACCTCCCACCTTACCCACCCCACCCTCCCCCCTAGCGCCCCGGACCCTCCCACTTACAATGCTCCCCCTCACGCTTCATCCCTCAATTTGCCTGCGCCCGCCCCCCAACACTTTACCCCTCTACCACCCCCCACCGCCCACCCCCTTCGTTCTCCGACCGAGGGAAGTTGCAGTTAAATTCTGTATTATGCTAACTGCAGTGTTCAGGGACCAGAGGAAAGTGTTCATGTCTTACATTAAAGATAATGGAAACTAAAAAAAAAGTCCATTCATTTATAGTTTATGAAAAAGAAAACATGTCATCAAGTGAACAAGGAAGGGTAGGGATTGGGTGAAGAAGGGATTGTAGGGAAAACAATTCTATATAAACATAACACTCAATGTTATTCAGGTGTAAAAAGGCATCTAGACCCTTCTTGAAGCTCTCTACTGTCCCTGCTGTGACCAGCGCCTGGGCTCGGCTATGACCGATCTCATAGTAGAAAACAACCTGTCGCCTCTGGTGATTAAACCTTGATTTCTCCAGATGGGACAGTGCCCCTCGTCTTTTGTTTGATTGAAAAACAACTTACCACCCATTTTTGTATGGACCATTCATATATTTATATAAAATCATGTCCCTCGTAGTCGTCTTTTCCAGACTAAATAAATCTAGTTGTTTAATCTTTCCTCATAACTAAGACCCTCCATACTCTTCTTATCATTTTTGTGGCTCTACATGAACCCTCTCGAGCTCCAGGCTTCTAAGTCACTTAAAATCCAGCAAAACTGTTGTCATTGACTAAGGATTTTGCCACACGCGATCGGATTGTGGCGCATCGGCGCCGGCATGCACGCGATGGAAATCGGGGGGGCGTGGCCATAAGAAAACCCGACGGATTTGGAAAAACCGCCGCATTTAAAAAAAAAGTGTCGCTTGACACGCACTTACCTGCACCCAGCGTAGGACGGTGAACTTCAGTGCACTCCGACGGCATTCAGCACAGCAGCGACACCTGGTGGACATCGGGCCAACACCTTAGTGAATCGCCGGAAGACCTGAATCCTCGACGGAGAACGCGCCGCTGGATTGCGTATGGACGGGGTAAGTAAATCTGCCCCATTATGTTTGCTTAGAATTATGCAATGAGATGAATGGACCCGACAATCCCGTTTGGGTTCAACTGCCCAACCTAGATGTTTTGCCGGAGAAGTCTACCTAGGTTCCAGCCCCAGTGAAGCACATGTTAGTGTGAATGGAGCCTAACTTAAAGGGGTTTTCACACAAATCATACTTGTTCTCTTGGCTCAGAATAAAGGACATGTATCTGATGTGGGAGTCGACCAAGGTTCCATAGTGACCACAAAAATGAGAGCCAACACGTGCTCCATATGGGTGCAACAGAGATGCCCATGCATGACCACCATTCCATTGACTTCTATGGCACTGCTGTATATATGAAGTGGATGGAGCGGTGGTACACACTGGGAATAGAGCTAGGGGGCTCTCGATGTAATAGGTGGATAATCTAACAAGGAATTTGAATAATAGCAGGGTACATTAGAACACGTATGTAAACACATACCGACAAAAAGACAAGCATTTTTAACCATAGACATTGAGATATTTTTATGATACTTATCTGCAGTCCATAGGGATGACTTGACAAAAAATAAAATAAAATAAATCAGGCTCGCTACTGCAATCCATCCCTGTTTGCAACACGTATAGTTTTACTCAATGGGGACTATCAAATGAATTGCACAATAAAATTGTCATTTTTAGAGTTTAATGGTTTTTTGGTGTCTATCTACCGTAGTTTAAAATAGATTTGTTATTACATCGGAAAAAATTACAAAAAATCGAAAATATTGTTATTAATCATAATAATAATAATAATAATAATAATATCACATTTATTATTTTAAAAATATGAACTAAAATATAATAACCCGAGGAGATAAGGGGCAGTATAGGATATATGAGCACTGGAAACATTGTTGATCAGTTAACTAATAAATCCATTTACAATACATTAAATCAGATATTTGGATGACATACATATAACTTTCAATAAGAACAATGTAGCAATTACTGGTATATAACCAATACAATACGCGCCGTCTACGTGTCAGACAACACAGAACACAGTTACCACTGACACAGAACATCTTATGTTACAAAGCAAAAATAACTTCAAAGTCCCTGCACAATCTTATGAAGTTGTGTCCTAGTTTTGAAAATAAGATTAAAGTCTTCTTTACCAAAAAGAAAGATATAGACCAGAATAATAGCAGAATAATAACGAGAGTGGCGTATACAACGCTGTTACTTGCTTTGTTTCATATGTCTTGTTACATTAACCCTGAGCTATCCTAGAAGGAAAGATAGATAGATAGATAGATAGATAGATAGATAGATAGATAGATAGATAGATAGATAATAGATAGATAGATAGATAGATATGAGATAGACAGATAGATGATATTCAGATAGATAGTTGATAGAAATTTCATAGATAATAGATAGATAAAAAAGCAAGCATCACACTAAATAAATTGAAAATTGTCTTCACACTACCTTATAGCTGGGCGACAAGTCCTTCCAATAGAATCCCTTAGTGATGTTTACACAATAAACATAATTTTTAACCCCCATGCTTTAAAATTTTTAGTTTTATTGCTGTTTTATCTCCTCTAACTCAATGATGGTCAATGTAAAATCCCAGGGTGTGAGCGAGGATTCTATAACAGAAGTTTTATGCATCTCTGTGCTTTGAGATGTTGTGTGCTGACAATGTGCTTATATTATCAGGTTACAGGGTTTATATACACTTTCATTTACCTTCTGAACATTGTACTAGTATCTGACACATATAAAAAGATGAGACAGATCAGAGATGATGAGATCCATGAGATGCATATAACATACAATGATACTCAGCTCTGCCAACTCAACTATAACACACACATAGTCAACTCTGCTGTATGCCTCCTTTCCAGATAAAGACCTTATATCTGAGAGCAATAATTGCTATCAGCATTAATTTATTAACAGCTGAGGGAAAATAAAAGCTGAGCCATGGGCAACGAGAACAGTTGTACTCACAGACACACCTGATAAATATCCCCCCTTATCTTCCCTGTAGCTGGTAGAGTAAGTCTCTGCACGCTGCTGCTTGCCGACAGGAAGTGCCTGTGTCTGAGCTGGTCTTGTAATGCAGGGGGGAGGGGCAGGAGGCACAGAGCTCTGCAGTGTGGAGAGAGGAGAAGCTATTCATGAGAAGAATCTGACCATAGACAAAAGATTTAGGGTCGGATCCAGTACATATAAGAATCTTGTCTTTGTGATAATACCCCATTAAAGGTATCTGCATGATGCATTTTTTGTCGGTGTGGTGCGACATACTGTAAGTAATGACCTTGTTTAGATCCCTGAAATCATCAGAGGAAAAAATGTAGAAACTGATGAGTCTGGGAAGGGATTAAAAATGATCTCTAAGCTTTCCTAGCATTAGGATATAAATAATTCCACTGGTGAGAAGATGATCAACATGTGGAGATCATCTATAATTGAAGATGATTTTAGTCACTGAACACAAGGAAATATTTACCATGGAGGATGAAGAAAAATGAGTCCCAGTCAATGTCCAGGCTAAGTTTACATCTTAGTATTTTTAGCTGGTGACAGGTTCCAATAGTTATGTTAATTTTAAAAATGTCTCTGTTAGCATTCAGAATCATTTCAGTACTTTATAAAAGGTTAATTTAAATTACCTGTCTCCTGGCGTGTGATGAGTCCAGTGGATGGGGGGGGGGGGGGGGTGCGGATAGCTACAATCTGTGAGTGTCTGCATTTCAGTCTCCTCTCACACTCATCCAGCTCCGTCACCCCTCCCCACATCATGTACATTAAGGAGGCTGGAGAGAGAGGGGATGGTGTGAAGGAGGGGAAAGGAGATATAGGCACACACACAGGCTGCAGCTTGCCCTTCATGCCAACACTCAGCGCTGCTGGCTGAGAGCCATGTAATGTAAAATAAACTATTATACACTACTGAAAGGATTCAGAATGCTTACAAAACCCCCACCCACAAATCACAGTCTGTACTTTTTAGTTCCATTCATGAATGTTCCACTTTTGCCTCTATCCATGGGATTAGAGTCACCGTTCCTCTAAAAAAAGACTTTTATTTATCTCCTCTGTTGCTAAAGATCCAATCAAGGAGGCGGGGAGCTCCGGCATAAAGTCAAGCTTCCCCACCTCCTTCCAGCCTCTAATATCTTGACCTTACCCCCCTTCTAGCGATGTAATCCTCCTGTGCTCTTTAGATGTTGTGCAGTTCATCTGTGAGCTAGATGCCAGCTTTGTGTGTTCCTGGAGACTTCACCGGAGTACTTTGCACGCACCATTACAGTGCACATGGCGGAGGTACTCATCAGCTAGCCGGCCATGTTCAAGCGTGCATGTGTACATTGTGGATGAGTATCAGACAGGAGGGTGGTAGTGACAGGAGGCTGGTAGTGACTGACACCCTGCACCCAGTGATCTGTTCAGCTGTGGCTTCTATATTCTCTAGGAGGGGATCCCCCAGTGCTGATTTTCTGCTGCCCCCTGTAATTCTGGCCAGTATTCTTCCTCAGACACTAGTGTTGTCATCCTGCTACATGGGGGCACCTCTCTGTCCTGTCTGCAGCTACCCCACACACTTCTCTTTTATCCTGCTCTGAGTTTCTGCTTTTGCAGAATGTTTGTAAATAAAAGCTCCTGAACTGTAAACAGAGGCTGCAGATAATGTAAACACTGGCTGAGCTCTACTTCTGCAATACACAGATTCTACACTGCTCTACAGAAGAGCACATGATCTTACTTCTCAGTCTACGCCACCTTTGGGCTGGAGTGTTTTTTGCACCAAAATTACGCCTAAATCAAAAATTCGCTAATGATGAATCATTAGTAGGCACAGAAAAACATCTGGATTGACAGGATAAATTAGGAAAACATGTTTTTTTTTTAATGAGTTGCTAGTCAGGTGTTTAGTCGCAAAACTGGTGTAAAATTACTGCAACAAAATGAAAAGTCGCTAAAACAACAACAAAAAACAAGTGATACATCTGACCCGTAGTTTTTCAAAAAATTAACTATTATCAATGAATATTAATACTGTAGATGCACAATTGATATACATTGCATTACCAAATGAAATAGACTAAAACAAGTTTCAAGACAAACTACACATATATTTTTAAAAGATTTAAGTAACAATTTTTTCCTTCTTTTACATCAAAACAAAAAAATTCCTTCATTCCCATGTTATGCTTAAAAAATTCAAAAAGTAAATAAAAAATTCAAAAGCAGATTATTATTGCCACCTAGTGGCCCGCGAAAGTGATTCTAATGTCAATTCATTAAAAAGAATCTTTTCAAGTATTTTGTTCTTTCCTATAAGTTCTGTGTAAACCCATAAGTGGAATGTCTCTAGGCTAGGATCTATTCTTTTGGATTTTATGGTATTTTTCATTTTTTTTTCCTGTGCATTTTTATATTTCTTTGGGATATTATTTGCTTCCATCCCTCCACAGGCTTTTAATCAAGTCTTTTTCTTTAGGCGGGAATGAAAGCCGTTCCTCTTAGAAAATGACAACCTGATATTATGGTACTTTGAGAATAACAGAGAAATTGTAGATATATTTCTAAACAGCGGACGACTTGAAAGACCAAATGTGTAATTCATTAAAACGCCCATTGGGCAGAAATTAAGTCCTCCAGTTTTCATTGATAAGTGGGAAGGTAGAGATAAAATTGAGCACAGTGTGATATTTATGCCACAATCACCGGCTAAAAGCATTAGAAATGACCTATATACACCGTACACCGCGCTGCCTTGCTCCGGCATCTGAGCGCATAACCTTATTCAACGGGGGGATACGGCTAAATGAGAACAGTGTCAAGAAGCTGCAATCTGCTGAGTTTAGTTACAGAACCAGTTCTATAATTCATAAGTCGGGATGCCTTATATTTGGGCTTAACCTGGAACAGTTAGCAATAGCACGACGTAATAAACAAGAATGGAAGATGTATCCAGAAAGACTCTTAAATTGGTGGAGGCAATGAACTTTTTGAAAGTCGAGGGAATAACATTGAGCTTGTGGTGGCCTCTGGTAGATCTCATGGGATGGTTAAAGAGTCAGCAAGTGTCACTGTGAGAAATGGAGCAAGGGAACAACTGTCAAAACATTGGTCATCACTAGAGATGAACGGATTATCAAAAAGTCGATTGGTAATAGCTTCAACAAATTTTACAAAAGATTGCGTTTGGACGATGTTGCGCCAATTGTTATGGAAATTGGTATTCTAAAACACTGATCTTGCCTT
Organism: Engystomops pustulosus; assembly: GCA_019512145.1. Taxonomy (NCBI): domain Eukaryota; kingdom Metazoa; phylum Chordata; class Amphibia; order Anura; family Leptodactylidae; genus Engystomops; species Engystomops pustulosus. Next base: position 260,327,529 of record CM033642.1, read on the forward strand.
TAAAATTTTTACATTATAATAATCACTTTATTTATATAGCGCACATAGATTACACAGAGCTTGCCAAATTGGGCACTGTCCTCCTGGGGCTCACAATCTAATCAACCTTCCAGTATGTTTTTGGAGTGTGGGAGGAAACTGGAGGAAACCCACGGAAACATGGAGAGAACATACAAACTCTTTGCAGATTTTGATTTGGATGGGATTTGAACCCAGGACCCTACCACAGCAAAGCTGTAATGCTAATCACTAAGCCACCCTTTAGCCACCGTGCCACCCTTGACATTTCATCCTACCCCTTCATGTTCCTTATCCCTATGTTCAGGAATGCACAACAGCTGAATTTTATAAAAATCCGTCCAAAACTAATCTTAAAAGATTCAGTGCAAAGAAAATGGCAGTTTTGTAGGAATCTATGGACCAATGAATGGATTTGCTCATCTCTAGTCAAGATGTTTGTATAGTTGGTGATTTCAAAAATAATTCCTACTGATTCCAGAGATATTGTCGGAATTATCATCAGAGATGCTCCCATTGTAAAATCTGGGATGGAAGCCTCACCTGAGTGGAGCCCCTTTGCTTCTAGGGTTCTTGGTAGTTGCAATGACTACTTAAATTATAGCCATGACTCTGATATTGTCTTTGGATACATTTTTAGGTTTTAAAGCTGATTTGTTTTTACTATTATCATGTTTTTAAGACTATAAGAATAAAAAAACTTGCTAAAAATATTTGTTTCTTATAGCCCGAAGGACAGGAGGATCCAGCACTGACATCAGTGTTACTGTAGAACTGATCACATGCTTCCCAGGAAAAATTACATTGCTTTGACCTATAATAGCCACAATCAAAATGTGTGCAAAAAACTTTGTAAGGGGGAAATTTTAATAAATACACATCAGATCCAAAATCTGAAAATAAACATATTTAACATTTTTCTGATCCGATGTGTATCTCATGAGATATCCCAACTTTTTAACATATTTTACCCATTTTGATTTTCTGAGATTACAGCGCCATCTATCAAGAAAAAGTTGCTTGAATCTTAGATTCAATGAGGCACATTTAATTACCCAGTCCTGTCGCGATCCACGCTGTGCATTGTTCAAAGATAATGCACAGTTGCCGTGATTCACTAAGATCGTGCACCCCGATATCCTGCATGTGTTGCTTCCCCGCTCAGGTCCGCCGGAGTTCACCTTCTTCTTCCTGGTGCATGTAAGTGCATTGTCTTGCGACACAATTTTAAAGTTAAATCCCGCGCTCAGCCCGAATCCGTCACATCATCCGATGGCACACCCCCCTATTTCTGTCGCATGAAAGTCAGTGCGATTGCACCAAAATCTGATTGTGTGCGACACAATCCCCTTTTAAATACCTGTCAAAGCCACGCAAATCCAGAACTTTTCAAAAAGCCGACAAAAGTGCAATCCACGGGACCCTTAGTAAATAAGCCCCAAAAAAATGAGGGTTCCCATTCAGGATTTTAAATTTGCCCGAGTTTGCTATCATTGGATAGATTTTTGAAAAATATTTGACACATGTATTTTTAGTTTTTTCGATCCAATATGCATTTTGCAAGAAATTCCACCGTCCCAACCTTTTTGTTACACCCACATACATGCCTGGGTATACGAGATATGGAAATGACAGTGGGTTTATTCGGGAGCATAGATACTTTTACTTTCCATTAGCACAAAGCCCCTAAGTAATCACATATCGCGTTCTCACTTCACTTTGTTTACTAGAACAAATTCCAATTAATCACGTAAATTATGGATGATGCATTACACTTTATGAGGCTTTTCATTTCCAATGCTGTATTTGCACTGTACTAATGCTTAGAGACTGTTACATTTTCCAGTCTTACATTTTCCATAATCAAATCCCAGACATGGCACGTAGCCAAGCCTCGCTTTCACTATTAACTTTTCTCCGAAATAACCTAATTTGTGGGCTATTTTTCTACATATGCCTTAATATGAAAATAATATTAATAGTCATAATACTCGGGGCTTGTCTGTCACACATGTTTGGTTTTCAATGGTCCATGTACTTGTTTTATGGGTCACCGTGGGTATTTTTATCAGTATTTAGTTGAGCTTCAGTGCCTTGAGGTTGGATTTTTATATCTGTCAGACGAATTTAATGGAATATATCCAATTTCCTATAATATTATGTACAGAAAACTAATTCATTATAGAATCAGATACTAGCTGTATGTCCTGATATAGAATTATTTTATTGTTAAGATTAAATTTTTGCCAGTTTATTCAGATTTTTGGGGATTGTCATGATATGGTAGAGATGATAGGGGAGGGGCACATTATAATGGGAAGATGAAGGGGCTGACAATAATAGAGGAAGATGCTAGGTGGCTACAATATAAGGGGTGTATTAATGGGGACACAATATGAAGGGAGATGTGGGAGTCACAATCTGAGGAGGAATGAGGTGGGCCACAATAATAGGGGGAGATGAGGGACAACAATTTGAGGGAAGGTGAGAACATCCACAATAATAGGGGAGATTAGAGGGGCCCAATATATGAATGGGGAATGTGGGTACCATAATAAAAGAGGAAGATGAAGTGGACCACAATATTAGGGGGAGATGAGTGGCCACAATATGTGGGGGAAATGATGAGACCACAATTTGAGGGGGTGATGAGAGGCCACAATTTTAGGTAGAGATGATGGAAGCCACAATATGAGGGGGAAATGAGAGGGGTCACAATAATAAGGGGAGATGAGAGGGGGACACAATATGTGGGGAGCTGACAAGTTCTTGCAGCTGCAGAAGTCCTCTATGGAGGCTCCAATATATTCATGTCTTCTTTTGAAACCAGTTTTGTAGATCCAAGTGAGTTTTCTTACCCATTTACTTACCCAGTCTTTCCGAGCCCGTCGGGTTGTGCGCCAAAATCTGATTGGGTGCGCCAAAATCCCGGCGGAATTCGGTGCAAAACTGTTTGTTTAAGAATAAGCCTTAGTTCATATATATAGAAATGGCAAGTCTATTACTGATTAAGTCTCATTTGGTTGGGAAAAAGAAAGTTTCTAGACAGAGTTTTTTATGGACCCAGAAGTAAGGCACATTTCCTTGTGTAGCATGTCAACATTGTCCAGCTATCATTAAAGGTGACAAGTGTAACCATCCTTGTAAAGGTACATTGATAGGTGTCACAGGTGTTTTTTACGTGTGATAGCATGAACGTTATCTACATGCTAAAATGCCCGTGTGGAACGTCTTATGTAGGTCAAACGTCGAGGAGTATTAAGATTTGTCTTGATGAACAAAGATCATCTATTAAATATTTATTGTCTTTAAAAAACAGATGAAGATACAAAATGAAGTGTTCCATAGACTGGTACTTGGAAACATGAAACCGGTGTCCCTAGACATTTTAGGGTTAAATCATATAAGGTCTTTGATCGTCGTTGGTTGGTGTTGGAACATATTGAAGGCACTGACAGCGCTAACATTAGACGTAGACTCCCGCGGAGGGAGTTTTTTTGGATCACTGAGCTCGGCACACTCCATCCCCATGGATTAAATAAACAATGTAATTTCAGAGTATTTTTTATAATTAATGTCTTGTATTTATTTTTTAGTTTATGTAGAATTAGGTGTCTTAGTATGATATTAAAATTCAGTATTTTGAGATAATCATATATAATTGTGTATTGTTAGTTAGGCTATTTATATGTACGTAGGACCCTTCTGCACGTGCCTGAAGAAGGAGGTGTGCCCTCCGAAACGCTGTGGTGTGCACCTGTTTGTTCAGTAAAGCCCTGGGAACACTATGGACACTATTATCAGGAATGTATTGTTCTTTTTTTGTAGGGTTACACCATATTATGGACTTTGAACTGAATAATTATGGTGAAGTGCAACTATTTTTATTTCTAGAGTGTGAAATAAATATGAAGATATTCAACTGATTTGTTCGGCTTTTTGCAGTTTTTCTATGTAGTTGTGTTGAAGACTAAGGAAGACTTTTTATATTTGATAGCAGAGTGGTCTGTGCGTTCTTTGGAGCTTACTAGTGTTAGTTGTGAGGTGACAGGGGGCCACAATATAAGGGGAAGATGATGGGGCCACAATATGAGGGGAGATGGGTTTGATAGTAAAGAAACTACTGCATATAGGTAACAAAGATAATAGGCAAAGTTGTTTTACATCCTAAGAGCTATTGATTTGTGAAAAAAAATCTTTACAGTTACTCTTTAACACTTCTGTCGGACTGTATATTAAATCTGGTGCACTGTCTGACTGAGCATTGGTACGTCCCTAATTTATGACGCATGATGCCTAGTACAGCTACAACACAAAAGGGTCACGTGTCACACAAATGTGGTGCAGACACTTCTTAAATACCTATGCAAGCAATTTGCAATGAAAAGAACATTCAAAGTCCTACAGAAAAATGGTGCACTTAGTAATAATGACCCTTTGGGGCACATTTACTTACCCAATCCTGCCGCGATCCCCCACCCGGACTGTCCGACGAGGATGAAATTCGGCGTGATTCACCACAATCGTGCGCCCAAGATCCTGCATGTGTCCTCTGGAGTTCACCTTCTTCTTCCCGGTGTATGTGAGCGCTTGGCTTGCGACACAATTTGAGATGTTAAATCCCGCTCGTTGTCCGAATCCGTTGGATCGTTCAATGACACCCCCCCCCCCCTTGGATTTGTGTCGCGCCAAAATCTGGTCGTGTGTGTTGCAGTTCCCATTGCGATCCCCAAAAACGTTGGAAAACTCGACGGAAATATGCGACGGACCTTAATATATAAGCCCCAATGTGTCTGCATTCCTTTATAAAGCATAGCATCTGGCTTTGTGACACTGTTAAATGTTAAAATGTTAAAGCTGATGTAAAAATGACGTGTTCTTTCACGTTCTATATTTTCTCAATTATATGTTTTTTTTGTCACTATGGGGCACATTTACTAAGGGTCCGTTGGACGCATTTCCATCGGGTTTCCCAAACTTTTTCGTTTTGCCCTGAATTGCCCCAGGTTTTTGGCGCACGCGATCGCGATTTGGACAAACCGCGGAATTTAAAAATTAAACTGTGTCACAAGATCAGCACTCACATTCATCGGGAAGAAGATGGTGAACTCCGGCGGACCTCAGCAGGGAAGCGACACATGCAGGAAATTGGATGCACGATCTTAGAGAAGCTCTGAATCCTCGTTGGACATTTTGGATCGGTGGCGTCAACTGGACGGGTAAGTAAATGTGCTCCTATATTTTACACATTGGGGCTTATTTACTAAGGGGTCCACGAATAGCATTTACGACTGCCTTCCTACCGTTTTTGGGATTTGCGTCGCTGTGACAAGTATTTGGAACGGTATTGCATCGCACGTGGCGCCGGCTTTAATGCAGCAGAAATAGGGGACCGGGTCGTCTAATGATCCGACTGATTTGGACTGAGCGCGGGATTTAAATTTCAAATTGTGTCGCAAGCCCAAGCACTTCGATGCACCAGAAGGAAGAAGGTGAACTCCGCCGGACCTGAGCGGGGAAGCGACAGGATATAAGGCACGTGGTCTTAGTGAATCGCGGCACAATGCATTCCGGTCGGACAATACACATCGGGGAACACGCCAGGGATGGGTAAATAAATGTGCCCCATTATCTGCTCTATTCTCTTTTGCATTTAATGGACAAAGTTTGGAGAATGATTTACTGCAAAAAAAGTAAAACTTTGGATAACCATTTTATAAAGTGTTTTCTTCAATTCTAGGAGCTTGATCTTTCAGAGAGTCAAACTTCCATATTTCGGCGTGCTACTCGTGTCAGCATAAAGCTGTCACATTAAGATGGGGCCATTGTTAGGCCGTGATTTCTATATGTCATGGAAACGGCAAATCTATGTAATAAGGCATCACAGTCAGGGCACGGTCACAGGAGCAATGGATGTGAATATCTACGGGTGGTACCCGTATTATACCGCAATTGCCACCAAAAATGGCTGTAAAATAATATAAGCGTCTATGGTTAATGCACAGACATAGTTCCTGTGACCCGCCATGCCTGTGATATAATATTACATTAATATGTCAGAACTACATAGTTGCCATGACATAATAGGACTGTGCAGAAAGGAGTTAGAAAATCGTAGCGAGGATATCCTGCTGCTTTGATCTACATCAATCTGCTGTAATCTATATGGGAGGCTAACAGCAAGTGCTCACTTCTCCTGTAGTAATACTAGTGGGGGAAATTAACTATTACATGGTTCCAGGCAGTCTAGAAAGTTTCATGTTATCAGACCAGCACAATGAATAAGGATCTAGAGAGGAGGGATAATGCTCTATTAAAAGTGATGGCCAAACTTTTGAGTGTGATGTGTCAAAATTTGTAAAAACTAAAAAACAACTAAATCCAGTGTTAACTGTCTTTGATGGGGTGTTCTCTTCCCCCTGAATTGCTGAGCTCCAAAAATTGCAAGCAGAAGAGCAACTCTCCGTGGTATTCAGTGTTTATTCACAAGTGGAAAATACAGTGCAACGTTTCGGCTAGCTCAATGTAGCCATCTTGAGCTACATTGAGCTAGCCGAAATGTTGCACTGTATTTTCCACTTGTGAATAAAGACTGAATACCACAGAGTGCTACTCTTCTGGTTGTAATTTTTGGATATCCCCTGGGGCTTTGGGTCGAACCCCTTGAGCCTGCACTCATATTGGATTACAATCCTATTGATCTCACTGTGCCGCCTACACTTGTTTCCTGAATTGCTGAGCTGTAACTGTGGTGGGTGCACTGGCAGCACGGTGAGATTTTGGTAGCTGCTATAAGATAATTGGTGGAGTGTAAGGAAGACATCCGCATTAGATGACTCTCCTATCCCCCCTGTAGTCACTGGAATGGACCTTAGTCCAGCCTTCTGCCGATGACAAAATTCTAGTGTTCCCAGTGGTCTGGGTACTAGTCCATGATAAATTTAGTGCCAATGATTTCTCTGGCCTCTCTGTCTAACTACCTATCCTCACCTATAGAGGAAAGATGGCCGCCGTACAGGTTCTTGTAGGCAGACCCTTTAAAGTATGGGTGTGACTTAATTGAGTGCAGAAGGTGCAGTCACACCCAGGGCTCAGAGTTTAAAGGGCATGTTCCAACTTTGATTGTTATCCCTTGTCCACAGGATAGAGGATAACAATCTTATTGGTGAAGGTTGCGACTGCTGGTTCGCCTACAGTTCACGAGAATGAGGTCTAGTTCTCATTTATTGATTGAAGCAGGTCACGCAGCAGGTCACGCATTCATTGCTATAGGAGTGCAAGAAATTAGGGAGCACAGTAATCAGCTATAAAGAGTGATTGGGAGCACCGGAGATAGCAAAGCTCAACAATTTTCAGCACTCCGTTATTATTGAATGTAAAATCAGGATACATGATTGTCCTGTGTCTAGGGAACCGTAGGGGTCAGTTCCCATGGTAGCCGTTTCATATATCTGATTGTTATCCCCTGTCATATAGGTTTAATCAAAGGTGGTCTAAGGAATCTTTTCCCCCTATGATTATACCATAAACAATGCATTTTCATTTAGGAGCACAGTACAAATTCTGCATTGGAGCTCAGAAGCTGTAACATACATCTAAGCTTTACAGGATTTTCTGATATGGGCATAGGCGTCCAATCACTGGAGTATTGACTATTTAGGCCACTAGGCATCAAATGAAAGGGGCCTGTAAATTCTCTGCACTGCCCTTAGTAGAATCGGAGGTCCATTAGCTCCTACGTGAGCATAGGAAATGGCTTCTTTGTAAGTCCTATAGAATTGATTGGGGCACATTGAAGCCTTAGCTCTTGTCACATGTGGTAAAGTGCTTCAGGGGACTTGTGGGCACTTGCTCTCATATCGGAACCCCCGTGATCCACCATTAAAGTGTATAATTTGCTCATCGTTTTCTGCCATAATAATGGTAAGGTCCATCTCACACTGTGTTCCTGCTTCATGCTCATATCATATCCACAGCTGACATTTCATGTTCATAAAGAAATGATGTGGCAATGGAGCTGGAGTGTGCACCACTGACAGCTGAAATTAGATAGCAGCTCTCGCTGAGAGCATACATTAAACAGGACCCGGATTATACACAGGCCGGGGCGTCGATTTCTACATCAAGGAGTAGGAGTGTTGTTGCACAGCAGTTATTTTTACCATTTAAATGTAGTCTGCAAATCAAGTGAATTACACGTCGGCCGCCATTGCCTTTGCATATGGATGCGAATCGTAGCTTCAAAGATATTTGTTAAATGTCAGAGGTGCCAGAAGAATAGGTACAGAGGGAAGAGCTAGAGAGCAAAGGAAATTAAAGCAGAAAACTCCGATTTATTTTTCTTTTAGTCACATCAAAGAATTAATGAACAATTTCCCCATCAAATAAAAAGTCACCGTGTGAAGTGAACTTCGGGCGCGTTATGTTCATAAACTCTGTATGTTGTCTCACATAGACTGTAGACTGCGATAGATTGAGGTGGTGTACCTGCTTCCCTCCGGTCATGGGCAGTGATCCCCCATACTTGTTTTTATACCAGACGCATAACCCGATGGGCCACAGAACTAAATCTGTACCGGGTCCCTCAACTCTAATTTATTGTTCATAGTACTGATCTCTTCATATTGAAAATAGATGCTCCGTCTTCTGCCTTCCCTCAAGTTATGCCCCTTAGCATGGCACGCCCTGTGAGACCTCAGGATATTGTACTGTATAAGTGAATCTTATCCCTTTAACCTTTAAAGGGAACATGTCAGTTAAACTTATGTACAATAAATAAACATATCTTTAAAAAATGCAATTATACAGCAGTACAACTATCCTAATATTGTTATTCCCCATGCTTGAAAGTTCCACATTCCATTTGTATGTAATATACATTGTATGCATATTCATGTTCTAGCTCAGCTGTACCTCCAGCTTTCTGATTGACAAGGGACCTGCTTTCTGTTCAACTCGTCTCTGCTACATCATTCACTCACAGGCTGTTTAACTCACTGGAGAGAGGTAGAAAGGTAGAGATGAATGATGAGGTTAAGTGAGACACTGACTGTATGTGATTGGCTGAAGAGAAATCACCACTCCCACAGGAATTTTCTTCTGTGAGGGGAATGATGAGGCGCAGCTCAGCAGGAACATCAATTTACTGGACAGGGCTCAGAGAAAAAAAAGATGACTCACATGACTCATAGATGATGAGCAACTTTACAAGTGGACAGTGGAACTTTTCAGGTGTGGGGGATTTTAATATAGGAATAATTGTACTACTATATAAAGATATGTTTGGTTAGTATTGGTTGGTCAGGTTTCCTTTAATCATTGGGGGTCATTTATTTTATCTCTGTCTGTTTTAGCTAGTTTTTGCCTTTTTGTCTTTTTTCTGTCTGCTTCTTTGATAATTTATCAATCTCACTTTTTCCTTGTGTTAAATGGGGTTTTATTTCAGATCTCTATTTGAGACATTTGATACAAATGTCTCAAAAAATGTCGCACAAATGTCTCAAGTCACTTCTTTCCATTTTCTAAGTTTTCCTTAAATATGGTTTCCACTTGAGTGTTTTTACGGCAAAAAATGTTGCAAATTTTAGACAAATTGAAATGATAAATGTTATTTGCGACATTTAGCACATCTGGAATAGAAGAGAAATGTGTCTTACTGACGAAAAACAAATGTCCGACGGATATTTCAAAATGTCCCCAAAAAGGCGCAAAAATTGCAATGCACCAAAAAAAGTCTCAAAAGATAAATGACCCCCATTGTCTCATGAAAGTTTTTCTTTGGAAGACTGTCGATCCCATATGTGTGAGATCTATTACTTTCTCACCCATCACTGTTGGCAATATAACAGTTGTCCAGTGGCTGTAAATATCAAATTTGTGGGGTTATAAAACCTTGCACCCCACAAATCAGCTGTTATCTATATATAATTAAAGAAGAAATGGGAAAGTTCCATTTTTTATCTCGTGGCTAAGCATCCATTTAAATGAATTGAAGCTGATGTGCAGTACCCTGGTCTGACCCCTATACAGAGCATGGAGCTGTCTGCTTCCTGTTCCATTCTCTGTTCATAGGTTTCTTAGAAGGGCCAATTTGTGGGGCTTCTGGGTGTTGTAACCCCACTAATCTGAAATTCATGACCTATTCTATGGAAAATCAACATTTTTAGCCTAGAAAACCCTTTAAAAGCTGCTTTGTCTTGGAAAATGTAACATTGATCTTATCGTTAGTCATGCAGTTAACAAAAAATATACTTTATATATTAAAAAAGGGAATAACCTCTATCCTGATACATATGTATTTAGTCATTATTATAACAGAATTTTTTCTCTGTTTCTCTTGGTAATGTAGTCAATACAATACCGATGGATTATGAAAACACTACAATACCCCGCACCCCCGCTCTACTCTATTGTCTGCTAATTAAATTTTTACAAAGTCACATAAAACTAAGTTAATACATTTCACTTTTTAAAAGTCAAGTTACAAGCAATTGAGAAGTAGAGGAGAGACAGGAAGAAAACGGTGACGGGTATTATGCGGTGTAGGCGAGCCGCGATATTCCCTTCCAGCATGAGATCTGTCGCTGCAGCGGCTTACAGCAAGTTATCTATGGGTGTGAGAGAGTAAATTTTTACAAAGTCACATAAAACTAAGTTAATACATTTCACTTTTAAAAGTCAAGTTACAAACAATTGAAAAGTAGAGGAGAGACGGGAAGAAAACGGTGTCGGGTATTATGCGGTGTAGGCGAGCCGCGATATTCCCTTCCAGCATGAGATCATTATATAGGTTTGTTTACTGTAACTTTTAATGCCTCGTCTCTGTGTGCCTACCTGTTATACTTAGCATCCTCTGGATCTGTTTGTCTTTTATTCCCGTTCTCGGTTCCCTTCTGTTGCCAATTTGATGTTGCACATAGATGATATGACACATTATCTGCAAAGTTGTTGTGTGAGTGGTAATTTCCCCATGGTGCAGCATCCCAGGGATCCTGTAATATGTGAACATTATGTTGCATTTTGAAAACAAATACACTTCTGCTGATGGACTCGACTGCTTTATGACTCAAGCACCTACCAAATACAGGAACATAAATAAAAGTAATGAACGAGACTTCATCCACGAGCTGAAGAGTTAAAGGGAACCTGTCATCAGGAGCCCTTCTTCTGAGTCCCCCATGTCCCCACAGAGAATAGTGTACACATTGCCAAAGTGTTTTTATAATAAAACTGGCATTTTTCCAGTGTCCCAAGGGAGTGGCCAGTGAGAAGCGGTGTCCTGCCCTCGGGAAACCTCTCCGTCATCTGTCTATTTCAAATTAAGTAATGCCCCTCCTATTTGAAATAGATGTATGATGGAGCGATTTCCCGAGGGTGGGTGAGGCCATTGTTTTTCATTGGCCACTGCCATGGGACACGGGACACTGCTCTGGAGAGAGAAAGGCAAACTTTCGTCTAAACTTTTTTTTTTCTTGGAAAAAGCCAGTTTTATTATAAAAACACTTTGGCAATGTGCAGAATGCTCTCTATGGGGACATGGGGGAGCCAGATAAAGGGCTCTTGATGACAGGTTCCCTTTAAATAGTACTCTGCGATAGAACTTATGACATGCTGCTTGAAGAATTGAAGTAATTGAACTAAAATACTGCATCTTAGGTCTCATTAAATAAGATATTCCAGTTACAATTCCTTATTCATTGCATATTAGTATAAAATCTGAAAGTGATCAATGAAGGTTCAAAATGAATATCCCATTGTGGTTTTGGATATGGAATGATATATATAATCAAATTTCAGGTTGACCCAACTTCAGTGGTAATGTCCCAAGACAAGGAAATGAGACTCAGTGTCGTGTAGCCTCCACGTGCCTGTATGACCTCCCTACTACACCTGGGCATGATCCTGACGAGGTGGAGGTTGTTCTTCTGAGGGATCTCCTCTCAGATTTAGATTAAAGCATCAGGCAACTTGTGGACAGACTGTGGCGCAACGTGGTGTTGGAGGATTGAACGAGACATGATGACCCACATGTGCTCATTTGGATTCCGATGTAGGGAATGGAAAGGTCATTCCATAGCATCAATACCTTAATCATACAGGGATTGCTGACAGTACAGTCACATGAGGCCGAAAATTGTCCTGCATCAGTTCCACGTCAGGAGAAATATAGTATAATATTTTGTCTATTCAAATAGGTTTCTACTTCTACTTCTAGTGGTTTTTCACCGTGACCCCTGGAGAGTCATCCTTATTTACTCCAATATAGCATGTGCACAGGATCTGCCTCTTTAGACCCTCTACCATCACCTCAAGTGGTGACCATCAAATGGCTGTACAATGATTTGCTTATGAGTATGTACTTCTATCTATGAATTTATGCTAATTTTCGGGATTTTATGCCTTGAATTCCTTGCGATGATGATTAAGAGCTTGGCTTTTCTCACAGGTCCAAGGATTCACCTGTTCTTTGTTCCATGGATGTAAAGCATTCTACAACATATGACCTCCGAGGTGAGAACCACGAAAACATGTATTAACCCCCATAACCTGCGGTGCTTTAGTTATTGGCCTTGTCATGTTTGTGGATTACAACGTAATCCTATTAGAAGCTTATTTTCTAGCATAGAAACTTGCCTACTGGTCTCATAACAAATTGCAAAACACTGACCCGGACCTTAACTCTTAGATAATGCTGAAGACATCGTAATAGGAATGAAGTCCACTGTGTGATATATGACTGTAATTTATTATTTTGCTACTTTGCCCAGGACTATCGTAGAATACAATCTTCATGTTGAATGTTGCAGTCTAGAAATCCAGCGTCCATCTCACATGTTATGACTGATGACCTCAAAAGTGTCTGAGATTGCTACACGCTGTGGCTATGGTTTATTTAAAAAGTGTATAAGACCAAAATTTTAGGATTTATTTCTTATTGCATGGTATTGTTTTCTGGCACTTTCATGCTTCTGGTGAGTTGGACACTTTGGGGCAGATTTACTTACCCGGCCCATTCACGATCCAGCGGCGTGTTCTCTGCGGCGGATTCGGGTCCGGCCGGGATTTATTAAGGCAGTTCCTCCGATGTCCACCAGGTGGCGCTGCTGCGCTGAAGGAACGCACTCAAGTACACCGAGCCGGGCTGAGTGAAGGTAAGTGCAAGCTCCGCGACACTTTTTGTTTTTTAAATGCGGCGGTTTTTCCGAATCCGTTGGGTTTTTGTTCGGCCACGCCCCCCGATTTCCGTTGCATGCATGCCAGCACCGATGCACCAAAATCCGATCGCGTGCGCCAAAATCCCGGGGAAATCGGCGCAAATCGGAAATATTCGGGTAACCCGTTGGGAAAACGCGAGTCGGGTCCTTAGTAAATGACAGCCTTTGTATGTATAACATGGCACCTAGAAGTCAGGGACCTTCTACAAGGCAGATATTGTCCAGGATGGGTATATTTAGCGCAGTCCTGACTTCAAAGTAGTAACTACTTTGATCACCATTGGACTGTAAGAAATGCTAATGACAGCAATGGGAGCCTATAACAGGTCCCAGCCCTCATCACCGAATCAGCACTCTCTGATGACATCATGGAGGGCGCTGACAGCAGGTGTTAGCTGCATAATTCAGCTGACACTCACCTCTTATAGAGAGGGCTCAGTCCTTGAGCCCTCTCCAAACACCCCTTCATGCTCGGCTGACATATTTACTTTGGCCGATTGCGAAAGGAGGGGCTACGCATTTATGATCCAACATCAGTAACTTTAAGATATTGGTCATAATGTAAGAGTTTTTGGTGAATAGAGTAGGTCTACAGTTCTGTTTTGCACCTGGCTCCATCCACTCTATAGGTGCAGTCCGAACCATGCATCGATCATCAGTGCAGGGTCTGGGTATTGGATCCTTACCAATGACATATTGCAGATTGTTATGATGAGACAGATGAGACCAGTAAATTCATGAGCTCCCCCTAGTGGTGGCTTGTTGTGGGATATAAAAATATAATGGATGGCTGCTATAAAAGTATATTGGGCGATTAATCAACACAGTACTGAGCCTAAAACTGTGAACATTCACTTTGAAACTAGGACTGACAGCAACATCCCTGAGGGTTTTCAGCAGACACATGCAATCAACTACACATTAGGACTTCAGGTAATAGCATACAGTAGGAGACATACATCATTCTGGTCCAGCTGAACTGAATGTACAGCATGTACAGAAAGAAGAATTATATCAAAATGGAAACTCAGCAGTTCCAATAAATCTAGTCATCCTGGTTATCCTGCCCAGCTGCCCTCTAACTTATATCCCACAGCAATTCTTTCCCTATAACTTAACCCCTGAAAGGAAGTCTTCCAACTCCAAAATCAGCTCTCAGGTAAAGCCAGTATTGTGTTAGGCACTTCGTTAGCTATCCAGACATATCTTTCCTGTTTCCAAACTATGAGAAAACTATGTTGTTATATTTATGCGGATTAGCTTCTTAGTGCACCATAGACAGGGCTGTGTCTGCTTGTCCAATTGCTATTTTTTTCTTTTTAAGCCTCCAGTAGTGGATTATGATAAAGGCAGTTTGGGTGGAACCCTGGGGCCCAAGCCTTCTCGTGGGCCCATGGCCACCAAAACCACCAACTACCCTTTTATACTCAGAAGGGTCTTCACCCATGAAATCCTTGTTCATCTGTTCCCCTTTCTCAATACACATGTACATAAGAGCCAATTCAGGAACTTTCAAGGTCCTGAAAGCCCAGATTGAAAGCAGTGGGGCCTCATCCTCCGTTCCCCAAGAAGCTGATTCTAGTACCAGATGTAGGAAGTAATTCCAGACTTGTAGGGGTATAATATTCACACAGCCCAAGGCCCAGGGCAGTCTTAGTTTGCTCCAATTTTCTGCTGTTAGAGGGCAGATTTGGTAAAATGGTCGTTAGCAGAACTGCTCAGATTTGGGTTCACTGAGTTCGGGCAAACCTTGAACACAGGTTTGGTTCAGGAACCTGAACCCGGGGGTCTGTTTGCTTCTAATATATATATTGCAGTTCTACATTATTGCAGTGTATGGTTAACCTGCTACTAATCATGCAGAATGACAGGGATAGGGCCTTCCCAGACATGATGGGAAGCAACCATCCTACGCAAAGTGGTGGCATGTACGCACCACTGGCATTTAAGTGGTTTAAAGGTTTAGAACCGATTGTGGGGGTTTGCTGTATAACCTGGTGTGTTTGAAGATCCATATAGATCCGTATAGATCCATCACTTGTCATTGAGGAGAAAATCTGAATAAGGGAGTTGCTCAGAAGCTCATCAACCAGCCTTTCCGGGTGATCCCAAACACTGAACCTGAAGTTCGTGCTGAAGTCCCATTACTAGTACACTATAATAGTGAGTGAAATTCCAGTGTTCAGTTTTCTCCTCTATGAACTATATTATTTTTCCACATCCCTTCTTGTAACCGAAACATTATATAATTGTATAGGAATTGCATCACTACATTATACATAATACATAAAACATTTCAATTTTGGAGTATTGGTCATTATGTATAGTCTATATACAAGGTGGATTGTTCCCCCCTTGTCTAGCATACTCTTTGAGGTGTAGATGGGTTCAACAGATCAGGATTTTTTGTAGACTTTGCTAACTGAGGCTGCATTCACACGATGTATGCCCGTCGTACCATTGTACGGTGGGCATACATCAGCGCCAGGTAGGGAGGAGAGGGAGAGCGCTGCTCACCCCCGCCCCTCTCCATTGCTTAACCTAGGGCCCAGTTCCTTATTCCGTCAAAAGATGGGACATGTCCTAACTTTCTCCCAGCTACAGAACGGTACGGTGCCGTACGTGTGTGGCACCGTACCACTCCTGTATGGCGCTGTGAGGCCATTGCGATGTATGGAGGTCCCCCATACGTTTGTGTGAATGTTGCCTTTTATGGTATTAATCATTATACCATATTCACACTTACTTGCATGATTGGCTCATCTTTTACCTGAATTTGATACTTAACCTTTAACATGGGACATGCAACACAAATCTGTTGGACTTTGCATGTTAAATGTGGCGAACGGTCCGACTGAACACTGAAGCCTACTGGTTGGCTAGGCACTGCCTCTAGATGTCATCTCAGTAACCCAATGTATCTACAATATATACAATTTAACTTAGGAGTTTGTTGTATTTTCGAATATAAATATATAGGATGGCTGAGAATCTGTATATTGAATATCTGTATGAAGTACAGCCAGGGTAATATGTTATGCACAAATCATGCAGGACCTGAGGGAACGTTACCTCACTGGTCCATTGGTGGATCCACTTGGATCCATTCCGGGCCTCTATATCTTCATAAAAGAAATATATACCAGGACCAAAAAGAAATTTAGGATTATCTACAGTATATGACCTCCGAGCAAACCTCCCTGACATCTCTTTATATTTGGGTCTCATTGGTATAGGAAACAGATTTTTCTATGGTCACAATTTCTTCAGATTTTTAATAGGAAAATAAAGCGAAGATGCTAATCGCTTCAACTGCAAAATATTGACCCAATATCCATGTAAGAAAATCCCTTGTGCATGTTCGGTGACATGCAAGCCGCTAATATTATAATAACGATGTATCTGAATCCTTGGGGTGACTGACCTCCTGCTTTCCAGGACTGAAGATAAATTGGATTTTTTAGATATTTATTTTGAGTCACAAAATAATTGGTTCATTAAAGATATATGATGTGAGCTCCTGTCAATCACGGATACTATGTGTTGATTAGCCAGGTCTTGTCAATGGCTAATGTATAATAGATGGCTCTACATTTAGCAGTATAAACACATTACTCAAAATTGCTTATTATTCCTCCTAAGGTGGCTTGCAAATTACTGTGTATACCGTAACAAACATATAGATTGGACCAAAACAATCAGCTTTCCATGTAAAGACCCTCCGAACAATACAGCAAATGCACGTGATCACCACGAAGACTGTATGGAAGTAGTCACTTGCTTAAGAGGAAGTCTCCTTTGGGACCTCAACCCCATTTATGAGAATTGAATTGGTTGTGTGGTGTAGAAAACACATTTTCAAGTACCTTATTATGTACTCTGAATCTTTCTGGAGAGTTCAGCACGTGCATTACCTCGACAGCCTATCAATTCCACCGAGATCCTAATTGCATGAGAATGTAATACTCAATCTCCCCACTGGTGGTGCTGCAGGGAAACTGAATACTTCCTTTATAGAGCAAAGATACAAATGAGATCCAAAATATCCCATGATGACATGGAATGGAAGTGTTAAATATTACGGAACTATACACACTATCACAGTTAGTGATTCCACAATTCATCCCAGTCTTATAAATTCTTGCTTTGAGAAAGGATTTAGTTTTGCACTCTAAATCCACACATATAGTGCACCCAACGTGTCTACATAACTATTTCTAGAATCTATTCTTTCCTCTGCTGTAATTCAAGTAATTCAAGTAAATGCCTACCTTATCATCCCACATCATGTCATTAGGTTTTTTGAAAAAGTCCTGCTTGATGTTAAAAAGGCTGCCATACAAAGTAGCTAAGAGTTAATGTTTTGCTTAGCCCATCCTGGAAAAAGTATTTGCATATTTTACAGAATCCCTAAAAATCTTACAGTCTAAGGGGTGCCTGGTCTTCGCCAGAGCCCACCGAAAGTCGTTCTACAGGTGTGACTTTGTCCGTGGTGGCAGCCAAAGCGAGGTACAGAGTCAGAAGGCAAGTTCGTGGTCGGGACAGGCAGGAGGTCAAGACAGGCGGCAAAGGTTCAGGGTCAGAGGCAGAGCAAAAGGTCAGGGCTGGCAGCGGAGGAGTGTAAATGGGAACAGGTCCGGGGTCACAATGGGAGTCACACAAAGTCACATCTGTGGAACGAACTGGTGGTATCATCCTGCAGCAAGTCCAATTTGCTTTGCGGGTGTCGGCTTACTTCATCATCCGCTGTGGTCCAGTGGGTCCACTACCCCAGAAGCCTGACAATATGTGTCTATGAGTTAGTTATATACTAATTTCAAGGAAAACCAGTTCAACATTGGTTCAAACTGATTTCTTGTGGACCCGATGTGGATGTGGATCTTTTGAAAAATTTGACAAAGCTTCTTCGAATTGAAATTTGGATAAATTGCTCATCTCTAATTGTATTCTCTTACTATGATGTATGACTCTAAATATTTTTAATAAAAGAAATATTATCATTAATATTATTACATACACGGTTGGAGATGTTTTTGTAATACAGGAGTATTCTTCTTGCAGTGTGGCTATTAACCATAGCACTCTAAAGCACATTAACAATTGGCCTAAAGGTCCTTCTCAGGGATCTATAGGCTAATTGTTAATGTGCTATAGAATTCTATGGTTAATTATCTCGTTATACAAGTCTGTCAATCATTTAGATTATGTTAATTGTGCTTGTTTCCTGCCTTATGTTCATACATATTTCTATAAGTTCAATTGTTGTATTGTATTTATTTTATTTTTATTTATTTTTAGAGCACCATTAGTTCAATGATGTTATACATTTGATGAGGGATTAAAATATTTTACATAAAAAAACTACATAAATTGCATTGAACTGATTCAAGTGGAAGTAAGACCATCACAATCTATACGGGAGGGTAGATTAAGACAGTAGGTGAGGGGACATTGCAATGGGGTTATGGCGTGTTGAAGGCAATCCTAAACTGATTGGTCTTCAGGAGGTATGTAGGTGATATTTCACAATAACTAGGCCCCTGCGTCTGTAGCACTTAGTAATGACCTCTTCTATGGTGCACTTTACTGTGCTGTCTGTCATGTTTTAAGTTTCTACAACCTTACATTAGGCATTTGCAAAATTATCTTCACTAGTCACAAGGCCAGGGAGTAGCTTCCGCAAGTCATATTGTGAGGAACACCTCAATAACGCCTCAATGGCTTGCGTCACCTATAAAGTCTAAGACTAGCTGGAACTCCCCATTCCTCATTACTATTAAAGGTAAATTTGCATATGCAGATGTTAGATTTTAGACATTTTTAAGTAAGATCTAAGTATTTAAATTCTATCTAAGTAAAGTCACCAAAAAAGGTGATTACTTGATGCTGCACATGTGAGGGCTACAATGGGGTGGGGGTATTGGTAATCTTCCCTAAGGAACAGAATTGTGGAGGTCCAGCATCCAGCACCTCATTTGGTGGTGATAATCAGAGAATAAATCAGGTCATACCTGCTAATGTCAACTAATCTAATAATTGCCAGGCACTGGAAGGACCCAATTTTCTCAGGTGTGGATGAAGTTGTTAGACAACTAAATGCAATGTGTGCCAACATAAAAGCTATTGCACTTCAGAATAACAGGGTATCACACATGGAAGTCTGATGGAAAGCCTGGACCAAGAGTCAATATTTTAAGGAGTCATAGCTCAACATAAATGTGAACTGTGTCAACTATCTTATACCTAATTGTGTTATTTTGTAGTTGTTTTTATTTACAGTCATACGTCAACCAAATCAGACCGGTTCCATAGGCTAACAGATAACAGTTACCTGGCCCAAATTTACTAAAGCCCCTGCGGTCAGACTTTGCATGTTCTCTTATGTGCAAACTGTTTGTCCCACACCACAGATTTGTGTCACGGATGCACGTTACCTGACGTGAATTCTGCACATAAAGGGGTGTCCCGGTGCACAGTCAGAACAGGAGCCACATCTATCATGCAGTGTCTGACAGAATTGTGTTGCAGGCCCTATGTTAAAGTTGCACCAAAATAAAGGTGGTGCAGGGGGCACCAGATTCATGAAGAATGTACGCCACATGCCATGAATCTGGAGCCCTCTGCTTACTACACAGACAAACTGCCCTGTTTTTGATAAATGTGGGGCCAGTATTTACATGCTATTGCAACATCCCCTGCCGGGGCCTAGCCTTTTCTTGGGGCCGGGAGGCAGCCAGGGCCCAGAATACCGGAGTGGCTGGCGGTTGCGGCCTAGGCACGCTAGTGTCATGCTGCTTGGTATGGGGACCGAAGGGCTGTCCTACAGCCTGGCAGGTCTCCAGCAGACAGTGTGTGCAAGAAATTAGATGAGGGAGAGGCTGTGGTACTGGTGTCCCTCGATGATAGATGGGAGCGCCCTTGATGGTGACAGCCGTAGCAGGGACCAGACGGAGGCAAAGTTGTGCAAAAATAACTTACAATTCTTTATTCGAACCAACTGCAGGCAACGAGCCAAAGGATTCCGTACAAATGGCTGGATTACTGGGAAGGACACAGAGTACTGGAAGTGCTCATGGCGAGCGAATCACAAGAGTTTGGTCACCAGCCTAGTTACAGATGCAGGCTGGGATGTTATTTTTAATAAAAGAAATATTATCATTAATATTATTACATACACGGCTGGAGATGTTTTTGTAATACAGGAGTATTCTTCTTGCAGTGTGGCTACTAACCATAGCACTCTAAAGCACATTAACAATTGGCCTATAGGTCCTTCTCAGGGATCTATAGGCTAATTGTTAATGTGCTATATAATTCTATGGTTAATTATCTCGTTATACAAGTCTGTCAATCATTTAGATTATGTTAATTGTGCTTGTTTCCTGCCTTATGTTCATACATATTTCTATAAGTTCAATTGTTGTATTGTATTTATTTTATTTTTATTTATTTTTAGAGCACCATTAGTTCAATGATGAAAAAATAACTTACAGTTCTTTATTCGAACCAACTGCAGCAGCGAGCCAAACGATTCTGTACAAATGGCCGAATTACTGGGAAGGATCCGGAGTACTGGAAGTGCTCATGGAGAGCGAACCACAAGAGTTTGGTCACCAGCCTAGTTACAGATGCAGGCTGGGATGTAGCTGTGTCCAATGCTGGAAGCTGCAGCTTTAGTCCTGGTTGTTCTGTGTGAGCTCACTGGAGGTGTGAGTCACTCAGTGTGTCAGTAGCTGGGCCTAAAAACTCCTCATGTGGTGAGAGCCGGGCCTAAAGATAGTTTGTCTCTTCTGTCCAGGGGTTTTGTTACTCCCTCTGGTCAGGTGGTGGCTCACTCTCCAATCACAATGAAGCATGTAATTGGATGATAACATTATGCAATAATGTTAACCCTTGCCTATCTAGGCAGAATCTACCTCTGCATATTACCTCTTGGTGTACTGAATGGTACAAGGGGCAAATTCGCAACCACTCCTCTGCCATGCGCATTGGCAGGGGTGTTGCACTATTAACCTTACTAGCCCATACCAGCTTACTGGCTAGCAAGAATGTGTTAGTTTTACTATCTTGAAATTGTAAAATATGTGATGGAGATAGACATTTATAATGCACATTGCAAATAGCTGTATGTTTAAAAAATTTAAGTTAAAATTTATTTTAAAAAAATTAAAAAAAGAATAAATCAGGTGATAATTGGAAGGACCTTTACTTTTCATAAATCTTATGTTCTAGGTCAATATTTTAAACCCCTTTAAGTTTGTCACGTACTTGATTTGCCAAAAACAGCGCTGAAGGAAAGCAATGTAGACTAATCAGCTCTATCTATCTACATTTATAGGTTCTGACCCAGATTTACACCATCAATTTATCACTAAACAAGGCAGAAAATGCTTATGCGGAGCGTGCCCCAGAAACGTGTAATTACGGTGCTCAATTTGCTTCATATTGCTGTGTATTTCTTTGTATGTACATGGGTTTTCGAATGCTTAGACAATAGTGAAATCCATTACGCGAGGTCATTACTGTTAGGCAGCAGGATGTAGATGATAATAAGAAAATTAACCTCGAGCCATTTTCTTCGAAAGAAAGGAGTCTTGGGAAAACAGCGCGCTGCAGCCTTTTTAATAATGCATCCGACGCTGGAACGCTTTGTTATGTGGCTAAACAACGGCAAAGCCACCTGTGTATCTGTTTGTGACGGAGGACCCCTGGGCTTGGAGGACCTGGTTCCATCAAGAACCATCCTCGGAAGTCTGTGGCTCGGAATTCAGCTACATGAAAATTCCTTTGACGGGAAGAAGTGGAGACATAATTAGAGTGTAAGAATCGGAAAATTGGTGGACCTGACTTTCAATGTGGGGCAAGATGGGAGGCCCTGCTGTGGGTGCCCAGTGGCACGACACGCGGCATATAGCAGGTTAATATCTTGCAGGCAGAAAAATGCTCATCTGCTCCGAGTCTCTGCATCTTTAGTTGCTATAACAACCACGGCATATTTGACATATCTCCTGTGATGCTGCAGAAGATTTCAATTGCGGCACCCTTAGTCTCGAGTTCATTATGTAGCCGGATCGGCTCATCATACATAAATCACTCCCGGACCATTGTTTTTCTCCATTCAGAGTTTATTAAAGCCCCTAAACAGAGGAACAAGCTCGCTCCCCGCCATCTCACAGTCCTTGGTGAGATTTACTGTGATTCCTTGCAGGAGCCGATGCCATTTTCAGCCCTGGAAACTACTAAAAGAGGGAGATTAAAAAATATATATATAAAGTGTCTGAGCGGATTGCAGGTAATGTGAAGATACGGTATCTGGTCACAGTAACCTCGGAGCAAGGAGCTTCTTAGCAGAGACTATACTGGAAGACATGCCAGAGATACAATCGCCGCACAAGCTATTTCCAACGCAGTGGGGGGACTGGAAATATCTTCCATAAAATTTTAATCTCTGCTGCCATAACTTCCTTTTATAATGGAGCCTTGAACTCTGTACGCGGGGGTCACCATGGTGGTCACATGTATTAGATTTCACAGTTTCTCATCAAAAAGAACAACAGCATTTTAACCCCGGCTAATGAAAAACTGTTGTTCGGGGTTTTTAGCCTTTTTTTTTTGTTTGTTTGGCTTATATCTAAATGGTTGCGATGAGATTTTATGTTTAGTATTTTATGAGCTATTATCGGTACGTTGTAAGGCGACGTCTGGATGAAAGAGTGAAAAAAAGGTAATTTATTGAATGGAGAAAAGTTGTAAAAAGTGTTTCTGAGAGTACAACTTTTCAAATGTGTTTATCCAAGATAATTAAAAAAAAAATTATGCAGGCAGTCCCCTACTTAAGGACATCTGACTTACAGACGACCCCTTGTTACAGCGGACCCATCTGCCCCCTGTGACCTCTGGTGAAGTTCTCCGATATTATTATGTCCCAGACTGCAATGATCGCTGTTAATGTGTCGTGAATGGAAGCTTTATTATAATCTTGGTCTCGATTACGCAAAAAAATTGAACTGAAACTCCATTTTAACTGTGGCAAAAAAAAAAGAGTTCTTCTATAGAAGCTTCACTTGTTTACTTTTCCGGGGATAGAAATCTGTCCTGATCAGGTTGCACACTGCAATAAATACTGGCATTGTATGATACCTAGGTGCATGGCTTGTTATTACTCCCTGGTATGTTGATGTTCACAGTAGGTTCAATGGATCGTTCATTCCTGGTCATGTGATCTCACATAGGTGCATGGCTTGTTATATTCCTGGTCATGTGATGTCACACAGGTCTATAGACATCCAAATACAGTAAAATATATTATATTTGTCTGGGATCTACTGCTTCCAACGCTTATTTTGGCTTGTTCTGAGCCTTCGTCTGGGGGTCGGACATCCGAGTTAACGACACCTTCCAATTGGTAAGGACGGGTACTTGATCATACACATTGGGGGTCATTTATTAAGGGCCCGATTCGCGTTTTCCTGACGTGTTACCCGAATATTTCCGATTTGCGCCGATTGTACCTGAATTGCCCCGGGATTTTGGCGCACGCGATCGGATTGTGGTGCATTGGCGCTGGCATGCACGCGACGGAAATCGGGGGGCGTGCCGAACGAAAACCCGACGGATTCGGAAAAACCGCCGCATTTAAGAAAAAAAATGTGTAGCGAAAATTACACTTACCTTCACCAGGTATAGGCCGGTGAATTTCAGGGCATTCCAGCGCGCCTCCGGGGAACTTCAGCGCAGCAGCGCCACCTGGTGGACGTCGGAGGAACTACCTTAGTGAATCCCGGCCGGACCCGAATCCACCGCAGAGAACGCGCCGCTGGATCGCGAATGGACCGGGTAAGTAAATCTGCCCCATTTTGTGTAAATTGATGTCACACAGGTGCACGGCTCATTATATCCTTGGTCATCTGATGTCACACAGGTGCATGGCTGATTGTATCCTTGGTCACCTGATGTCACACAGGTGCATGGCTCATTATATCCTTGGTCATGTGATGTCACACAGGTGCACTGCTCATTATATCCCTGGTCATGTGATGTCACACAGGTGCACAGCTCATTATATCCCTGGTCATGTGATGTCACACAGGTGTATGGCTCATTATATCCTTGGTCATGTGATGTCACACAGGTGCACGGCTCATTATATCCCTGGTCATGTGATGTAACACAGTTGCACCTTTTTGTAAGGAGTAATATCCATCAATTCTATAAACAATGAATGCAGTGGCAGCGCACATTTGTGACCATCTGCTATCAGTGGTCACAGGTGCTAATTGGTTGGGACTGGACAACCCCTTTAATGATGAATAACCACACATGTGCGGCTTTCTATCCTGTTTGACTGCGGAAAGGGTATCAGTGCACCCCTTGTTCTTGATATGGATCCAGGTTGCATTTAGTATGTCTCATCCATATGTTATGTATTTATGATATATCCTCTGAATAAGATGCAGGTTTAGTGTTTAGTCACTATAGTTTTATAATACAAACCCAGAACAATGTCATTCTTATTTATTATTATTTTCTACTTTCTTTATGATCATTTTCTTGCCACCAGTCCCTTTTTACAAGCCTGAATAATGTATGAGCGCAGCTGTGCACCCAACAATGTGCGAAAAAATGGGCAAAAATGTATCTTCTATAATAAAGAAATACACACAGATGATCAGCGACGCCGGGTGACAACACTGTCAGGTAGGTGTTGTGCCCGGGAACTGATGGATCGGCTCGCAATGCTGGAAGATGTGACAAGATATTAATGGAGTGTTACAGAGAATTTGCCTTGACTTGATGTCATTGTTATACCCTGATATATGGAGTTAAACTTTCTAGAACCTTCTATTGCGCAATAAAGATCTACAGAAAAAGCGCTATATGTTATATTACATCCCAAAGGCAGTGACGTGAAGCTGTTGCATCTGCAGGGGCTTCACCTCCCACCACTGTGTTATTACCTGCCCAGTACAGATGAACTGACCTATAGTTTCATTTCTGGTTGGGCCGAGTGACCGGAAAGCATTGCCGATTGACTGGATATAGACCAAGCAACTCGTACTTAGCAAGAAGTCTGTGCCATTAACATCTGAGATACCACAGTCTATAGCGACAACCACATCTAAGATGCTTGATGGTGATTTGATCCAATAAGCAGAAGCAGTGTTGGACTGGCCCACCAGAGTACCAGAGGATCCTCCGGTGGGCCCGGGCTATAAACTAGTACTAGACCCCAGAGGTACAGCAGAGTACCACTAAATTGGAGTTTGTTTTGTAGAAGCTGATGGAGGGTGGGTCCTCACCCCCCCCCCACCCTATGGTGGTCCCTTACCCTCTGGTGGGCCCAAGGAAACCCAGTCCAACACTGAGCAGAAGGTGTAGTAGACTTGTAACAGAACTAAACAGAATTATAGGAATGATGGGGTTGGGGCGATTTATCATCTCATATGCTGAAGTCCCCACCTCATCAGCACCACCGGATAACTCTACCATGAGCCGTACCCTCTTCATGCCCCTCTATGCCCACTTGGTCTGTAAGTTATGTATAGAGGGAAATAATTGCAATTATTGGTGGTTTGCAAGTAACTGCAATTATTTCAGGAATTTTATGACAGAAAACTATTGTGTAAGCCCTGATAAATCAACCCCAATCAGTGAAATATCCTCTTGACGAAGGCAGCGTGCCGAAACGCGTGTCGGGTCGTCAGCCATCTGAGCGGACGTGGGAAATCCAGTACTCATGTACTTTATAGATGATGGCCCCTTTTCTAAAGATTATGCAATAAGCACTATCATTAGGACTGATGGTTTTAGGCCCCTTTATGTCAACCACAAACTGCAAACTTAAGAAATATATGTATTTGTGATTTATTTACTGATCTCCCTCCCCCTTTTTCTGCTCGGATGTTGATTTGTCCCTCCAGTACAGGGTTCTGGTAAATTTCAATAATTTCATCTGAATGAGGTTCTTTCGGGAGCCAGAATGTAATATTATGCAGGAGAATAACTTGAAAGGTTGAAGTCACATTCAAACTTGGGAACCTTCAGGGACCATATGATGTCTTCTCCATACACAAAAAGACCAGCCCTATAAGCGATACAGTATAGGTTAGAGGCCCATCACAGATTTTTTTTCCATCTTAGATGGAAGCTTCAAATTACCCTCTATTTGTTACCCCCATTCTCATGAATCTAAATGAACCTTTTTAGAAGTCATGTTGGTAACAGTTCCACATGGTTTTCTAAGAACACACGAAGATGTTTTATGTCCTCCACATGGATATATCTTTGACTGTACAGTGTATAGGCCAATACTGATAAAAAATCATTAGGGCTATATGGAAGAGCCGTTATGAGGTAGCATGGACAGCTAAGGACTAAAGAAGCAACGACAGATCAATTCTAGGCATATAATGCTTCCAACAATAGCGTCAGGGAGGAAAAACTAGAAAGCGGAGATGAGATTCAATGGAAACTTGAAATAATCAATAAAGGTTAAAGGTTAAAATATTGGAAATATTGGAAAAATTCTGAATGGATTGGATTTTTTTCTAAACATTAACCACTTCTATGGTCGTAAACTTTTTGTTTTACTAGCATGTGGTCTAGTAGGAAGAGTAAAAGTATGTGAGTATGTTGTCATCTTGGGGTCCAGGATGGCATGGCTAAACAGATATTGGTGAGTGAAAGTAGGGACTTTGGCTGCGGGGAGGAAGGGCTACCATGACAGTGCTGGTAGTCATTCTATCGCTACATCGAATCGCTACACCACGTAGATGGTCAATGGGTAGGAGAAGTCAATACATTGGGATGGATTGGAATCAAAAGGGCATATATTTTTTTAAGGATTGTGGAAGGTGTTTTGAGAAGCAAATATTGGCCTCTGTGACAGTTTGGTTTCGGCTTCTCTATAAAGATATGGTTGGTGGGATGGCAGCTGGAGATCATTGTCCAATGTTTAAGGAGTTGGTTGTACTAATTCAATGCTAGAAAACCTCTTGAATACACCATCACTCGGACATATGAATCATATCACTCGTATATCATAAAACCATGTAGATCTGAAAAGCTGCTCATCCATAATACACACTTTGAAACATGCCCAACCCATTGAAAAGTACACTGACAATTATTAATTAGTTTAGGATGCAGAAGATGTGAAAATAGGTTCACAACCGATTAGATTTTAATGGTGGTGGTCTGACACCCAACACCCCCATAATCACCTGTTCTTGGATGTCTATGGTCCCATAAGTAGTTCAGAAATCTGAGCCGGGAGCACAGCTTTATTCTACATGTAGTCGGCCAGCTCTTAGTCATGTGAGAATGTTCTTCTAGCTTTGATTTTCTCTTTTGCTTCCAGTGTCAAAGGAAATTGCATACTGCTGAGTGTTAGGCTTGGTGGGACCCAAACCAATTCAACATGAAGGTATAAATAGGTAATAAATGTGTATGAAACCTTTTTGACTATTTCCTTTCCGTCAAGAGACTCTTCAGGTATCCTGCATGATGGCTGTCGCTAATGATGAGCGGACCGAACCTTCTTTTACAAGAAGTTTGGGTTTGGCTCACTCACCCTCCCCCCCGCAATTGATACCCATGATGAGTGCTGGCATTGGTGCAGGTGTTAACCCTTTAAATTCTATTGGCAAAGTAAAACTGCCGGTGGTGTCCATGTGCCGCTACTTACATACCGGCAGGGCATGTGTGCCGCTGTTATCCTGAGAATTGTCATTGGAGGGCAATGATCTTCGGAAAAATGATGGTGCACATTAACTGCCAACATGCACTGCTGAAAGCATTTGAAGGGTACCACCCATGATCGGTGCCAGCACCGATTGTGGATGTTACCAGTGGAAGTGGTACTTGCCCATCTGTCATATAAGTTGTCATCTCTCTTGTCACACAGTTTGACCCTTTTCACCACCGTTATAGAGAAGTCAGGGCCATAAGTTTTGATATCGAATATGCTAATTAGCCACTATTTGGTCAAGTGGGCTGGGTCTGCTGCTAAAATCGAGGACCACCCTACTGTAAATAACCAAATTAGCATATTGGGTGTAGAATCAAGTGGCTCAAGAACAGTAGAGAAAAACTCCAACTGGGTGGAGCATTAGCAATTAGAAAGTTTTATAAGGTGGCTAGGGTGTAAAAACTGATCCAGTCCACATCTTGCATCTATTAGACTTGCAAACCTGATAAGATTCAGCATTGGATGTACGGCACATATTATTTGCCATAACTCTATGTTGGAACGTTCTGTATCAGTCATGGAAGATTACAATAGGACCCAGTGTAGCAGTCACTTTATCTATTATTCCACTTTAATGCCTTTTTTATTACATTTTGTCTTCATCCTGGTGGTTTCGCAATGAAAGTTTTATTTTGCGTTTTTTATGTATCGAGAGATCACCAAGGAATTGTTTCTCTCTGAATAATATAATTCAGTGACCCCGGTGATCATCTCCGAACCATCTCCCTACATCCTGTTCTAACCCGTCCTAGACGACGGAGAATATGACATCTTCTGCGCTGACAATGGACGAATGGGGAATTTTCCGGATGACTGGCAAGTGCAGGAGTTCAATGCTCCGCGCGGAAGGATTATTAACTGCACATGTTCCTTCCACAATTACACGGGTAGAAAACTCGCAGTTAGTTAAGCCACGGCCTCGCGGCTTTTAGAAGAAAATATATCTTACAAAACATGCCTCATTAAGTGTGAATAATAGCAGCAATTAGCGGAGAACATTAACTGGGTAAAATATTAAATGTTTTCTGGTAAACAGCAAAATGCCTATTAAATATTCACCTGTTTAGAGCAAAACTTTTCGGGAACAATAATGTTTGCACACAAATACAAAGGTCTGGATACTTGTATGTTTCTTGTCCAAAATTTTCTCAGGAAATAGCGCCTCTATTGTGAATAGGCTGTAACTGATATTGCAGTTTAGAAAATGAGTAACAAATTCTCTTTCATTTCACTGTTATCAAGCAGTGACGCAAATTGAAGCTGATGGGTCCCAGTGCAAAGTCTGTACCAGGCCAATATCTATGGCTTATAGTACTAGTCTTCTCATATGGAAACCACATGGGCCCCCTAAACCGATTGGGCGGAGTATCAATGGCCCCGTTATCAAGCAATTGCACGATGTGTAAGGTAACTGCAGCAGATACGGTAAGGGTTAGTCATAGCCTCCCGCTGCACGTTAAGCAACGCCCAAGGGGGAGTGGCTATTTAGTGAATTGATTTTATTCATTTTCTGTATTTAAACTTTATTAATGTATTGATTTATGTATTTTTGAAGAACAATTAGGTAAGGGTTTGGATACCTGTAAAAATGTCATAAATAATTGGAATGGTACAATATGGTTTGGAGGAAGGAGAGGATAAGGTATCAAAATATTAAATGCCATTCATTCATATTTGGGAAATATGACTCCTTTTATTCTCAGTTTTCCATAATGTTAAATTATAGGAAGGATGGTGCTCAAAAGTGCCAAAGTATGAAGGGTAAATATAGATGGGGTAGGGTTAGGGCGTGGGGTCTCCACTGATCCCCTAGGGCGAATTCAGATGAACGAATGCCGGGCGGGAATAAGTCCGGCACTGGAGAGGAATAGGGGTCATTCCACCCCTCTCCATGGAGATATACAGTGCACGGCCATGTATGCAGGGAAAGATAGGTCCCAATTTACGGAGCAGTGCGGTGCCCTATAGCTCCATGCGCCTATTGCTGTCTATGGGGATCACATGTACAACCACAAGCTTGTAGTCAAATATACGTCCTCCATAAGTCCATGTGAATGTTGCTTTACTGTAGTTGAAGATTTTATGGAGGAATGATTGCTTTTTATTTATCTGTGTAATGTTGGATGATGTAACAAGCAGCAGGACGTGGATCCATTGTGAAATCCAATGGGTTTGGCATTGGACCACCACTAACCACCACCTAGACCTCTCCTACGTTCCCCCTTGTTCCCTGTGCTGTGGAGAGATTACATGTTGGTTTTCTTTTGTGGTGGTACCAACAAGGAGAGCACAGAGACACCAAGGGATAAGGCCACAGAACGGTCAGGAACAGTCAACAGCAAAGGGGCGTAAGATGAAAGTCCGTAAATAGACAGGGGGGTCGTGGTGGGCAGCACAGGGTCAGAAACAAGCTGGGAGCAAAAACACAGGAATACAGATAAGGAAAATAGTCAAGAAACAAGCCCAAGGGTCAATAAGTGTAATCAATAGAATAAGCAATACGGTACAGAAGGACTAATAGGACTCAGAACCATTGCTCGGGAGAAGGGTACGCTCAGCTTTGTAGCCACAGTAAGTAAACAATGAAGTTTCCTGTAGAATGACAGCAAGCAGAGATCTGGAAAGCACCAAGAAACTTATACAGAAAGTATATTGGAAAATTGTATAACCTTTCATCAAACAAATTATATCAATTATTTTCTGAAAGTGCACTCTATAAGGTAATTTCTCCCTGTGTGATTCCCCAGCATAGTTTTAAAAGAAGCCATTCATATTATGTAGTTTGAGGAGCTGAGCAGATTGTATATAGTGTCCTATCTGCAGGCAGCATGTTATAGAGAAGGAGGAGCTGAGCAGATTGTACATAGTGTCCTATCTCCAGGCAGCATGTTATAGAGCAGGAGGAGTTAGTAAATTGTACATAGTGTCTTATCTACATGCGGCATGTTATAGAGCAGGAGGAGCTGAGCAGATTGTACATAGGGGGTCATTTACTAAGGGCCCGAATCACGTTTTTCCGTCGGGTAACCCAAATATTACCGTTTTGCGCTGATTTTCCATTTTACCGTTTTGAACTCCAACGGACTTCAGCGCAGCAGCGACACCTGGTGGACATCAGGCGCACCTTAGTGAATGGCCGGAAGACCCG
The DNA here is from genome assembly GCA_019512145.1 of Engystomops pustulosus. Taxonomy (NCBI): domain Eukaryota; kingdom Metazoa; phylum Chordata; class Amphibia; order Anura; family Leptodactylidae; genus Engystomops; species Engystomops pustulosus. The sequence continues at coordinate 260,358,658 of CM033642.1, forward strand.
GATCCTCCACAGAGAACGCGCAGCTGGATCGCAACAGGACCGGGTAAGTAAATCTGCCCCATAGTGTCCAATATGCAGGCAGCATGTTATAGAGCAGGAGGAGTTGAGCAGAATGTACATAGTATCCTATCAGCAGGCAGCATGTTATAGAGCAGGTGGAGCTGAGCACATTGTGCAGATTGCATTTAGGACATTATTTACAATCTACTCATCTAAATCACTTTCTGTCTTGAGATTAGAAAGCATTTTCATGGTGAACGTCTCGCTTCACTAGCTGCTTCCAAGGTCATCACTCATTGTTTTACGTCATTTTCGGTTAGAGCTATTTTTACGCCTCTCAGTTAGATGTCTATGATTATGTCTAATAACCATCTGAAGACCCTGCATGTGACCCTTTCTAGATATAGAGTATGAACCAATGTATGATAATCGGAGAGGTCCTGCCAACCTTCCAGCCTTGTGATGTTAACTGGCTATTAGGAGACATTAGGAGAGTAGACGGGGAGGATGAAATACAAAGCCCTGGTCTACGGCGGCCGCGCTACCACAACTAAGAACAGTCATTATGGGAAAGTTTATTATACTTGTAATAAATAAATTGCTAAAAGTAAACCCTCAATAAAGCATAGCCAGCACTTGGGGAAAATGGAGATAATTGGACCTTCAGTATATACGGACCTGTATTATAGATACAATAATTGTGCGGCTTTATGTAATAATAGGCTTTTATCTTCTGAAGTACAAGTGATTTTACTCCTCGTTGCCAAGCGTCATTATAGACCCTGCTGATTGTCCATGTACCCTGCGTGGACTGAAAATGCACTGAACCTTTTATGTGACATATTACAAGCAGAACCCCGGAGCCGGAGCAATATCCAGAAGTTAAGTAAGTTCTAGACAATTAAGATTAACCATTAAAGGGTCACTATCTCTAGATTTGGCCCCATTAAATTACTACCCCCCTCAGGTAGAGTATTTTCTAAAATTCCCTCTTCAATATTAATTTAGTTGTAATCAGTATTTACTACTGATCGGATTGGATACACGCGATCGGATTGTGGTGCGGCTGTGCTGGCTTTCCTGCGGCAGAAATCGGGGGGCGTGCCGTTGGACGATCCGACTGATTCAGACTGAAAGTTACGTTTCAAATTGTGTCACAAGACAATGCACTTACATGCACCAGGAAGAAAAAGGTGAACTCCGGGGACCTGAGCGGGGAAGCGACACATGCAGGATATCGGACGCACAATCTTAGTGAATCGCAGCACAGTGCATTATCGTCGGACAATGCACTTTCGTGAACTCCGCAAGATCGGGTAAGTAAATGTGCCCCATTATGTCCATTGTGTAGTGATAGGAGTAAATGTTTTGCTTGAAACAACATGATTCCAAGTGCAAACATTCAGTGTTGGACTGGAGTGCCTAGGGGCCCCTGGTAAAAACATTTAATGGGGCCCACCGTTGTACCCCATGGCTTGCTTTCTAGTTATTGCCTTAGATCAGTGATGGCTAACCTTTTAGAGTCTGAGTGCCCAACTTGAACCAAAAGCCATTCATTTATTGCAAAGTGCCAGCACAGAAATTTAAGCAGTAATGTATTTCTCCTTGTTCATTGACAACCTTCAATCGTTCAGCCTCCTAAAGACACCAATGCAAATTCGCCTATCATTGTAGGAAGGTTCTGCAGGAAGATTCTTTGAGTCCTGTCTGGTGAACTTCATGCTGGGGTGATGGCCTGGGTGCCCACAGAGAGGGCTCCGAGTGCCGCCTATGGCACCCGTGCCGTAGGTTCACCACCACTTCCTTAGACTCTTTTTAGGTTTTAGGAGCCCTGTGAGTAACCTTCTGACTGTTTTTTGTCTTTAAGTTAGCCCGCAATATATACCCATAAATTTGGATGTGAGGGCCCACCAAGCGGTGCATCTACCTGTGGACCAGTCCCTGTCTGACATACAAATAGAATCCCTTTGTATCCAACCAGCTTTTGAATATAGGAGACTTTTTAAGAACTACAATCCGACATGGAATGACCAATAAATCTACTTGCTCCCAGTAAACCATCCCACCTGAACCGGCAATTCTCTAGAGTTAGAGAAAAAAGGCTTCAAGGCTTCAAGTGAGACCACAGCCGTTGCTTATGCTGCCAGGAGATCACACACTCCCATACTCATATCTGCCGCTACCAAAGAATCAATTCTAATCAAATTTTATCTTTCCTGCAAATCGTCTTTTGCAATCTATGTTATTACCTGGTTCTACAGTCTATAGTATGTGGGGCGCACAATTCAGGAACTACACAATATTGTTAATAACCATAGGAGTAACCCTAATAATAGTGATTTAATGATGGGTCAGTGTTATCTATATAGAGGTCATTGTACAGGGAGGGGGAGGAGATAAGCTGTGACATCATCTATTGTCAGTAGTGATGTAATGATGGGTCAGTGTTATCTATATAGAGGTCATTGTACAGGGAGGGGGAGGAGATAAGATGTGACATCATCTATTGTCAGTAGTGATGTAATGATGGGTCAGTGTTATCTATATAGAGTCCCTGTACAGGGGAGGAGATAACTGTTGACATCATCTATGTCAGTAGTGATGTCAATGAGGGTCAGTGTTATCTATATAGAGGTCATTGTACAGGGAGGAGGAGATAAGCTTGACATCATCTATTGTCAGTAGTGATGTAATGATGGTCAGTGTTATCTATATAGAGGTCATTGTACAGGGAGGGAGGAGATAAGCTATGTGACATCATCTATGTCAGTATGATGTAATGATGGGTCAGTGTTATCTATTAGGGTCCCTTTGTACAGGGAGGATGGAGATAACTGTGACATCATTCTATTGTCAGTAGGATGTAATGAGGGTCAGTGTTATCTATATAGTCATTGTGCAGGGCGGGGAGGAGATAAGCTGTACATCATCTATTGTCAGTAGTGATGTATGATGGGTCAGTGTTATCTATATAGAGGTCATTGTACAGGAGGAGAGAGATAAGCTGTGACAATCATCTATTGTCGTAGTTGGTAATGATGGGTCAGTGTTATCTATATGAGGTCATTGTACAGGAGGGAGGATATAAGCTGTGACATCATCTATTGTCAGTAGTGATGTAATGAGGGTCAGTGTTATCTATATGAGGTCATTGTACAGGGAGGGGAGGAGATAAGCTGTGACATCATCTATTGTCAGTAGTGAATGTATGATGGTCAGTGTTATCTATATAGAGTCATTGTACAGGAGGAGGAGAGATAAGCTGTTGACTCATCTATTGTCTAGTGATGTAATGATGGTCAGTGTTATCTATATAGAGGTCATTGACAGGGAGGGAGGAGATAAGCTGTGACATCATCTATTGTTCAGTAGTGATGTAATGATGGTCAGTGTTTATCTCATATAGAGGTCATTGTACAGGGGAGGAGAGAAGCTGTGACATCATCTATTGTCAGTAGTGATGTATGATGGTCAGTGTTATCTATATAGTAGGTCATTGTACAGCGGAGGGAAGGAATAACTGTGACATCATCTATTGTCAGTATGATGTAATGATGGGTCGTGTTATCTATATAGAGTTCATTGTACGGGAGGGGAGGAATAAGCTGTGACATCATCTATTGTCATGTAGTGATGTAATGATGGGTCATTGTTATCTATAAGAGGTCATTGTACAGGGAGGGGAGGATAAGCTGTGACATCATCTATTGTCAGTAGTGATGTAATGATGGGTCATGTGTTATCTATATATAGGTCATTGTACAGGGAGTGGGAGGAGATAAGCTGTGACATCATCTATTGTCGTAGTGATGTAATGATGGTCAGTGTTATCTATATAGTCAGTGTTCATGGAGGGGAGAGATAAGCTGTGACATCATCTTTGTCTTAGTGATGTAATGATGGGTCAGTGTTATCTATATAAGAGGTCATTGTACAGAGGGGGGAGATATACTGTGACATCATCTATTGTCAGTAGTGATGTAATAAGGGGTCAGTGTTATCTATATAGAGTGCATGGTACATGGAGGGGGAGGGAGATAAGCTGTGACATCATCTATGTCGTGTGATGTGTAATGATGGTCAGTGGAATCTATATGAGAGGCATTGTACAGGGAGGAGATAAGCTGTGACATCATCTATTGTCAGTAGTGATGTAATGATGGGTCAGTGTTATCTATATAGAGGTCATTGTACAGGGAGGAGGAGATAGCGTGACATCATCTATGTCAGTAGTGATGTAAAATGATGGTGCAGTGTTATCTATATAGAGGTCATTGTACAGGGAGGGGAGGAGATAAGCTGTGACATCATCTATTGTCAGTAGTGATGTAATGATGGGTCAGTGTTACTATATAGAGGTCATTGTACGGAGGGAGAGAGATAAGCTGTGACATCATCTATTGTCAGTAGTGATGTAATGATGGGTCAGTGTTATCTATATAAGGTCATTGTACAGGGAGGGAGGAGAGAAGCTGTGCATCATCTATTGTCAGTAGTGATGTATAAGTGGTCAGTGTTATCTATATAGAGGTCATTGTACAGGGAGGGGAGGAGAAAGCTGTGACATCATCTATTGTCAGTAGTGATGTAATATGGGTCATTGATTATCTATTAGGGTCCTTGTCAGGGGGAGGGAGGAGATAGCCTGTGACATCATATCTTTTTCAGTAGTGATGTATGATGGGTCAGTGTTTATCTATATAAGGTCATTGTACAGGGAGGGGAGGAGATAAGCTGTGACAATCATCATTGTCAGTAGTGATGTAATGGATGGTCATGTGTTATCGAAAAGGTCATTGTCAGGAGGGGAGAGATAAGCTGTGACATCATCTATTGTCAGTAGTGATGTAATGATGGGTCAGTGTTATCTATATAGAGGTCATGTACAGGGAGGGAGGAGATAACGCTGTGACTCATCTCTATGTTCAGTAGTGATGTAATGATGGGTCAGTGTATCTATATAGAGTTCATTGTACAGGAGGGAGAGGAGATAAGGCTTACATCATCTTGTCAGTGTGATGTAATGATGGGTCAGGTGTTATCTCATATAAGAGGTCTTTGTAAGCAGGAGGGGGAGGAGAGATAAGCGGTGACATCACTATTGTCAGTGTGATGTAATGATGGTCAGTGTTATCTATATAGAGTCATTACAGGGAGGGAGATGGAGATAAGCTGTGACATCATCTATTGGTCAGTAGTGATGTATGAGGGTCAGTGTTATCTATAAGCGGCTTGTACAGGAGGGATAAGGATCGCTGTGACATTCATCTATTGTCAGTTGATGTAATGATGGGTCAGTGTTATCTAGTATAGAGGTCTTGTAACAGGAGGGGGAGAATAAGCTGTGACAATCATCTATTGTCAGTTGTGATGTAATGATGGTTCAGTGTATCTATGATAGTCATTGTACAGGGAGGGAAGGAGATAAGCTGTGAGCCATCCATCTCTTGTCAGTAAAAAAGTGACGTAATATGGGTCAGTGTTATCTATATAGAGGTCATTGTACAGGGAGGGGAGGAGATAAGCTGTGACATCATCTATTGTCAGTAGTGATGTAATGATAGGTCAGTGTTATCTATATAGAGGTCATTGTACAGGGAGGGAAGGAGATAAGCTGTGACATCATCTATTGTCAGTAGTGATGTAATGATGGGTCAGTGTTATATATATAGAGGTCATTGTACAGGGAGGGGGAGGAGATAAGCTGTGACATCATCTATTGTCAGTAGTGATGTAATGATGGGTCAGTGTTATCTATGTAGAGGACATTGTACAGGGAGAGGGGAGATAAGCTGTGACATCATCTATTGTCAGTAGTGATGTAATGATGGGTCAGTGTTATCTGTATAAAGGTCACTGTACAGGGAGAGGGAGGAGATAAGCTGTGACATCATCTATTGTCAGTAGTGATGTAATGATGGGTCTTTGTTATCTATATAGAGGTCATTGACCTAGAGGGGTGTAGATAAGCTCTGACCATCTACGGTATATAACACCAAATTTGATACAATAGGAAATTTTCCATTATTTGTTCTCTCACCTTTATGAATTCCTCCGTGTCTGGAGACATATTCCCTTCAGTATATCTCTTTCACATTCACAGAAATATTCTTCTTTTCATATGTTACAGCAAAGTCCTGGCAGGAAAACATACTACTGACTCAATTAAAACTAATGATCGTTATGTGGATAAGACTTCACAGAAATCCCACAGTAATTAACTTCCCTCACTTCATTAGTTTTCCTTATTACAATAACTAATAACTGTAACTAATAATGACTAAAAGACCTTAACTTTTAATTTCATATGAATTATTATGTTATAATCTATAGGTTCTGCCTTGACCTCATTGCCATATACTTTACCAAACGAAAAACAATGCTGGAAATGTCATCAGCTATTGTTATCAGGTAATTATGAGTTTTGTATACTCTCTTGTGTCTACATTATGTGCTGTACATTAGTGGCATTATGTTTTGTACATAATACAAGCTAATATTTATTCCATTATAGGAGAACAGCAAAAAAGCATTAAAATGACTGGCAACAATGGAGCCTAAAAGTTCTCATTGCCATTGAAAATGACAATTAAAAAAAGTTTTACCAGATGAAGAAAGTTTCAGAATTTTTGGTTTAATTCCAATGATGAATCAGACACAGATAATAACATAGAATTTAATTTTTTTTCATTGACCCCTATATATATATACACTCACCGGCCACTTTATTAGGTACACCTGTCCAACTGCTCGTTAACACTTCATCTCTAATCAGCCAATCACATGGCAGCAACTCAGTGCATTTAGGCATGTACACATGGTCAAGACACTCTCCTGCAGTTCAAACCGAGCATCAGTATGGGGAAGAAAGGTGATTTGAGGCCTTTGAACGTGGCATGGTTATTGGTGCCAGAAGGGCTGGTCTGAGTATTTCAGAAACTGCTGATCTACTGGGTTTTTCACGCACAATCATCTCTAGGGTTTACAGAGAATGGTCCGAAAAAGGAAAAACATCCATCAGATCGGCGTTCTGTGGGCTGGAAATGCCTTGTTGATGCCAGAGGTCAGAGGAGAATGGGCAGACTGGTTCGAGCTGATAGAAAGGCAACAGTGACCAAATCACCACCCGTACAACCAAGGTAGGCAGCAGAGCATCTCTGAACGCACAGTAACGTCAAACTTTGAGGCAGATGGGCAACAGCAGCAGAAGACCACACCGGTGCCACTCCTTTCAGCTAAGAACAGGAAACTGAGGCTACAATTTGCACAAGCTCATCAAATTGGACTGTAGAAGATTGGAAAAACGTTGCCTGGTCTGATGAGTCTCGATTTCTGCTGCGACATTCAGATGGTAGGGTAGAATTTGGCGAAAAACATGAAAGCATGGATCCATCCTCCTTGTATCAACGGTTTCAGGCGTTGGTGGTGGTGTCATGTGTTGGGGATCCTTTTCGTTCTTGGCACTCTTTGGGCCCCTTGGTACCAATTGAGCATCGTTGCAACGCCACAGCCTACCTGAGTATTGTTGCTGACCATGTCCACCCCTTTATGACCACAATGTACCCTGTAACATCTGATGGCTACTTTCAGCAGGATAATGCGCCATGTCATAAAGCTGGAATCATCTCAGACTGGTTTCTTGAACATGACAATGAGGTCACTGGACTCAAATGGCCTCCACAGTCACCAGATCTCAATCCAATAGAGCATCTTTGGGATGTGGTGGAACGGGAGATTCGCATCATGGATGTGCAGCCGACAAATCTGCGGCAACTGTGTGATGTCATCATGTCAATATGGACCAAAATCTCTGAGGAATGCTTTCAGCACCTTGTTGAATCTATGCCACGAAGAATTGAGGCAGTTCTGAAGGCAAAAGGGGGTCCAACCCGTTACTAGCATGGTGTACCTAATAAAGTGGCCAGTGAGTGTATATTATATATATATATATAATTTAGAGACTGGATTTGGGGAGGACAAACAAGACAGTGGGGCTCATTTACCACCCGTTACTTCCATGCAAAATCGGGGGGCCTGCCGTCGGACAATCCAACTGATTCGAACTGAGCATGGGATTTAACATTTAAATTGTGTCGCACACTAATGCAATTGTATGCACTACTTATAAGATGGTGAACTCTGTCGGACCTAAGCGGGGAAGCACGATATAAGGCATACAATGTTAGTGAATCGCGGCACAGTGCATTATCGTCAGACAATGCACTTTCGGTGAACTGCAGTGGATGGGCAAGTAAATGAGCCCCATTGAGTCTTGAACTGAGCCCCTCAAACTTTCACAAGCCTACTTGGTCCTCCCTATTCAGAGGTCAGTAACTGGGTTATGTTCCCTTCCTAAAGTGAAGACCTACAAGCAAATAGCACAAAAGAGAGGTCAGATATCTGGGTCATGGCAGAAAGAGCAAAAGTGGCACAAAATTGGAATACAAAGGGATAGTCAAAATACATAAGCCAAGATTAGATGACCAGAAATACCAAAGAATTGCAAGAAAAGATAATATGAAGCTAGTCAAGAAATATTACTAGCAGAAAACAAGCTGCAAATTGGATCTTTATTCATGGCCAAAGAGCCATGTACCCAGCTGACTGGAGCAGAGCACTGTCCATCATAAGATGTTTACTAGTTTTGGACCAGAGCAAAGCTGTAGAGGAATGGGTTGTGGTGCTAATAGTCTCAATAGAGCCAGAAACATAAAGCCGAGTTCACACTATGAGAGGTCAAACAAAAACAGAAAGAGAGTAAGGGCTTGTCCCCAGTGTGTGTAGCTTGGGTGACAATTCCGATCTGCCCACAGCCCGGAGCCTTCTGAAGAGCCTTGACTTGTATTTATCTATTGAAGTTTGCCTGCAGAAAGCCTGATGGTGCAGCTCTGTTGGTGTATTTGTAGTGTTATTTATTGCATTTGGATTTTTATTGCATTTGGATTTTTTTTTTCCTTTTCTCTCAGTCCACTGGACAGAATAATAAATGGTGGCACTAGGTCAATGATGACAAACCTTTAACCTTTTACCAAATTTGCAAGACAAAATCCACTTCTTTATTGTAATTTAACCTGAATAATGAGATTTTTTTTTTTAATTATGTCCTCTTATTACCCCCAGTGCAGTAATACCTTCCTCCAACATTGTGCCCCTTTCCCCCCACACATTTTTGTGTCAGTTTTTGTGCCTCCCCTTTTCAGTAGTTTCACTGCTCCTTCTTATATTTTATACCCCTATATAGACACCATTAGATAAGTGCCCCTCTTAAGTTTTTTGCTCGTTCCTACCCACCACCCCTTATATTAGTGCCCCCCCCCCCAACATCTGATTTGTAAAACTGAAGTAATACAGAAAAAAGACACAGGCACTTGATACTTTGGGTTGCGCCATTAGAAGTCCTTATTTTTCATCCGCCATCCATCGAGGAAATTCTATTCCATACCTTTGGATCCACTTCTCTGCACATCTGATTTGTGTCCCCCACTAAACCTGTTTGGTGAATTGATGTCTATTCTGGGGCAATGATGAACATGTCCACGGATATAATATAAAAATTTGGCTCAGTTTTTCCAAAAAAAAATTATTTTTTAATGTTTTTTTTATTCCAGTCTTCAGAAGGTTCCTGAGAGACAAATAGAAGGGGTTTCTTCTGTTTTCATCAAATTTACAAAATATAGCAGCTACACATTAGTCCCAAAATTCAAATTATAATATATCTCAGAAGCTTATTTATGCATCACAGGTTAGTTCGGAAGCATCTGTCCTTAGGATCAACATCAGACATTCATCATGGGCTATATGATAGTCTACAAATGTCTCAGACATCAATCAAGTGAATGTCATGGGGTAAATCTGTAAGCCCCCTGTTCCGAATAAGAAGATATTAGTATTTCATGGCTTATGAGAGGGGTGGGAGATTTCGTTAAATCACATGTAGGGTCCTGAAGCTTGATACTTTTCACATGTTATCCCAAAATTTCCTAAAATAGTCCTATTTACGTCTTTGATAAATTTTCTCTATATTTTAAACTAATTCATGTTGCAGAACCTTCAACTATTTAAAACACTTTTAATATTTTAATACTTTTAAAATAAATCCACTATATGCGGCAGTGGAAGGATAGGCGTGCCCTGCATCTGTAAAAAAGAAAAAGAAAAATGGGCCTGGCATTGACAGGCTTAGGACAACACGAGGAGAAGGTAAGGATACATTTTTTTGTTGTTTGAACAGCCCCCCCCCCAGGTCAGATATATAGAATGGAGGGTAAAGAGAAATTTCCCCTTAATTATTCTGCTAGAATTCTTAGACTGTCCAGACGTTTGCCTAACTCTGCACTTAGCAAAAATAAGCAATTCTTTAATTTACTATAATAAGTTATCTGCAGGTGTTTAACTGCTAGCAGATGTTTTACCTTGCCCCCCAGGCTAATCTCCATTTGCCATGCTTTCTGGTTGCAATGGAAAACCATATAGTACAGCTAGAGACAACAGAAGGCTAATTGAGATGGTCTGTAGGGCATGTAGTACTATACACATGCTTCCAGCCAGCCAATTACGAACAATCAGGCCTGCATCATTTGAAATTACTTAGTTCAATGCAAAGGACCTGCAGTGATGTCACAAGCATGTGACTCATCACATGCTTCACATTGGCCAATTACAAACATGCTCTACTCTTCTGGCTTCAGTTGGGTGAGCTGGTTTCACAACCAGAAAGTGCCCACCCATATCAGAATTAGCTGAATCTGAATCTAATTTTATATATACCAGATATATCTCAGGCTAGGAAGAAGCCAGCAGCATGATACAGGTATCGTTGCAATTGTTATCAAAGACCCTCTCCAGCTTCACTAACACTATTTTTGTAAGTAACTTTACAGTTACGCTTTAAAATACAGCCCTCAAAAGGCTTTGCCTGCTTGCCTCTGCGTATTCTAGGAGATAAAGGGACAACTAGAAGATTGTCCCTCCCTAAGCTAAAGTAGGAACACCAAACAGGACTCGCAAAGAAACAACAAGTGAGGTGAAAAAAAACAGGTCATAATGGAGAAGGAAAGGCATCACTGAATCTCTAGACAGAGGGGATAACAAGAAGAAAACATGCCAAAGTCTAAATACCAAAAGAGCAAAGTACAAACACTAGAAAGATGAGGAGCTGACAAAAAACTTCATCGACCAGCAAAGGGTGTAAGGTGAGCAAGAGTGATATGTGATCAGGGAGTCCTGGGCCTCCGAGTGAATGTGCCAGAGCTTCAAAGAGCACAGAGAAGTGTGGAGCTGTCAGTCACCAAGGGTTAAATACTGCTGAAACAAGTCAGTCTGCAGGACAGAAGAAGGTGAGGTGCTGAATCAATCAAAGCAGCACAACAAGTAAACTCATCTTCATAAAACATAAAACTAGTGAGACACATTTTGAAAATCAGCAACTACGAAGGATTACACTTTGGAAGACATATATTTGCATTTCTACTTGTTTCTTTCCTTCGTTTTTTGAAACTTTTTGCTTATTTTTTACTTTGTTTCTCAAGTACCCATTGATTGCACCTTGTACAGTGTGCATTTTATTTTGTATCTTTATTTTCAAGATGTTCTTTGCGTCATTTCACTCGTGTTTCTTTTTTTCCTCTATTTTTGTGACTTTTTGACGCCAATCTTCCCCTGTTTTAACAAGTAAATTGTAATTATATTGCATGCTTTAAATGTCTAAAATTTTGCACATAAACCTGTTGGGCATTTAAAGTTAGGGCTTTTTTTTATCTAAAAATGTGGACATTCTTGTTTTATTGAAATTTATTGGTTACTTCTATGGGTGTGTTCACACGTGATGTCTGAGAACTCATGTGTTTTACATTTACCATGCGTTTGGCTGGTTAGAAACCGTTTTTTCTTCATTGCTGGAAGTGTAAGCAGCTGTGAATATAGTAATACAGTTGCTTACACTTCCAACAATGAAGAGAAACACTTTCAAACCAACCAAACGCATGGTAAAATGTAAAACGCATACATTTCTGAGATGCATTTAAAAATGCACCAGTAATGCCACGTGTGACTGTGCCCTCATATGTCGTCATCTCCATGGGGTGTGACTAGAGAGCCTAAACATGAAGGACTACAGATGGGCGAATTTTTCAAAGATTCAATTGAAATTTACTGACAAAATTAGTTTTGACTCTAATCGAATCATGGCGAATCACGTTAAAAAACAAGTATTTCCTGGCTGCAGGGAGCCTGTAGGGTGTTGTAGAACGTTGTGCCATGCTTCAGTATGCATAGGGAGCGTGGTTTGGTCTTCAAACAATGCTGTGTTTTAGTATGACACGCACATGACAGCCGCCACTCTTAGAATCGCTTCACTCTTCAATTCCATGGGCACTTACAGAGCCCAACTTCCCCAAATAAGCGAAGCGGGAACGCAGCCTGACAAGGTAACATCTGTGCCAGCTCGAAAGGACCGAGCTGAGGGCCAAGATCCCACTGTAACATCAAAGAGTGCACTCTTTTTACACTGACATCAGATGATTCCATAAATGACGACAGAACCTGTTCTTTTAAACGCTGATACAAATAAAAACCCCTCAAAAGAGTGCAAAGGATGTCGGCAGTAATTTTGCATTGACGTCACTGATCATTTTTCCCTTCTTTTCATCCGTCAGTGTGTACTTTCAATCGGTCATTAATCCATCAGTATCAGTATTGCTAAAGACAAAAACAGGAGTTGATCCAAAACAGAGATGACCAGTAAATGGGATATTTGCATCTCTTCTGGGTTCTGTATCCACTCCTGCTTTTGGCTATCAATCCTGAAGCTTTTCATTCCTTCTGACAGATGAAATGAAGGTGAGAACCAAACATAGTAGCAACGTCATAGAGTGGTGGAGGGTAAAAACAGCATTATGGAAATCACAGGTTGTTCCAGGGAGACAGCGGTCAGTTGGCAGCAGCATGAGTAGGCTGCAGAGTGGCATAAAGACAAATTCTGGAGGTGGTAGCAACATGGTAGGCCACAGAGTAGAACAATGACAAAGTGTGTAGGTGGGCGGCAGCAGCAGCATGAAGCCAGAGAGTGGCACAATGCCAAATTCTGGTGGTGGCAGCAACATGGTAGGCCACAGTGTGGCGGCAGCAGCAGCAGGAGGTCACGCCTGATTCATCTCAACAAAGGTCAGTCTCTCCCCATTATGGGTGGACAAGCGGGTTCTCCTTGGGGTAACAATGGCCCCCGCAGCACTGAACACCCGCTCTGATACGACATTACTGGCCGGGCAGGACATCTTCTGTACTGCAAACTCCACAAGTTGCGGCCACACATCAAGTAGTCCAGGGGACCTGAGGTGTTAGAGTGCTGTCCAAGTAGGCCACCATCTGCTGGTGCATGGTCTGTTCCATATCCTGCTGCTGCTGGTGGTGGCTACCCTCCTCCCTAGGCGAGTGAAGGAAGCTACTGATGGAGCTGCTACTGCTCCTACCAACCCCCATCTCCCCAAAGCAGCCGTGGCAGTAGTACGTGAGCGATGACTGCCAGGAATACCCTGGTCAGACCTGACAGAGGATGGACTATGGCGCACATAGGCAGCGGCCAACTGTCTGCACAGTATTTCTCTATAGTACACCAGTTGTTCTGCCCTCTCAGCAGCTGGAAAAAAGGCACCCATTTTGGACCGGTAGCGAGAGTCCAAGAGGGTGGAGAGCCAATAGTCATCCCTGTTGACTATTCAGCTGTCACTAGTTAGGCAAAGCCGCATTCTACGGGCCATCTGTGCAAGTGACTCTGAGGGATACCCAGCCTCCATCTCCACTGTTTGCTGCCACGGTGCTTCCGGGTCTTCTACCACCTCCGGATGCTCCTGCTCCTCCTCTCTTGTCACCTGAGTGGAAAAGCCACTAGTTTCACCAGACTCTGCTTGTGCTGCAATGTCCTCCTCCAGTTCAGCCCCGACTGGTCTCATGTGACCACTTCTTCTGTGCCCTGACCAGACAGATTTTGCAGCATCTGTTCCAGGACATGAAGCAGTGGAATGATGTTACTTATCCTGTAGTCCTGGCGACTGGCAAATAACATGGCCTCTTCAAATGGACTGGACAGAGGCTGGTTGAGGACAGATGAGGGCAGTTGACCTGCTCCTGGGCCATGCCAACCAAGGGTTGTATCTGACGAACCCAAGAATTCTTGGGTGGGGTTGTCAGATGTCAATTGGGAGGAAGTGGATGACCTAGTCAACCAATTGAGGACCTTTGGGTTGTTTATCAACACACTGCCGGTAAATGACACTGGCAGTTCGGGCCTCACAGAGTCACCCATGCTGTGACGTCCCCTTACTGTGCTGCGACCTGTGCCTGCTCCACCTTCCACCTCTCTGTCTGAAATATTGGTTAATCAACTATGTTGATTTGACACGGATTTCTTGATATCAACAAGATCCCCAAAATGGACACACTGGACTTTGACCAAAAAGCACTCAATCAGCTACTGAGTACAAGCAGCTAGAAGCTAGAGACTAGTGATGGGTCGTTTGCAAACAAGCTGGCACAAAGAGCTGTCTCTTGTTCATGAACGACCTGCGCCGGCTCACCTCAGTGAGCTGATTGCTCACTAAACCCTGCCCCTAAACTGCTCACCATGCCCCCTCTAACCCGATAATAATGGGTTAAAAGTGGAGTGGTGCACAGTGCCTGACTGGCCTGCAGCTCCCTATCATATATTTAATAGGGAGCCATTCAGGAGCCAGAAGAGCTAGCTCTTCTTAGTGAGCAGAGCCTAATGAGCCAGCTCACTAAAAAGAGACAGAATTTCCATCGCTATTAGAAACAGCACATGCAGTGTTAAATGACAGGATTGCAAAAAACTGTCTGTTTTTATAGGGCTGTGACATCACATAAGCCTGCCGGTCGCTGATTGGCTTACATGTCTGCACATGTGATTGATTGATGTCTGCTTGTGGCCATTTTGCTAATAAAGGGGGAAAAAATTGTTCCCACGAATTACTGTAAACCTCGGATTCTAAACAAATTCCACTTTGTCCATTTCGTCCATCTCTATGCAGGACACAGAACTCCTGTACATAACCCCTCACATGGCTTGTATCCTCTCCTGTATATAACCCCTCACATGGCTTGTATCCTCTCCTGTATATAACCCCTCACATGGCTTGTATCCTCTCCTGTATATAACCGATCACATGCCTTGTGTCCTCTCCTGTATATAACCCCCTTACATGGCTTGTATCCTCTCCTGTATATAACCGCCCTCACATGGCTTGTATCTTCTCCTGTATAAAACCACTCACATGGCTTGTGTCCTCTCCTGTATATAACCCCCTCATATGGCTTGTATCCTTACCTGTATATAACCCCCTCACATGGCTTGTATCCTCTCCTGTATATGACGACCCACATGGCTAGTATCATATCTAGAGATGAGCGAACATGCTCGTCCGAGCTTGATGCTCGGTCGAGCATTAGCGTACTCGAAACTGCTCGTTGCTCGGACGAATACTTCGCCCGCTCGAGAAAATGGCAGCTCCCGCCGTTTTGCTTTTTGGCGGCCAGAAACAGAGCCAATCACAAGCCAGGAGACTCTGCACTCCACCCAGCATGACGTGGTACCCTTACACGTCGATAGCAGTGGTTGGCTGGCCAGATCAGGTGACCCTGGGATAGACTAGCCGCTGCCCGCGCTGCTCGGATCATTCTGTGTCTGGATGCCGCTAGGGAGAGAGCTGCTGCTGGTCAGGGAAAGCGTTAGGGTGTTCTATTAGCTTACTGTTAGGCAGGAGTGATTCTCCAAGAACCCAACAGCCCTTACCCAGTGACCTCCTCAGCAGGGGCTTCTCCTGGAGGGGATCCCCCAATGCTGGTCTCCTGCTGCACCCCTGTAATTCTGGCCAGTATTCCCCTCAGAAACACTGGTGATACTGTGCAGAATTACATGGGGGACACTTGTATGTCGTATCTGCAACATTCTGCAAAGTTCAGCAAAGTTTTCTTCTCTCTTGCTGTGAGCTCAGTGTTGTGCAGAATGTTTTGTAAATAGAAGGTGATGAACTGTAAATAGTCTGCAGCCCCTGTCTGCAGTGTATCTAATGTATCTATTATATGTTCCAGTGTCTGCAGTGTATCTAATGTATCTATTATATGTTCTAGTGTCTGGCTGAGCTCTGCTGCTAGAAATGAGCTGTTCTGCAAAGGGGCTCAGTGCTTTCTTCTCAGATAACGTCACCTTCGGGCTGGAGTGTTTTTGCGCCCGTTTTTTCGCCTAAATGAAAACGTTGCAAGTGATGAATATCAATAAGCGCAGCAAAACATCTGGATTGGTAAGATAGATGAGGGAAAGCTGCTTATTTTTGCTGCGCGGCTAGTTTGGCGTTTAGACGCATAAAATGGCGCAAAAACGGTGCGCCTGAATGAAAAGGCGCAAAAACAACAGAAAAAACGAGTGATACATGTGGCCCTATGTACAATCTGTTCAGTTCCTCCTGCCCTATAACATGCTGCCTGCAGAAAGGACACTGTGTACAACCTGCTCAGCTCCTCCTGCTCTATAACATGCTGCCTGCAGATAGGACATAATGTACAATCTCCTCAGCTGCTCCTGCTCTATAACATGCTCCCTGCAGATAGGACACTATGCATAAACCGTAACTTGCTTCTTGTCAACTAAATAGTATTTATGTTGGCAGGTTCTGTCTATTATAAAGGGAGAATGTATCATTTTACTTTTCTACAGACTTTTTTTGTCATCTAAGGAAGAACCGTACAAGAACGCAGCGAAGAGATGATCCGTGAATGAAACAAATCCCGCTCATTTTTATCTTTGGAATTGTCAAACGACAAATACGTTAATCCTCCTCTTCAAAATATCTGGTAGCAACATCAATATTAAATTAGAGGTTTAAAGATCATGGCTGATTATGCAGAATATCCGCGCAATGGGAATTCATATGCAAAAGTTCTGATTTGCCATTATCACACACAGCAGCCGGGTAAAATACCCTCATTAGGTCATTAGCGTCTAAGCGGCTCCATTTGGCCTAAAAGGTTGTACGTATTTCCATAAAGCATTTGGCCAATCTGCAGGACGGCAGCTGCACAGAACTATAGAAATTATAGATTCTAAGATACAATTATGGAGCATTTCTTAACTTACACATTTCAAGAAAATTTAAGGGGGACCGAAAATTGTACTTTTCATATTACAACTTGTTTAAAAATTGGAGTCACCCATTTAATGCATGTTTTATGGAGCCGCTCACCGTAAAACGCAAAAAAAATTACAAGAATTAAAGTTACGTTAAGTGCGACTGGACTTCTAGAATCCTCATGCAGAGTCCTGTGCTATTAACAAAAGATGTAAGTATCAGGGACTATGAGGAAAATAAAGGACTCTCCAAAGTATAGGCAGTCCCCGGGTTACATACAGGATAGGTTCTGTAGGTTTGTTCTTAAGTTGAGTTTGTATGTAAGTCGGAACTGTATACTTTATTATTGTAACCCCAGTCAAAACTTTTTGGTCTCTCTCTGTGACAATTGGATTTTAAAAATGCTGGGTTGTCATAAGAACCAGGATTAACAATAAATCCTCATTGCATACACCTAACCTAACTGTTATAGCTGGTTATTGTAGCCTAAGGTACAGTAAATTCCTAAAATCCAGAGGTCTGTTTGTAACTAGGGGTCGTATGTAAGTCAGGTGTTCTTAAGTAGGGGACCGCCTGTACAGCAACAAAGCATAGAATAATAGTGGCAGCAAAGGCAATAATAATTATTAACCCTTCAGGCACCTTTAGTTTTTGATTTTTTTTCATTAAAAATCATTTAAAAAGAGACTAAAAATATATACGGAATTTTTCAAGAGTTGGATTTTTCGTCCTGAAAAAAATATTTTACTCATCTGTTTATTCTTGTGGACTAAAAATGTTGTTGAACCCTTAAAGTGAATATTTCGCCAGGAATGGTGACAGGTTAAAATAATTTCAATACTTTATATAAGTTTTAATCCTATTACCTGGCTCCCTTCCAGCAGATAGTGGTGATTCCCAAGGGGAGGGGGCAGCTGCAGCCTGTGTGTGCTTCCACACTTACACATCTCCCTCCCCACTTGCTGCTATGTGCATTGAGCAGGCAGGCAAGGGAGGGGGATAGTATGGAGGAGAGGAGGAATGCATGAGGAGACTGAGACACAGGCACACACCGGCTAAAACTGCCCCCCACCTGGAGACATCACGGTGCCTAGATCTAGTAAATGCCCCTTACTCCCCCTCCAAACAGCAGGTCACTGGGTGTGTAGATAGTAAACCCCACCAATATTAAAATGGCGGCCTATTCTACCAGAGAACCCCTTTAAAAATGTATGAAAAGATTTCCTTTTAGAGGAATACAATCTACAGATGGTCACAGATTAATCTCTTTAGAACACAACAAAAACAAAGTCTAATGCACCATCTATTCAAAAATACTGTATACCCCATAGACAGTCCTACCTTAACCCATCTAAGTCGTAACTCATGAGGGTTTTTTTATGTAAGACCTTTGTAGGTCTATCACCTAACATGAGTACCACCGGGGTCACTGGTGTCGCATTACCCAATAGGGACCGGGTAAGGCCTTTAACATTGCTCCAGAGAGACTTGACCTCAGGGCAATGCCACCAGATATGTGCCTGGGACAACGGAAATGGATGTTGGGCAGATGGGAGTACATTAGCGAGACGGGTAGGTACATAGTAAGCCCCGTGTAGCAATTTAAGGCAGGTCTCTGTCTGCTAGTGCGGTGCAGCAATGTCTCAATCTTGACAACGAAAGTTGGAAGCCCAGGTCTGATTTAATTCTGGTATAATTCTGTTTGACCACATAAATAGCTGCACTTAAAAAGATGCAGCGGGTAGACCTCGGTCAGGTATGACCTGTTTATACAATATCAATTTATGCACCAAGGACAAATTATAACCAGGTGTTAATAAGAGGATAGAGAGACAGAGAAAGGAGTCAGCAAGTCTCCAGAAATAAGCAGATACTGGATATGCATGCAGACATATGACATGCGGACATACCAATTAGTGGAATAGAGGGGTTTTCAGAAATTTCGAGGACAGTTGGAGCAACATCGGTTAGGACCGTTTCAATTCAACCTGAACTAAATCATCAGAAAAAAAGTGAAGCCATGTTGTTTCCCTTAGAAACAATATTGTTGTCCTTGGATACAACCACCACCAAACTCTGGCAGCAGTGGCCACACATTCGCTATTGAGGTGCCCAACCACCTGGATTCCTTGTTTATTTCCCCAGGACTGTTGGACATACAATACCTCATTTGGTCATTTAATTTATAAAAAACTGTTTGTTTCTTTGTGCAAGCACTCCGGCAGTGGTGGTTGTATCTAAAGACAACAATCTTGTTTCTATGAAATTATCTTCAAACAGGAATATTTTTCTTAATAAAATCCAATTGAAGAAATGTATATATATGACAGACAAATTAAATTAAATGTTAATGCCCAGACGAGACGACCCCTTTAATGTTCTATACAAATATTTAATAGTAAAAATAAAAGCCATGTTTCTCATGTGTCCTTTCCACATTCTAGATGAAGGAAAGTTCTCAGATGACATCATCAGAAAAGAAATAGTATTTAGAGTTACAGCATAATGTTACTGTTTGAAAAATGATGAACCCTTTAGTTTATTTGCCTCTCCAGGCTCGCTTTCTGGCGTGTTGCCATGATTGAATTAATTATGGTGTTTTTTTTTCTCCATGCTAAACATAACTCCCTCTTCCTTTTCTTATTTACTACTTTAAATGCAGTTTGAGCCTCTGTGATTTACCAGAATCCATCTAATTATAATCTTCTCCCTGTTTTATTTCAAGTGTTTTGCGCTGCTTTCATTTTCCGGCCAAGCTTGTTTGTGACTGTAAAATATTTATGGGCAGCATGCACAGCTATACGGCCTTTAAGGCCTCTGCCAGAGTCTACCCTACACAAAAATAACTGCGGTATCGGTCCGAGACGTGATCACAAGGCAGGAATTAGCTGCATGACTTTTATGCTTGAAAAGATTAAAGGAGTTATCCAGGACTACCAATAAATTAGGGACATGCTGGGGCAGGCTTTTTTAAAAAAAATAAACCTGTACTCGCCTGCTCCGTTGCTCTCGATGTCCCGGGCCGCAGCAGTCGGATACATGCCCCTGTATGTTTACAGGGTCACAGAAGCTGCGCTCATGGAGCTTTCGGCCGCCAGCGGTGGTCGGCCAATCCCATCCGTCCCTATCTCTCAGCATTGTAGGTGCTGGGATATGGTGACGGATAAGAGTGGCCGGAAGCGCCGACAGCGTCTCGGACCGCCCCCTCATGAATACGCCGGACCACTTTGAGCGTGATTCGGTGTTTTAATTGTACTTTGCATGATCTGCTAGCATTATCGGAGAGTTTTTATAGCGCTAGCCGTGTAACACTGTTGCATGGGAGATAGCGTTAGGAGCTGCCTACTTTAGTAAGAAGCTCCTAGTGATTTTTTTTATGGGTAACAGGTCCTCTGTAAATCAAAACAAACATTTTGGTGGCCGCAAGCTCCGTTGACCATCCAGTGCCACGCACTTATCCTTGATAGGCAGTGTCTTTCTCTCTGTCAAAAGAAAAAAAGGGTTAGGGTGGAAACACCGGTCTTCACAACGGCACCAATGGTGTACAAAATTACTAATTTGCAATTATATGAAAAAGAAAATTTCTCTGTATGCAAGACGCAATTTTTTACCATAAATATGTATTTTTATGATACAAGACTCTTCACCCAGAAGACCATATGTTGGGGCACATTTACTTACACATTCCGCGGAGTTCATCGAAAGTGCTTTGTCCGACGATAATGCACTGTGTCGCAATTCACTAAGATTGAGCGCAGGTTATCCTGCATGTGTCGCTTCCCTGCTCAGGTCCGACAGAGTTCACCTTCTTTCTTGTGGTGAATATAAGTGCTTGATCTTGCGACACAATTTGAAACTTAAACCGCACACTAAGTCCGAATCAGGTCTGAATCCCCCCCCCCCCATTTCTGTTGCATGAAAGCCAGCATAGCTGCGCCAAAAACAGATCGCGTGCAACACAATCCCACCGCAGACGCCTGTAAAATACCTGTCACAAGTCCGACGAAAGTGCAGTGCAGACCCATCGTAAATAAGCCCCGTTATGTTTTCATATAAGATGGCACAGATTTCTTTTAAGATTCCAAAGAAACGGCAATATACCATGTACCCCTTCCTTAAACTCTACCCCTCTCACTGGAGAGTTTGTATACCCCCATTGTATGGCCCTCCTGAAATCTTAGACAAAATTCAATAAATGGGACCTTAAAACTTACACCCAAAAAAATGGGATTATTAACAAAAATGAATAGAATGTTTTATTGCATGCATGGCTTAAAGTAGAAAATTCCTCCGTCAATTCATTACCAGATATAAATATGTGCATCGTATTATGGCTCTTCCCAGGGTGATGTAATTGTAGTCACAGCTCGGATCGGTGGATATACTGTAAATATTTGCTGTGTTTTCCTCCGTATGTTCTATATGTTCTGTTCTCTGTCTCGTTTACAAATGGTTTCTGGTAAAAAGCGCAATTAAGGGAAGATTAAGAGGATTGTTTAACTTGCTTTTGCATTTGGCTCTGACCGTTTTGTCTGGAAGAAACAATAAAGTTCTCCTCTCTGGAGGGCGGCAGAACTGATTGGGTTTTAAAGAATAATAAAAAAAACTAGGAATGCTCCCTATGCATCAATAGAAGGCAGATTTCCCATTATCCATGTGTCCACAAGCCATAAACTACTTCAGTTATTTAACTTTTAGAGCTTCTTTATGTGGTCTTGTTTGAGTTCTCTTTTCACATTAGGCTTTTTTTTTTTGTTTTTTTTTTTATTATTATCCTTGTGGCCCTTTTTTTCATTTTAAAAATTAAAGGTTAGATGAACTTAAAGCTCCCATAATACAGTATACAGTTAGTCCTCGGGTAATGTACAAGATAGGTTCCATAGGTTTGTACTTAAGTTGAATTTGTATGTAATTCAAAACTGTATATTTTATAATTGTAGATCCAGACAATTTTTTTTGTCCCAAAATGTTTTGCTTTAATTGGACTAAGGATTATCACTAAAGCTTCATTACATACACCTTACAGCTGATCATTGCAGTCTGGGACTATAGTAAAGCATCCAGAGACTTCACCAGAGGTCACAGGGGGCAGAGGGGATCGTCTTTAACTAGGGGTAGTCTGTAAGTCAGGTGTCCTTAAGTAGGGGACCGCCTGTATTCTCAACGCATTATGACTGGAGAGAAAAATCACTATGTATCCCCTTTACACCACCATCCACGCCAAGGGCAGAAAGAGGAGGGGCCCTAGCAGGCACCATAGGCATGCAAACCTTCATCATACACCGGCAACACAAGCACTGGCATATGATAAATGGCCCCCTTTGAGTATTGAGCTAGAAACGATTACACAGGAGCCAGGCTGCCACAGCTCCACTCCTCCTCCTCCCTCTCTCGCCAATCTCCTCCGTTGAAGACTTAAGAGCTTATTTACTAAGGGTAACGGATCTGATTTTTCGCCTGTTTGGATTTGCGCCACGTGCATGCTTGTTGCTTCCATGCAACACAAATCGGGATCCTGCCGTCGGGCGATCTGACTGATTCGGACTGAGCGCGGGATTTAACTTTCAATTGTGTCGCAAGACAATGCACTTACATGCACCAGGAAGAGAAGTTGAACTCCGGCGGACCTGAGCGGGGGAAGGGACACATGCAGGATTCAGGAGCGCACGATCTTAGTGAATTGGGGCACGGTGCATTATAACACACGGACAATGGAGGTGAACTCCAAGGAATGTGTAGTAAATCTCCCCCTAGTCTAGTGACTACGCTCTTAGGCCATTTTATGACTTTTCGTACTGCTGGTAAAGCAGTCTAGCTATATTCGGAGTTAAAAAAAATTGTGTTTTTTATTATCCTTGTTTTTTATCATTAGTAAAAATGTCCAAAAATATTCCTGTTTTCACACGAGTCTAACAAAAGATTAGAAAAGCTTTAAGCTCCCATAATTCTGAGTTACCTCATCTCATTATGACTAGAGAGAAAAATCACAATGGAAGATTAAGACTAATTGGGGGAGATTTATCAGGGCTTGTACGCCAGTGTTTTGGTGTACGATCCCTGAAATCATTGAAATGCCTGGCAGACTGCTTTATTCCACCTCCAATAGGAGGGCTGTGAAGGAGGCACGTATAGCATCACAGTGAGCTGGCACTGCAAATCTTCACCAGGAATGACACGGTACAGCTTAGGAGAGGCAGGACCTTCATCATATTGAGGCGCACGAGCATTGGCGTATGATAAATATCTCCCATTGTGCATTAAGCAAGAAGCAGATAACACAGGATCACAGCACTGCCAGCTCCATCTCCCTCCTCCCTCTATGAGCCAGTCTTCTCTGAAAAAGACATATCCCCACATTTATCCAAAACAGGTGTGCAGGGGGCGCCAGGTTCATGAAATGCGGAATCCAATCTTCATCAATCTGGTGCCCCCTGCACCACTCCAACTTTTTTTTTGTTGAGTTGCGGTAAAAAATGTGGTGCACGGTCCAATTGTGCATCGGAATGCCCCTTTATGTGCAGAATTTTGTGGAGGGTCGGCGCACTTTAGGCACTAAAGTAAACAGCTCCTAGTATTTGAACAAACGCCGCAGTGTTAGAGTGATAGCTTTACCGGAAACCTCAGGTAACGCTATCTAACACTGCAGCGGGGTACAATGTAATTACCGGACCGCTCGCAAAGCTGTCCGACGCATTCATGAGGGGGCGGGGTTGGGGCGTGGTTAGGGGCGGTGACTGTCGCATGACGCACGGCAGTCACAGCCGGAGGTTTACGGGAACGCTATCCTTCTAATGCTGCGCCGTTTGTCCACGCATTAGGAGCTGTTTACTTTAGTAAGCAGCTCCTAGTGCCGAAATTTTGGGTGACAGGTCCTCTTTAAATACATGTGTACGCAGTGTGCAGATTCTTTCTAGTGCAAAGTCAGACAGAAAACTGACGCAAACCCTTTAAGAAATGTGGGCCATAGACTATGACTATGAATGTGGGTCATTTTATGATTTTTCATACCATTGGTAAAACAGTTTGCAAAAAAAATGAGAGTAAAAAATTATTTAAAGTGGCACAGACTTTGTGCCTTGGACAATCAACAGGAGTCTCTGCATAAATTTCACAAATTTTTAAAAATCAGCTTTTAAAAAAAAAAAAGATTGGGTAGAAGATTCTGTGCAGATTATGTTCTGTGCGGGTATTTTCAGTGTAAAGTCGGATAAAAGCCATGTGACTGACTCATCATCATTATTAATAACAAAAACTTCAAAATGTGAAGAAAAATAAAGTAACGCTGTACAATTACGACAGTTGTGACGGCCGTATGCAGCGAATAATAAGTGAAACTAATTAGAATGGTAAACAAAGCATTTTTTAAAAATCCAAAATTCCCATATTCTCCTGTTCTGACAAAGTCCAAACCTATCCCGAGCTCTGCATCCTCCCGCAGCAAAATCTTGTTTCCACAAGGACATGTGACCAAAGTAGCCAATCACTGATCACAGAGTTGACTTGTTGCAGCCAGTGATTGGCCACAGGGGTCACATGACCTATCACATGACAACATCCCTGAGACAGATGGGCTCATTTATTTACCCAGTCCTGTCGCGATCCAGCGGGGATCCAACGAGCATTCAGGTCTTCCGGCAATTTAACTAAGGTCGTGCGCCCGATGTCCACCAGATGTCGCTGCTGCCCTGAGGTCCGCCGGAGTTCACCAACCTATTCGTGGTGCATGTAAGTGCGTGTCAAGCAACACTTTTTTTTTCTTAAATAGCAAGATTTTTCTGAATCCGTCGGGTTTTCCGTCGGCCAGGCCCCCCGTTTTTCGACGCATGTAGGCCGGCGCCTATGCGTGCACCAAAAACTCGGGGCAATTCGACGCAAAATGGTAAAATTTGGAAAACCCGGCAGAAAAACTTGATCCGGACCCTTAGTAAATGTGCACCAGTATGTAGAGACTGAGAGGGGAACAAGCAAGGTCATGGGGGGAACAACATTTTTTGTTTTTGTTTGCCACCAAAATCCGTTGTTTTTAGAGTAATTTTCCTAAATATATTCAATGCAATCAATAAAGGCAGGTTAATTGGAATTGTTGTCACCCAGTGACGATTAAGAACATATTTCCCGTCTCGCTCGGTTAAACATATCCAAATAATTCATGGCAATAGGAAGACAGATTTGTGGGAATTAGTGTTATCCTCTGGGTAGCATTGATCTTATATTCTCTTTAGGGACTGCAAATCTTCATACACATAGAGGACACACACAGAGAACACTCAGTCTTTAAAATCAATGGAATAATTTCCTGTTGCTCTTATAGCACTGATATATTCTGCAACCCTGAGATCAACAACTGCTTCTATCCTAATGGGGCTCATGGCTTAAAGGGGTTGTCCACTTCCTGAAAATAATTGATATTGTTTGTGCAAGAAAAAGTTTTCCAATATACTTTCTGTATCAATTCCTCATGGTTTTCTAGATCTCTGCTTGCTGTCATTCTTAAAGGGGTTTTCCCACGAACTAAAGTTAGTGGCTCAGTGCTGAGTCCCCCACAGATTGCGAAAACGTCAGACTCATCATTGCTCCGTCAGCATAATGGAGCAGATGGCCACGCATGACTGTTCTGCTCCATTAACCCCTTAAGGACGCAGGGTTTTCCCCCTCATTTCTCGCTCTCCACCTTCAAAAATCCATAACTTTTTCATTTTTATGTGTACAGACCTGTGTGAGGGCTTATTTTGTGCATAACAAATTTTACTTTCATGTAATGTATGTATGTGAGTACATATTATATGCATGTATAATAGGTATGTGCTGTATGCAGGGCAGCTTCTGTATTTTATAGTGGAAAAAACAACTCGCACTGCTGGCATGACAGAAGCTGACAAACTTAGCTGCAGGTGTAACCTTTATATTGTAGGAGACCCCAACCTCAGTTATGCTACTATTTGTGGATTAAAAGCAGCCTCAGAAAGCAGGACATGGCTCTGCAGCCTGCACAGTACGGCATGTGTAATTCACATGCTACGCGAGCCTAGACACAGAGCTGGTATCACAATGTGAGGGGGAGGTTGGAAGCACTAATGGGGGTATACTATGTAGGAAGGAATTTCTCTGTGCGCAAAATTCAGGAGGTAAGGAGCACAGGGGCCTCCTTAAACCTGGAGCTGGCCCTGTTTGCTATATTATCTCTAGGCTGGAGATTAAAGAATTTGGAACTTAAAGGGTCACAAAATGAGGTCTATGAAGGCCCTCATCCTCTGCCTATAAAGTACAACAAAACATGTGCTGCTGTCTATGATTCGGTACTTACTTTGCATTCTATACTAAACTAGTCTACTACACATTTTCTGTTTACCATGATTTTTGGTCTCCATGCTTGCACTTTGGCACAGGATGGGAAAGTTGACCAGTTATCACCTACCATCTAGGGTAGGTTAGGCAAGCAGGAAGGGACAGTTTTAGCGTTCACAGCCTGTCATTACCTTTTACATCTTTTTGCCCATTCAACAGTAGCATTACATATTCCCTGTTAATGTGTATAAACTGGATTTTCGATAGTGATATACCACCTTTAATAATCCATACAGGAACCTAATGGGATTTCCTGAACAAGTATATAATAAATCTATATTTTATTCCTATAATATTCACCTAACTGGAATTCCTGCTCTGTCCTACAGAATCGATTCCACCATAACATTATTACATTTTGTTCTCCATTAAATAAATGTCCCCGAAAATGGTAAATGATAATTATATCGTTCTGTTTGCCACTCCAATCTTTGGTTCCAACTAACTGCATTTGTAAAAATGCACATATGATCCAATGAATATATTTTTTTTCCATTAAAATTAAATGCAAATCTTGAGATATGGACAGACTGGGCAAATTACTTTCTTCTGTCTGACAAGAATGGTGCCTACTGACGCATGTCCAAAAATACAGTGATATTTGATGATTAAACTGTAGAGTATAAATTTCTCGAAATTAAACATGCATTTCCTTTAGTTACACTTGGGGGACTCGAAGGAGAAATGAAAAGGTGTTCAGCCTGAGCGATTTCATTGGGGAAAGAAATCTCAAGTGATAAATAAAGCAAAAAAAAACTGTTATGAAAAAGGGAAAGTGGATTTACACCTTAGTAACTCCAAATATTCTTGTTAAATCCATTCGCTGGATTCTAACTTTAATAGAATTCCGGCCTGAAAGGGAAAAGTGAAATATAATTAATTTGACTGTGCACAATGTTCTGAAGCACATAAGGTAATAACCCCATAATTTCATGTCAAAATGATACAAGCTCATTAAGTGGTAAAATAATGGCACTCAGCACTTCTGCCAACCTTTCTTTTGGTTCACCAGTCGAGAGGAAGAAAGGTGCTAGTTAATGCGTATAAGGTTAAAATGGTGGCCCCAGTTCATGGTTCATGAGTGAGTGTTTTCACCCAAGGCCACAAACCACTGAACATATATGTTGTTAGATTATTTCTCATTTTATATGTTCATATAGGTTGGCTATGGGCAATAATTGTGGAGAGTTTCTTACTGTTTCATACTGTGCTATATTGGCTGGACTGCTGGCTTTCTGCAGTTTTTACTCTGAACCAGCGAGGGTTAACATTCTCACATATATATCATGCATACGTCATGCGGTCATAAGAACCCTGTGTGGTCTTGCTAGTTTTCTTTTCTGTGATTTACTTGCTATTTGTTTGTACTTTGTTCTTTTTAATGTTTGGCTTACGTTCTTGACTATTCTCCTGTGTATAGGATTCTATACTTTATATGCTATCTCAGTTGTGTTATACTTTGGTACAGGGAGGGACTATCTATGTGGTTGTCCTGTATAGCCTAGGATGTGCAGAGGCAAGCAGGAAGGGTTGTTGTTGAACTGGAATTTCAAGGGTCACCGTCCTGTATGTCATCCCTTAGTCCAGTTCTCCAGGTTTTAACATTTTTTGGGCAATATTTTGTATGGAAGCTGCACTTAATTAACTGAAAGTTAATTTGTCCTCTAAAGCGATCACCTTTTTGCTGGTTCATTATGTGAACATTTTGTAAAGTCACCCAAAACATAACTTAAAGCAGTTTTCCAGAAAGTTTGAAAAATTTCTCTAAAAAAATAAAGAAAACTTAGCCTCTTCTACCTCCTGGTTCTAGCATTATAAGCCCCTCTGTAATATTACTTATATCCCAGCAAGGAAGGGCCAGAAGTGTGAAGGGTCAGTGGATCCACCGTGGCCTCTGTAGACCTCATTGATGTCACTTTTTGCTCTATTTTGTGCAGGTTTCCCCTCTGACGGCTGTGTCGATATTTTTCAGTTGTCTTAGAGTTGGTGAGTAGAGACTAGATGCAATGAGGTCTCCTGTATACCGCACACAGAATGTAGAGGGGAATCTGTTCCATAACTCACTACTGTTAGGGTGAGATAGAAACTTCCTATTTGGCTCCAGCACTTTCTCTCCTCTCTCATTCAGCTTCTGCTCCCTCTACACCATTTCCTAACCATAGACTTCTGTGTAATCTGATATCTTCTTGTCTGTCTGTCGATGTCAATACAAATTCAAGAGAAATTTCATAGTAAATGTGTAAGGGACGGAACAGAAAGACGGACATAGATGGTGAGCCCTAGAAATGAACCCACCAGACTTTCCCTACAACCTTACTTGACACCACCCTAGGCAGTGGCTAGTAACTGGGCGTCAGTCCCTGCTTAAAGGGACTCTCCAGTGCCAAAGATTGACTTTACAATACCTTTTACAATATACAATATGTACAATATTTACCGTATATGCTATAATTGCCAAATTACATGCTATTAAATTATTAGTCAGAATGGGTCAGGAGACACCAGATAGAAGCAGATAGAATATGCACAATCTTGGTAAAGTGTGAACTTTAACAAGCACTGAGGATTGATTCCCAAGAATTTTTATATGATGTCTGAAACCTGGTTCCAACATTGACTCTGTCCATCACAGCTGGTTAACTGTTAGTGAACCAGGAAGGAGACACTGGGTTTGGTGCATAATTAAAGGGGCACTCCAGCGACATACAAGTAAGCCCCTAAGTTAGCTAACATACAAGATTGACGAGTACAGTGGCTTCTCTCTTCATTTCGAGCTACCACAGGGGTAGAACAGGCTCCTGTTCTTGTGACCCATGATCCATCACTGATCCATCACTGAGACCCCCACCGATCAGCAAGTTAGACCCTGTCCTGTGAATATTTATGTCACTGGGGTATAACTTTAATCAAACTACTAGAAAGAAACAGAATAGTGTTCACCAGTGACGTCGCTAGGTCAAAAGATTTGGGGCTCGTGCCCCGGATCTTTTAGCAGGAGCCCCGTATCTCCCCGATTGTTGTTTATTAGTAAACAGTGTGGGCATTACTTTATAAAGGGACATTACTGTGGACAGGGGGCATTGTGTGGACTGAGGGCATTGCTTTATATAGGGGCATTACTCAAGACTGGGGGAATTACTTTATGAGCAGGCACTACTATGGACTGGGGGCATTTCTATATAGATGGGGTATTACTGTGGACTAGGAGAATTACTTTATAAAGGGGGCAATTCCATATAGGGGATTTCTATAAAGAGGGGGCATTTCTATATAGAGGGGCCTTTACTATGGACTAGGATCATTACTTTATAAAGGGGCATTTCTATATAAACGGGGCAATACTGTAGACTGGGGGCATTAATACATAAAGGGACTATTACTGTTGACCTGTATAATGTTATAATGTTATAATATAATGTATAATGTTAATGTTATGATAATGTTTAATGTTATAATGCAGATTTTACTGTTGACTGGGGGCATTTATTTATTAGGGGGGGGATTTCTATATAAAGGGGGCGTTTCTGTGGACTGGGAGCACTACTTGATAAAGGGGACATTGCAGTGGACTAGTGGCATTTCTATATAAAGGGGGCATTACTGTGGATTGAGTGCATTTCTATATAGAGGGGACATTATTGGACTGGGGGCATTACTGTAGAGTGTGGGTAATACGGTGGCCTGTGGGGAATTACTCTAGGCATTTTTATGTCAACTGTGGGAACTTTGGAGTTTGGGGGCATCACTGAGGAACGTGGCAATGTTAGGACAGGAGCCACAATTGGGGAAGAAGAAACCAATTGGAGAGGGGAGCATTATTAGAAAGGGGGCCACAATTATGGAGCATAAAGTGTTGGGTCTTTGAGGGAGCATTCTTTAGTTTTAGGGGGTCACAGTGAGAAGGAATTAGTGGGGATAAACAGGGATTTAGTGGGTGGCATTATGGCACATAGTCAGGCCACATTTAAGTTACATTGATTGGGTGGGTGGCACAATAGGTGGCATTATTAAGTGCAAGTTGCCACGGGTGCTCCCGCGATCCCTGTCTCGGATCGCGGGTGCACCCGTGCCTCTACATGTTCCGGTGCCAGGCTGCACTCACTCCCCCCCCCCCCCCCGTCTCCAGCGGGGTCCTCCGCAGCTTCTGCGGCTCGGCGCGCGCGTCCCCGTCTCCTAGGGCGCGCGCGCCGGCTCGCTAAGATTTAAAGGGCCAGTGCACCAATAATTGGCGCTGCCCTGATTTAAATTCCAGCCTCTTCCTATTGCCCTTGCTGGATCTTCAAGTCTTCCCATGAAGAGAAAGCTCTCCTGTGATTCCTGTGTTCTTGTGATTCCTGCGTTCCTGTGATTCCTGCGTTCCTGTGATTCCTGCATTCCTGTGATTCCTGCGTTCCTGTGATTCCTGTGTGCCAGTCCGTTCCTGTGTCCTGTGATTCCTGTGTGCCAGTCCGTTCCTGTGTCCTGTGATTCCTGTGTGCCAGTCCGTTCCTGTAGTCCTGCATTCCTGTGTGCCAGCTCCTGCGATTTCTGACGTGAGTGGTGTCTCACCACGGGCTAGTCGCACCTGTGGAACGACCTGGTGGAATCCCGCCGCAGCAAGTCCATCCCGCTTTGCGGCGGGCTCTGGTGAACGGGGTTCCACTTAGACTCCGGTGCCAGGTCGGCTAGTACCACCTCCCTCGGTGGTCCAGAGGGTCCACAGACTCCCGGTCCAGATACAAATGACACAAGAGAGAGGGATAATGTAATGTATGGGATCATATACCAGGACGGGTAACTAGACGGTTCATTATAGGGGGGTTATTTACAGGAGTGAACACTTTCTGGTATTGGGGACTATGCCCCGAATCTTTTGCTACACTAGCAACTCCCCTGGTTTTCACACTAGTAAAGACAGAATAATGTTTATGGGCACATCCTCCACCATACTGTACTGATTGTGGATGATGGAGGCACAAATATTACAAAATGGTAGTTTTGGCTCTAGTGTGACAAAGCTAAAAAAGTAGAGAAGAAAGCATTATAAAGTTTATTCTATTTCATACTTATATCTTTGTCATGAGGCAGAGCTGTCCTGTTATCTCTAAAATTTCATTTATCAAGGTTTTGCAATATGCGGAATTAAATATCATATACCTGACCCTTAGTCAGCAGCCATTACGTAATGATGGCCACTGCTTGTTGACTTTCTACATAGCGGTATTAGCTGATTAGCTTCCATAAATCATCTTTTTTATGTTTTGGACATTTAACGACTTAAGTAAGGGCATCCATCCACGTCATTGCTAGGAAAGTCAAGCACATTTCTCAAGACAGAAACTCCAACCTTTTTGTCGAAATCTATTTCTTACCTTTTATAATTTATATCTTATATTTTATATTAATATTGGAAATATTTTTATATATAATATCTAACTATATCTTTTGAATGTCAGGTGATCTTGTCCTCTTACTTCCCATAAATCTTTGTCTCACTGTAAGATGACTGACTGCAGCAGGAGCCTCCCCCCTCTGAGCTATCAACAATAGACAGAAAACACTGCATAGTAATACACAGTGGAGATATATCTTGTTCACCTTCATCATTTACTCAATTAGAAATTATAAAATGTGGGCCCTATAATTTTGGAAAAAATTATGCTATAGAGTCCTGGAGCTAAGGGGCCCTTTCATTAGATGCTAAATGATGTCAAACTATTTAATACAATACGGTACAACTATAATGATCCCCTGGGGGGAAATTCTATGAAACATTGGGGCAGATTTACTTACCCGGTCCAGTCGCGATCCAGCGGCGCGTTCTCCAACGCTGATTCGGGTGTGCTGCTGTTAGTTTGGCAGAAGAGACACTGCTCATAGTGCCACTATTGGCAAGCAGTTGCGCTTAAGCTGCCGGGTGCTGGCTGCCACTAGAGTCTAAGTACAGTGTTCCTTCTGACTTGCGGTAAGAAAATGGTTCTTATTACTTGAATTTTAGGTCCGATAAAGCTGTTACTGATGCCCTAGGCTTCCAGGAGCCGGTTCTAGAGCTCTTTTACAATCAGTTGTGCAAAATGAAGCCTGCTTTTGCTGATCCGCCTAGTGGTGAAGGGGGGATGATAGAATGAGAGTGCCAAGTTGGTGCTGCAGGGGGGGGGGGCAAAAGCCGAACCAATGCACAGGTAGCCACCTATAGCAGCGCCATCTTGAAAGTGCATGTTTATAAGTGCCGTTACATGTCCACAAGATTTGGAGTGGGTAAGTGATGTAGAAAAGAGGTAATGGTGCTTTTCAAATAATATTTTCAAAAACAAGAGACAATTTCTTATAGATAAAGTCATTTTGTTCCCTTCTGGTTCAATTCTGGTAGAATTCTGATACAGATATGCATTCACACATACCAATAAACATGAAAGGGGCAGATAAAAATAATATTTCAAGAGATATTGGGACTTTTGGTGCTGAATTAAGCAGACATATCTGTGAATAGGCAAAATAGGTGACACGAGGCGAAAGTGATAACATTGAAGATGATGATGAAATACAAACCCGTATTCTATCATGCTACATTCTGGTATAATTCTGTTGTGCACTTAAATAGCTGCACTTAAAAAGATGCACTGGGTAGAACACCAATCTAATGGTAATATAAAGCAGTAAGAAAATGGTCTTGCCTGCTTCCTAAGGCCAACTTGGATTTCCGTTGCAAGGAAAGCTGGGCTGGACTAGTAAATGGAATCCACAATATATGTTCTATATTCCAGCAGCCAGGCAAAAATAGACTATGATGAAAAAAAACCTTCTTAAGGTTCAAAACGTATCAGAACTTTATGCTGCTATGGAACCATTTCCAGGTTATTAAAATGATTAATTAAATTGAAGTTTTATAAAGTTTGATAAAGGTTGTAGATGTCACCATTGCCCATCTTTTACCAAAAGCAAGAGTATAACTTATAATGGATTCTTATTCTTTCCAGTACTAGATAATCTTGGCAGCAGAGACTCAAGAAGGTGTACACTA
Organism: Engystomops pustulosus; assembly: GCA_019512145.1. NCBI lineage: Eukaryota > Metazoa > Chordata > Amphibia > Anura > Leptodactylidae > Engystomops > Engystomops pustulosus. The sequence goes on from CM033642.1 coordinate 260,392,138, forward strand.
ATGATTTTAGTGCTCAAACATTACACTACTTCCTTCAATCATGGAGCAGTTTGTTTTTTGTGAAAATAATATGGAGGGAGGTATTTATTGTGTAGAATGTAGGATGTTTTGGGTATTGGTTTCTCCCAACACTCCTAGGATATTAGAATGTGGGAGGTAGCGAGGAAAAGAAAGACTTGACTATACTTAGTTACAACAATTGGACCAACTTTTAAAAAGTTATATTCTGCCTAGAGTTTCCATTTTATTCAATGTATACACATTGTGCCAGGTAGGAGGTTACCACCTTCTCTGGTAGAGAAATGGGCAAATTGTGTTCTAGAGAATAACATTACAACAAATAGTTAATTCTATCTCATTAGACCTACCTACCAGATCTGCAGAGCTTCTCTTGTCATATATCATATGTTCTCTGTTATTCTATTATCTCTATCTCTGTTAGTTTATCGCAGTAGGGCTCATTGTCCAATTGAGTTACATGATTTTATAATTTTGACCAATATGACCTATCGAAGCAATTCGACTACTGAACAACCTAAAATGTGCTGATTTTATAATTAAATAAATTCTCTGATTAAACTGGCATCAAATCACAGAATGTAATCACTAATAGGTTGGCTCCTTCTAATCAGTGATAATCATGCAAATTTCATTTCATTCGCAGGAAATGATTCAGTTAGCTTAATTCAGCTGAAGGAATCTCAGAGTTTTCAATTGGGCAGTGTCTATCCCTAATCTCTACCTTGACTGTATGTGTGATGGTATAGGCAAGTCCATGTCAACCAGTCTAAATCAACACATAGGGAGCAATGTATTGTGTCATATATGATATGGACAAATTGGGGCTCATTTACTAAGGGTCCGCGGGTCCAATTTGCGCCGTATTTAGCAGGGGTTTTTGCCGCATGCAATCAGATTTTGGCACATTAGCCCCGGCTTTCATGCCACACAAATGGGGGGGGGGGTTGGCCGTTGGACGAATTGACTGATTCGGACTAAGCGCGGGATTTAACATTTAAATTGTGTCACAAGCCCAAGCACTTACATGCACCAGGAAGAAGATGGTGAACTCCAGCGGACCAGAGCGGGGAGCGACACATGCAGGATATCGGGCGCACAATGTAAGTGAATCACGGTAGCTGTGCATTATTGTCGGGGAACGCACAGTGACGGGTAAGTAAATGTACCCCGTTGTCTTCTGCATGGTCTATTGTTATGCATTTGTCCTAGAACAGGCTGGTGACACAGCTAAAGACAGTTGGGTCTGAGACTAGTCCTCTTTACCAGCTTTCCCTGCCTACTTGCCTCACTTACTCTAAGCACTAAGGGGAAAAATAGGCAATGTCCCCTCAATGTGCCAAAGTGTAAATCGCAAAGACAAGACAAGTCTTGAAGAATAGTCTAAAGGGCCGGGTCATAGGATACGAGGAGGTTACTACAAGCTGGATGTATAGCAGACACAGAGTACTGACCAGAAAGAGTTTATAACAAAATCATGATACCGGTCCAAAAGATGATTGGAGATGAACATTGTCAATCATTGCGAGTTGACTACTCAAGAACCAGCTGCAGGAGACTCTCATGATTTACAATACTAATCAAGCTAGCCAGCAAGCAAACCAGTGTTCACATTCAATGTACTTTACAGACATCAAATGATATTGACGTAGAAGTTACGTTCTATTATGAAAATGCTTCTTTTTAGAAACATTGGGTAAAATAAAAGGCTTACATATTCCTTAAGTTTAAACACCAAGATCTCATTTACAGTATCTCTAGGTATGAGTAGATGGATACCAACAGTCCACGCCAATCGGTGATTGTGCAACAAAATCCTTATTTTGAGCATTGTATCCATGTAAATAGACTACGGAGTAGGAAAGACCATTGAACTCACTAATTACTGAAGCTCCATCTTGTTTATACTCAATACTTTTCTTATCGTCTTCTTTATTTTGTTATTTTCATTCCTTTATTGTCAGATCAAAAAGTCACCTGAGCCACAACAAACCTGGAGTAGTATAATTGCTCCCAGAGGGATTCGTTAGACACGGTTCCCTTCTCAGTAACTGCACTCGCTGATATAACTCGTCATGTTGCACAATATTGAAAACTGAATTTATTTGCCTTTTAAAAGAACCAATATCTAATCACAGAAGTTATAATAAGCGACTTATGATTCTCCGCTGGATGAAAGGTTTTCATTTTGTGTGATTTTTTTCTGTGAGTTTTTAGAGACAGGGCTTTTTAGCCATTAAATCTTGAACATTGATCGCCCTTTCACTAAAAAACTGACATGTCAGAAGTTTTAGTGCCAAAGTCTGGATACCTCATCAGTTGATGTATTGAAGGGTTAAAATCAGTACTGCAACCTGGTCTTATTTCCTATAAGCTGATAGGAGTGGTAGTAGTAGTAGTAGTAGGCTCAGTTGCTCTGTATCACATTCATTCCACCCATCAATCCATTTCATCTTCACAAAGTCTTAGCCATGAGTAAGACTTTCTGAAGATGAAACGCGTCGATCCGTTGAGGGCTTGCAATGGCTGTTGTGTTTTGCTGATATCGAAGTGGTGCCGGACATCTTTTCTACTTACCTGGATTTGAGATTTGCACTGTGTACCTGGAAGTATACATCAGACACCTCTGCTTGTTGCATTGGGGTGAGTTGAACCCATGTTTTGTATGTAACCCCCACAAAGTTCTTCCATTCCCTTTCCATCCGTAATGCAATAAGGCAAGCTTAATTTATTTGTCCCACTACTAAGGCTACATTCACACTGCCATTGCCTGCCGTACCGTAGCACGGCAGGCACACAGCGGTGCCAGGGATAGGAGGAGGGGGAGAGCGCCGCTCATCCCTGCCCCTCTCCATAGCCTAACATAGAGCCCGGAGCCATATTCCGTCGAAAGATAGGACATGTCCCCCATACTTTTGTGTGAATGTAGCCTTACAAAATGTTATCTCCCTGCAGATCTGCCCTTGTGTCTTTCCACAATCATATCAGTCCTACAGGTAAGCATCTTGTGCCAATAAACAAGTAAGACTTTGTTCTACTTCAAAAGTCCATGGGCCCAAATTTATTAAAACTTGTGCAGTCTACTATGTGCAGTTTGCCTGCCTGCATGGTGCGGCTAGTTTTTTCTGTCTTGTCGGACACAGAGCAGCTGCAACATGAAACTGGCGCAGACACTTTAATACATTTGGCCCATTGTCTAACTGACCCTATTGGTATTTATTTAATCCCTCTACGTGAATCTGAACTTTATTGCAACAGGCCACAAGGTTACAACCACTAGGTGTCGTCTCAGGATAGGTGGCAGCAGGCCCAGGCAAGTAAAGGAACAGCAGTGCCATGCACTAGGTAGAGAACAGGTCAGGAGGTCAGGAGCAAACTGAGGTCAAGAGTTTGGAGTTTGCACAGTACGTAGTCAAGGAACCGCCAGAAGATCGGAACTGGTATCCAAAAATCACGTTCAAGGCACAGCCAACACAGGAGGTTAGAGTCTGGTTAGAGTGGAATAGTGAAAGTTATCTAGAAGGTTTTGGTTAGAAACAGAGGATTCACAGTTCCACTTTTGTGGAACACTAACACCCTAGTAGTTTTGGGTCACTTAGTAACCTTCCTGTGGGAGAAGGTGCCTTTTATTAACCGGGGATAGTCAGGGATTGGCTGGAGAAATGCATTCTACCCTATATTTCCTGATGCTGTTCATTTGCTAGGACCTAGGGGACGCTGACAGAGTAAGGCAACCACAAGCAGAGAACAATTTGTCCAGCTCATGCATTGTGAAATATATAAAACTGAACTTAAGATAACTATTAACATGGGGATTGGCCAAGATAAGATAAAGATCCAAAGAAAAAGGGAAACATTCCAGATGCAACTTCCAGTTAAACAGAGAAATCTTTGGATGTAAACAATTGGATCTTTGGATGTAAACAAGGGGATCTTTGTAAGTAAACAGGGGAATCTTTCTATGATCACAGGGGGATCTTTCAATGTAAACAGTGGGATCTTTGGATGTAAACATTGGTTCACAACAGAACCTGGAGGCTCTTTACCCTCCTTTATAGACAGTTTCCTCACACCGTGCTGCCTTGGACTTCTTGATGTACATAAAGTTGATGTAAATGAATTTGGCTAAGAATTCATTTCAGGATCAATGATATCTTCAATAAGTGTCAATAACAAACATAAAAAAACATTCAAATTAATTTACATTGATGGCCTGGGATATAGGAATACAGAAATGATAGAATGTGACAAGCCACTTCTTGGAGAGGAATATAACGAAAACTGCTTTTAGTCCGAAGTAAAATCAATACAGTTTTTTCCTTTACACTGTGCGGCTATGTACCAGATCTTAGTGCTGTGCAGCAAATCAACTGGTAATGTTTCACGTCACTTCTCCAATGTCAAAGCAAAGCATGCTACACCAGACACGTAGAGCCGGACAGACAGATGATACTTCAGGGTCATAATTTGCAGTTTTTGTTACTAGTCCATATTTTCACTCCATCTCCACTGTATTTGTCCAATGCTATTTCTATGTTTTATGCATTGATCTCATATTTATGTAGTAGTGTAGATCTATTCATAGTGATTAAGGTTGTGACTCTTACTATGGTTACATTACTTTACAAAATACATCTATAATTGCCCACATTTATTAAAAACAGCCTGTGTAGTGTGCAGGGGGCGCCAGATTTATGATTTGCGGTGCACATTCATCATAAATCTGGCGTCCCCTGTACTTTTTTTGGTTCAGCTTTAACATTTTATGCTTTTAACAGATTTTTATGGAAGATTTCCTTTAAACAGAGTTCAGGAATGGGCCAAATGTCAGGGAGAGTCGGGAACAAAGAAGTAGAACAGGCAAAAATGGATTTGTAATGATATAGAGATATTTTTGTTATAGGCGCATTGAACCTATAAATTCACTCAAAAATGCTTCAAAATATTGATGAATTTTCTTAATGTAAACAAGGCCCACTAATAGGAGGTGTAAACTACAACCGGGGGTATAATTTTGTATTGTACCGAATTTGAAATGAACGTGGCCATGATCTTCCATGATCAACTTCATGATCTTCCTATGTCCAGCCCATTTAACCAGCTTAGCCTGAGATCTGACCGTATAATAATATCATAGATCATCCACCCTTAGTGATATACCGGTGCGCTGTGTGACTGTCCAAGTTAATGTAGCACTGTCTAACTTTTAGAGAGTATTAGTAAATCCACCGTTCATTGGATTTACAGATTTACCTAAATATTGTGACTTTGCATTCTAAATCTCTCCTTTTGCATCTCAATATGAATATTTTTCATATAGTGCATCCTTTATAGTCATGACATATTTTCCAAATTCCTTTAAAAAAAATTAAATCTAAGCAAAAAGTCATTTGTACTCAATAGTGTTTTCTGTAGCAGCAGGAAACTTCCTGAGGAGCTGCCGGTGCTTTGAAATCACTTTCTGGCTCGCCCCTCGTTCATTGCTCAGATTAATATAATTTATATAAAAATCAATGAAGCAGTGCAGTGCCCATGGAAAATTACCTCGACTCTACAATACCGAGAGCTCCATCTTGCACAACAATAATTTCTCGTCCTTTTCTCGCCACCGTAGATATTTTAATCATTAACCAAAAGAACAAGGCGCAGCTGAAAAATCAGAAGCTTTGCTTAATTTTATTTAGACTGTACACGACACATTGCAAATCCGTCCAACGACTCTGTGTTTGGTTGAAACAGCCAGAGAATAGCGTTCCAAGGTAAATATATATTTATTGAATGAAGAAAATAAAATGACAAGGAAATTAGAGAGGAAACAGAAATAATTCATAGAAGTGACCTGAGTCAAAAGAAAATAAATCTTTATTAATACTCTGGGCGTTAAGAGCCACTAAAAGGAAAAACGAGAGCCCCTCATTCATAATTGTACAGCAGAGAGCCCCAGGGGGGCAACTTAATTCAATTCCAAAGAAAAACACAAATTTACTAAAGAAGGGGAGGAATACAAAATTAGATTTTCCTTCATTTCATTTTATGGATATGCAAATAGGTCCATTTTGCAAATAGGTCCTTTGGTGGCACCCACGGAGCCAGAGACCAAACAAGTGCTGCTAAAAATCATAGAGGTACTCCTGTCAGTGAATAGCATACACTAATACCTAGATTGTAATGGTGCTCCTGTCAGTGAATAATGAGCACTAATACCTAGATTGTAATGGTGCTCCTGTCAGAGAATAATGAGCACTAATACCTATATTGTAAAGGTGCTCCTTTCAGTGAACAGTGGCACTGTTGTGAAGTGTTTACTGGCAGGCCCCAATAGGTCACACAAAGTTGAGAAATTGGTCGATTGCATGACATAACTTCCATGGGATTATCTTTGTCATACTCATCCTCAGATGGAAGTGCAGAGCCCTCCACCTCAGCCAGTTTTAAAGTAAAAAGCAGTTTGATACACACATCATGGAGCAGTCACTCATGCTGTACAATTACTTTCGTAGCTGGAATTCCATCTGCCCCTGACCCAATAGCAGACATAGGGGCACATTTACTAAGGGTCAAGCTGCCGCATTTTCGTCAGGTTTCGAAAAATTTTCCGTTTGGGCTGGATTGCCCCGATCGAATTGTGGTGCATCAGTGCCGGCTTGCGTGTGACACAAATCGGGGGTGTGGATGTCAGACAACCAGACTGATTCAGAACCGCAGAATTTAAAAACCAAATAGTAATGCAAGATCAGCACTCACATGCACTGGGAAGAAGAAGGTGAACTTTGGCGGACCTCAGCGGGGAATCGACACATGCAGGCAATTGGACACACGATCTTAGTGAATCGCAGCAGCTCTGAATCCTTGTCGGACATTCCGGATCGGCGGTGGCAATGGGATGGGTACAGAAGACAGCTCCTGGCATCTGGCAGAACAAGTAAAAGGGGGCCAGGTGCAGTGAACAGCCCAGAGCCACATCTTCAACTGCTACTGGCTACGCTCCAGTCCATAAAGCATTGCCAAAGCCCTAAGAATCTGAACACTTCATGTATGACACCTATGGGTTCCACTGCTGCTTTAGTTGGCCCAACCTGTTCCTCTCCCTCCCTAATCACAAGGCCATCTGTCTCCCCGCTAAGGGAGGATGTGATGATGCTACCACACTACTACCAACAGTAGCAATACCATCACCAAGCCTGTCCACACCATCTGTTCAGCTCTCCATTCCCAATTAATGTAAAAAGTGGAAGTTTGGCCACATGCACAAGCTGAGGTCCTGGATGGGAGCATTTCCAATAATTTGGCCTTTTAAATGCTTTCGTTCTTGCTGGTTAAGATTGACAGCTTTAAAGGGGTTGCCCAACTATGTTAAAGTGTGATGGGGAGGGCTGTAAAAATAAACCTTTGCTTACCTTCTCCAGTGTTCCTGGTCTCCCAATTCGCCGTCCACCTCTACCTGGGACGCCCACCCACCCCTGTTCCAGTGACGGAGGAGACAAGTAAAGGAATAAGTGTGCCTTTGTCTGATACTTATGGTGGGAAGAGTACTAACTAGATGTACAGTAAAGTTTATGCGGAATGTATTGAGGATAGGATAGTGTTAATCACTTTGTTAATTACATAGTTAGTTTGATGGAACAAAAAAATTAAGTTCAACCAAGGAAAGTAAGGGAAATATTCTGAAATTTTTATGACATATTTTAAGAATGGCTGGTAAGAGCACTAGTCTGGTATGAGCTGGTAGAAGCACTAGGATGTCCACCTACAGGATTATCCGAATGTGCTTAATGAATGCCAATGCCCAGGTGTAGACTTAATGGGGGTCATTTACTAAGGGGCCGATTCGCGTTTTCCCGACGTGTTACCCGAATATTTCCGATTTGCGCCGATTATACCTGAATTGCCCCGGGATTTTGGCGCACGCGATCGGATTGTGGCGCATCGGCGCTGGCATGCACACGACGGAAATCAGGGGGCGTGGCCGACCGAAAACCCGACGTATTCGGAAAAACCGCCGCATTTAAAATCCGAAAATGTGTCGCTTGGGAAGCGCTTACCTTCACCTGGTCCAGCTCGGTGTATTCCGGCGCGTTCAGATGATTTTCAGCGCAGCAGCGCCACCTGGTGGACGGCGGAGGAACTACCTTCATAAATCCCGTCCGGACCCGAATCCTGTTCAGAGAACGCGCCGCTGGATCGCGAATGGGCCGGGTAAGTAAATCTGCCACAATGGGACTAAACTTTCACCACCTCCTGAGCAATCAATGTTTTGTTATCCATATTGCTGTTGTTTTTTTAACAGGATCATCCGAATGTGCTTATGAAGCCAATGGCACCAAATTACAAATGCAAGGGAATCAGAGGAGCAACACTTATAAAAATTAGAGTTTAAAATTATAGTAGTTGATTTATGCAACCAGAAATATAAAAAGTGCTCTATCAAGACTATTTCTATGTTCATTAATAACGTACCATTAAAATACTGTAATAAGCATAAGTAATTTTGCATGATTTTCATACTGAATTTAATTTACTCATTTTCTTTATTGTTTTGAAAGAAATCCATTATTCTTCTTCTAATCCTGTGCACTGAACGGCCATACTGCATTTTATTATATGAATTATTACTGTTCTTGCTTGTTCTTCCATTATTTTTCTTAATTGTGTTTATGTTCTAATAACATAAAGAATGGAATCATACAGAAAGGCACAAGGGCATTGTGGAAACCAGAGTACATGGGTGGGTGAGCAATTAATGGAATTATAGACAATGAATACTGTTCCGGGAAGTATAGATTTACATTATAACTTATCTGTCCAAAGCTTTTCATCGGGGAACATTGAGAACTCTGAACGACTAAAGGCAATCAATCAAGTTTTCCACATTTATTTGTTCCGCATATATCTAAAGAATAATTTATTAGTCCTTTTTGAAGTTATTATACAAACCATACTGAAGGTCAATGTATATGGGTCAATTTGTATACAATGGATGTCATGGTGATTATATTATATCCCTGACCAGCAGCAGCTCTCTCCCTAGCGGCATCCAGACACAGAATGATCCGAGCAGCGCGGGCAGCGGCTAGTCTATCCCAGGGTCACCTGATCTGGCCAGCCAACCACTGCTATCGACGTGTCTCCTGGCTTGTGATTGGCTCTGTTTCTGGCCGCCAAAAAGCAAAACGGCGGGAGCTGCCATTTTCTCGAGCGGGCGAAGTATTCGTCCGAGCAACGAGCAGTTTCGAGTACGCTAATGCTCGAACGAGCATCAAGCTCGGACGAGTATGTTCGCTCATCTCTAATGATTATGCATTAGACCATAAAAAATAATCTTGTGGTAGACCATAAGAAATTATCCTGATGTCCACCACAAAATACAATCCAAAGGTCCACCAGAAGATATGATCTTAACATCCACCAGAAGATATGATCCTCAGTATCACGGGTGCCCCTGCGATCCATGTCTCGGAATGCATGTACACCCATGCCCCTCTCTATTTTGGTGCCCCATTACATGTGTATTCACCTCTCCTTGTTCCTGCCCCCACCCCAGCTGGCCAGCAGGCACATTCCTGCTCCCTAGGGCATGCGTGCACCAGCACTCACAAATTTAAAGGGCTAGTGCAGCTCATTGGCGCTGGTCACTTCCGGGTTTTCCTTAAAATTCAGCTTCTCCCAGCAACCCCCGCCGGATCTTAGTGCTCCAAGCCTATGAGAAAGCTTCCTCCTGTGTTCCTTGTGCCTGCTCTTATCTCCTGTTGTTACCCTGGACCTGACCCTGCCTTGACCTCCTGCTCCGTTCCCTACCTCGCATCAATGCAGCCTGCCTGTTCCTGCCCACGAGATTGACGAGTGATTCTGTACCTCGTCCTTCCACCCCACCTGCGGAACGACCTGGTGGCATTAAGCTGCAGCAAGACCATCCTGCTCTGCGGCGGGCTCTGGTGAAGACTGGGTGCCACTTAGATTCTGGTTCCAGGTGTCGGCTTGTGTCATCATTCGCAGTAATCCAGGGGGTTCACTGACCCTGAGCCCTGACACTCAGGTTCAACAGAAGATATGATCCTAATGTCCACCAGAAGATATGATTCTGAGGTCCATCAGTAGATATGATCCTGAAGTCCACCAGAAGATATGATCCTGAGTTCACCAGAAGATACAATCCGGCGGTCCACCTGGTGGCTTTACAGACATTGTACATTCCTGATATATTATAGATATGATTGGTGTAATTGGTTATTTGTGATTTCACCACAAATAGACCCTGATAACAAGTCCAAACCACAGGAATAATTTAAAGGGTAATAAGGGCTAATATGTATGAATTGAATTAACCAATAACATCCTTCCTGTTGCTGGGCTTCACTTTAGATCCAAGTGCTCCAGATCGTGATGCTGTTGGTGGTGATGGACATACTAAGAATATTTGTAAAGTCTGGTTTAGGCTTTATCTGGTCTTTGGTTTAAATGAAGATGCCTTGGATATGACTTAAATACGGAGTCTATGGAGGGTAACAATGTTTTTGATATGTGGGCTTCATATTTCACCATCTACTATAGCTATTATCATAAGACTTCCATCATTTTATAGATAATTACCTTAGTGATCTCATACATAAATTTGTCTTGGTTACTATTTAGCATCAGCCTGAAATTCAATGAAGAAAAAAGTGCACAATCCAGCAGCTTGCGAAGATACTGTGACCTTTCTTGTTCACAATGTCCATGTCCAATGTCAATAAAAATCAAAGATCAACACTTAATTTTGGTTAATTGGTGGGGTGTACCTGCCAGGTATTTATACCAAAATGGCAGAAACAACTGCTCCCATTTAGATCCAACAACATGATACAAAGTACAAAATACAAATTCAAATATACATCATAAATGTGCAAAAACCAGTGACATACTTCACAAAAGTGCCTGCTAAGTACTTTTAGAAATAACTTATTGTTATAGTAAAGTATAAAAAAAGATTTATAATATAAATAGCCACAAGATTGATGATGAAGCATTAGTGAAGCAACAGTGTCAAAGGATGCACCAGGTTTTTTAGGTCTATGACCTTGTCATGCCCCAATGCAGGTCGCCTGAGCCTCAAAGCTCTTTCATGCTCTGGAGGAAGACAGTGGAAAGAGAAGGAGGGGGGGGGCTTTGACTTGGCTAATATTGCTGGGGGACTGTTACTTGGCTACTATGGGGAGGATGGTGGCTTTAACTTGGCTAATATGGGGAGGGTGGTAGCTTTGACCAGGCAACTATGGAGAGCTGTGACCTGGCTACTATGTGTGGGACTATGTGACTTGGCTACAAAGTGGGACACTGTGACTTGGCTACTATGTGGGGGAGCACAGTGACTTCAGTATATGGGAGGGCACTTTGTCTACAATGAGGGGCCCTATGACTTGGCTACTTTGTGTGTGAGCAATCTGGTTTAGCTACTGTGGGTGCAACTGTGATCTGGCTACTGTGGGGACACTGTGACTATTGGCTACTGTGTGAGATCACTGTGATTATTAACTACTGTGCAGGAACTGTGACTATTGACTACTGTGCAGAGATCTATGGCTATATTAGCAAGTATATGACCCCTGTGACTATAATTGGCTACAGTGGGGAGTTTGTGACTATATTGATTATAAGCTATTCTGAGGGCACTGTTATAATATTCTCTACCTTGAGGGTGGTCATTATATTCACTACTTTGGAAGCAATTTTACTCTATTGTCTACATTGGAGGCATTGAAACTATATTGGCTATTATGGAAGCAAGGATACCACATGAACTATTGTGGGGGCACCGTCACTATAATGGCTACTGTGGTGGTGCCATTAATTTATTGTCTATTAACGGGGCACCATTACTTTAGTGGCTACTGTGGGGGCAGGTTGCTACATTCACTACTGTATGGGCATTGGTACTATATAGGCTGCAGTGCACTGTGACTATATGGGCTACAGTGGGGACACTATTACTATGCTGGCTACTGTGGGGACACCATTACGATATTTGATATAGTGGCAGCACTGGCACTATATTTGCTTTTGTGGGGGCACTGTTACTATATTCGCTAATGGGCATGATCTCTATGGGAGCAGCAGAACAGTATTAAGTTACTGTTAAGAAGTTGCTAAAATGTTTGTGTTGAGATGATCTGCAGAGATGAATCATAGCTCGGAGAAGCTGGCATGGTGGCCAGGTAGAAGAAGAAGTCCTCTGATGAATGACATCATCTGTCACCAGATTAACAGTAAGTGCTGGTGTCACACATGATCGCACAATTCTGTAGCACTTCCTCCCTTCTGCGACTCTCTGTTATCTTCTCCTATGAGGGGGGTGTTATGGAGAATACTAGGTCAGATTTATTATACAGCATCAGACACTGTGATAAATCTGGTGCAGTATTAGACTGTCCATCTAGCTCTGCTTGTTTCTGGTCCTGTGTCTATGTAGTAAGCTCAGGACTAGTGCTGTATCCATGTAGTGAGATTGGTTCTGATAATGTAAGTTTTTAGTAACCTAGATCTATGTAGTAATCTTTGTTCTGGGCTTGTGTCTATGTAGTAACTTTAGTTCTGGTCCTGTATCTGTATAGTAAGGATTGGTTCTAGCACTAATCCTATGTAGTTACCTTGGTTCTGGGAATTTTTCTATGTAGTAAGCATGGTTCCTCAGCTGTATATATGTTGTAAGATTGGTTTTGGTATATATTTAGTTATAGTTTCTGTGCAAAATTTTATACACATATGCACTAAATATTTCAAAATTATAAACCAGGGGAATGTCATTTGCAGGCCAGAACCAGTACTATACTACAACCTTACATATCCCAAACATAAGGTGAAAATCTAATGTGCGCAAGGTGGGGGTGGGGCACACAAAATTTGCCAGGGCCCTGAAATTCCTAGTGGCGGCTCTGATTGCACCCATCAGCTCATGTCTTCAATTCTTGTTCCAGACCTGAAATCTGTCCCGGTTGCCCCTGTGATCCACATCTCAGATCGCACGCTCACCCGTGCCCCTCTTCGCGGCGGCACCCTTGTCTGGACTCAATTACCTCTCAGTGTTCTTGCTCCCATCCTGGCTGGCCAGTGCGCGCTTCCCTGCTCCCTAGGGGGAAACCGCATCGGCACTCAGAGATTTAAAGAGCCAACGCGCTGCTGATTGGCGCTGGCAAATTCCCGGGTTTCTATAAAGACCGGCTGCTCCCAGTATTCTTGCGGGTCTTTGAGGTTCATGCCAATGAGAAAGCTTCCCTTTTGTGTTTCCAGTATTCTGACCTCTCGTTGTGACCCCGGACTTGTCCTTGACTTCACTCCTTTGCTGCCAGCCCTGACCTCCTGCTCTGTCCTCGACCTTGCATCAATGCCACTTGCATTGACCATCTGACTGTCCCTGACCTCGAGATTTCCCGCTGATTCTGTACCTCGACCTTGGCTGCCACCGCGGACAAGTCGCACCTGTGGAACGACCTGGTGGCACCACGCTCCAACAAGACCAACTCACTTTGCGGTGGGATCTGGTGAAGACCGGGCACCACTTAGATTCCGATCCCAGGTGTTGGCTTGTGTCATCATCCGCGTTGGTCCAGGGGGTTCACTACCCCAGAAGCCTGACAGAATCACTATTGCCAGATTTTGACCTCTTTATGTATTTTGTATATAATATGGGTCAATTTGTATACAATGGATGTCATGGTGATTATATTATACTGAATATTATAATATTTTGTTTCCTTTTGCATCACAGTGTGTGATAGAGTCTGAATGCTGTCAGAAAAAAATTAAACATAATTTGTATTGTCGCTGAAAAAATAAATAAATATTCTTCACTTAAAAAAAATGCTTGACTTAACTCTATTACTGCTAACCAGGAGCTGCATGTGTTTGATAAAGACTGAGTTCCATCATATAAGAAAAAAAAATAATCTTTAAAAGCAACAGAGTGATTAGATTCTAAGTGATTAGATGGGTCTCTTCTTGGAGCACCCACTTCAGACAGGGATTGTGATTAAAGATGTTTTATATACTTTCTGTAAAAGAGGCGGGGTCACATGTCCCAGGAGACAGAGCTAGTGAGAGGCTGCTGATTGAGTTCGGGCAGTCAAATGGTAGGGACTTAGTAAAAATGAATGATTGCCCTTTTAAGGGCAGTTAGGTAGGGAGAGGAGGCTGATGTTATAAGTGAAAGGTAAAACTGAAATAATTGCCCTTTGTAGGCCACTCAGAAAAATGTCATATTGCTACCTTATAGTGCAGGGCCAATCTTACTACTATTTGCATTATACATTACTACCTTACAGTACCAGTCTTAGTACCATTTGCATCATACAGTGTTAACCACTGTCTTAGTCATAGTACTAATTTCATTTATAGCCTCATATAGCTCTGCAGATGTTTTAAAATAAGGAGAGCAGGAATTTAGAGATAGGGATGTGGCCATGAAGCTGTAATTGGTAGTGATGGAGCTGGTGCTGCAGGGAAAGGATGCGTTCCATCCATGCTTGCTACAATTCCTCTGGTGCAAGCAGGAGTCAGGGTGTGCAGCATATACAGCATATATTTGTAAACACCTATAGGCCACAAGTGATCAATTACATGTCAGACTGTGCCTCAACGTCCAAGGGATTATTTTTGCCACAGCCTCCTCCTCACGCCCTTTCAAAAAAACAAAGCCACGTCATAGAAAACTCATGGAGCAGTCACTCATGCTGTACGCTGATTCTCCTAGCTGATATTCTGTAGCCCATCCGTATGCCCTGTGGATCGTATTTCCGTCAGACTGTTCATGGTATTCGGGATTTACGCCACTGGAACAGATATTTAGAGGGGGATTGTGTTGCACGCGATCGGATTTTGGGGGAGGGCTGACAGATGATCCGACTGATTCGGACTGAGCGCGGAATTTAAGAATAAAATTGTGTCGCAACCAATGCACTTACATGCACCAGGAAAAAGTTGGTGAACTCCGGCGGACTTGAGCGGGAAGCATGCAGGACACATGCAGGATATCGGGCGCACGATGTTAGTGAATCGCGGCACAGTGCATTGTCATCGGATAATGCACTTTCGGGAACTCCTCCGGACGGATAAGTAAATGTGCCCCATAGAGTTGCATGATTTCAAAGAACTTGTGTTGGAGGATGAAGGTGTAAGTATCAGACCCAACAGTCAGCTGATGTGGCTTTCTGCTATATGCAGACAGAGAAGGAGGGCAGTGGCAAGGGTTTAGTGGTAGAAGAAGCAAGTGGTGATGATGAGATCCTAGGCCTGATATGGATTGAAGACAGTGATAGGTCGGAGAAAGAGGTGGTGCTCAAGAAGTCCAAGTCAACAGAGGGAGGGAAGCCAATATCTGAGTCAACAAGAGATAGAGCCAAAAAATTACTAGAAGTGTAAGAGGTAAGATTTAAGACGGTCATATATAAGGTCACTTTTAATAAAATAATGATATATCTTTATTTCAATGGCGCCATCATATAATACAGAAATACAGTACAGGGTAACATGGTCAGAAGCAAGAATACGAATGAGGACCCTGCTCGCAAGAGCTTAATACTCATGTTCATGAGGCTAACAGGCCCCTTTTACTATACATATTAGTCTCCTCATATGGGAAAAGGACATCCCAAGGGCCTTATTATGAGATACCACCAGATGTTATGGGCGCTCATTATGATATATTATCTGAAAATGTAGTTTTAGAGAAAAGCGTTTCAATAGACAAAGCATTTTTGTGAGTAATAAATGGGGTTGTCCAATCAAAGAAATATATCTCCTCTTACAGGATAAATGTTTTCTAATAATAATAATTTATTGTCCCCATTGGGGAAAAGAGTGTGTCACATCCAGTACAATACAACATACAAATGCATTAAAACCATAAAGAAAGTGTCATGCAGCCAGCAATCAGCAACCAGCGATCTCTGAGGGTGCAACTTTTAAGAGCCCCAGTGGGTGATCTCAAGGCCTTCTAATCTACCCCATACAGAATTAGACATTAAAGATATAGTACACCGCAAATAGTCCTTTAAAGAAAAACTACCATTAAAATCCATCATGATGAACCAGGGACATTACTCATAGATCAAGGCATCGTGACTGGCTACTTCCTTCCTTTATTTCTAAAACCACCTATGATTATTAAGCTAATGAGCCAGAAGAGTGTTTACCCAAGCCTCTTCATGCTGCAGCTTTACCTGCGGTTACACTGTCTCCTCCTCCCCCTCTGAGACATTGAAACATGTAAGACACAAAAGGCTCAAAATACAACAATAGAGACATTGGGGGTTATCATAAGTTATCAAACCTTGAGGATTAATAGCCAAAAGCAGGAGTGGATACAGAACACAGAGGACATGCAAGTATCCCATTTACTGGTCATCTCTGTTTTGGATCAACTCCTGTTTGTTTTTGGCTTTACTGATGGATTATTGACCGATTAAAAGCGGACACTGACAGATGAAAAGAAGGGCAAAATGATCAGTGACGTCAATGCAGAATTACTGCCGACATCCTCTCCACTCTTATGGAGGGTTTGTACATGTATCCGCTTTTAACAGAACAGGTTCATGTCATAATCTATGGAATCATCTGATGTCAGTGTGAAAAGAGTGCACTTTTTGATGTTATAGTGGGATCTTGGCCCTCAGCTCAGTCCTTTCGAGCTGGCACAGACGTTACCTTGTCAGGCTGCGTTCCCGCTTCGCTTATTTGGTGAAGTTGGGCTCTGTAAGTGCACATGGAAGTGAAGAGAGAAGCGATTCTAAGAGCGGCGGCTGTCATGTGCGTGTCACAGCATTGTTTGAAGACTAAACCACGCTACCTATGCATATTTGAGCATGGCACAATGTTCTACAACACCCTAGAGGGCTCCCTGCAGCCAGGAAATACCTGTTTTGTAACATGATTCGCCATGATTTGATTTGGGTCGAATCAAATTTTGTTGGAGATTTCGGCAAACTCAGCGAATCAAATTTTTGAATCGTATCAAATTTGCCCAGCTCTACCACCAGCACAGGATACATCAAGAGACTCTGGCCTTTTGATGTATGCAGAGGGGGGCTGCGCAGCATTTATTTCTATGCCTGGCTCTACATGGCATTGAAAAAACATTTTCACTTAGGAAAAGTTGCCAGCTTCAGTGAGTACACAGATGTAGGGACAGGAACGCCCTGCACCGGCCCAACCCCCAGCCGGTCACGTACCCCCGGATGTGTAGGTGTTGGAATGGGGAAGATAAGCTAGCACTTGCGATTATTTCAGGGCTTCTATGCCACCAGCATGGCTGAAAAGCCCTGATAAATATCCCCCATTTACCGTAAGACTAGTAAAACTCCAGTACATAAACCTGTCTAAAACATCTCTAGATCTCCTGACTTGTATCAATAAAAGCATCGCTGTCTCCATCTCTATACTGGTATCCATTCATTATTCTACGACAGTCTGCTGAAAGCTTATTAAAATCCAACATGCATTTAATTGATCTAATGAAAATGCTAATAGAACAGGCATCTCGTCACATGAGCGTCGAGCACTTCAATATTTCACACACTTCCCCCCGGTATAATTCATTTCCAGAAACTTCTGGCTGGTGATTGATTTCTGGTACAGTAGCGTCTACCTTACCGGTAGATCCTCCCAGAATTAGTATGTACACTGTGACCTGTTCCACGCCGCGGACCATTAACATTAATGAGTGTAATATATTAATATAACCCATTAACTAAAAGCAAATATTTAATTTCTGCTCACCTCCAATCACTCGATATCATTAAGAGCCTCCAAATACCTTTTAAGAACTTCCAAAGAAATGTTAATGAAAATTGATAGGCGTATAATCGTAATGATGTTAGTGGGAAAGCAGAGAAGTTTCCAGGTTGGTAGAGGCCGGGTCCTGCTGTATAATCCATAAAATGCTCTCCTTGTATAGGGACCGGTGATTACGCTATGATATATGTCAGCAGACGATGAAAGTATTTAAAGATTTCCATTAAAGTGAAGCAATTTTACAACCCGTTTTGATTAAAAGTATCCTGCCGTCTTGTGTTTGCAGCTCTACAGGATGTTTTTAATTAAGACTATTTACAGATTTGCTACATCATTTTATTCCAGATGTTTCGGATTGCTGACATCAGCGGGTTGATGAAAGGTTGGCCGCCACAATGAGTTATTTTTAAAGATGAGCAAGCACTAAAATGCTCAAGTGCTCGTTACTCGAGTCGAACTTTTCCCGATGCTCGAGTGCTCATATCGAATAACGAACCCAATTGAAGTCAATGGGAGACTCGAGCATTTTTCAAGGGGACCAAGGCTCTTTCCATTATTTTTCTTAATTGTGTTTATGTTCTAATAACATAAAGAAGGGAATCATACAGAAAGGCACAAGGGCATTGTGGAAACCAGAGTACATGGGTGGGTGAGCAATTAATGGAATTATAGACAATGAATACTGTTCCGGGAAGTATAGATTTACATTATAACTTATCTGTCCAAACCTTTCAATCGGGGAACATTGAGAACTCTGAAAGACTAAAGGCAATCAATCAAGTTTTCCACATTTATTTGTTCCGCATATATCTAAAGAATAATTTATTAGTCCTTTTTGAAGTTATTATACAAACCATACTGAAGGTCAATGTATATGGGTCAATTTGTATACAATGGATGTCATGGTGATTATATTATACTGAATATTATAATATTTTGTTTCCTTTTGCATCACAGTGTGTGATAGAGACTGAATGCTGTCAGAAAAAAATTAAACATAATTTGTATTGTCGCTGAAAAAATAAATAAATATTCTTCACTTAAAAAAATGAAGTCAATGGGAGACTCGAGCATTTTTCAAGGGGACCAAGGCTCTCCAATAAAATGTGTCATTTTATTGAGAAATAAGGAAGTCAGTCCTGTTTCTTTGTTTTTTTTTATTGTGTTCTTCACATACTATTGTGAAGAACACCGTTCTGCACTCGTGTCTTCTGATAAGTTAGCAGATGTATGGAAACATATGCAATGCGTTCTTCACTGAAGAACACATTGCAGATGTTTCCGTACATCTGCTAACTTATCCGAAGACACAAGTGCAGAACGGTGTTCTTCACAATAGTATGTGAAGAACAATATGTGTGAAGAACACATTGCAGATGTTTCCATACATTGAGGAGGTGAGGAGGGGGGCCATAATATGAGGGAGAGTTGGAAAAAGGATCAATTGCTTTTAATAAGAGGTCCCACTTAATGCTGGACCATAAGGTTGCGTTCACATGATGCGCTTGAATTACATTTTGTAATGTATTTGAAGCGCATCTGGAGAATCGTCTACCTGAACGTGTGTTAAGACATATGAACACATTCGAGTAGAAGATTCTCCAGCTGTGCTTGAGAATTCTTTCAAAATGCAATTCAAGTACATCTTGTTTTATGCAGCGCTCACACAATGGGGGTTATTTATCATTGGTTTTGCTGGCTTTTTTGTGCATAATGATCTAGCATTGAGGTTTTTTGCTATTTTTTACTGCTTAAAAGTCGCACCTGTCCTTAGCAGTGGTTTCTAAGCAGCTATTTTACTATGAAGGCTTCTGCACACAGTCTCCTCTTACCAGTTGTTGTAGAGATGTGTCTGTGCGGCAGTGACTTGGTCTCTAATCTGAGCTGCTGGTAACCTGCGATTTCTGGGGCTGATGACTCGGTGAACTTATCCTCCACAGCAGAGGTGACTCTTGGTCTTTCTCATGTGAGCCAGTTTCTTTGTGGTTCTTGATAGTTTTGGGGGACACTTTCAAAGTTTTTTACATTTTTTGGACTAACTGACCTGGCCCCTTACTTTACAATGATACTCAGCTGTATTGTTGTTTTAGCTTCTATCACTCAGTGATGGTCAGTGCAAAATCCTAGGATGTGGGCGGAGACTCTGTAAGCAGTCACATTACTGTATTATCCATCTAGTTCTGTGGGGTGAGTGGTTAGATCATCAGGGTACAGGTGTATGCTTTTGGCTACTGACATTTTACTAACCGACTGACACAGAGAAAGATGAAACAGATCAGAGATGCATGAGATCCATTAGATGCCTATTGCACAGTCAGCTCTGCTACATCTCTGTTCTCACAGATCTGTGCCTGCCTCCCCCTTCCCCCGGATCACTTATCTGTTCACATGATGCGCTTGAATTACATTTTGTAATGTATTTGAAGCGCATCTGGAGAATCGTCTACCTGAACGTGTGTTAAGACATATGAACACATTCGAGTAGAAGATTCTCCAGCTGTGCTTGAGAATTCTTTCAAAATGCAATTCAAGTACATCTTGTTTTATGCAGCGCTCACACAATGGGGGCTATTTATCATTGGTTTTGCTGGCTTTTTTGTGCATAATGATCTAGCATTGAGTTTTTTTGCTATTTTTTACTGCTTAAAAGTCGCACCTGTCCTTAGCAGTGGTTTCTAAGCAGCTATTTTTCTATGAAGGCTTCTGCACACAGTCTCCTCTTACCAGTTGTTGTAGAGATGCGGCAGTGACTTGGTCTCTAATCTGAGCTGCTGGTAACCTGCGATTTCTGGGGCTGATGACTCGGTGAACTTATCCTCCACAGCAGAGGTGACTCTTGGTCTTTCTCATGTGGGCCAGTTTCTTTGTGGTTCTTGATAGTTTTGGGGGACAGTTTCAAAGTTTTTTACATTTTTTGGACTAACTGACCTGGCCCCTTACTTTACAATGATACTCAGCTGTATTGTTGTTTTAGCTTCTATCACTCAGTGATGGTCAGTGCAAAATCCTAGGATGTGGGCGGAGACTCTGTAAGCAGTCACATTACTGTATTATCCATCTAGTTCTGTGGGGTAAGTGGTTAGATCATCAGGGTACAGGTGTATGCTTTTGGCTACTGACATTTTACTAACCGACTGACACAGAGAAAGATGAAACAGATCAGAGATGCATGAGATCCATTAGATGCCTATTGCACAGTCAGCTCTGCTACATCTCTGTTCTCACAGATCTGTGCCTGCCTCCCCCTTCCCCCGGATCACTTATCTCCTTATAGTTTGTAGTTATCTGCATGTCTCTCCTCACGATCTCCTGGCAGGAAGTGATCAGTGTAAGCTCTGTGCAGGGGGCGTGGCTATAGGTACAGCAGAGAGAGATAGAAATCTCAGCTCCAGGCTGTCACACACAAATCCAAGATGGCGGCCACCGGACCCTAAGTCAAAAGTTACAGAGTTGTGTCCAGTGGCAACTGAAATTGTGTACACCAGGACTGATAGAGACAGGTTGGAATTATATCTATGAAATGCTGCATTCTTTAGAATGTGTTTTTTGTTGTCCTTAGTATATACCGAGGAATACCACTTTAACCTCTTAATGATGCGTGGCATAACAGTATGGCTTGTGTCTGGTGCGGGTCCATGCAGAGGGCTCAAGGGCTGAGCCCTCTCTATCTATTTCAGCAAAGACTTACCGGTAATACCCACGATCGGTGCTAACACCAATTGCGGGTGTTATCCCGCAGGGGTCCCCCATTCTGACACTGTCCTGGTGTTATAGTAATCTTCAGGGGGTCATATCATTTGAATGTGTGGAGAGATTAAAATAATATAAGAAACCAATCACATTAATCAGGGACACAACAGCAATGACATCATAATCTGCTGTGCTATACAAAACATGGGATATATATATATATATACATTCAATCTAATTACATGGTCAGATGAAACAATAGGAATCCTGTTCGCAAGAGCTTACAATCTTTGAGGAAGGGATGACATTGGATGTGACAGAGATTGTACAATTTACTGGGGATAAAATATGTAGTAGTAACTCATCAGCCGCCATCTATAGTCACAGAATCCAGGGTGCAGGGGCCTGCAGAGTAACCCATACAATGATGTCAGGTGTCAGGTTCTGGGAATAGTATGTTGAGAAAATTGTTGACGTACCGTGTTAGCCAGGAAAAATAAAAAATCTAAAGGTATCATTCCTTAAGCACTTTTGTAGTTTTTACACAAAAGTATTTACATCAGATTTAGGATCTGGGGATAACATAGACAAGAGGAGAAAATAGTAGTTAGCTCCAATCAGTTAGGGAGTATTATAAGCCTCTGTGAAGAGATGGCATTTTAGAGCATGTTTGAATCTTCAGTAGGGGAAGGGTTTGGGTAAAGAATTCTAGAGAATTGGTACAGCTCTGGAAAAGTCCTGGAGGCCTGAGTAGGAGGTAAGGCGATAGGCTGAGATTAGGGAGGAGAGGTAGGTAGGTGCAGCACTATGCAGAGATTTGTGGGATTAGTTAAAATTTACTATGGAAGGTGATGGGCACCCAGTGCGGTGACTGGCGCAGACTGAAGGCATTTCTGTAGCATTTGGTTGACAAGTCTGGCTGCTGCATTAAGGGTCATTAGTGGAGAAGAAAGTTTATTAAGTAGAAGCCCATTAGTAGCAAGTTACAGTAGTCAAGACGAGAGTGAATCGAACAACAATTAGGTTTTCAGAGGTTCCCACTGTTAGATATAGGAGGATTTCGGAAATGTCTTTGAGGTGCATGCAGCAGGAAGTGATTGGAAGTATAGCACAAATGAGAGGTCAGGGTCCAGCACAAGTCCAAGACAGTAAGCACACTGCCTCAGAATTATGGTGATACCATAGACTGAAATGTTGAGGTCAGGGTTAGTTTAGTAGAGGACAGATTTGGGTCACGTATAAGGAGGACATGATGACAGTAGACCGTAGACAGACAGTCATTGATGTTCTGCAGTACGGCAGGGGTGGGGTTACATGGAGTCGTATATAGTTGGGAATCATCAGCATAAAGATGGTACTGAAATACAAATTTGGTCGAGAAGAGGAACTGGGACTGAACCCTTAGGAACCCCATCAGCAAGAGGTGGAAGAGAATAGAGGGTTCCAGAAGAAGGAGACATGAGCACTCAGAGACACAAAAAGCAAACCAAGAGAGAGAGCCGGGTCATGAGCTATAACATTTAGTATTTTGTACTTGTGACAGTTCAGCTTCTCTTCATCTGTCGGCATAATTCCATAGAGATCTTATAGTAGGCTGTTTTCAGTTGACATTTCTTTTCTAGGACATAGCAAACGGGTTGTCCTCCAATGGATTTCGAGATTCTCCGTTCCTGATGCTGCCCAGTCCTGCACTTCCTTACTCAGGTGTCTCAACTGTAGTATCATCAACTGTAGACTGTAGCAGGTTACCATTTTGGTGGTTATGTAATGCAGAAGGGTAGAGGAACCCGTCAACATCGGGAATGGAGAAGCCGAGGATTTGTGAAGTGAGTAGAGATTTTCTCATTGTTAAGAAATATATTCAGAACATGCTAGTCCTTTTCTGTTTGCAGTGGAGGAGATTAACCTCTCCCTTGGTGACGGCTTTGTACAATGGAATAGATTATACATTATACGTGTTTTTCTCATACCTGTGGGATTGAAGATTTGCCATTTCCCATATCAATCAAAAATCAAAACATGTTTTCTAGAACTGAAATTGTGTGTATGTCTCAATCCATACATCGTAGTAACATAAATATATATACTGAAATCATATACTACAGACGAAAAATTACAACTTCTACCATAAAAGTAGATTTTAATTTCACTGTTTATCCTCAACATAGAAGCCTTGGCCTTTGGATATCTGTGACGTGAAGGTTTTATCTCTCATTCATTTTCCCAGTTTGGATAATCATCCATTTGTTTGGTCCTCAATATTATATGTATAAGAATCTGAAAATTGGGACCTCCACTGTTCTCATGAATCTGGTAGCCGCCAGTGTTGGAATTGCAGACAGAAATCAGACGTTCACTTGATTTGTAGTTGAGCTGAAGTTCTTGAAGGTGTCCACTACAAAGAGAATGGAGCTGTTGTTATTTTGATGCCGGAAGCTGCTGGATGCAGTTGATCCATGGGATTCTCAAGTGTCGGTCTCTGATATTGAAAACCTACCCTTTGGATAGGGATAGTAGGGATGAGTGGACATGTTCATGTTTGCCAAGCTGTGACATCATGGGAGAAGGACAATCCCAGGGACAATTCCAGCACACAACTGCTGACAGAATTTAAAGGGTTAACCCCACGTCCATTGCTAGCACAGATCACGAGGGTTAACAGCAGCGGGATGTTGGGGGTTGTCTGAAGTCGAGATTTGGCTCCAGAAACCTGTTACCTCAATGGGCCTGAACATTGAGGTTGAGGTCTACTCATCCTTATTCTTCAGTTTTACAAACCTGAAAATCACTTTATCTTCTTAAGTGATTCCTTGGACATCGCATCATGGACAAGTAGCTATCAAATTTGTGATTATTGGTAGGGAAGGGAATATTTATTTAATTGATATGTATCCAACGACCAGGAATTTCCAATACATTTACTTCTATACAGGCTAAGAAAGATAACGGTCTCTTATTGTCCCAAGGTGTTTCTTCTATGTAATCAGGCACCTCAGTGACAGCTCCGTTTTCAGATTAGGAGGGAGGCTGGTAGGAGCCAAAGTAAATAGAGACAGAAGCACTTTACTCTGCTCAGGCCCTTATGGTAATGCTCACAGTTTCTGCCCTCCAGCAGTTACCTCTCTCAGACGAGGCCACCAGCTTCACTTGCCCTAGTAAACATGCCTGTGATTACAATTTAGAAGGTCAATGCACCTATTATAACTATAATCTCTTATGATCAAGTCATCTTCCACCATAGAAGGTGCTTGACCATAAAAGGAGTTAATTCTTTTATTATACATGGGGGACATGATTTTGAATATCTTGACAATGTATAATCAAAATTTTGGTTCATGAAATCAGAAGCCATAGCCTTAGTTCAGAAATACTTTCATCATGATCAGTCTCTTGCTCCCAAATCCATTAGGTAGCAAGAGATGGAGGGTGATGTGACCATGCACTACAATGAGCACTCACTGCTTTACAGCGTCCTGTGAGCTATCTGTGCAGTGATCTCCTGAAGGGCCAATAAATCCAGAAGATAAAGCAGTGCAGTGTCTGATCCCTGCACACAGTTTCTCCCTTGTGACATGGCAGTGACAGACCGTGTAACAGGTCACGGCGATCACTGCACAGATAGCTCACAGGACGCTGTAGAGGAGTGAGTGCTCATGGGAGTGTAAGATCCCTTGACCCTTCAATTTCTACCATCTTATGGACAGGAGCAGAAGGCTGCTGAACACCAAGGCACTACCACTGTGGCTTCTGATTTCATGAAAATGTGGCAAAATCTATCTGAATATTTATTTATAAAAAGTGGCCAGCCCCTTTGAGGTTCATAGTGTGCTGCAAAGGTAAGAACCCTGCCAATGTTTCCAGACCTGTATCCCAACTCAAATTTAACCTGCACTCTGTTTCTGGTGAGGACATATGGCATCTAAAATTCTGCCTACCAAGGGTGAACTTAAACTCTCTTCTGCCTGAGGTGATCTATAGAACGATACGTCATTCTGCCCCATCCAGTAGTAATGTATCAGGTTATTTTTACAAAATCGGTTCTCCATTCAGTCTCAATGCTAACATCAGATGTGTATAGACAATGCTGCCCCACATTTTGCTGCAAGTGGTGCCGCCTGAGGCAAGAGTCTCAACTCCCCTTATGACCGGTGCACCGCTACCTGAGCCCTAAACCCTTCTGCCAGCCGTGATCCCTGACAGTTACCTGGTGCTTTACGCCCTGTCCTCTGACTCGCTGGGACAGCTTTATCCTACACCAAAAGATGTAACCTCCTTGTGTTTTCGATCCAGTCCAGATCCTTGTTTAGGGGTGAAAAACAACAGAGATCCTTGGGATTAGCCCAAAGTGGTACTGGTTAGTCCAGAGCCACACTTTTGTGCTCATAACACAGTCATTCACTTGAATTATAGATTTTTAAATAGTTTCTTGAAATATTAGCAAACCTTCAAAGTTAGGACAAATGAATAGAAGACGCAGCTATAATATACAGCAACCTCCATAAGGCTGATGTGGGACTGGTTTCTAGAATCTTCCATCCCCTTGACTTGTTTTTTAGTAAATCATTAAAAATAATCCATTTAAAAACTGCAAATGGACGATGAAATAAACTTCTGTTTAATTTTAATGTGCATTTTTTTTTAGCGTTGGCCCAAGACGTCACATTATTTGCCATAATTGGCGCAGCTTTTATGATGCTGGGAGCGCGGGGCTGATATGATAATATGAGGAATTCATCGCCACTTAAACTGTGAATGGAATGGTAATGAATAAACTCTCTTTGTGTACGACATATCCCCAATTCTTTCCAGAAAATTAGAGTGAATCTATTCAGGAAAAGAAAAATCACTTGTTTTTATGGGGAAGGTCGGTTCTGGGATCAGTAAGAAGGTAGATTGGGTCTATGTCTATGTAGTAGATAAATCTCATCGGAATCATTCATTCTTTTATCTTCCTCTCATGGAAATAATGATACTTGACTACACCGTACAGCTCTCTCCCAAAGTAAGGAACGGTGAAACCTAAGTACTGGTTCTGTGTGTCACACTTCTGCCCCCTGCTGGATAGATACAGTATAACGGCACTTGCTGAATATTGTAAATAGTAGACTTCGAGGGTTCAATATTTGCAGATATTTTATCCTCGCGCTTGCAGATAAGAGCCGGCTGCATGAGGTTATTAGTAATTTATTATGAACTCTAATGATTTCATGATTCCATATTTATGCACTTTTTTATTGTCTTCTAGATTCTGATGTTTTATACAGTGGCTTTCCTGCAAAGCTACAATCTCCTGCATTGTCTTACAACTGCAGGCTTCAATATTTTGTCAGATGTAGATTCTTTCTATATTCACAGAAAACGTAAATGTCATCCACTTAGATTGTAAACTCTTGTGTACAGGGAATTAATTCCTATTACCGTACATAATGGATTCAGCTTATACTTGAGTATATACAGTATATGTATAGTGTATAAATATATAAACTTAATATTTACCTTTGGCACTCCCCGCAGCTCCTCTTCTCCCTGCAGATGCAGCCTCTTCTTGTTGAAGCTCTCATGGCTTCCTGACAGTATGAGCAGAGGCATGTCTGTGCATTAGGTTTGCGCACTCACTATGACACAGCAGTGTTGACACCTCATGATGTCACAATGTGTGCGCGGGTAGAGCACATAGGCGTGCCCCTGTCCACACTGTTGAGAAGCTGCAGGGAAAATAAGAAGCCAAAGGTAAGTACAGAGTAAGTACATTTCAGAGTTGCACAATTCACATATCAAAAGAGATGCATGATAAATATTATTAATAGCCTCCACACAACAAGCAACCCATAGCAATATCAAAGAGCAAGCCAGTGTGTATGGGCTACAAAAATGTATAATTTTATTTCACAAAATACAGACAAATAGATGACATGCATCAGATGTAATAAAACCATTTAAAAAATTTAGAAAAACACATCAAAAATACATATGGACCAGAGCCAGTCACAAAGGTCCACATACAAAGTGTCTCCTCAAACAAAGTAGATAATAATCAATGTATGCAATGATATATTCAGTCCTGGAAAACAATACACAGTGGGGCACATTTACTTACCCAGTCCCTGTGCGATCCCCGATCCGGACTGCCCGACGAGGATGAACTCTGACACGATTCATGAAGATCATGCACCCGATATCCTGCATGTGTCACCGGATCAGGTCCGCCGGAGTTCACCTTCTTCTTCCCGGTGTATGTAAGTGGTTGGCTTTCAACATAATTTTCCACAGTTTGTCCGAATAAGTCGGATCGTCCCACGACCCGCCCCCCGATTTGTGTCGCATGAAAGCCGGTGCGATTGCGCCAAAATCCGATCACGTGCACCACAATATCCTTTAAAATCCCTGTCCCAGCGACACAAAATGTAAATCGGCGGGATGTCTGACGAAAGTGCGGTCCACATGACCCTATGTCCCTATAAGATATCATGGAAGATCCCTTAAATTAAAATGTATAGAGAACAAAATCTAAATAATCAACAGCGGGGCTCCCTGATGCTGAGACCAGGATCTAATCCCTAAGATAAGAGTATACCGATTTAATATGTGGAATGGGAGAGAGACATCGCCCCACGCATTATGTTGGATGCGACTTCCTCAGGGGTAAGTTGGACATTTCATTATTTTGGGGAGGCTGCTGGACATTTTATTTTTAAGGGGAGGCTGCTGGACATTTTATTAATGAGGGGAGTCTTCTAAACATTTATATTAATGAGGGGAGGCTGCTGGACATTTAATTAAATTGTATTAAATTTCCCACCCAAGGCTTATACTTGAGTCAATACGTTTTCCCAAATGTTTTGTGGTAAAAATAGTATAATAGTATAATAATTTCATCTGACCTTGTTATGATTCTGCAATATGTTATTTATTTTGTATATGTACCCAATAATCTGTGAAGTAATCTGCAGAAATAATATATAAGAAAAAGAATTATTATTATTAGTTAAGGGGTCTGCCACTTGTACCAAAATTTAACAGGATAAGTACAATTCCCTAATAAGGTCACTCATATTATACTTACCCTGTTTAAGTTTTCCAGGGGCCACCAGGAGCCACAGGTCACACGTGACCCCCTGATAGCAGGACGCAGGACTTCTTGTGATGTCCCGTTGATGTTTCCACATGCCCCTCCAACCATTGATAAGGGGGTGGTTATGACAGAGGAGCATGCAGACAGTACTGACTGTATGCTCCCCTCCATCTGCAGGAAGCCCTGAGTACTGTTACCCAGGGTACCTGTCCACTGATTTCAGCGTAGTTGAAATTTTCATCTATCGGTCCACTGATTCCAACATTTCTAAAAAAAAACAAAACAAGATAAACAGTATAGTAATTAAAGGACTTTTCTAAGAATTACTGTTGATGTTCTATTTTCAAGGCAAGCCATCAATAGTTAATGGGACTGACACAACACCTGTACACTGATCAGCTGTTCAGTGCTACATGAGCAGAGAGCACAGAACCAGAACATTTAACAAGAGAAAGATTAAGATGCAGATACTGAAGAGCTGTGTTACATAGAGGAGGTAAGTGATGGTTAGTAGAGATAGGGAATTAGGGGGAAAAACACTTAGTAAAGCAATAAATACTAAATAGCACAATACAGGCAGTAGCAATCTCCTTCTTCAGTGTATTCAGAGAAATACAAGAAAAACAAGCCCATAAATGATGCCTTAGATTGTCTTAGACTTCAAACCACCCACTGTTGTCTTCAAGACTTCTCCTGAGCTGCACCAATTTCCTGGACTGCCCTACCCAGGACTATTAGGCTAATACCAAACTACTATGCTTCAAATGTGCTCTTACCCATCCCTAACTGCATGAAATTTCAACTCTTATTCCTAACCCATCTTGTGTACTCTTCCCGTCTCATCCTGCTAACACCAGATACTAGGCTTCTCTGAAGTCCCATTCACATTGGACACTGTATACGCTCTTATACCTCTTGTGTCTCCCCTTCACCCTTAAAGACGGTAAGCTTGTTTTTACTCTGTATTGTCTTATTTTATGTATATATGTACCCCCATAATCTGTAAATCACTACAGAATATAATAGTTCTTTATAAATAAAGAATAGTATTATTATTATTATTATTATTATTATGACATCAGCAAACCACAATGTCACAATGCCAGAACCTGTACCAATAGTGACTGAGCCTTATCCAATTCATGATTTTGGAGTCACATAAACATATAGACCAATTGAAATGTTATTGATTGATCTTAAAGAAGAATAATTCTTTCTCCTGCTTTTCCCTCCTTCCTTCCTTACACTTATCACTGTGTCTAAATTAACTAATTAACTCCCCTCACTTCCCATACACAGAAAGCAGAGAGATAAGGAGAAGTGGCTAAAGTTTAAGTTTCTAATGACCTCATCACTCCTTACAGACCCGGATAATATCTTCCCTCTTTACAGAGCTGAATTATCATCCAGGTCTGTAAGGAGTTAATCTGTAAGAATCAATCTATATGATCCTTGTCACCATAAGCATCTACCACAAAATCATATTAGTTGGTTATCTTATGACAAACTTTTCAAAACCAAGCCAGGAGGAACATTAACGGAGGACATATCTGTATAGCTGCCTGGTATTAGAAATAAACATATACTGGGTAGATGGAAGGTTTACACAATCTGTTATGGAAAGGACTTGTCATAAGAGCAGTATCTTACTGGTTATCTAGTCTATAAATGTGAGAGTGTCCTGGGGAGGATAATCAGTTCTGTTTCAGATGTATTTTCTGCACTACCCACCCGCTATAAGACGCGGTGCATGGAGATAAGAATGGTGGATGAGAAGAAGCTTTACATAAGTCACACTGTTTCTCTCCTATTATGTCTCATAGAATAGTATTAGAATCAGGGAGATTACACGTAAGACCCCAGATTTACAGGACTATTTTGCTCTTAGTAATAAACATTGTATCCAGCGATGCAGTAACAGCTATGCCGGCCCCAGGCTCAGGTTTGATTATATCCATCTATTATTGTGCATAATCTCTTTGGTGGGATTCTATCTCTTTGTATTATCTTACTGCACACATGTCCTTCTCCTTTTGATACAAGACAGATCTTAAGCTTTCCATTTTTCGCATATTTTTACCTTTCGTAAGCAGGTAGTCAAGTTGGTCCTTGTAGACCGCAGCCATACATGCAGAATTACTTACTGGATGGACCGGCACTGCCCATTTAACGTTCCAATAAGGATCCCACAGTCTCTGTTATATTACAAAGGTGATCCGCCAGTCTCCATTATATTACAACATTTTTGTGAAGGAGTATTTAGAAAAAGGATGTTTATTTCAAGTTTTTTAGGAAATTTTAAAGGAAATCTACCATCAGGATGAAGGATTGTTAACCAAGCGCACTTACATGCAGGTGCGTGCCCCCTCTGGAAGGATCCATTCCTCTTTTAGCTTCTTGGATCCTTCTTTTCGCAAACATAGACTTAAAAAAAGATGTTAATGAGCCTTAGGGGCTCCAAGCTCCATAGCTGTTAATTGAACCCAGAGCTAAGACTCATTTGTATAATTGTAAAGCCTTTTATTTCCTTAAAACAAGGACAGATAAAGCTAAAAGATGAGCGATCCTGCTGGAAGGGGGCACACACCAGAATGTAAGTGTGTTTGGTTTACAAACCTTCATCCTGGTGGAAGATTACCTTTAAGACTGAAGAGATGTGTCTGTTTCTCTACTGGGAGTAGTCATCAGCATTTCATTTTGGGTCTGTAGCGAACATTACAGATTAAGGTCCCTGGTAATTGAACTCAAACTTCGGTCAGAAGTTCGGTTGTTGGTTACGTTGTGCTCACCTCCTCCACTGTTAATGTCTGCAATCGATGCTGACACTGATCGTGAGCGTTAACTGTTTGAATGCCACCATTCTGGAGATGATCGACACTCCCAGATGATATCAAGGGGAACAACAACCTCCCTTTAAAATTGCAGCACACAGTGCCACCAGCATGCTAGTGTGGCAGCATTTAAACTGTGAACATCTATTAGTGTGGGAGTTCGGGTCCCCGTTTCGGAACCCTAACAGATTTTTTAAATTTGGGTTTGGCCAAACTTGGCTGAACCTGGACTTTAACAGGTCGATTCATCACAAGCTAAGAGCTAAGTCAGTTATAAAAAGTCTAAGGGCAGATGTACACAACAAAATTCAGTCATGTAGCCTTCATTTTTTGAATGAACAGCACATAACTGCGCTAACGGCAATGCTTTTTTAAAGGATCAGCGCCCAGAGCATATCCTAGTAAGTAATTTATTTTTCACGGAGCACTTGTAAACAACAGTTCACGAGGATCCGTGAAAAACGGCGAACTGATGCAAATCGGCTGTAAAAATGTATCCAGGTAGTTTAATGTGTTTATTTGCATCTAAATGAATCGAACGGCTGGAACTTCACTTATAGATTTGACTAATGAATGAATGGGAAGGTCATCTCACTAATTAAGCCAGTTATGTGCCAGCTTGTAGGGGAAGAGCTACAGTGCAGATGTTTCATTCTTTATTATGACCATACAAGCTACAGCATTGTCCCTGGAGAGATGTGTGATCTAGCCATACCTGTGTGTGCTGTTAGTAGCAGCAGGACTGTGAAAATTGCATTTATATTCTAGCATCTTAGCTGGACATTGGTGCACTTCTGTGCAAGATCTCACAGCACAGGTGCCACTCTACTGTGTAGAGCAATAGCAGGCTTCTGTTTAGATATTACAGCATAGAAGACATGGTGTGGAGTAGCTCAGTGTAGAGATCAAAGAATATAGTATTGTGAGGAGAATCCTTTTTTACTCCAAGTGTTGTTACAATCCTCGAATATAAATGTAATTTTCGCAGTCCTGTTGCTAGGTTTTTATTGAGAAATTGCTGGTAGACTCCAATTAGGAATAAATCAGTCTAAACGGTTTGTTTGTCTCTTAAACAAAAGTTTTGACCAATGAGTGAATAAGAAAGTCACTGGGCACATCTGCCATCTTATAGAGGAAGCCGCTACATTATGCTAATATATATTAAAAAGGTTTTCCCTCAAAGCAAGTTAGGGCCTACCTATACTGTAGATGACTGGAGTAGCTGGTCACACATGGGTGGGCATGCCCCGTTCATCTCTATCTAACTGACGGAGATTGAAGTATGGAAAATTCCTGCACATGTGCAACAGGCTGCTCCGATCATCTAGGGGTGCAACAAGGGGTGCAATGGGACCCATCACTGAGACCCCCACTGATCAACAAGTTAGCTCTAGTCTGAAGATAGGGCCTATCTTGCTGAACTTTTTTAGACCTTTTAGGTGCAAATTTTAAATACGGCACAGTTTGCACTACTCATACCCTCTTCCCTACGCATGGCCGAGACTGGAGTGTTTTTGTACAATTATTTGCGCCCTTTGATGTGCATATCAATGTTTAGTCAGGAGCAAACATCTGAAAGTAAAAGAAATACAGAGACGAATTAGGCGCAAACCAGTATTACTGCTACACGACGAACTGCTTGAAAAAGGCGTAAAAAATAGTGCAAATACCCCATTGCACCCACAAAGTCACTAAAATACACCCAAAAACAAAGACCAAGATACATGTGGCTCTAAGTTTCTTGCTTTTGTAAATAATTTATTAACATTTTTTGCTGTTTTATAAAAATAATTTTCTTATCGGGTTCACATCTTGACTTTGGTGTATGCTCAGCCTATATTTCGGGTTGTATACACTGAGTGTACCATTGACATATACTTTGACATTGCATAGGACCCTTTGACATGTAGGGTCAAATTTTCTTACCCGTTCCTTAGAGTTTACAGAAAATGCATTGTCCGATGATAATGCACAGTGCCCGATATCCTACATGTGTCGCTTCCCCGCTCAGGTCCGCTGGAGTTCACCTTCTTCTTCCTGGCGCATGTAAGTGCATTGTTTGCAACACAATTTCGTAGTTAAAACCAGTGCAGCTGAATACAATCCGATCTACATGCCTGTAAACCTAAACAATGAGGTCCTAAAGCTGTATGCAAATGACCTGTGAAATGTCCAATGAAGCATTAGCATATTCAAGCTGTGTACCTTATTCATGAGTGGGAGGCACAGCCACACCCCCAGTGCATGACTGACAGCCTGTATAATAATGTGAGGCTGTATAATGATGTGCTTCCTGGTGCTGGTGGCCACGCCTCCTGCAGCCTGTGTGTGTATAGGAGAGATACAACAGATCCAGGCTGCAGCCATGATATAGCAGAACATGTCAGGTACTTGTGTAGCTGATGTCTCTCTCACACGTGTATTAGGAGGATGCAGCACACACACTAGCCATGCTTTACTATACATTACACACAGACATGAGCAGGGGGAGGAGAGGGGAAGGGTAACAGGGGTGACATCACTGCCTCTGACCATGTGACCAGCCTCATTTACATGATAAAGAATAGATGATTTTACAATGAATAATGTATGAAATAACTAGATAAAGGCTGGGATGGGATCCTTGTGAGCTGCTCCAACAGGTAGTAGTGACAGGACTAGTGACACAGACCTGATGACAGGTGTCCTTTAAATACCTGTCAAAGCTGCGCAAATCTCAAAACCGGCAAACAGTCTGATGAAAGTGCGATCTACGACCCTTAGTAAGTAAGCCCCATAGTTTTTTCCTCGGTCTGACCAGTAGGCATGGCGTTATGGCTGCTAGGTCGCTCAGGCCACTCTTAGCTTATGTCACTCTTTTAGAGACAAGTGTTGTCTTATTTTTATTTGCATTGAATCAGAGTTCCGCACATTTCATCAGTGAGTGAAGCACTTTACAGAAAGACATGTTCGGACTAAAACCAGAAATATTCAGCGTCTCCTCTAACTACTGTACTTGTAGATGTAAGTACCAGGGTTGCAATCTGTGTCCAATATGCTGTATTAGACTATCACATCTTTCCTCCCATTTCTACATTTTAAACTCACGTCTGTCATTACTCGTCTTTATATGCCAGATATCGTGGATTCAACAGCTCCGGAGGGACATGGTAGGAGTCATCGGTACGCGCTGCCTCCATACCTAATGTATGATCTTACGGCAATCTTCTCTTTTCAGTGTCTTTTAGAAATGGAATCAAAATTGCTGTTCTTTGCATTGCATAGTCCTGCTTGGGTCAGGGGGTTAGGACAAATACCTGGCACTTATAAAGGAAGAGAAAACACTAGGAGTATTGCAATTTATGTCTTTTCTTTTTAAAAGGATTTCTATAGAGCTTGATCCTGAAACAGCTAGAAAGTAGCTCACACTTCTAGATAAGGACGTAAATACGTTGCTCCACAAAAGAGAGCAATAAGGAATAAGCATCCAACAAATGGGATGGAATGCCATTGGATTTCTTCCAAATGATTGAAAAAAGTATGTTCATTCGTAATAAGAGCTTAATTCACTGCTTTAGGGGCAGTGGGACAGTAAGGCAATGTACCGGCAGTCTAATGCTTCATTCACATGGATGACTATGTGGGACTATAATTGTAGCCCGTTCCCCTGATCTCCAACAGTTGCACTCGCACAGATTTGACACGTATGCACTATCCAGTGGATGGTATATGACTGTAATTTGTATCACTCCATCACCATAATTAGAGATGAGTGAAGCTATTTGTGAATATGGAGATTTGGTGCAAATCTGGTGATCTTTAGGCACCAAATCGAATACTAATATTTTCTGATTCGGTTCGGACTGGTGAAAAGACAATGAAAAATAAGGAATCCGTTAAAACGTCAGTTGAGTTCTATGGACTTTTAATTTAGGTTAGGTCTGTTTGGTTCTTTGTTATTAAAGTTTTAGTGAAAACTGAAAATTAAAAAAAAAACAAGACCTATGTATACAGTGAGCCAGTTCTTGATGTTGACCCCATCCCTCATGTCATCCAAAGGAAAGAGAGGAGTAGTCACAGCTCTGTTCCACTCTACCCGCCTGGGGCATTTGTGGACCACCATTGCTGGAGTTCCCATTATCCATATATAGGTCATAGGACTTATTCATGTAGGTAGGTGATGAGTCCAAAGTGTCATTGGAGTAAAAATCATTGTAATAAGATATCTCTTTCATTCAGTATTCTTCTACCAGTCATCAAACCGCCATGAACTACCACTACAAAATTCTGAGACATGGTCTTTGTAAACAATGAAATAGTTGCAACCCCTTCAAGCAGGTTATTTAGGGGGTTGGGGAAACCTAGATATGGAAAATGAATGGAAAATAAACTGCAGAAACCAAGCATGGCTACCAACATTACATTAACTAAGAAGGGTGGCTTTTGCTTGACCCCATCAATCTTATATTGATGATGTATCCAATGATTAAGACCTGAACTCATGTAGCACCTTCTCCGCACCCTCTTACATTTACCTGCTATTGAAGCCCAGTCCCATTCTCTTGATACTGAGCCCCTGAAAGCTGCAGTACCATGCACCATGAGTTGTTCCTGCTAACATAATAAAGGCAGGCCCTTCAACAACTAATGGGGAGCATGAACTTGGACCTTTAACATTCTGGCATTGATTTTCGTTTCTAAGAGCAGGGCATCACATGGAAATCTCCTAAATAGAACCTGTTAATAGAAATTGTCCAAATAAACTACTACCAGTATGTTGTCAAGCAGCTTAACACCTTCCAGAAGATGTTTTTTCCATGGCCTAGGGTTGTGACTGTTGGAAATGCAGTCCGCTTCAGACACAGATCTATAGGGTAAGGGCAGCCTTTATTCATACTATAGAACGACAGAGCAGCAACAGAATAGACCGAAAAGTTCTGAAGTTTTAAGTTAAATGTAAATTGGTTGTATAAAGTCATTAAGGTGTAGAGTTTAATGCTTAAGTCAAGCTCTCTTTTCCTCAGAACGCTCCTATCTCTGATTGATACCATGAATTAGACACCCAACCATGTCCCTAGACACATACCCATAAATTACAGTGAAGGGAGCATTATAAGTTAAGGAGAACTTGACTTTGGTGCAAACTCTCCACCTTGTTGACTTTACACAATCAATTAACATTTCTCTTCAAAGTGGATTTTATTAATGATGTCACCACACTAGGTCAAGAAAGAACCACGGTCATGTGTTAATCTGTTAGACAACATACTGGTAGTGGTATGTTAGGTCAATTTCTGTTGACAGGTTCCCTTTAAATATGGAAGATGATTGAGAGAAATACCCCTGCCTAGAAACTACACATTGGGGCACATTTACTTACCAGTCCAACGGAGTTCAACGAAAGTGCATTGTCTGACGATAATGCACTGTGCCTTGATTCACTAAGATTGTGCTCCCAATATCCTGCATGTGTCACTTCCCCGCTCAGGTCTGACGGAGTTCACCTTCTTCTTACTGGTGCATGTAAGTGCATTGTCTTGCCACAGAATATGAAAGTTAAATCCTGCGGTCTGTCCGAATCAGTTGGATCATCCGATGGCACACCCCCTAATTTGTGTCACATGGAAGCAGCACAGCTACGCCACAATAGAGTCACATACAACACAATCCCAGTGCAGAGATCTGTTAAATACCTGTCCAAGCCATGCGAATCCCGATAAAGACGAACAGTCCAACAAAAGTGTGATCCGCGACCCCCCAATGAGCCCCCTTATTGTGTGCAGCTCTACTACTCTCAAGACCACAGCACCTGATACCTGTTTAGTGAGAGCGCCATCTGTCAGACCACCAACAATCTCATTTAGCTATCAATAAGGGGATACGTCAGTTTGCGAGTAGCTGGATGAATAAGTGAGTGACTATTGTTACGCCTCCTCTCGAATTCTCCCTACAAGAGTTTCATCAAATTCCTTATCCTTTTATTCGATTAAAAATCTCCTTTCCAAAATAATTGAAAACATTTCTTCATAGGCCCTGGCTGCTTCTAACAAAACCTCTTTTGGCCTCCTTATGTATATTAAGTAGGTATTGTTCCCTTCTATCTCGAGAACCACTTAAAGAACAATATCGTCTATGTTACAAAAGCACCCTCGGAACTAACTAGCCTATTAATACCATTCGGAGCTGATTGGAATGCATCCTTATACTTATTTGCACATAAAAGAGAAGTTAGAGACCTATCAAGCATATTTTGCCATTTAAAAGCATCAGCGTCCTGCTGAGATGCTTAGCTCTGTGATAGAAAACAGTAAATTAAGATTCATAAATACTAAACCATCCGCGTTTCATTAGGTAGGGAGTTCTGGCGCTTTCGGAAAAAAGAAAAAAAAAAAAAAAAGGTTCTTTGAAGCATTTAAAATTTTCCCTCTCATTTCAGATTCATTATATATTAATTATGAGCATTATCAGGAATTAAAAACATCGCCTGCAACCGTTACATTAGCGCTAATTCACTTGGCAAGTCGCTTTTATGCAACGAGCAAACATTTAAGTAATCTGATGTTTTTTCTTTTTCCTTCGAAGTTTCTGAAGATGATTCGCCTCGGGGTAAAAAGTCTTTTAACCTCACAATGAGCAAAAAAAACGCTTTCAAGTTTGCAATTTAAGAAGCCAAGAAACAAACTGCAAAAAAAAATTAAAAATTAGAAAATAAAAGAGGACAAAATATTACAAAATCAACAACAATTTACAAACAATATTGTGGAATAAATTGGTTTTATAGGAAAATTGATTTTTATAGAAACTGTACGTTCCGAAGCCTCGTCCAGAGCGTCGCAGTCGCCAAACGGTTCAGTAGATCGAGTGAGATAAAAGCCTCACGATTTCTTTGGATGAGTATCCATTTAAGGGTCTACTTTATGAAAATTGGAGCTCTTTTGAAAGCTTCCATTCGCCATATTTGTGGAAATTGCTTCCTGCATCCCCAACGAGTAAATGGCCTGACGTCTACAGATTGCCGCTCTTTGTTTTGTAGCCAGCCGATTGCCGAGCCGCAGGTACCTGGAGTGCAGGACTGGGCTACTCAACGAGACAAGAGAATTAATTACCTTGTTAAGGAGGGCACTTAGCGACTTATGGGAGTGAAGGGCCGAGATTTTGCTTCTTTGTTCTAGTAATGAGTCAAGTGGCAAGGTTCCAAATAGCTGAAGACAAGCACATGTACGGAGAAAACCACATGAACTGCCTGGTAGTGTTCATGTCAACAGTAGGAAAGTGAGTTATATTATTGGGTTGAATATGTAATTAAAAGGAGTCTACCAGTCCCCATATCTCGTGCAAATAAAAACAGCATTGGGTAGGACTTGTCATATTTTTTTCCGAACATGTCATTCTTGTATTCCAGCAATTTTTCATTTTAAAGGGAATCTGCCATTTAAATTAACCTAACAAAAATAAATACTTCATTAAAACCAATTAAAAAGCTCTGTCCTTATCTCTAAATGGTTCTTTCTCATGGCTAATGTTAAAAAAATCAGTTTGAAACTTATATGTAACCATTTATATATATAACATTTACTGCTATTGCCCATGTGTGTATCTGATCACATGAAATCACAGCATGCCTCCATAGATGACGAGAGAGATGGCAGCGCGGGAGCCTGGAAGGGACCGGGAGTAAGAACATGTTTATTTCTTTTAACTCATCTCATCCCGCACCCAAGGGTTTTTAATACCCTCAGACAACCCCTTTAAATTGTACAGTGTTTCATTTTTCTGTATTCTTGTTTTATTTTTATCTTTTTTAAACCCCTCCATAATGTGGAGAATTAGTAGAGGAGCCTTGACATTTCGCTAAATACTTACGCGCAGCTCCGCGCATGGACACACTGAGGCAAAATGTCAATTTGGGGCTTGGGCCGGTGTTTAGGCAGGCGGGAGGTTGATTAGATGGTTGATGTGTTATACTGTGAAGTTACTTCTCTCAGATGAGATCATTTTGTCTTTTTTTGTATTTATGGAAAGATGAAAAGAATCAAAGAGAAATTAAGTAGCTAGCCTTCCCTGAACAGCTGTGTCCTGAAGGTAAGTAATGCATCCTCATGTCAGGAAGAAAGCGACAGCTTGTTGCCAATATTATTTCCCCACAGTTGAACAGAATAAGAGAACAAGCTTTGAACTTATGCACAATGAGCAAACGCAAATATTACAGCGGCGGCCATTGAAAGAACGATGTACTGCTCTGTTATCTACATCTAGCCAACCTATCTGTCTGACAACAAAGCCGAGGATTGTGTCTGCCTTGTGAATATAAAATACTACAAAAAAATGTAAATTCCATCAAACGATGTGAAATATAAACTACGTACTGTATGAAGGGATTATCAGTCATTTAGGATGTTTTATGAATATGTATATAATATCGAGGTTCTGTAAGGACGTTCT
This sequence comes from Engystomops pustulosus, assembly GCA_019512145.1. Classification (NCBI taxonomy): domain Eukaryota; kingdom Metazoa; phylum Chordata; class Amphibia; order Anura; family Leptodactylidae; genus Engystomops; species Engystomops pustulosus. The sequence continues at coordinate 260,431,927 of CM033642.1, forward strand.
TCCCAAATGTCAGAACTTAAGAGCCATCCTCAGGCACTGAAAGTTTTTGTGGATGGGGCACTAGTCTGGCTGTCGAGACGTAATCTTACCCCATGGAAGTGAATGTTGATCCAGTCAGACATTCTCACTTCATTCACTCTGGGGGCTTTGAAATTATACTTGGTCCATGTTCTCTTGGGTGCTGGGTTTATGGGGTAAGTGACTTTGGTGGCACAACCCCATTTAAAAGAAGTCTGTCTGATTAAGGTTATTCCTCTGAAAGGAAACCAACCACCTAAAAATCCAATAAAAAGCTATTAACACTCACCACCACTCCTCTTCACCTTAATCCTGGCACTATCTGTCGCTATAAAGTCCAGATAGTGGTGATCTATGATCACACATTCACAGACCTGCTCCACTCCCGGTGCGTAAACCTCCAAGAATGCCTTTCTGTCGCTAGTCTTGACACGCCGGGATCACCTAGAAAAGAAAGTTATAATTAGCAGCACGGAGCACAGGGACAAGAAGTCCGGCGCTCCGGGCTGCTAATTATGCATGCCCCCGCACCTCCATGTCTCATGCTGGGAGCAAAGGTGAGGTCACAAGAGAGGCTTGAAATCACAACTTATGTGACGTCACCTCCTGATCCCAACACAATTGTGGCGTATCAAGATTAGCTACAGACAGACAGATTAGTAAGACGCACATTCATCATCATCAGGCAGCAAGTGTTAAATTGGACCTCTAGAGAAGGAAATTAGGTTGAGTGGCCCAATTAAAAATAACTTTTATATTCATGGGGGAAAAAAACTATAATTAAAAGTAAAATAAATGATTGCAGTGTCTTTTAAAGTGTTCTGATTCACCATTAAAGAAAATCTATCATTAAAATCCATCCTGATAAACCTGGGACATTACTCATAGATCCAGGCACTGGGACTGTGGTAATCCTATAACAAAAGTTTAGTTTTTAAAATATCTTAGGGAGCCGGAAGAGCTCCAGGGATCGGTACCAGAGCACCTTTGTTGTGTAGCTTCAAAGGCTGTTACACTCTGCTGGGGCATGTCTCCCCCTTTCCCCCTGTTCCCTCGGCAGTACACCCCTCCCTCTACTTTCTGTAATGTCACTCAGTGAGAGGGGGGAAGTGCTCCTGAACAGTTTACCAGCCTGTGAGTCACCAGTATGGACGGGCTCCGGTAACAATCCCAGAGCCCTTCTAGCACCTTATCAAAATTTTCAAAGTTGATTTTTAGAAAGAAGGAGGCCATGGATAACAAATATAAGAAGATTACCAAAGTTTTGATACCTGTATCTATGAGTAAAGTGTAAAGGAAGAAGAATAAAAATTAAAAAATTTTTAAATAACATGGACAACCTCTTTCATTTCAGTTCTTTACTTGCTCAGAGGAGATTTCACATTGGTCGCCATGAAAGAAAATGAGTCAATTCACGTGTTCTGTAAAATGCTGGTTCTCTCTATTGATCAATTCTCCTAAATTTTGGGTCTGTCATGTAAGAAATGCTGCAGAAAGTGGGAGGCAGGGAGTCGGAGCCCGGAGCTTCTCAATGACTTCCTTTCTCACGGATACAGAATAAGTGTTTTTAAGCAGAAGCTGCCACCAGATCTTTCCATTTCTGTGAGTGATCTTTGAACTGTACTTGAAGAGACCTGTATATGCGCTTCACTAAATGGAAACGCTGTTATATGCAAGGTGCCAGCGAGAGGTGTAGCTTTCCTCCTAACAAGAAAAGTGCTATTGTGCTGTTTGTCACTTATAAAATGGCATAAAGACTCCAGTTTATTAAATGCCATGAATGGTGCAAACGCTTTTCACAGTATGAGCCGACTCTTACTCATAACACGGGAAAAACTGGGGGACAATAAAAACATCGAGAAGCCTTGGGTGAAATAGGAAGTGTCACTCACATGTGAATAAAAGCTGCATTCATGGCAACGGTGTCAAGCGCTCGCTGTGGATGTGTTCTAATACATTCTGTAAGAAATTAAAATCTACCAGAAGATACAATGCTAAACTGTTATGTTCCTCTTAGCAATATGGTGGACACTGGTTTGTACAGGGCGGATGGGAGCGTGGAACCAGGGAAGTTTTATTACACTGGTGGGGGCCAAATACACTTTACAATGGCGGAACCCAACATGACAAGAACTAAGGTTCCATGGTAAAAAGCAGGGCCAGGATAAAGGGTAGACGACCACCTAGGGCCCCGCCTTCCAGCCCTCTATAGTAATCAATGGTATGTGCGTCTTTAAGACATATTGCAGATTACTGTTTGCAATGGTTACTGTTGCCTGCATCCTCTGTTTGACCCAGGCGGCTCGTTGAATAAAGAATGACATAATCGGGGTGCCGCCTGTGTCATACAGAGTACGCTGGCAGCAGGGTCATTATACTGCTGGCATTTGGGCGGATAATAAAGCGCGGAAGCAAGGAAGAAGCTTCAGGGACAGCGGGTAGGTGAGTTTACATTTTTTAAAATGTTCTGCTATGGCACATATATGCTAGAGGCATGTTCTGGGCTACCTACATACTAGGGGCATCAGCAAGTATACATATATACAAGAGGAATGTGCAAGGATAAATATATACTGGGAGCATGTGCTGGGATACATATATGCTGGGGGAATGTTGTGGGCTACATATATACTGGGGGCATGTGCTGGGCTACATATATACTGGGGGTATGTTGTGGGCTACGTATATACTGAGGGGCAGATATCCAAAAAAATTTAATGAGGCAGCACTCCAGTAAGTATAAAGGTGATCTTTATTCAACCATGGCAAAATGAGGTGCAACGTTTCAGCTCATCCATAGAGCCATTATCAGCATACTGGGGGGCATGTGCTGGGCACCTATTACTGGGGCATGTGTTGGGCTACATATATATGGGGGCATGTTGCTAGGCTCATACACTCACCGGCCACTTATTATGTACCTGTCCCAACTGCCAACACTTAATTTCTAATCAGCCAATCACATGCGGCAACTCAGTGCATTTAGGCATGTAACATGGTCAAGACAATCTCCTGCAGTTCAAACCGAGCATCAGTATTGGGAAAAAGGTGATTTGAGTGCCTTTGAACGTGGCATGGTTGTTGGTGCCAGAAGGGCTGGTCTGAGTATTTCAGAACTGCTGATCTACTGGGATTCTCTCACACCATCTCTAGGGTTTACAGAGAATGGTCCAAAAAGAAAAAAATCCAGTGAGCGGCATTTCTGTGGGCGGAAATGCTTGTTGATGCCAGAGGTCAGTGGAGAATGGGCAGGGTTTGAGCTGATAAAAGGCAACAGTGACTCAAATCGCCACCCGTTACAACCAAGGTAGGCAGAAAGCATCTCTGAACGCACAGTACGTGCAAACTTTGAGGCAGATGGGCTACAGCAGCATAAGACCACACCTTTCAGCTAAAACAGGAAACTGAGGCTACAATTTGCAACAAGCTCATCTAAATTGCACAGTAGATATTTGAAAAACGTTGCCTGGTCTGATGAGTCTCGATTTCTGCTGGACATTCGGATGGTAGGGTCAGAATTTGGCGTCAACAACATGAAAGCATGGATCCATCCGCTTGTATCAACGGTTCAGGCTGGTGGGGTTGGTGTCATGGTGTGGGGAATATTTTCTTGCTCTTGGGTCTTGGTACCAATTGAGCATCGTTTGCACGCCACAGCCTACCTGAGTATGTTGCGACCATGTCCATCCCTTTATGACCACAATGTACCCAACATCTGATGGCTACTTTCAGCAGGATAAGCCGCCATGTCATAAAGCTGGATCATCTCAGACTGGTTTCTTGAACATGACAATGAGTCACTGTCACTCAAATGGCCTCCACAGTCACCAGATCTCAATCCAATAGAGCATCTTTGGGATGTGGGGGAACGGGAGATTCGCATCATGGATGTGCGCGACAAATCTGCGGCACTGTGTGATGCCATCATGTCAATATGGACCAAATCTTGAGGAAGCTTCCAGCACCTTGTTGAATCTATGCCACGAAGAATTGAGGCAGTTTCTGAAGGCAAAAGGGGTCCAAACCCTTACTAGCATGGTGTACCTAATAAAGTGGCGGTGAGTTTTTATGCTGGGGGTTGTTCTTACTGCCTTACATTAGTCAATACAAAGAGATAAATTTGTATTCAGGACTATGAGAGAGTTAAAGGTGTTCTCTACTTTGTAGATGATAAGAATGCATACAGTGTGGAATGGCACTCTTTATCTAACTGTATCATCTTCTGATCATTCCACGCTGCTGTCTACATTGCAGATGTTTTGCTTTCCTATATTTTATATGGGGCCTCTGTGCATCTTTTATGGGTGGGGCTGTGATACATGTCTAAGGTTGTTGCTAAGGGGGTATTGTGCTAAATTTCAAGGGGTGTTATTGTCTCATTCTATGAGGGTGATGTGCTGTATTTCTAAGGAGGTGCTGGACCAAAATTGTAGGCTGTGATAATTAATTAGTATGATAGCTGTGCTATCTAAATAATGACGAGGATTCAGGTCTGCCACAATTCACTAAGACCGTGCGCCTGAGTTCTGCTGCATGTGAGTGTCTTGATTCTGCCACACAATTAGTTTTTTAAATTCTGCGTTTTTCCGAATCCATGGCCCCCGATTTCTGTCGCGTGCATGCCAAGCTATGCACACAATTCGATTGCGTGCGCCAAAACCCGGGGTAAAGCAATATTCGGGAAACCCGACGGAGGCGGTGTTCGACCTATGCGTTGATATTTCTAGTAATGTGGTATTGGAGGGTCCTCTTAAGAATGTCTTCACATAAAGAAGTACAAGAGTCCTTAAAGTGATGATATGCCCCCCAGCCCCCCCCCCCCCCCCACCACATACACATATCCCTGACTCCACCGTCATCCAGTTAGTTTTCTTAGGGTGTTCGGAACAACCCCCATCCCCCATGCTGAGTAAGCATTTTTTTTAGATGGGACTTACACTTTCTTATTGCCCAAAGTGATCATTTCAGAATGTGCTGCCCATATTGGCCCCTAATGCGTGGTAACCATCTGGACACCTAAAATCAAGCGAATCATGCACAATTTTTAATAAAAAGCCAACTGATCTATAAACTGTGATTTCATGAAAAAAATATTATCCCATAGATTTCCAATGCCTATAATGTGTTACATTGCAACTCGCCATAAAACAGCTTACAGTCTAAACTGTAAGGGAAGCAGCGCTCCTTCCATCTGCTCTAGGGGAAATCTCAGCTGACTTCCATGACAATTAAAAATTGTTGCATTCTTTTGTCTTTAAACTTGAGTCATTTGGGTTCGGTGATAATCATCATCACCTCCTACATTAGAAAAAAATAATTACATCATAATTAATTGATTTAATTAACCTTTATGTGTCAAAGTATAATCCTTGCTGCAGTACGCTTATTCACCAGAAGGTGGCAGCGCTGAGATATTTATGTTAGGGAATGTGCATATATTACATGTGTCATATATCTATGGTCTCTCTATATACTGTATTTTCTACAATATATACGTATAGTAGAAAAGCAATTTCGCGCGCACCTTCAATTGTGAAACACTTCTCAAGGAATATTCTCTGCTTGTTGTGAAAATCACATAAACATTAGAATATAAAAGCATACATATAACGTATCAAGTCAATCCATATTAATCATGAAAATCTGAAGAAGAATTCAGTCATCAGTCTCTGCTCTGTAGCTCAAGCATAATTGTTGAATGCAGACAACAAGTGAACATCTTGTGATGTGCTGGCATGTGGACTAGGATTCCTTGCTCTAAAATCATCCCAATTGCCTAAAATGTGTTTTGCATAAAGTCGCCAGAACCAAATAAAATATGCATGCTGTTTGTTTATTCAGCAGAACTGAAGAAATACAATGGACTCCTAGTTATGAGTCTAGTGGATTCAGAATGAGAGAGCCTCCTCCACATTCTCTCTTACGCATTAGGGTTGTAATGCTGGGTGCTGGGTATTGTCTTTACATCGCCCAAAGTGTTGGGAGAGGCCGCGATAGATTTGAGAACATCCTCCTAATGGTGTGAGCCTACATGTTCGAGGATAGCTGTGGGTATCTGTCATCCAAGGGTACAAGTGCAGAAAGAACATTCTGAATGTGTGCACTCCTTGATCCCTGTTTTTCCCCACTAATGCATATTCATCCCAGAGTTCAGGGATAGGGGATCGGTTAAAGAGGAAGCAAAAAAAAAAAATTAAAAATGTAAGAAATTTCTGTTTTTAAAGATTAGAGATAGTAATGAGTGGAACTGTAAGGATTCACCAAACCCATTTTAAAAACCACTTTTGGTGAAGGAACCCAGACCCGCAATCGATAACACCCACGATCAATAACTGTTCATTTTGCTGCTGGAAAAAATGCCAGGGAATTCAAATGGGTCAATGATTTTGGAAGGATCGTCACTCTCCACTTGACATCCTCCAACAAGATGGCAGCCTACTCTATGTCTATTTACGAGCATGTGAGCCGCTGCGATTTTGCCACCAGCATTTAAGAGTTAAGTGCCAGCAACAATTGTGGAGCGTTTACAATGGGGGTGGGGTTAAGTCAACTGGACCTGAACGTTAATGAAGTTCAGGGTTGGTCCAGGTACCCGAACCCATAAAGTATGATAACAACCCAAACATTGCGGTTTGGGTCAATTAAACTAATTACAGAGGGTTTGTAACAATTTTGTAGGAGAATTGGAGCAACTCAGTGATACCATACAAATTGGACCTGAACAAATCTTTTGAAAAATTATACAAAGCTTCTACGAGTCGAACCTTGGATGATTCTCACGCTTCACTCTCAACTTCAGAGGCCGAGTGCTGGCCTCAAATGAACTAGAAGAGTTCTGGCCAGTGTCCTGAGTCCACTCTCATATTCAACAGTGTAACTGAGATTATACATGTTATGTTCTCAACTAGCATGGGTTAATAGTGTAGTAACCTGGATAATTATCTGTTCAACAGCAGAAGTTTGGGCTTCTTGCTCATCTCGACCTTTCATGTCTCTATAAGAGACTACTGAGGATCTCCTTAATAGAGACATGAAAGGTCCAGATGAGCAAGCAGCCCAAACTTCTGCTGTTTAGCAGTGGTCACATTTGCTGGTAATCAATGAATCCACTGCATTTTCTTATCTCCACCTAGATACTACTTACTAAAAATGGAAGTATTTAGTGTTTATCTAAATTTTCACAAATTGCAAAGGTCAAGGTAAGGCAGCAGCAGCAATCTGTAGTCGGGGATAGGCAGGAGGTCAGGAATCAGAGTCGGGGACTAGCCATAGGTCATTCAGGCAGCGGAGGAGCGTAGTTCAGGAACTGAACCGGGGTCACAAAGGGAATTGCAATAACGCACAGGGCATCCAACACTTTTCTCTAAGGCACAAAGCCACAAGATCCGAGGTGTGCGGGGAGAGGCAGGTTAATAGTTTAATGGAAATGGCCAGCGCGTTATCGGTGGCATGAAGCCACTGCGCGCTCACGGACCGCGGACGGGAATCAGTAGCGGGGAGAGTTGAGCAGCTCTAGCGCTGCGCCTGCGAACATGAAGGGGCACGGGTGAGAGCACCCATGACCCCGTGACAAGCTGAACAATGTTACCTTGAGAAATCGGAGTTTCTTTTTCTAAAATGTTCTATCTCATTTTCGATAATCTTTGATAATTTTTACATTTCAGGTTTCACTAACAATAATAACGGAAGCGGCACAAACAGACAATAACTGAAACTATCAAATAGTAAGTCCAGTTGAAATCAATATTGTCAACGGATCACTTGTGGGTATCGTTTATATACAGGATTAACCGAAGTGGATCAGAAAACATTTGGTGCCTAAAAATCGACCAGCGTCTACGAATGAAATTGCTTCTCTAATCCTGATACTTTAAACTAATCATTCAAAAAGCCAGACATTTTTTTTTCCTCTAGTGTAATCTCGAGTTATATTTCTATCATCCGTAGTACTGTTCAGTGCATCATTGACTCGCGACAATATAACCGAAAAAAACTAATTGTGCATCTGCACGGATTTTCAAAGTCTAAATAATTACCTTGAAGGTTTTATTTCATCTTCTTTGCAATATTGAAAGTTGATTTTATTTCCCCTTGCAATGAGATATTATATACGGACCCTGATGTTACATTTGTCGCACTGGGGGGAATATCTATTTTCCAACAACCAGAGCCGGCAGAATGACTTTCTAAATGGTGTCTGATTGCGCGACCCACAATCTGATCCCTACTGATAGTCATCACAGGGCTCAGCACTGCTGGGGAGTTTAGCAGAGATGTAATAGCAGGAGCTTTCATCCAGCTCACAGCGAAGGAATGGCCTCACATCATCAAACCTGCAGAAAAGGGTCATCAGGTTTCCAAGTCAAAAGGTCCATATCTTATAGTCATGGGGGTTTTTTTTTCTTTTTAAAGTGCATTTCAAAATTTCAAAAATTACAAGGGCAAAAAAAAATCCCTACTATATATATTTATTATAATATTTAATATGATATTTATAAATAGATTTATTTGTGTATAGGGCCATTATTTATTAGCGATGTTAGAAAGTGTTTTATATATGTAAGGCGGCCTTTCCATGCCCCTCCTCTCTGTTACGTTGTTTATAAACAAAAATAGAGCCAGGCAATTTATTTTGCTGTTATATCGAAGGACATCTATCACCAGATGAAAGATTGTAAACCAAGCACACTACATACTGGTGTGCCCCCTATGCAGAATATAGTTATCTTTAAGCTTCATGCCCTTGTTTTTAAGAAAAATAGGCTCTTTAGCAAACCATTAAATCTTAGAGAGCCTGGAGCTCCTTAGGTTGTTTGCATAATTTTAAAACCTTTTTTTTAAAAACAAGAGATTAAGATGATAAAAGAAGACAGATCCTGCCAGAGGGGCGCACACCAGCCTGTCAGTGTGCTTGGTTTACAATCCTTCATCCTGGTAGTAATGTTCTTTAAACCCTTTCCCGACATTTACCGGGGGGGGGGGGGGGGTGGCGTCCGTGCTGCCGATCGCATGCCCCGGGACTGCCCGGCTGTAACACATGGCCATGGCATTACACAGTGTAATACAATCGATTATTGTTGTTGTATGTGCGAATAGCTTGAACAAGTGACAGTGGATCACTGTTCAAGCTAACCTGTCAAAGTAATTAAAAAATGTTTAAAAACATTACATTAAAATCATTTTGTATAAAAGAATTATAAATAAAGTTAAGTCCCCTAAACACAGAAATATTCCTATACCATGCAATAGTAAACAAAACACAAAATCGCCAAAACCCCACATATTGGTATACCGCGTGTCTTAATAATCTGTACAATAATCAGAACATTATTGGACCCGCTCGGTGAACGTCTGTAAAAAAAAACTGAAAACACGCCAAAAAACGTAACTTTTTCATAAAATCTCTACACAAAATGTTTCAAAAATGTGATCAAAAAAAGTTATGTGCGCCAAAACTGGTACCAAGTTGAAAAGACCAACTTCAACACGTAAAAATAAGCCCCTACAACTAGCTCTGTCAAACCGAAAAATTTAAAGTTACGTCTCTCGGCAAAGATGGCAATTGCAAAAAACCAAATGAGATTCCTCTAGTTTTATCAGTCAATTGGTAAAATAAATGAACAAACTAATAAAGAGGTGTTCACTGTAATCGTAGTGACTATAAATGAAGAATATAGTATTTTTAGTGAACGATGTACCACCTCCAAAAAATAGAAAAGAAAGTAACAAAAATTTACAATTGTTTTCCTCCATACAATCAAGAGTTTAATAAAAATCTCCATCAATAAGCTAATGACTCCACTAAAACTGAAGTTATTGTAAAGTGCCATCTCATGTCGGCAAAAAAGAAGCCCGTATATTCAAATTGCCAAAAAAATAAAGATTGCTTACATTAGTCAATACAAAGAGATAAATTTGTATTCAGGACTATGAGAGAATTAAAGGGGTTCTCTACTTTGCAAATGTTTGCTTTCCTATATTTATAATTATTTTTATGGGTGGGGCTGTGATACATGTCTAAGTTTGTTGCTAAGGGGGTATTGTGCTAAATTTCTAAGGGGGTATTGTGCTAAATTTCTAAGGGGGTATTGTGCTACATTCTACAAGGGTGCTGTGCTGTATTTCTAAGGGGGGTGCTGGACCAAAATTGTAAGGTGGCTGTGCTATTTAAATTTATAATGATAGCTGTGCTATCTAAATTAATGAGGAGGTGCTAGTGTTAAATATGAATCAATGAGGGGAAACTATCCTGTAGTAGATATTATAATATATTGTGTATTTTATCTCAACTTATCGAGCGTGGAAATATTCTCCAGAAGCCGAAGTCTTTGCTTTCCTGTGTAGGGCACCGATATGCCTTGTCCCAGCACTGGTAGAGAGTTTTCCAGAACCAAGCTTTCTTCATACAGGGGAAAGTTTCTCCCTACTGTCTGTACTGGGCAGTTCCAAGTGGTGCGATCCCGTGGTGCGTTGTCTGACGAGGATTTGGGTCTGGCGCAATTCACTAAGATCGTCCACCCGAGTTCCTGCTGCATGTGAGTGCTTGTTCTTGTGACACAATTCGTTTTTTAAATTCCGCAGTTTTTCCGAATCCATTGGGTTGTCCGACGGCCATGGCCCCTTGCCTACGCCGATGCACCACAATTCGGTTGCGTGCGCCAAAAATCCGGGGCGATTTGGCACAAAATGGAAATATTCGGGAAACCCGACGAAAGTGCGGTGTTCGGACCTTTAGTAAATGAGCCCCATTGTCTTTGCACTCATCTTGCTCTGCCGGCAGCGTTGATAATTCCTAGTACCCTTACAGCCTGGTATGGTCATTACCGGCATTGGGTATTGGAAGGTTCTCTTTAAGAACGGTCTTACACATAAAGAAGTACAAAGAGTCCTTAAAGTGATGATATGGTCCGCCCTTCTACCCCCCCCCCCCCCCCCCCCACACACACACACATATCCCTGACTCCACCGTCATCCAGTTTAGTTTTCTTAGGTGTTCGGAACAACCCCCATCCCCCATGCTGAGTAAGCATTTTTTTTAGATGGGACTTACACTTTCTTATTGCCCAAAGTGATCATTTCAGAATGTGCTGCCCATATTTGGCCCCTAATGCGTGGTAACCATCTGGACACCTAAAATCAAGCTGAATCATGCAAATATTTTAATAAAAAGCCAACTGATCTATGAAACATGTGATTTCATGGAAAAAAAATATTTATCCATAGATTTCCAATGCCTATAATGTGTTACATTGCACTCGCCATATAAACAGCTTACAGTCTAAACTGTAAGGGAAGCAGCGCTCCTTCCATCTGCTCTAGCGGGAAATCTCAGCATGACTTCCAGCACAAATTAGAAAATTGTTGCTTCCTTTTGTCTTTAACCGTGAGTCATTTGGGTTCGGTGATAATCATCATCACCTCCTACATTAGAAAAAAAAATAATTATCATAATCAATTGATTTAATTAACACTTTATGTGTCAAAGCATTAAATCCTTACTGCAGTACTGCATTATTCACCAGGAGGTGGCAGCGCTGCGAGTATTTATGTTAGGGAATTGCATATATTACATGTGTTTCATATATGTATGGTCTCTCTATATACTGTATTCTCTACTATATCCGTATAGTAGAAAAGCAATTTACGCACCGCACATTCAATTGTGAAACACTTCTACGAGGGAATATTCTCTGCTTGTTGTGAAAATCTCATAAATATTTGAATATAAAAGACATACTACATATAACGTATCAAGTCAATCCATATTATATGTATGAAAATCTGAAGAATTTCTGGTCATCAGTCTCTGCTCTGAAGCTCAAGCATAACTGATTACTGCAGGACAACAAGTGAACATCTTTGGGATGCAGTGCTGGGATGTGGACTCGGAATTCCTTGCTCTAAAATCATCCAAATTGCCTAAAATTATGTTTTGCATAAAGTCGCCAGAACCAAATAAAATAATTGCATGCTGTTTGTTTATTCAGCAGAACTGAAGAAATACAATGGACTCATAGTTATGAGTCTAGTGGATTCAGAATGAGAGAGCTCCTCCCACTTCCCTCTTACATTAGGATGTAATTGCTGGGATGCTGGGTATTGTCTTTTACATCGCCCAAAGTGTTGGGAGAGGCCGCGATAGATTTGAGAACATCCTCCGCAATGGTGTGAGCCTACATGTTCGAGGATAGCTGTGGGTATCTGTCATCCAAGGGTACAAGTGCAGAAGGAGAACATCTGAATGTGTGCACTCCATTGATCCCTGTTTTTCCCCACTAATGCAATCATTCATCCCAGAGTTCAGGGATAGGGGATCGGTAAAGAGGAAGCAAAAAAAAAAAATTAAAAATTTAAGAAATTTCTGTGTCTTAAATGATTAGAGATAGTAATGAGTGTAACTTTAAGGCTTCAGCCAAACCCGATTTTAAAAACCACTTTTGGTGAAGGAACCCAGACCCGCAATCGATAACCCCCACGATCAATAACTGTTCATTTGCTGCTGGAAAAATCGCCAGTGGAATTCAAATGGGTGCAATGATTTTCGGAAGGATCGTCACTCTCTCACTTGACATCCTCCCAACAAAGATGGCAGCCTACTCTATGTTATTTACTGAGCATGTGGAGCCGCTGCCGATTTTGCCACCAGCATTTAAAGAGTTAATGTGCCAGCAACAATTGTGGAGCGTTTACAATAGGGGGTTGGGGTTAAGTCAGATCTGGACCTGAACTTGTAATGAAGTTCAGGGTTGGGTCCAGGGTACCCGAACCCATAAAGTATGATAACAACCCAAACATTGCGGTTTGGGTGCAATTAATACTAATTACAGAGGGTTATGTAACAATTTGTAGGAGAATTGGAGCAACATCAGTGATTACCAATACAAATTGGACCTGAACCAAATCTTTTGAAAAATTATACAAAGCTTCTACGAGTCGAACCTTGGATGATTCTCACAGCTTCACTCTCCAACATTCAGAGGCCGAGTGCTGGCCTCAAATGAACTAGAAGAGTTCTGGCCAGTGTCCTGAGTCCACTCTCATATTCAACAGTGTAACTGAGATTATACATTGTATGGTTCTCAACCTAGCATTGGGGTTAAGTAGTGTAGTAAATACTGGATAATTATCTGTTCAACAGCAGAAGTTTGGGCTGCTTGCTCATCTGGACCTTTCATGTCTCTATAAAGGACTACTGAGGATCTCCTTAATAGAGACATGAAAGGTCCAGATGAGCAAGCAGCCCAAACTTCTGCTGTTATAGCAGTGGTCACATTTGCTGGTAATCAATGAATCCACTGCATTTTCTTATAGAACTAGATACTACTTACCCTCTTAAAAAATGGAAGTATTTAGTGTTTACTCAAATTTTTCACAAATTGCGAAGGTCGAGGTGCAGGAACGGCAGGCAATCTCGTAGTCGGGGATAGGCAGGAGGTCAGGACAGGCAGCACGGGATCAGAGTCGGGGACGTAGCAATAGGTCATTTCAGGCAGCGGAGGAGTGTAGTCAGGAACTGAACCGGGGTCACAAAGGGAAATTGCAATAACAGCACAGGGCATCCAACACAGCTTTCTCTAAGGCACAAGGCACGAAGATCCGGAGGGTGCGCGGGGAGAGGCAGGTTTAAATATATTTCTGGGAAATGGCCAGCGCAAATTAACTGTGCAAAGGCCCTTTAAATTACCTGATGCCACCGCGCGCGCACAGGAATCAGTAGTGGGGAGAGGTGAGCAGCGCGAGTGCTGCGCCTGCGGACATGAAGGGGTCCGGGTGAACCCATGACCCACAATATGGGCCGCAGGAGCACCCGTGACCCCCGTGACAAAGCTGCACAGATGTTACTTGAGGAAATCGGAGTTTCTTTTTCTAAAATGTTCCTATCTCATTTCGATAATCTTTGATAAATTTTTACATTTTCAGGTTTCACTAACAATAATAACGGAAGCGGCACAAACAGACAATAACTGAAACTATCAAAAGTCCATTGAAATCAATATGTCAACGGATCACTTGGGGTATCGTTTATATACAGGATTTAACCGAAGTGGATCAGAAAAAATTTGGTGCCTAAAAATCGACCAGCGTCTACGAATGAAATTTGCTTCTCTAATCCTGATACTTTAAACTGAATCATTCAAAAAGCGCAGACATTTTTTTTTTCCTCTAGTGAATCTCGAGTTATATTTCTATCATCCGTATTACTGTTCATGCATTCATTGACTCGCGACAATATAAGCGAAAAAACTAATTGTGCATCTGCACGGATTTTCAAAGTCTAAATAATTACCTTGAAGGTTTTATTTCATCTTCTTTGCAATATTGAAAGTTGATTTTATTTCCCCTTGCAATGAGATATTATAATACGGACCCTGATGTCGCACGGGGGGGAATAGTTCTATTTTCCACAAACCAGACTCCGGCAGAATGACTTTCTAAATGGTGTCTGATTGCGCGACCAGCAATCTGATCCCTACTGATAGCATCACAAGGGCTCAGCACTGCTGGGGAGTTAATAGCAGAGATGTAATAGTAGGAGCTTTCATCCAGCTCACAGCGAAGGAAATGGCCTCACATCATCAAACCTGCAGAAAAGGGTCATCAGGTTCCAAAGTGCAAAAGGTCCATATCTTATAGTCATAGGGGATTTTTTTTTCTTTTTAAAGTGCATTTCAAAAATTTCAAAAAATACACAGGGCCAAAAAAAAAACTACTATATATTATTTATTATAATATTTTAATATGATATTTATAAATATGATTTATTTGTGTATAGGGCATTATTTATTAGCGATGTATAGAAAGTGTTATTATATATGTAAGGCGGCCTTTCCATCGCACCCTCCGTCCTTCTGTTACGTTGTTTATAACAGCAAAAATAGAGCTGCAGTGCAAGTTATTTATGCTGTTATATCGAAAGGACATCTATCACCAAGATGAAAGATTGTAAACCAAGCACACTTACATACTGGTGTGCATCCCCTATGGCAGAATATATTACTCTTTAAGCTTCAAATCCCCTTGTTTTTAAGAAAAATAGGCTTTAAAAACCATTAACACTTATAGAGCCTGGAGCTCCTTAGGCTTGTTTGCATAATTTTAAAAGCCTTATTTTGTAAAAACAAGAGATTAAGATGATAAAAGAAGAGCAGATCCTGCCAGAGGGGGCACACACCAGCCTATCAATAGAAAGTGTTATTATATATGTAAGGCGGCCTCTCCATTGCACCCTCCATCCTTCTGTTACGAAAATAGAGGTGCAATGCATGTTATTTATGCTGTTATATCGAAAGGACATCTATCACCAGGATGAAAGATTGTAAACCAAGCACACTGACATACTGGTGTGTGCCCCCTATGGCAGGATATGTTATTCTTTAAGCTTCTTATGCCCTTGTTTTTAAGAAAAATAGGCTTTAAAAACTATGCAAATGAGCCTTGGGGGCCTTGGGGGCTCCAGGCTCCATTAATATCTTTAGAGCCTGGAGCTCCTTAGGTGTTCATTTGCATAATTTTAAAAACCTTTTTTTTTAAAAAAAAACTGGGAGTAAGAAGATAAATGAAGAGCAGATCCTACCAGAGGGGGCGCACACCAGCATGTCAGTGTACTTGGTTTACAATCCTTCATCCTGGTGGTAGATGTCCTTAAATGGAAACAAGTTGTATGGAGACTCCAGTACATTTGTCTATAAAGGGAATGGAAGCAGAAGAGGTGTGTATTATGAGGTTCTGCGGTAGCTGAGGTGTGTATTTTGAGGCTTTGAAGCAGATGATGTGTGTATTATTAGGCTCGGCATCAGTTGTCAAAATAACTTTGAGGGGGGAGGTTGGCACACCTTTGTGGTTCATTATGGAAAACTAAAGTGCCTGGGGAAGTGGGGTGGAGGGGGCACAAAGTTTGTCAGGGCCCCAGGAATTCCTAGTGGCAGCCCTGATTAGATCTCTACCTCTTTGAGTAAGATGTGGTCAACGGACAGCCCGAGGTCAGGGTATGCAGAGATTGGGCAATATGGTAGTCAGGCCAAGGTCGGGGCTTCAGAAGCTCTATGCTCCTCATGTGCATATGGAATAAACTTTACGGCTTTGGCTAGGCAATGATCTCCAGGCAATGCGATTAGTTGAGAGGTCACGCTGTTGATATACTCCTTCTCCTAAAGTCTTTTAGACATAAAAACTTCAGCAGTATCGGTGAAATTGATAAAATTGCAATCGAGAATTCAGCATTTTGAGGTTTCTACAGAAACTGTAGACATCGCTCTCTTGTTTCCATTCCACTTTTAGTAACAATAAAATCAACCTGTGTACAGCCGTATAAACGGTAACCACATTTTCCAAAAAGATGGCCGAGTTTGAGTGTTTCACCACATCAATAGACTTTATATAGGGGGCTCTCCCAGCTTTTGGAGATGACTGAATCAATGAAACCCAAACTGAAATTTTTTGCATTTATTAAACCTCAAACAAACCAGATCAAATGATGAATCATTCCTCACGAAGATGATATCTGCAGTATAAAAACTAAAACCTCTACAATTAATCTCATAGTAACTAATGTAACCAAACCATACGGGAAGATTGGGAATTCTTGGTAATCAAGAAATTACCCATTTTGATTTGGCAGTATTAAAGGGATTGTCCAGAACTAAAATATTGACTATCTATATATTTATAGGCTGTATTGTGTGGAGACGGGGTGCAATTCCAGAATTCAACACTGGACACTGTGGCACTGTTGTGAAAGTCAAACCAAATGGTGATTTTTCTAACCTTTGACAACCCCTTTTAAGATAATCTACCACCAGGGTTTAGTATTTTTAGCTTCTAATGCCCTTGTTTTTACAAAAAACCTTTAAAAGCTATGCATATGAGCATGAGGAGCTCCAGGCTCCATTAACATCTATGGAGCCCAGAGCCCCTCAGGCTCATTTGCATAATTTTACAAAAAAGCTCTAAAAACTATGCAAATACGCCTGGGGAGCTCCAGGTTCAATTAACATCTATGGAAACCAGAGCCTATCAGGTTCATTTGCATCATTTTTTAAAGCCACAGGGGTGTAACTACAGTGGTAGCAGTCATAGCGACTGCCTGTGGGGCATATAGTGTCAGGGGGCCCCATCATCCAACCTGACACACTAAAGAGTGGAGAATTTGCACCAGTATTGTACAGCATAATGTGTATATAACATGTACTGTAGGTGATGTATATATGTTGTATTTGTGATGTGTATATGATGTATGTGAATATATACTTTATTATACTGTATGCGTGTATATATATATTCTGTATGTTTGTATATGGCACTATACATGTGTTTATGAGGATTTAATGGGTGAAGGGTGGTATGTGTGGCCATGGACCTTCTAGTTGGCTTGGGTTCCAGGCTATTACCTAAACTACCTATATTATAATCCACTACTGACTGGGGGAGCAGGTAGCATATGGCATACAAAGGGGGCGGTGCTTCTTTACTGGCGGGATTCTACCAATAGTTAGTGGAATAAATCCCATAGTTGTTTTGTATAACTCAACAACAGGAGAAAAGAAGCAAAGTTTAGTAAACTCTGAAAAAAAATTGTGTGTTAGAAGTTCCTATTTCTGTTATTACTTATTTCTGTTCTCCCACACAAGATCAAATCCATATACAACACTGAGTTTGACTGTAAGGTTAGAAGGATCTATAGCAGTGATGGCCAATCTTCTGAGCTTAGTCGGGGAATTCCTTTTAATTTCCTTTGGTTAAAGACTCCAATTTTTCACAAAACTGGCCTCACTAAGACACATAGGGGAGATTTATGAGAAGTGTCTGAGAGCACAACTGGTCTAGTTGCTAATGGCAACCAATCAGAGCTCAGCTTTAATCTTCCCACAGCTGTTTATAAAATAAAAGCTGAGCTCTGATTGGTCATCATGGACAACTAGAACATTTCTGCTCTCAAACACTTCTGATAAATCTCATTAAGGGCATAATATCACTAAATATTATTATACTAAAAAGATCTTCACGTGAAAAGCGTGAAAGTTAAAGAGCCACTCTGATATTTGATATTTTTTCATAATATTATCTAGATTACCTATGTCACTACATCACTCAGGAAAGCAACTCTTAATGCTCACAAAACACAGACTATACACTTCATGTAACTATTTCACCGCAGGTTTCTACTACTTAGAACATGCTTCATGTTCCTCCATGTAATGGAAGCTCCCAGGCTAGCTACTGTATAGTCCTGTATGTACATGCAATGCAGAGCTCAGTAAATTTATTTGTAGGAATCATAAAGCAGGCATCTTAAATTTGATTCAGTTTCAGACTCATTATGGGAACTGTGGCCACCTTAAATTTTACTCAAATTCAGGGAAAATCAGGGATAGGTTAGTATTTAACCAGTTCACTGCTTCTCATGAAGTTCTTTGACAAGGAGCTTCAGAACACAAAATACCATAACTCTCGAAAGAAAAAGGCATTCAACACAATATGGACATGATTCTTCCAGGCTAGTTACTCTATAGTCCTAGATGTATACACTATGCAGATTTATTTGTATAAATCTCACTGGATTAACTGCTAAATTTTTTAATGAGAGAACACAAGGCAGTATGGGAACTGTGGGAAGTCTAAATTGGACTCCGCTGCTGGACAAAGACAGGAAGAGGTTAGTGTCTGCTCATTTCAATGCTGCTGAGGATCATTTCTGACAAGTCATAGAACAGAAAAATGCCCTAACTCTTTTAATAAAAAGGAAAGAAAGCGAATATGGACATAGTTTTGTTTGTTTTTAAAGGGGGGGTTAAATATGACAATTAGGTAAAAATCATTATATTAACAAAGCTACACTTTTCAAAAAAGGGACACATTTTGAGTTTCCAACTACAATTTTAGGCTCCTGTAAAAACATGTATCAATCAATGAATCTACTGCTGTCCACTCCCTTGAGTTTTGGAGTCCAGTGGCCAGTGGGATTAAGCACTAACCAACTAGACCAGTAGAGAAGCCATTATGGCTAAATGAGTACATAGGTTATAAGTAGAGATCAGTAGACCCAATGGTTGACAATGTCCCCCTGACCAATCATAGCCATGGCTGGTTCGACCACAGCATCCAGTCTGGCAATATGTCCAGGTCAGGCGGCTGGACGCGAACGTTAAACCGGAATCTGAACATCGGATCCGCTCCTCTCTAGTTACTAGTTACAGAGTCTGTAAATTATGACTTATAGATACAGCACCTATACCATTCTTATTAAATAGCATATAAAATTGAGAAAAATATCATCTAAAATTAAAATAATTTAATTAATAAAATAATATTTCAATTAAAAATAAATAATATAACCCCCCCCCCCCCCCATGTACTACATTCTCTTATACTCAAAGGATAGTACCCCCCTAAACCCTGGAATAACCCTGAGTTTAGACACGCCTGACTTACACCGGTTGTATTTCTGTTAATCAGCATAAAGAGTCTAATAAAGGTTACATTATTATGTTTCTGGTCCGCTAACGGGACTATTGGACATGAATTGTTTGTCTTATATTCTTTATACCACCTCGTGCCTATCACTTTAAAGGTAGTTTCCCCGAAAAAGGAATAGTCAACTTAGGAGATTGGGTTGTATATTTTGGTTTCTAACTACAATTTTAGGAAATGTATCAAGTTCATTAGAATCTACTGGTGTCCACTCCCTTGCAGGTTTTGGAACCCCTGTTTAAACCAGTGGTCAATGGGGGCATTAAGCACCAACCACCAGAACCAGTAAAGGAAAGCCAGTTGCTAAATAGCAGTACATAAGGTTATAGTAGAGATCAGTGACAATGGTGGGTCATTTACTAGGGCGATTCGCGTTTTCCCCGAGTGTTACCCGATATTTCCGATGGGCGCCGCTTTTCCCTGTATTGCCCAGTGTTTTTTGCGGGGTAATCAGGGGCCATCGGCGCCGGCGTGCAGCGACGGAAATCAGGGGTGTGAGGTCGAACGATAACAGAACGATTTCGGGAAGAGGAACGAAAACCGCGCATATTTTTTTTAATAAAAAGTGTTGACGGACACGCGCTTACCTCATCACCGGAATAGGATCGTGAACTCCAGTGCGTTCGATGTCTTAAAGCGCAGCAGCGACACCCTGGGTGGACGTCAGAGGAACTGCCGCAGGGAATCGACCGGAAGACCCGAATCCACACCGCAGAGTGAGAACGGCCGCTGGATCGCGAATGGGCCGGGTAAGTAAATCTGGAGCCATTATCAAGCATACTGGGGGGCATGTGCTGGGCCACCTATATACTGGGGGCATGTGTTGGGCTACATATATATGGGGGCATGTGCTAGGCTACATACACTCACCGGCCACTTTATTAGGTACACCTGTCCAACTGCTCGTTAACACTTAATTTCTAATCAGCCAATCACATGGCGGCAACTCAGTGCATTTAGGCATGTAACATGGTCAGGACAATCTCCTCAGTTCAAACCGAGCATCAGTATGGGGAAGAAAGGTGATTTGAGTGCCTTTGAACGTGTGCCATGGTTTGTTGTGCCAGAAGGGCTGGTTCTGATATATTCAGAAACTGCTGATCTACTGGGATTTTCAACCATCTCTAGGGTTTACAGAGAATGGTCCAAAAAAGAAAAAACATCCAGTGAGCGGCAGTCTTGTGGGCGGAAATGCTTGTTGATGCCAGAGTTCAGTGGAAATGGCAGTAGCTGTTTTTGAGCTGGAAAGGCAACAGTGACTCAAATCGCCACCCGTTACAACCCAAGGTAGGCAGAAGAGCATCTCTGAACGCACAGTACGTCGAATTTGAGGCAGATGGGCTACGCAGCAGAAGACCACACCTTTCAGCTAAAAACAGGAAACGGAGCTACAATTTGCACAAGCTCATCTAAATTGAGCAGTAGAATAGTGAAAAACGTTGCCTGGTCGATGAGTCTCGATTTTCTGCGTGACATTCGGATGGTAGGGTCAGAATTTGGCGCAACAACATGAAAGCATGGATCCATCCTGCCTTGTATCAACGGTTCAGCTGGTGGTGGTGGGGTCATGGTGTGGAATATTTTCTGCACTCTTTGTCCCCTTGGTACCAATTGAGCATCGTTTGCACCGCCACAGCCTACTGAGTATTTTGTTGCTACCATGTCCATTCCCTTTATGACACAATGTACCCGTAACATCTGATGGCTACTTTCAGCAGAGAAGCGCCATGTCATAAAGCTGGAATCATCTCAAGACTGGTTTCTTGAACATGACAATGAGTTCACTGTCTCAATGGCCTCCACCAGACCAGATCTCAATCCAATAGAGCATCTTTGGGATGTGGGGAACGGGAGATTCGCATCATGGATGTGTCAGCCGACAATCTGCGCACTGTGTGAGGCCATCATGTCAATATGGACCAAATCTCTGAGGAAGCTTCCAGCACCTTGTTGTATCTATGCCACGAAGAATTGAGGCAGTTTCTGAAGGCAAAAGGGGGTCCAAACCCTTTACAGCATGGTGTACCTAATAAAGTGGCGTGAGTTGTATATGCTGGGGTTGTTGTCTTACTGCCTACATTAGTCAATACAAAGAGATAAATTTGTATTCAGGACTATGAGAGAGTTAAAGGGGTTCTCTACTTTGTAGATGATAAGAATGCATACAGTGTGGAATGGCACTCTTTATCTAACTGATCATCTTCTGATCATTCCACGCTGCTGTCGTACATTGCAGATGTTTTGCTTTCCTATATTTATAATTAGGGCCTCTGTGCATCATTTTATGGGTGGGGCTGTGATACATGTCTAAGGTTGTTGCTAAGGGGGTATTGTGCTAAATTTCTAAGGGGTTATTGTGCTACATTCTATGAGGGTGATGTGCTGTATTTCTAAGGAGGGTGCTGGACCAAAATTGTAAGGGGGCTGTGATAATTAAATTTATAATGATAGCTGTGCTATCTAAATTAATGACGAGGATTCAGGTCTGCCACAATTCACTAAGACCGTGCGCCTGAGTTTCTGCTGCATGTGAGTGTCTTGATTCTGCCACACAATTAGTTTTTTAAATTCTGCGTTTTTCCGAATCCATGGCCCCCGATTTCTGTCGCGTGCATGCCAACGCTCATGCACCACAATTCGATTGCGTGCGCCAAAACCCGGGGTAAAGCGGAAATATTCGGGAAACCCGACGAGAGTGCGGTGTTCGGACCTATAGCGTTGATAATTTCTAGTACGCAGAGGGCTGTGGGTAATTGGAGGGTGCCTCTTAAGAACAGTCTTCACATAAAGAAGTACCAAGAGTCCTTAAAGTGATGATACCCCCCATGCCCCCCCGCCCCCCCCCCACACACACCCATCATCGGACTCCACCGTCATCCAGTTTAGTTTTCTTAGGTGTGTCGGAACAACCCCCATCCCCCGGCGGATAAGGCATGTTTTTTAGATGGGACTTACACTTTCTTATTGCCCAAAGTGATCATTTCAGAAGGTGCTGCCCATATTGGGCCCTAATGCGTGTTAACCAGCGACACCTAAACAAGCTGAATCATGCAAATATTTAATAAAAAGCCAACGATCGATGAACATGCTGTGATTCATGGAAAAAAATTATCCATGATTTCCAAGCCTATAATGTGTGTTACACTTGCACTCGCCATAAAAACAGCTACATCTAACGGTAAGGAGCAGCGCGCCTTCCACGGCCTAGAGAGAATCCGCAGGACTCCAGTGACAATTAAAAATGTGTGCTCTTGGTCTTAACTGAGTCATTGGTGGGTCGGTGATATCACACACCTCACATTAGAAAAAAAATAATTATCAAAAGATTTCAATAACACTTAGGGGCAAAGTAATAATCCTTGCTGCAGTACTGCATTATTCACCAGAAGGGGGCAGCGGAGGAGTATTTATGTTAGGGATGCATATATTACTGTGTTTCATATACTAGGTTCTCTATAACGTATTTTCTACAATATATACGTAGGTAGAAAGCAATTACAGCGCACCTTCAATGTGAAACCACTCTCAAGGAAAGATACTCGCTGGTTGTGAAAACACATAAACATTAGAATAAAGACTACTACATATAACGTACAAGCAATCCATAATAGATCATGAAAATCGAAGAAGAATTTCAGGTCATCAGTCTCTGCTCGGTAGCCAAGCAATGGTGATGCGGACAACAAGTGAACATCTGTGGATGTGCGTGGCATGTGGATCAGGAATTCCTTGCTCTAAAATCATCCATTGCCTAAAATGTTTTTGCATAAAGTCGCCAGAACCAAAAAATAATGCATGCTGTTGTTTTATGCAGCAGAACGAGAAATACAATGACTCCTAGTTATGAGTCTAGTGGATTCAGAATGAGAGAGCTCCTCCACATCTTCTCTTCCGCATTAGGTTGGTAATTGCTGGGCTGCTGGGATTGTCTTTTACATCGCCCAAAGTGTTGGGAGAGGCCGCGATAGATTTGAGAACACTCCTCCCAATGGTGTGAGCCTACATGTTCGAGATAGCTGTGGGTACCTCATCCAAGGGTCAAGTGCAGAAGGAGAACATCTGAAGTGTGCACCATTGATCCGTGTTTTCCCCCTATACAATCATTCATACCCAGAGTTCAGATAGGGGACGATTAAGAGAAGCAAAAAAAAAAAATAATGTAAGAAATTTCTGTGTTTAAAGGATTAGAGATAGTAATGTATGACTGAACGTAAGGATTCAGCCAACCCGATTTTAAAAACCACTTTTGGTGAAGGAACCCAGACCCGCATCGATAACACCCACGATCAATATGTTCATTTCTGCTGGAAAAATCGCCATGGAATCAATGGGTCAATGATTTTCGGAAGGCCGTCACTCTCTCACTTGACATCCTCAACAAACATAGATGCGCCTACGTCTATTACGAGCATGTGGAGCGCTGCCGATTTGTGCCACCTAACATGAGGTTAATGTGCCAGCAACATTGTGGAGCTTTACAATAGGGGTTGGGTTAAGTCAGATCTGGACCTGAACTTGAATGAAGTCAGGGTTGGGTCCAGGGTACCCAACCCATAAAGTATGATAACAACCCAACATTGCGGTTTGGGTGCAATTAAATACTAATTACAGAGGGTTATGAACAATTTGTAGGAGAATTGGAGCAACTCAGTGATTACCAATACAATGGACCTGAACAATCTTTTGAAAAATTAACAAAGCTTCTACGAGTCGAACCTGGGATGATCTCACAGTTCATCTCCCACATTCAGAGGCCGAGTGCTGGCCTCAAATGAACTAGAAGAGTTCTGGCCAGTGTCCTGAGTCCCACTTCATATTCAACAGTGTAACTGAGATTATACTTGTATGTCCTCACCTAGCATTGGGTTAGTTAGTGTAGTAAATACTGGATAATTATCTTTCAACAGCAGAAGTTTGGGCTTCTGCTCATCTGGACCTTTCTGCTCTAAAAGGGACTACTGAGGATCTCCTTAATAGAGACATGAAAGTTCCAGATGAGCAAGCAGCCCACCTTCTGCTGTTATAGCAGTGGTCACATTGCTGGTAATCAATGAATCCACGCATTTTTATCTCCACCTAGATACTACTTACTAAAATGGAAGTATTTAGTGTTTAAAATTTTTCACAAATTGCAAAGGTCAAGGTATAGGAGCAGCAGGCAATCTCGTAGTCGGGGATAGGCAGGAGGTCAGGATCAGAGTCGGGGACGTAGCAATAGGTCAATTCAGGCAGCGGAGGAGCGTAGTCAGGAACTGAACCGGGGTCACAAGGGAATTGCCAATAACAGCACGGCATCCAACACAGGTTTCTCTAAGGCCAAAGCACAAAGATCCGGAGGGTTGCGGGGAGAGCAGGTTTATAGATTTAATGGAAATGGCCAGCGAAGTTACGGTGCATGAAGCCCTGCCGCTCACGGACCGCGACGGGAATCAGTAGCGTGAGAGTGAGCAGCTCTAGCGCTGCGCCTGCGAACATGAAGGGGCACGGGTGAGAGCACCCATGACCCCCGTGACAGAGCTGAACAGATGTACCTTGAGAAAATCGGAGTTTCTTTTTCTAAAATGTTTCTATCTCATTGATCGATAATTTGTAAATTTTAACATTTCAGGTTTCACTAACAATAATAACGGAAGCGGCAAAAACAGACAATAACTGAAACTATCAAAGTCTGAAGTCCAAATGCCATGAAATCAATGATATGTCAACGGATCACTTGGGGTATCGTTTAATACAGGATTTAACCGAGTGGATCAGAAAATTGGTGCCTAAAATCGACCAGCGTCTACGAATGAAACTTGCTTCTCTAATCCTGAGACTTTAAACTAATCATTCAAAAAGCCAGACATTTTTTTTTTCCTCTAGTGAATCTCAGTATTATTTCTATCATCCGTGTTACTGTTCATGCATCATTGACTCGCGACAATATAACCGAAAAAAACTAATTGTGCTCTGCACGGATTTCAAAGTCTAATAATTACCTTGAAGGTTTTATTTCATCTTCTTTGCAATATTGAAAGTTGATTTTATTTCCCCTTGCAATGAGATATTATAATACGGACCCTGAGGTCGCACGGGGGGGAATATTCTTTTTCCACATTCACAACCAGACCCGGCATGATGACTTCTAAATGGTGTCGGATTGCGCGACCACAATCTGATCCCTACTGATACATCACAGGGCTCAGACACTGCTGGAGTTTAATAGCAGAGATGTAATATAGGAGCTTTCATCCGCTCACAGCGAAGGAATGGCCTCACACATCAAACCTGCAGAAAAGGGTCTCAGGTTCCAAAGTGCAAAAGGTCCAATATCTATATATCATGGGGGATTTTTTTTTTCTTTTTAAAGTGCATTTCAAAAATTTCAAAAATTACACAGGCGCAAAAAAAAACTCCTATATATTAATATATAAATTTTAATATGATATTAATAAATATATTATTGTGTTATAGGGCATTTTTATATAGCGATGTTAAATGTAGTATATATGTAAGTGGCGGCCTTTCCATCGCACTCCCCGTCCTTCTGTTACGTTGTATAAACAGCAAAATAGAGCTCGCAGTGCAGTTATTTAGCTCGTTATACGAAGGACATCTACACCAAAATGAAAGATTGTAAACCAAGCACACTACAACTGGTGGGCATCCCCTATGCATAATATATACTCTTTAAGCTCAAATCCCCTTGTTTTTAGAAAAATACTTCTTTAAACCCATTACACTTTATAGAGCCTGGAGCTCCTTAGCGTTTTTGCAGAAATTTTAAAGCCTTATTTTGTAAAAACAAGAGATTAGAATGATAAAAGAAGAGCAGATCCTGCCAGAGGGGCCACCCCCAGCCCTACATGTGCTTGGTTTACAATCCTTCTCTGGTAGTAGATGTTTTTAACCTCCCCTTCCCGACATTTACCGGGGGGGGTGGGGGGTCCGCGCTCCGATCGCAGCCCCGGACTGCCCCGGCTGTACACACGAGCTCGCATTACACCATGGTAATACATCTATATTACATTGTAATGTGAAGAATAGCTTGAACAAGTGATCAGTGGATCACTTGTTCAAGCTAACTGTCAAAGTAATAAAAAATGTTAAACATTAACATAAAATCATTTTGTAATAAAAGAATTAATTAAATAAAGTTAAGTCCCCTAAACACAAATATTCCCTATACCCATGCAATAAAGTAAAAAAAACACAAATCGCCAAAAACACCCCAATTTTGGTATACCGCCGCGTACCGTAATAATCTGTACAATCTCAGAAACATTATTGGACCCCTCGGTGAACTCTGTAAAAAAAAACTGAAAAACACGCCAAAAAAGTACATTTTTCATAAAATCTCTACACAAAATGTTCTAAAAAGTGATCAAAAAAAGTTATGTGCGCCAAATGGTACCAGTGAAAAGAACACTCAACACGTAAAAATAAGCCCCTAAACTAGCTCTGTCAACCGAAAATATTAAAAGTTACGTCTCCGAAAAATGGCAATGCAAAACAAATGAGATTTCCTCTAGTTTTTATCAGTCAAATTGTAAAAATTGAAAAACATATAAATGAGGTAGTCACTGTAATCGTAGTGACCCTATAAATGAAGATAATATAGTATTTTTAGTGCAACGATGTACGCCTCCAAAAAATCAAAAGAAGTAAACAAAATTTACAATTTTGTTTCCTCCATACATTCAAGAGTTAATAAAAATCTCATCAAAAGCTAATTACCCACTAAATGAGTATTTGATAAGTGCATCTCATGTCGCAAAAAATGAAGCCCTTATATTCCAATTGCCAAAAAAATAAAGATATTTGTAAACTACGCCAAGAAAAGTGACAATCATAATCTGCTCTGATTGCGCAGCTCCCCCCTCAATGCCCCCGGCTGTGCCCATAGCAGCAGGTTCCACCCATATGGGGTATTGGGTTATAAATACGCGGAAGATTGGCTATCGAAATTTTGTTGAGCGTTTTGGTATTTTATCCACTGATAATGTGTACATTTTTTGAAAACACATTAATTTAGCCAAAAAAATTTTACTTTAGAATTGCATCCGATTTGTCTTTAACCCCTGTAAACCAATTAAAGGTTAACAACTTCATAAAGTTGTTTTACATACGTTGAGGGGTTATTTCTATAATAGGGTAACTTTATTGGTTTTACCTTTTACGGTATCTCAAAGTGATTTGAATCAGAGCAGGTCCCTCATAGCAGGCTTTGCGTTTTTTATGAAAAGTGAAAATCGCACCTAACGTTCAACAAAGGCCATACATCCTAACAAAATATAGTATGCATAAAAAAAACCATGTCCACAATAAATAACTTCCGTGATTGTAGTTATTATTTTTTTTTGCGTTTGTGACTATGTTGTGAAACAGTAGAACATTTTGAAGTTCGAAATCAGAATTTTCCAAATTTTTCACAAATATCGGATTCTATAAATGAAATGGCAAACCTACACAGTAATTTCTCAACAACCATGAAGTACAAAGCGGCATGAGAAAACAGTTTAATTTACACAATCACTTGGCTCTGTACAGCGTTCCGAATTTATACCTTATAGTGACAACATGGCAGATTTGAAAAAATGGGCAGGGAGGTTGAAAAAAGTGGCTTCAGCGTAAGGGGTTAATGAAACATGTTGTTTTTTAACAAGGTGACCTCCCTATGTTGTTTCCCTATGGGGGAATGAAGGTGAACAGAAGAGGTGTGTATTTGCGGTTCTGCTGCAGCTGAGTGTGTATTTGAGGCTTTGAAGCATATGATGTGTGTATTATTATTCTTCGCACTTTCCAAAATAACTTTGAGGGGGAAGGTTGCGCACATTTGTGGTTCAACATTGAAAGACTAAAGTGCCTGGGAAGAGGGTCCCAAACATTGTCAGGCCCCAGGAATTCCTAGTGGCAAGCCCCTTTTTAATCTCTAACCTTTTGAGTCATGATGTGGTCACCGGACACCCGAGGTCAGGGTCTGCAGAGATTGAGCAATATGGCCGTCAGGGCCAAGGTCAGGGCCTCCAGAAGCCTATCCTCCTCTTTGCATGGAAGATAAACGTTAAACGCTTTGGCTAGGCATGATCTCCGGCAATGCGATTAGTTGAGAGGTCACATCTGTGGATATACTCTTCTAACGTCGTTTAGAGACATAATAACGTCAGCAGTATCGGGTGAAATTGATAATGCAATCGGGAATTCATTCCAGCATTTGAGTGTTTCTTCTACAGAACTTAGACATCGCGCGTCTTGTTTCCATTCACCTTTTAGGTAACAATAATCAACCTTGTACAAGCCGTATAAACGGTAACCACATTTTTCAAAAACGATGGCCGAGTTTGAGTGGTTTCCCCACATCAATAAGATCTTTAAGAGGGGGCTCTCCCCTTTAGGAGATGACTAATCTATGAACCCGCACTGAATCTTTTGTAAGCATTTATTAAACTCAACACCTATCAAATGATGAATCATTCCTCCGAAGCTGTAATCTGCAGTATAAAACTAGAACCCTCTTGAATAATCTCCTATGTAACTAATGTAACCAAACCATACGGAAAATTGGGATTCTTGGTAATCAAGAAATTACCCAGTGGTTTGGCAGTTGTTTTAAAGGATTGTCCAGAACAGATCATTGGCTGATCTATATATTATAGCTTTTGTGTGGTGGTGAAGTCCATTCCGTATCTCACCACTGACACTGTTTCACTATTGTAAAAGGTCAAACCAAATGGGATTTTTCTGACCTTTTGACAACCCCTTTAAAGTTTAATAGCTACCACCTATATTAAAGTAATTTTACCTTCAATGTCTTGGTTTTTTTACAAAAA
This sequence comes from Engystomops pustulosus, assembly GCA_019512145.1. NCBI lineage: Eukaryota > Metazoa > Chordata > Amphibia > Anura > Leptodactylidae > Engystomops > Engystomops pustulosus. Next base: position 260,461,221 of record CM033642.1, read on the forward strand.
CTTAAAAAAAAGCTGTGCAAATGGGGGAGATCCTGGCTCAATTACCATCCTATGGAACTTAGAGCCCCTCAGGCTAATTTGCCTATTTTTTTAAAGCAAAAGGCTGTTTTGGAAGACAGAGGGCATAAGAACTAAAATAAAGCATATCCGCCATGAGGGGCACACGCCATTGTGTCATTGCGCTTGGGTTACAATCCTTCATCCTGTTGTCTGGGGTTGAAAAAAAACAGCAAAAAAGTACTAGTAATTTTCTTTTTCTGTGTAATTTCATTGGAAGATCACATGCTTCAGTGTTTTTTTCTGTTTGACTGGAGCTGTTGGTTGCCATTGTGGTATTTACAGAGGAACCAACCGCCTCACATTGCGCAGTCTACACAGCGAAGAAACGCTCTTTGTGGCCCGGGTTGACCACTTGGCGGCACACAGCTTCTATGAAGGTGACAAGCCGGACTGCCCACAACTGTACAATGTGCATGTATCCGTGGATTGCCACTGTGTGTGTAGCAAGGGTCATAGGTGTGGTGGTTACAGTCATAGCAGCCTCAGGGGGCTGTGCAGTGTCAGGGGGCCCCATTTCATCCAACCCTGTACACTACGAACCAAGGATGAGAATATATTAGCTAGATAGCATAATAATGTATATCCACTGTACTTGTATGTGATGTTATACCGGATTGTTCATTGTGTATGTCCAATCTTATCGTATGTGAATAGATACGTTAATTAATACTGTCTACACTGCATCGCCACTTTATTTAACGGACACACATCTAGGATCGGGTTGACCCCCTTTGGCCTTCAAACTGCCTCAATTCTTCGTGCATATGATCAACAGGTCGGGAAGTCTCCGCAGAGAGTTTGGTCTCATATTGACTGTGGGCACTCACACAGTTGCGCAGATTGGTCGCGCACAGTCCCAAAGATGCGAATCTCGCCGTTCCACCACACTCCCAAAGAATGCTCTATTGGATTGAGATCTTGGTTGACTGTGGAGCCATTTGAGTCAGTGACCTCTTGTCCCATGTTCAAGCAACCGTCTGATAA